>JAQOWZ010000081.1:0-745063 GCA_035578165.1 Stenolophus ochropezus | reverse complement strand
CGCGCTATCTCAGAGTTGACTTAATTTTTGTAAAAAATCATATAAATATTTGCTTCCGCGCCCGAATTTTATAAATCTTCATCACATTTTAGCTAAAAGAAAACATTGCAACAAGAAAATTGCTATTTCAAGTGTGGTAGTTATTCTAGAATCAAGCCAATGTAGCTTACAATATACAACGTATTCATCAAGAATAGGTAAAATTTGACTTTATTTTTGTAAAAAATCATATAAATATTTGCTTCCGCGCCCGAATTTTATAATTCTTCATCATATTTTAGGTAAAAGTAAACATTGCAACAAGAAAATTGCTATTTAAAGTGTGGTAGGTATTCTAGAATCCACCCAATGTAGCTTACAATATACAACGTATTCATCAAAATTAGGTAAAATCTGACATTATTTTAGTAAAAAATCATATAAATATATGCTTCCGCGCCCGAATTTTATAAATCTTCATCACATTTTAGCTAAAAGAAAACATTGCAACAAGAAAATTGCTATTTCAAGTGTGGTAGTTATTCTAGAATCAAGCCAATGTAGCTTACAATATACAACGTGTTCATCAAGAATAGGTAAAATCTGACTTTAATTTTGTAAAAAATCATATAAAAATTTGCTTCCGCGCCCGAATTTTATAATTCTTTATCATATTTTAGCTTAAAGAAAACATTGCAACAAGAAAATTGCTATTTTAAGTTTGGTAGGTATTCTAGAATCCAGCCATGTAGTTTACAATATACAATGTATTCATCAAGAAAAGGTAAAATCTGACTTTATTTTAGTAAAAAATTATATAAATATTTGCTTCCGCGACGAATTTTATATTTTTAATTATATTTTAGTTAAAAAAAAACACTGCAACAAGAAGATTGCTATTTCAATTATGGTAGGTATTCTAGAATCCAGCCCATGTAGCTTACAATATACAACGTAGTTATCAAAAATAGGAGAATCTGAATTTATTTTTATAAAATCATATAAATTTTTGCTTCCGCTGCCAATTTTTATAATTTTTCATCATATTTTAGCTAAAAGAAAACATTGCAACAAGAAAATTGCTATTTCAAGTTTGGTAGGTATTCTAGAATATAGCCTATGTAGCTAACAATATATAACGTATTCAGCAAGAATAGGTAATATCTGACTTTATTTTTATAAAAAATCTTGTCAATATTTGCTTCCGCGCCCGAATTTTATAATTTTTTATTATATTTTAGCTTAAAGAAAACATTGCAACAAGAACATTCCTATTTCAAGTGTCGTAGGTATTCAAGAATCCAGCCCATGTAGCTTACAATATACAACGTATTCATCAAGAATAGGTAAAATCTGACTATATTTTTTTAAAAATCATATAAATATTTGCTTTTGCGCCCGAATTTTATAAAACTTCATCATAATTTAGCTAAAAAAAACATTGCAATAAGAAAATTGCTATTTCAAGAGTGGTAGGTATTCTAGAATCCGGCCCATGTAGCTTTCAATATACAACGTATTCTCAAGAAAAGGTAAAATCTGACTTTATTTTTGTAAAAAATCATAAATATTTGCTTCCGCGCCCGAATTTTATAGTTTTTCATCATATTTTAGCTAAAAGAAAACATTGCAACGAGAAAATGGCTATTTCAAGTGTGGTAGGTATTCTAGAATCCAGTCCATGTAGCTTACAATATAAGACGTATTCATTTAAAAAATGTAAAATTTAACTTTATAGTTAAAATCTGACTTTATTTTTGTAAAAAATCATATAAATACTTGCTTCCACGCGCGAATTTTATAATTTTTCATCATATTTTAGGTAAAAGAATACATTGCAACAAGAAAATTGTTAATTTAAGTGTGGTAAGTATTCTAGAATCCAGACCATGTAGCTTACAATATACAACGTACTCTTCAAGAATACATAAAATCTGACTTTATTTTTGTAAAAAATCATATAATTATTTGCTTCCGCGCCCGAATTTTATAATTCTTCATCATATTTTAGCTAAAAGAAAACATTGCACAAGAAAATTGCTATTTCAAGTATGGTAGGTATTCTAGAATCAAGCCCATGTAGCTTACAATATACAACGTATTCATCAAGAAAAGGTAAAATCTGAATTTATTTTTGTAAAAAATCATATAAATATTTGCTTCCGCTCCCGAATTTAATAATTTTATATCATATTTTAGCTAAAAGAAAACATTGCAACAAGAAAATTTCTATTTTAAGTGTGGTAGGTATTCTAGAATCCAGCCCATGTAGTTTACAATATACAAGGTATTCATCAAGAATAGGTAAAATCTGACTTTATTTTTGTAAAAAAATATAAAAACACTTGCTTCCGCGCCCGAATTTTATAATTCTTCATCATATTTTAGCTAAAAGATAACATTGCAATAAGAAAATTACTATTTCAAGTGTGGTAGGTGTTCTAGAATCAAGCCCATGTAGCTTACAATATACAACCTATTCATCAAGAAAAGGTAAAATCTGACTTTATTTTTGTAAAAAATCATATAAATATTTGCTTCCGAGCTGGAGTTTTATAATTCTTTATCATATTTTAGCTAAAAGATAACATTGCAACAAGAAATTTGCTATTTCAAGTGTGGTAGGTATTTTAGAATCCAGCCCATGGAGCTTACAATATACAACGTATTCATCAAGAAAAGGTAAAATCTAACTTTATTTTTGTAAAAAATCATATAAATATTGGCTTCCGCTCCCGAATTTAATAATTTTATATCATATTTTAGCTAAAAGAAAACATTGCAACTAGAAAACTGCTATTTCAAGTGTGGAAGTTATTCTAGAATCCAGCCCATTAAGCTTAAAATATACAATGTATTCATTAAAATGACACCCAAAAATTGAATGTTTATTATTAGATTGGTACCATGTTTTGGTCACTTTTGCATGTCCAATGCTTAAAACCATTCATAGTATAGATCCTAAAGCATGAATATGAATATTTTAACAAAAATATACATTTCAAGAATAGGTATAATCTGACTTTATGTTTGTAAAAAATTATATAAATATTTACTTCTGCGCGTGAATTTTATAATTCTATATCATATTTTAGCTAAAAGAAAACATTGCAACAAGAAAATTGCAATATCAAGTGTGGTAGGTATTCTAGAATCCTGCCCATGTAGCTTACAATATACAACGTATTCATCAAAAATAGATAAAATCTAACTTTATATTTGTAAAAAATCATATAAATATTTGCTTCTGCGCCCGAGTATTAAAATTTTTCATCATATTTTAGCTAAAACACACACTTGAAATAGCAGTTTTCTTGTTGCAATGTTTTCTTTTAGGTAAAATATGATGAAAAATTATAAAATTCGGGCGCGAAAGTAAATATTTATCTGATTATTTACAAACATAAAGTCAGATTTTACCTTTTCTTGATGAATATGTTGTATATTGTAAGCTACATGGGCTGGATTCTAGAATACGTACCACACTTAAAATAGCAATTTTCTTGTTGCAACGTTTTCTTTTAACTAAAATATAATGAAGAATTATATAATTCGGGCGCGGAAGCAAATATTTATATGATTTTTTACAAATATAAATCAGATTTTACCTATTCTTGATGAATACGTTGTATATTGTAAGCTACATGGGTTGGATTCTAGAATACCTACCGTACTTGATATAGCAATTTTCTTGTTGCAATGTATTCTTTTAGCTAGAAAATGTTGAAGAGTTATAGAATTCGGGCGCGGAAGATAATATTAATATAATTTTTTACAAAAATAAAATCAGATTTTACCTATTCTTGATGAATACGTTGTATGTTGTAAGCTACATGGGCTGCATTCTAGAATACCTACCACACTTCAAATAGCATTTTTCCTGTTGCAATGTTATCTTTTATCTAAAATATGATGAAGAATTATAAAATTCGGGCGCAAAAGCAAATATTTATATGATTTTTTACGAAAATAAAGTCAGACTTTATCTATTCTTGAAATGGATATTTTTGTTAAAAGATTCATATTCATGCTTTAGGATCTATACTATGGATAGTTTTTGCATTGGACATGCAAAAGTGACCATAACGTGGTACCAATCAGATAATAAACATTCAATTTTCGGGTGTCATTTTAATAAATACGTTGTATATTGTAAGCTACATGGGCTGGATTCTAGAATACCTACCACACTTGAAATAGCAATTTTCTTGTTGTAATGTTTTCTTTTAGGTAATATATGATGAAGAATTATAAAATTCGGGAGCGGAAGCAAATATTTATATGATTTTTTACAAAAATAAAGCCAGATTTTACCTTTTCTTGATGAAAACGTTGTATATTGTAAGCTACATGGGCTGGTTTCTAGAATACGTACCACACTTGAAATAGCAATTTTCTTGTTGCAATGTTTTCTTTTAGCTAAATTAAGATAAATAATTATAAAATTTTGGCGCGGAAGCAAATATTTATATGATTTTTACAAAAATAAAGTCAGATTTTACCTATTCTTGAAATGGATGTTTTTGTTAAAACATTCATATTCACGCTTTAGGATCTATACTATGAATAATTTTAGCATTGGACATGCAAAAGTGACCATAACGTGGTACCAATCAGATAATAAACATTCAATTTTCAGTTGTCATTTTAATGAATACGTTGTATATTGTAAGCTACATGGGCTGGATTCTAGAATACCTACCACACTTGAAATAGCTATTTTCTTGTTGCAATGTTTTCTTTTAGCTAAAATATGATAAAGAATTATAAAATTCGGCCGCGGAAGCAAATAATTATATGATTTTTTACAAAAATAAAGTCAGATTTTACCTTGATGAATACGTTGTATATTGTAAGCTACATGGGCTGGATTCTAGAATACGTACCACACTTGAAATAGCAATTTTCTTGTTGCAATGTTTTCTTTTAGCTTAAATATGATATATATATATATATATATATATATATATAAATATATATATATATATATAAATATATATATATATATATATATATATATAATCAGTATCCTCTTATACCCAAGAAAAGGGTGTCGAGGTTTCTTTCTTTCTTCAGCTGCCTTCTATGAACTTTTTCCAACTGTTTCTATTACTTGCTATTTTCTTTGCTTCTACTTGCGTGATGTTCTTCTTAGCCAAAATCTCTTCTATAGAGTCCTCCCATGTCTTTTGTGGTCTGCCTCTGCTTCTCTTTCCGGTCGTTCTTGTTTCTCAGATTTCTTTGCATGGTGTTTGTTTTGCCATTCTGGTAATGTGCCCATACCATTGCAATTTCTTTTCTTCTATCTTAGTTGCTATTGATTTTATCTCTAGCTCTTGTCGTATTGTTTCATTCCTTATCTTGTCTTTCTTTGTCACTCCTTTCACTCTTCTTAAAAATTTCATTTCCGTGGCCTGTAATTTGGTAAGTTGTCTTTTATTTAAAACCCACGTTTCACAACCGTATAGTAGAATGGGTTGAAAGATGGTTTTGTATACTGTCATTTTTGTGTGTCTACTAATGTTTCTATTGTTTATAATTACTGTATTCAGCGCGTAGTAAGTATTCATTGCTGTTTGTATTCTGTTGTTTACTTCTTCTTCAATACAGTTTTTATTCTGTATTATGCTACCAAGATATTTGAAATGATCTACCTGTTCTATTTTTGTATTTTGGATTGTTATTTGTATATCCTTGATGTTCTTTCCTGCTACCATAACCTTAGTTTTTTCGCAATTTATTTTCATATTGAATTTTTCCAATTCTTCCGACCATATATTAATAAACATTAGTTGTAGTTCTCGTTCATTTTTCGCAAATATTGCCATGTCATTCGCGAAGGCACATTCTGTAATACTAGTTGTATTTATGTTCAGGTTTCCAATATTTGTTCTTTTCACTCTGCATTTGGTATTTTTTATAACTTCGTCCAGTATCACTATAAAAAGCAACGGGCTTAAATTTCTTCCTTGTCTTAATCCTTTTGTTGTGGTAAATTCGTCTGACATTTTATTTCCTGTACGTATTATGTTTTTTGTTCTAGTATAGATGCTTCTTATTGCCTGTATCAATTTCTCGTCGGTGCCTCTCTTTCGTAGAATTTCCCATATTTGTTTTCTGTTTATTCTGTCAAATGCTTTAACTAGGTCTATGAAACATATATATTTCTTTGTTTTTCGCGGTAAACTTTTCTATTATCTGCCTTATACTGAAAATATGATCTTGGGTGCTGCGTCCTTTTCGAAAACCACTCTGGGATTTTTCTAGTTTACTTTCCACAATTGCCCGTACTCTATTTTCTAATGTATTTTCATATAGTTTTTCCGATGTGCACAGTAATGCTATTCCCCGATAATTATTGCATTCTCTATAGTCTCCTTTTTTATATATTGGCAGTATGATTGTTACTTCCCAGTCCCTTGGTATAATTCCGGTGTTCCATATTTTGTTTAATAATGTATGTAGCATATCTAATGCATTTTCTTCTATATATTTTAATTGCTCAGGGTATATATTGTCATAGCCGGGTGCTTTACCTGATTTTATTCGCTTGAGCGCATCTATTATTTCATTTTTTGTAATTTCTTAAATTTTTGTGTCGTTCGGTATTTTCCAATTGTTTTCATTTGTATCTTTTTCTGCTTCAAGCAGCATTTCAAAGTGTTCTTTCCATCGATTTATAATGTTATTTTCATTCGTTAATATTTTACCTTTTTTGTCTTTTATTTGTTTCACATTTGGTATTTTTTGTTTTTTCTGGTTTTTAATGACTTTGTAGAATAGTTTTTTATTATCTTTGTAGTTTTTCTGTAGTTGTTCTCCAAATTGATTCCAATCTTCTTTCTTAGCTTCTTGTATTATCTTTTTTACATGTTTTCTCTGTATTTTATACTTGTTATATTCTTCAGTTGTTTTTTTCTGTAGATATTTTTTCCATAACTGCTTTTTAAGTTTAATTGATTTTCGTATATCTTCGCTCCACCAGTGAGTTTGTTTCCTATTTGTTGCGGTAGACTTTGTGCCACAAGCTTCTTCTGCTGCATTGTTTAACATTCCTTTAAATGTGATCCATATATCCTCTATGTCAGTATTATCTAATTCTTTAGGTGTTTTACTAAATTCTTTAAGGTTTTCTTGATATTTTTGTTTTATTTCCTCTTCTCTCAATTTGTTTACTTTAATTGTCTTTTTGTTATTCTGCTCTATGTTAAGTATTTGTTCCTTTTTTGTTCTTTCTTCTTTCAATTTCATTTCTAGGAAAAAGTGGTCACTGCCGATTTCGTGGCTTCTTTTAACCCTTATATCATTGACATTAGATTTTTGATGTTGCCAAGTAACTATGTAGTCAATAATTGATTTTTCATTTCTACTTTTGACTTCCCTAGTTATTTTATGTATCTCCTTATGATTAAAAATCGTATTAAGTATTGTTAAGCCATTTACTAAACAGTAGTCGATCATTCTGTTTCCGTTATTATTTCTTGTTTTCTCGCTGTATTTTCCTAAGATTCTTTCAATTCCTCTATTTTCTTTACCAACTCTGGCATTAAAGTCTCCCTTTATGTAAATCATTTCTTCGTGCATGTCTGTTATAGACTGTAAATCTTCCCAGAATTTATCTTTGTTCTTTGCATTATCGTCTTCATTGGGTCCATATATATTAATTATTGTAGTTTTCTTTCCTTCTAATTCTAATGTTATTGTTATGATTCTTTCTGAATATTGCGCCCAGTCTAGTATCTTATCTTTTAAATTTCGGTGTACGATTATTCCAACTCCTGCTTTAGCTCCCTCATTTTTCTGTACTCCGCTGTATATTAATACGTGCCCTCCTTTTAGGTTTTGTATACCTTTACCCTTCTTTTTTGTTTCAGTTATACCTAGTATACAAACGTTTGATTTTTCAAATTCTTCTACTAGTTCAATTTCCTTCCCTGTAATACTTTTAATATTCCATGTTGCTATTTTTATTTTCTTGTTATCCGTTCTTTGAATTTCATTGTCTATTTTCTTTGCTTTTCCGTCATCATGTGATCCATTGACGTCGTATTTTGTAGTGTTTTCATTTAATAGTTTTTTGAAGTAGTATTTTTATTACCCTCTTCAAGTTGTTTAGTTGCATTATTCCATCTCAGTTCCTTATTTTCTATTATTAATTTTTGATATCCAATTTTTACTTTTTTGTTTGCTTCCCTTTCTATATCCGCTCTTTCCTTGATTTTGCTTTGTATTTCTCTTTCATTTTTAGTCGAATCGGCGTTAATATATATTTTGTTATTTTGTGTGTTTCTCAGTTTAGATTTATTTCTTAGTACTTCAAGTTTATTCTCAAAGTTCTCCATTTCAACTACGAATAATTGTTTTTTAATTTTTTGTACTTTGACAATATTCGCCGTTACCTGTAAATTGGTATCAATAAAATTTTCGATTATTTTAACCATATCCTTTGGTTGATTAGTTTCCATTTGTAGTCTATTTACTATAATGTTATTCTTCCTATTAGCTTTTTCCATTTTCTCAATTAATTGTTCTGTCGTTTCCAACTTTTCAATTCTTTGTGTTAGTTTTCCTACTTTTTCTCTTAAAGATTTATTTTCCTCCTTTATCTCCTGCAATTCTTTACGATACTCTCTATTTTCATTCCTTATTTCTTTAATCTCTTCAAGTATATTTTTCATCATATCTCGTACATCATCCATGTCTTCTGCTGTTTTGAGTCTGTTTTTAGTTGGGGTTCGGCTTATTTTCCTGCTTTTCTTAAATCCTGTTTCCAGCTCCCAATGATCTCTTTTCCTTTTGCCGTCGTCTGTTGAATATTCGTCGCTTCCTCGTATTTTTTCCGTTTTAGGCATAACTTTAGTGGAAGGAACTTCGCCCGGATCAACTCCTCGGAGGCTACTTTCCTATCTTTGTAGTTATAACCTTTTTTTTATTTATTTTTAATTGTATGCCGCTAATAAAATTCTTGAGTACGCCACTGGAGCTTAGGAGTCAGACGTGTCAAGCGCCTCTGGCCGCGCGAGCTTGTACTCTCGCTCAACGGCTCAGCTGACTTTGACAGTCTTTGCAACCTTGCTTTACTTGATGTAAAATCAGTTTTTTTGGTGCACTTAACAATTATTAATTTACTCAGGTATTTTTTATCACTTTTATCTCACTATTTACGCACTTTGATATCAGAACAATGCTCATATATTCGAGTAATATTATTGCAGATTCAGAGTACAAATAACACGACCTTCACCTCCAAGAAGATATTTAATTTTAAATTAAAGTCAGATTTTACCTTTTCTTGATGAAAACGTAGTATATTGTAAGCTACATGGGCTGGTTTCTAGAATACGTACCACACTTGAAATAGCAAGTTTCTTGTTGCAATGATTTCTTTTAGCTAAAATATGATAAAGATTTATAAAATTCGGGCACGGAAGCAAATATTTATATGAGTTTTTACAAAAATTAAGTCATATTTTACCTTTTCTTGATGAATACGTTGTATATTGTAAGCTACATGGGCTGGATTCTAGAAAACCTGCCACACTTGAAATAGCAATTTTCTTGTTGCAATGTTTTCTTTTAGCTAAAATATGATAAAGAATTATAAAATTTAGGCACGGAAGCAAATATTTATATGATTTTTTACAAAAATTAAGTCAGATTTTATCTATTTTTCATGAATACTTTGTATATTGTAAGCTACATGGGCTGGATTCTAGAATACCTACCACATTTGAAATAGCAATTTTCTTGTTGCAATGTTTTCCTTTAGCTAAAATATGATGAAGAATTATAAAACTTGGAGGAAGAAGCAAATATTTACATGATTTTTTACAAAAATAAAATCAGATTTTATCTATTCTTGATGAATACGTTGTATATTGTAAGCTACATGGGCTGGATTCTAGAATAACTACCACATTTGAAACAGCAATTTTCTTGTTAAAATGTTTTCTTTTAGCTAAAAAATGATGAAGAATTATAAAATTCGGGCGCGGGAGCAAATATTTATATGATTTTAAAAAAAAATAAAGTCAGATTTTACCTATTCTTGATGAATACGTTGTATATTGTAAGCTACATGGGCTGGATTCTAAAATACCCACCACACATGAAATAGCAATTTTCTTGTTGCAATGCTTTCTTTTAGATAAAATATGATAAAGAATTATAAAATTCGGGCGCGGAAGCAAATATTTATATGATGTTTTACAAAAATAAAGTCAGACTTTACCTATTCTTGATGAATACATTGTATATTTTAAGCTAAATGGGGGGGATTCTAGAATACCTACCACACTTGAAATAGCAATTTTATTGTTGCAATGTTTTCGTTTAACTAAACAAGTATGAAGAATTATAAAATTCGGCCGCGGAAGCAAATATTTATTTGTTTTTTTACAAAAATAAAGTCAGATTTTACCTATCCTTGATATGCATATTTTTGCAAAATCATTCATATTCATGCTTTAGGATCTATACTATGGATGGTTTTAAGCATTGGACATGCAAAAGTGACCAAAACGTGAAACCAATCAGATAATAAACATTCAATTTTCGGGTGTCATTTTAATGAATACGTTGCATATTGTAAGCTACATGGGCTAGATACTAGAACACCTTTCACTCTTGAAATAGCAATTTTCTTGTTGCAATGTATGCTTTTAGCTAAAATTTGATAAAGAATTATAAAATTCGGGCGCGGAAACAAATATTTATATGATTTTTTCAGAAATAAATTCAGATTTTACCTTTTCTTGATGAATACGTTTTATATTGTAAGCTACATAGCCTGGATTCTAGAATACCTACCACATTTGATATAGTAAGTTTCTTGTTGCTATGTTTTCTTTTAGCTAAAATATGATAAAGAATTATAAATTTTGAGCGAGGACGCAAATATTTATATGATTTTTTACAAAAATAAAGTCAGATTTTACCTATTTTTGAAATGGATATTTTTGTTAAAACATTCATATTCATGCTTAAGGGTCTGTACTATAGATAATTTTAGCATTGGACAGGCAAAAGTAACCAAAACGTGGTACCAATCGGTTAATAAACATTCAATTTTCGGGTGTCGTTTTAATGAATACGTTGTAAATTATAAGCTACATGGGCTGGATTCTAGAATACCTACCACACTTGAAATAGCAATTTTCTTGTTGCAATGTTTTCATTAAGCTAAAATATGATAAAGAATTATAAATTTCGGGCGCAGAAGCAAATATTTATATGATTTGTTACAAATTTAATGTCAGATTTTACCTATTCTTGAAATGGATATTTTCGTTAAAACATTCATATTCCTGCTTTAGGATCTATACTATGGATGGTTTTAAGCAGTGGACATGCAAAAGTGACTAAAACGTGGTACCAATCAGATAATAAGCATTCAATTTTCGGGTGTCATTTTAATGAATACGTTGTATATTGTAAGCTACATGGGCTGGATTCTTGTGTACCAACCTCACTTGAAATAGCAATTTTCTTGTTGCAATGTTTCCTTTTAGCTAAATTATGATAAAGACTTATAAGATTCGGGCGCGGAAGCAAATATTTATATGATTCTTTACAAAAATAATGTCAGATTTTGCCTATTCTTGATGAATACGTTGTATATTGTAAGCTACATGGGCTGGATTCTAGAAAACCTACCACATTTGAAATAGCAATTTTCTTGTTACAATGTTTTCTTTTAGCTAAAATATGATGAAGAATTATAAAATTCAGGAGCGGAAGCAAATATTTATATAATTTTTTTCAAAAATAAAATCAGATTTTACCTATTCTTGAAATAGATATTTTTGTTAAAACAATCATATTCATGCTTTAGGATTTATACTATGGATAGTTTTAAGCATTGGATATGCAAAAGTGACCAAAACGTGGTACCAATCAGATAATAATCATTCAATTTTCGTAAGTCATTTTAATGAATACGTTGTATATTGTAAGCTACATGGGCTAGATTCTAGAATACCTACCTCACTTGATATAGGAACTTTCTTGTTGTAATGTTTTCTTTTAACTAAAATATGATGAAGAATTATAAAATTCGGGCGCGGAAGCAAATATTTATAAGATTTTTTTACAAAAATAAAGTCAGATTTTACCTGTTCTTGATGAATACGTTGTATATTGTAAGTTACATGAGCTGGATTCTAGAATACCTACCACAATTGAAATAACAATTTTCTTGTTGCAATGTTTTCATTTAGCTAAAATACGATGAAGAATTATAAAATTCGGGCGCGGAAGCTCATATTTATATGATTTTTTACAAAAATAAAGTCAGATTTTACCTATTCTTGAAATAGATATTTTTGTTACAACATTTATATTTATGCTTTAGGATCTATACTATGGATAATTTTAGCATTGGACATGCAAAAGTGACCAAAACGTGGTATCAATCAGATATCAAATATTCAATTTTTGGGTGTCATTTTAATGAATACGTTGTATATTGTAAGCTACATGGGCTGGATTCTAGAATACCTACCACAATTGAAATAGCAATTTTCTTGTTGCAATGTTTTCTTTTAGCTAAAATATGATGAAGAATTATAAAATTCGGGGGCGGAAGCAAATATTTATATGATGTTTAACAAAAATAAAGTCAGATTTCACCTATTTTTGAAATGGATATTTTTGTAAACCATTCATATTTATGCTTTAGGATCTATACTATTGATGGTTTAAGCATTGGACATGCAAAATTGACTAAAACGTGGTACCAATCAGATAATAAACATTCAATTTTCGGGTGTCATTTTAATGAATACGTTGTGTATTGCAAGCTATACGGGCTAGATTCTGGAATACCTACCAAACTTGAAATAACAATTTTCTTGTTGCATTGTTTTCTTTTAGCTAAAATATGATGAAAAATTATAAAATTCTGGCGCGAAAGCAAATATTTATATGATTTTTTACAAATATAAAGTCAGATTTTACCTTTCCTTAATGAATACGTGGTACATTGTAAGCTACATGGGCTGGATTCTAGAATACCTACCACAATTGAAATAGCAATTTTCTTGTTGCAATGTTTTCTTTTAGCTAAAATATGATGAAGAATTATAAAATTCGGGAGCGGAAGCAAATATATATAAGATTTTTTACAAAAACAAAGTCAGATTTTACCTATACTTGATGAATACGTTGTATATTGTAAGCTACATGGGCTGGATTCTAGAATACCTACCACACTTGAAATATCAATTTTCTTGTTGCAAAGTTTTCTTTTAGCTAAAATATGATGAAGAATCATAAAATTCGGGCGCGGAAGTAAATATTTATATGATTTTTTAGAAAAATAAACTCAGATTTTACCTAGTCTTGAAATGGATATTTTTGTTAAAACATTCCTATTCTTGCTTTAGGATCTATACTATGGATGGTTTTAAGCATTGGACATGCAAAAGCGACTAAAACTTGGTACCAATCAGATAATAAACATAAAATTATCGGGTATCATTGTAATGAATACGCTGTATATTGTAAGCAACATGGGCTGGATTCTGGAATACCTATCACACTTGAAATAGCATTTTTCTTGTTGCAATGTTTTCGTTTAGCTAAAATATGATGAAGTATTATAAAATTCGGGCGCGGAAGCAAATATTTATATGATTTTTTACAAAAATAAAGTCAGATTTAACCTATTCTTGAAATAGTTATTTTTGTTAAATCATTCATATTCATGCTTTAGGATCTATACTATTGTAACACAGTCGCTTGGCGTCTGTGTATTTTTGTAAATTTTTGTTAGTGCAGTACTCCAGATGTTAGGAAATGGACAGATTTATGGTTGAGGATGTACTTTTTGCGCCTTGAAGCTTGTTTTCAAAAGATATAACTGTCCGTTTTCGTAAATGTTACCCTCGGTGGACATCAATAGTTGGGTTATTTTTAGCGTACTTCATACTTAGGGGATGAGAAGAGCCGGATAAACATAGGTTGAGAACTTCTGGATTTTTACCATTAAATGGCACTCCGAAGTTTGAAATCTCTCTCTCTCTCTTGTTGTAACCGTTGATTGTTGTAGATGTCTTGACTGAATGTCAGACATACCTTGGTATTTCTTAGTGAAATAACCAATTAGTTGTTTTACTGTGTGTAAAGGCTCTCTCATCATGGTGTAAATTTGTAAGTAGTTTTTATTATATTCTTTGTGAATTAATATTGATTTGTAGATCGTTGTATACAGGTTTTCAAAATTGTTTGTACGTTAGAAAAGTAAGAATTTAGAGTTTATATAGAATCAAGTTACGCGTTGCAGTTTATTTGAATTATATAAATATTTTTGATCGCCTTTGATTATTAAAATTTATATAATTTTGTTATTGTTGGAATATCGTGTTTAATTCAGCCCATCCTAATCCAACCCTTATCTTTGTGACGTGGTAGCACAACGCATAGGTAAAACTCTATTGTTCTAAAAAATTACTACCCTGCACTAATTTGATCGTAATTATAATAACCCGCGTCTGTTATCATTATTAAACATTCCGTTGTCTGCTTCTATCACGGCAGACTTTTAAATAAATAAATAAAGTGATAGTGGTGGCAGCGACTATCGTTACCCTTGTCTACGTGTAAAAGTCGTTCATTAATATAATTCGTGGATTACTTTTGAGGCAAGTAAAACTACATAAATTAATACCCTTGAACGTCAGACGTATCTGTTATAATTTGGTGGCAAAGCGCAGGGATCTAAATATTTTCTAAAACTAAACCCACTCAAACCAGTAAAGTCTCTAATTGTGGTCAAATTTGAATAACTCTAATAATTTACTTCGTGTTGTTGCTACGAGATCATGTAGTTTTTGTGTCAGTAAAAGCGGGAAAAGTCTCTAACGGTATTTTTTTTGTATGGTCACCCTCGTAGTGTCGTTAACCCTGAAGCAGGTACTCGAAACGAAAATTTGTAAAAGAGATAATAAAATAGTTTTTGTAATTATAACGTGTTCATTGAAAATAAAGTAATTTAAATATTTAAATATGGCATTAAAATTAGAAACGGTTAGTAGTTTAGCTGGAGTGATAAATAAAATTCTAGAATTTAGCGGCAATTCAGATAATAACGTAGAAGAATTTATTGACAAAGTCGAGTTATTTTTCAAAATTAGTAAACAACCGGAGAACAGACAAGTAGCAATTGAAAAAGTATGTTTTGGCAAAGATTCTTTAGAATTCTTTAGGAATAATAGTATAAAAAAAATACAAATGATTGGTCAGTTTTCAAAAAGGAAATGTTAAAAAGATATGTACAGAAACCGCATTTTCTTACAGTAGAGGAAGAATTTATAAATTGTTATCAATTCGAATCACAAAGTGTAATTGAATTCGAAGTAACATTAAGATCATTAGCTTATAAATTAATAAATAGTACCGAAGATGAAACAGAACATGAATTTAATTGTAAATATGTAGAGAAAAGGTTATACAATCAGTTTTTAATAGGTCTGTTACCGCGGTTGCAACGTGATATTATATATGAAAAGATCCGAAAACATTAATAGAAGCCATAGAAATAGCCAAAAGAGTAGAGACTGTAAAGAAATTAATGGAGAGTAGCGCAAGTTTAGATCGTAAATTAATATGTAATAAAAATTCCGAAAATTCTCCAGAAAAAGGCCACCTGTGCGCTTTAAGTAAAAATAATGAATATAGTAGAGTAAATGAATTAACAAATAAAGTTACAGAACTTCTACGTAAAGCCGGGCAAAATAGATCTACATGTAAATACGCACTTAGTGATAGCGAAGATTCGGGTGTAGAAAGTAAAGATGAGAAAATAGGACATATAACATTTAAAAATAGGTACCGTAGTAAATTGTGCTTCCATTGTCAAAGATTTGGGCATATATCAAAATTTTGTAAACAAGAGAAAAATAAATTAAAATACAAAATTTGTTATAATTGTCGGGAATATGGGCATATCGCAAGTAGTTGTTCATTTAGTGTGAAAAGTAAAATTAGAGAAAACAGTACACACGAGAGAGATGCTAGGCAACAGTGCGAGAGAAATATCCCAGAACATACGGTCAGTAATGATAGTATTCGCGGGAAAAATAAGGCGCGAACGACCGTTTTGAGGACAAGGCTTCATCAGGGAAAATATGACCGGCAAAAGCTTAGTTCAGGGGCTGAGCTGTGCAACGCAAATGCTGTACGAGCCGACACCGCAAAACGTATTCAGAAGAATGTACGTTTTGTTGGTGTGGAGGAACCCGAAGACTTGGATGCGATTTCTGTGGTGAAATTAGAGGAAGATGACCAGCACACACACGACATCTTTGTGAACCGTGACAAGACGGTAGGTATATGCACTGGTAATAAATATTACAAGGGTTTTGGTTCTGGGACAAGTAACAACAGAAGACGCAAGGACTATCGAGAGGAGCGTGCTGAAGTAACTGAAGACGTCAGGAAGGGCAAGCCGACACCATCCAAGAAGGAAGAGGAACAATGGCGGCTACACTCACAACCTAGCGGACTTCAAGATAGCAGAGCTAGTCGAATGAAGGAGGAACAGCAAGGTTTAAGCGCGAACTTCGTGCAACGAAAAGCGTCAAGGAATAACATTCCAGGTAGCTCTTTAAAAATGTACTTAGTGTGAATGAGTAAAATTAAGATGTTGAATTGACGAAAAGTAGAGTAAAGAGTTGAATTCTTTGTGATTTTGAAAATTAAGTGCAGGTTGTAAGAATGGTTGAAATCGATTACTTAATTTTTCGATAAATCAAAATTGTTATAAATATATTGTGAATTTGGCTGGAATGGGAGTACTGAGTGTACTATTGAGTAGCGTTGCTTGTTGGGACACATATTTGCCGAAGACATTTTGTTATAGTTGTTCTTTGTGAACACTCCTATGCTGCTGGATGGCGGATGCGTGTACGCGGGAAGGATAGCGTCACCTTCAGGTCGAGTCACGACGGGCTAGGAGTTGAGGTGGAGTTCCAACAAGATCCCCATTGGAGACTGGACATTCCAACTCAAAGACGTGGATTTATCGTCCAGCACGGAAGTTAATAAATTATATTCCTTCAGAAATGTAATTTATTTTAAGGGGAAAGGGAAAGTTGTAACACAGTCGCTTGGCGGCTGTGTATTTTTGTAAATTTTCGTTAGTGCAGTACTCCAGATGTTACGAAATGGACAGATTTATGGTTGAGGACGTACTTTTTGCGCTTTGAAACTTGTTTTCAAAAGATATAACTGTCCGTTTTCGTAAGTGATGCCCTCGGTGGACATCAATAGTTGGGTTATTTTTAGCGTACTTCATACTTAGGGGATGAGAAGAGCCGGATAAACATAGGTTGAGAACTTCTGGATTTTTACCATTAAATGGCCCTCCGAAGTTTGAAATCTCTCTCTCTTGTTGTAACCGTTGATTGTTGTAGATGTCTTGACTGAATGTCAGACATACCTTGGTATTTCGTAGTGAAATAATCAATTAGTTATTTTACTGTGTGTAAAGGATCTCTCATCGTGGTGTAAATTTGTAAGTAGTTTTTATTATATTCTGTGTGAATTAATATTGATTTGTAGATCGTTTTATAAAGATTTTTAAATTTGTATGTAAATTAGAAAAGTAAGAATTTAGAGTTTATATAGAATTAAGTTACGGGTTGTAGTTTATTTGAATTATATAATTTTTTTTAATCGCGGTTGATTATTAAAATTTATATAATTTTGATATTGTTGGAATATCGTGTTTAATTCAGCTCATCCTAATCCAACCCCTATCTTTGTGACGTGGTAGCACAACGCGTAGGTAAAACTCTATTGTTCTAAAAAATTACTACCCTGCACTAATTTGACCGAAATTATAATAACCCGCGTCTGTTATCATTATTAAACACTCCCTTGTCTGCTTCTATCACGGCAGACTTTTAAATAAATAAATAAAGTGATAGTGGTGGCAGCGACTATCGTTACCCTTGTCTACGTGTAAAAGTCGTTCATTAATATAATTCGTGCATTACTTTTGAGGCAAGTAAAACACATAAATTAAAACCCTTATATGTCAGTTACAAGATTTTGTCTTAGGCGACCGTACCTGTTACACTATGGATAATTTTAGCATTGGACATAATAAATATTCAATTTTCGGGTGTCATTTTAATGAATACGTTGTATATTGTAAGCAACATGGCTGGATTCTTAAATATCTACCACACTTGAAATAGCAATTCTCTTGTTGCAATGTTTTCTTTTAGCTAAAATATGATAAAGAATTACAAAATACGGGCGCGGAAGCAAATATTTATATGATTTTTTTCAAAAATTAAGTCAGATTTTACCTATTCTTGATGAATAAGTTGTAGATTGTAAACTACATGGGCTGGATTCTAGAATACCCACCACACTTAAAATCGCAATCTTCTTGTTGCAATGTTTTCTTTCAGCTAAAATATGATATAGAATTATAAAATTCGGGCGCGGAAGCAAATATTTATATGATTTTTTACAAAAATAATGTAAGATTTTACCTATTCTTGACGAATACGTTGTATATTGTAAGCTACATGGGCTGGATTCTAGAATACCTACCACACTTGAAATAGCAATTTTCTTGTTGCAATGTTTTCTTTTAGATAAAATATGATGAAGAATTATAAAATTCGGGCGCGGAAGCAAATATTTATATGTTTTTTTACAAAAATAATTTTTACCTATTATTGAAATGGATACTTTTGTTAAAACATTCCTATTCATGCTTTAGGATCTATACTGTGGATGGTTTTAAGCATTGGACATGCAAAAGCGACCAAAACGTGGTACAAATCAGATAATAAACATTCAATTTTCGAGTGTCATTTTAATGAGTACGTTGTATATTTTAAGCTACATGGGCTGGATTCTAGAATACCTACCACACTTGAAATAGCAATTTTCCCGTTGCAATGTAATCTTTTAGCTAAAATATGATGAAAAATTATAAAATTCGGTCGCGGAAGCAAGTATTTATATAATTTATTACAAAAATAATGTCAGATTTTATCTATTTTTGATGAATACGTTGTATATTTAAAATCTACAAGGGCTGGATTCTAGAATACCTACCACACTTGATATAGCAATTTTCTTGTTGCAATGTTTTCTTTTAGCTAAAATATAATAAAGAATTGTAAAATTCGGGCGCAAATAAAAAAAAAATAAAAAATAAAAATAAAAAAGCAAATAATTATATGATTGTTAAAAAAAATAAAGTCACATTTTACCTATTCTTGATGAATACGTTGTATATTGTAAGCTACATGGGCTGGATTCTAGAATACCTACCACACTTGAAATAGAATTTTCTTGTTGCAATGTTTTCTTTTAGCTAAAATATGATAAAGAATTATAAAATCCGGGCGCGGAAGCAAATATATATATATATGATTTTTAAACAATAATAAAGTCAGATTTTACCTATTCTTGAAACGGATATTTTTGTTAAAACATTCATATTCATGCTTTACGGTCTATACTATTGTTAATTTTAGCATTGGACATGCAAAAGTGACCAAAACGTGGTACCAATCAGATAATTAACATTCAGTTTTTGGGTGTCATTTTAATGAATACGTTGTATATTGTAAGCTACATGGGCTGGATTCTAGAATACCTACCACACTTGAAATAGCAATTTTCTTGTTGTAATGTTTACTTTTAGCTAAAATATGATAAACAATTATAAAATTCGGGCGCGCAGGCAAATATTTATATGATTTTTATATAAAAATAAAGTCAGATTTTACCTATTCTTGAAATGGATATTTATGTAAAACATTCATATTTATGCTTCATGATTTATACTATAGATAATTTTAGCATTGGGCATGCAAAAGTGACCAAAACGTGGTACTAATTAGATAATAAAAATTATATTTTCAAGTGTCATTTTAATGAACACGTTGTGTATTGTAAGCTACATTGGCTGGATTCTAGAATACCTACCACACTTAAAATAGCAATTTTCTTGTTGCAATGTATTCTTTTAGCTAAAATATGATGAAAAATTATAAAATTCGGTCGCGTAAGCAAATGTTTATATAATTTATTACAAAAATAAAGTCAGATTTTACCTATTCTTGATGAATACGTTGTATAATGTAAGCTACATGGGCTGGATTCTAGATTACCTACCACACTTGAAATAGCAATTTTCTTGTTGCAATGTTTTTTTTTAGTTAAAATACAATGAAGAATTATAAAATTCGGACGCGGAAGCAAATATTTGTATCATTTTTTACAAAAATAAAGTCACATTTTACCTATTCTTGATGAATACGTTGTATATTGTAAGCTACATGGGCTGGATTCTAGAATACCTACCACACTTGAAATAGTAATTTTCCTGTTGCAATGTTTACTTTTAGCTAAAATATGATAAAGAATTATAAAATTCGGTCACGGTAGCAAATATTTATATGATTTTGCAGAAAAATCAATTCAGATTTTATCTATTCTTGATAAGTACGTTATATATAGTAAGCAAGATGGGCTGGATTCTAGAATACCTACCACACTAGAAATAGCAATTTTCTTGTTGCAATGTTTTCTTTTAGCTAGAATATGATAAAGAATTATAAAATTCGGGCGCGGAAGCAAATATTTATATGATTTTTTACAAAAATTAAATTAGATTTTACCTATTCTTGATGAATACATTGTATATTGTAAGCTACATGGGCTGGATTCTAGAATACCTACCACACTTGAAATAGCAATTTTCTTGTTGCAATGTTTTCTTCTAGTTAGAATATGATGAAGAATTATAAAATTCGGACGCAAAAGCAAAAATATTTATATAATTTTTTACAAAAATAAAGTCAGATTTTACCTATACTTGAAATGGATATTTATTTAAAACATTCATATTTATTCTTAATGATCTATACTATAGATAATTTTAGCATTGGACATGCAAAAGTGATCAAAACGTGGGTACCAATTAGATAATAAAAATTAAATTTTCAAGTGTCATTTTAATGAATACGTTGTGTATTGTAAGCTACATTGGCTGGATTCTAGAATACCTACCACACTTAAAATAGCAATTTTCTTGTTGCATTGTATTCTTTTAGCTAAAATATGATGAAAAATTATAAATTTCGGTCGCGGAAGCAAATATTTATATAATTCATTAGAAAAATAATGTCAGATTTTATCTATTTTTGATGAATACGTTGTATATTGTAAGCTACATGGGCTGGATTCTAGAATACCTACCACACTTGAAATAGCAATTTTCTTGTTGCAATGTTTTCTTTTAGCTAAAATATAATAAAGAATTGTAAAATTCGGGCGCGGAAGCAAATAATTATATGATTTTTTAAAAAAATAAAGTCACATTTTACCTGTTCTTGATGAATACGTTGTATATTGTAAGCTACATGGGCTGGATTCTAGAATACCTACCACACTTGAAATAGCAATTTTCTTGTTGCAATGTTTTCTTTTAGCTAAGATATGATGAAGAATTATAAAATCCGGGCGCGGAAGCAAATATTTATATGATTTTTTACAAAAATAAAGTCAGATATTACCTTTTCTTGATGAATACGTTGTATATTTTAAGCTACATGGGCTGGATTCTAGAATAACTTACACACTTGATATAGCAATTTTCTTGTTGCAATGTTTACTTTTAGGTAAAATATAATAAAGAATTATAAAATTCGGGCGCGGAAGCAAATATTTATATAATTTTTATACAAAAATAAAGTCAGACTTTACCTATTTTTGACCAATTTTCTTGTTGCAATGTTTTCTCGTAGCTAAAATATGATGAAGAATTATAAAATCCTGGCGCGGAAGCAAATATTTGTATCATTTTTTACAAAAATAAAGTCAGATTTTACCTATTCTTGATGAATACGTTGTATATTGTGAGCTACATGGGCTGGATTCTAGAATACCTACCACACTTGAAATAGTAATTTTCCTGTTGCAATGTTTACTTTTAGCTAAAATATGATAAAGAATTATAAAATTCGGTCACGGTAGCAAATATTTATATGATTTTGCAGAAAAATCAATTCAGATTTTATCTATTCTTGATAAGTACGTTATATATAGTAAGCTAGATGGGCTGGATTCTAGAATACCTACCACACTAGAAATAGCAATTTTCTTGTTGCAATGTTTTCTTTTAGCTAGAATATGATAAAGAATTATAAAATTCGGGCGCGGAAGCAAATATTTATATGATTTTTTACAAAAATTAAATTAGATTTTACCTATTCTTGATGAATACATTGTATATTGTAAGCTACATGGGCTGGATACTAGAATACCTGCCACACTTGAAATAGCAATTTTCTTGTTGCAATGTTTTCTTCTAGTTAAAATATGATGAAGAATTATAAAATTCGGACGCAAAAGGAAAAATATTTATATAATTTTTTACAAAAATAAAGTCAGATTTTACCTATTCTTAAAATGGATATTTATTTAAAACATTCATATTTATTCTTAATGATCTATACTATAGACAATTTTAGCATTGGACATGCAAAAGTGATCAAAACGTGGTACCAATTAGATAATAAAAATTTTCAAGTGTCATTTTAATGATTACGTTGTGTATTGTAAGCTACATTGGCTGGATTCTAGAATACCTACCACACTTAAAATAGCAATTTTCTTGTTGCATTGTATTCTTTTAGCTAAAATATGATGAAAAATTATAAATTTCGGTCGCGGAAGCAAATATTTATATAATTCATTACAAAAATAATGTCAGATTTTATCTATTTTTGATGAATACGTTATAATACCTATAATATATAATAATTTTAGCATTGGACATGCAAAAGTGACCAAAACGTGGTACCAATTAGATAATAAAAATTAAATTTTCAAGTGTCATTTTAATGAATACTTTGTGTATTGTAAGCTACATTGGCTGGATTCTAGAATATCTACCACACTTAAAATAGCAATTTTCTTGTTGCAATGTATTCTTTTAGCTAAAATATGATAAAAAATTATAAAAGTCGGTCGCGTAAGCAAATATTTATATAATTTATTACAAAAATAAAGTCAGATTTTATCTATTTTTGATGAATACGTTGTTTATTGTAAGCTACATGGGCTGGATTCTAGCATACCTACCACACTTGAAATAGCAATTTTCTTGTTGCAATGTTTTTTTTAAGCTAATATGTGATAAAGAATTGTAAAATTCGGGTGCGGAAGCAAATAATTATATGATTTTTTAAAAAAATAAAGTCACATTTTACCTATTCTTGATGAATATGTTGTATATTGTAAGCTACATAAGCTGGATTCTAGAATACCTACCACACTTGAAATACCAATTTTCTTGTTGCAATGTTTTCTCGTAGCTAAAATGTGATGAAGAATTATAAAATCCTGGCGCGGAAGCAAATATTTGTATCATTTTTTACAAAAATAAAGTCAGATTTTACCTATTCTTGATGAATACGTTGTATATTGTAAGCTACATGGGCTGGATTCTAGAATACCTACTACACTTGAAATAGCAATTTTCCTGTTGCAATGTTTACTTTTAGCTAAAATATGATGAAAAATTATAAAATTCGGTCGCGGAAGCAAATATTTATATGATTTTTTACAAAAATAAAGTCAGACTTTACCTATTCTTGATGAATACGTTGCATATTTTCAGCTACATGGGCTGGATTCTAGATTACTTACCACACTTGAAATACCAATTTTCTTGTTACAATGTTTTTTTTAATATGATAAAGAATTAAAAAATTCGGGCGCGGAAGCAAATATTTATATGATTTTTTAAAAAAATAAAGTCAGATTTTACCTATTCTTGATGAATAAGTTGCATAATTTCAGCTAAATGGGCTGGATTCTGGATTACCTACCGCACTTGAAATAGCAATTTTCTTGTTACAATGTTTTTTTTTAGCTAAAATATGATGAAGAATTATAATATACGGGCGCGGAAGCAAACATTTATATTTAATTTTTTACAAAAATAAAGTCAGATTTTACTTATTTTTGAAAAGAATATTTTTGTAAAACATTCATATTCATGCTTTAGGATCTATACTTTGGATAATTTTAGCATTAGTCATGCAAAAGTGATTAAAACGTGGAATCAATCAGATAACAAACATTCAATTTTCGGGTGTCATTTTAATGAATACGTTGTATATTGTAAGCTACATGGGCTGGATTCTAGAATACCTACCACACTTGAAATAGCAATTTTCTTGTTGCAATGTTTTCTTTTAGCTAAAATATGATGAAAAATTATAAAATTCGGTCGCGGAAGCAAATATTTCTATGATTTTTTACAAAAATAAAGTCAGATTTTACCTTTTCTTGATGAATACGTTGTATATTGTAAGCTACATGGGTTGGATTCTAGAATACCTACCACACTTGAAATAGCATTTTTCTTGTTGCAATGTTTTCTTTTATCTAAAATATTATGAAGAATTATAAAATTCGGACGCGGAAGCAAATATTTATATGATTTTTTACAAACATAAAGTCATATTTTACCTTTTCTTGATGAATACGTTGTATATTATAAGCTACATGGGCTGGATTCTAGAATACCTACCACACTTGAAATAGAAATTTTCTTGATGCAATGGTTTCTTTTAGCTAAAATATGATGAAGAATTATAAAATTCGGGCGCGGAAACAAATATTTATATGAATTTTTACAAAAATTAAGTCAGATTTTACCTATTCTTGATGAATACGTTGCATATTTTCTGCTACATGGGCTGGATTCTAGATTACTTACCACACTTGATATACCAATTTTCTTGTAACAATGTTTTTTTTTGGCTAAAATATGATAAAGAATTAAAAAATTCGGGCGCGGAAGCAAATATTTATATGATTTTTTACAAAAATAAAGTCAGATTTTACCTATTCTTGAAGTGGATATTTTTTTTAAAACAATTAACAACAATAAAAATATTTATCCATATTTCTTCATCTTTATGTATTATCTAATTCACTTGTTTTGCCACTAATACGTGTTATTCTGTTCCTTCTGTTGCCATGATGTGAACATCATGTACTCTCTCTTTCAACGACAATGATACAATTATTATTTAAATTTGGGAAAGAATTGTTTTCCACAAATTAATTATATATCACTGTAACACATGAAACATTTTGTAACACATTAACATCAATTTGTTGAGTTTTAAAATATTTTATAATCAAATCATGTAACAATTTTATAATATTTGTAGCTTATGATGAGCGAATTTAGCCCGAAACGTCCAAATTTTAAATAGTTAAACAAGACACATGTCTAATAAACATCAGGAACCTAAAGGCCTATTCATTTACCCAGTTTTCGAGTTCTCAAAATTTCATCGATCAACATTAGAAGGGCAGCAGGCGAAACTCTCCCTTATTCTTACAACTCTCCAGAATAAAACAAATCCTTCAAGAAATCTAACCACCATGTGCTACTCCGACAGGCTTCACCCGGAATCTTCCGAGACAAGATACACCGGTTTTTTTAAGATAATACAAGACAGCTTCGGCTGGAAAACAATGCAGAAAAGAAAAAGGTACTACACACTAAATATTAAATTAGCTACAACTGAAACTAGAATTTTCTTCTTACACACATGTAAAGATAATAATTTAATCCTAAATTTTATTAATATTTGTACCACTTTCAATAACAACTTGGCAAACAAAGATAATCGCAAAAAATATTTTCATGCCACCCAAACTTATAAATACAAAATTTTAAATATAGAAATAGAAGAGGCCCATTCTCACTTAAATTATTTAAATAAACAGAAAACCAAATGTATCCGTTACTGCATGGACATTTCACCCATTGATGTTTTCAACTATGTGGTTCATAAATCAAACATTTTTTATATTAACACAAAAACATCTAATAAACATACAATTGAAATTAAAATAAATAAATTAAAATCAATAGCATTAAAAAGTAGTATTTGCTCCTGTCTTCTAAAGAATTATAAAAATTGGATAACAAACCTTAGCAACATAGAAATTGATTAAGAAGTCTTAGCAATACTTGCTCTTGGACCAAAATTCAGTTACAAAAATATAAATTCGATTGGAGGAAAGGAAGTTTTGACAGGGAAGTGTGCACGTGTGTGAGCTCCGTGGTTTTTAACTCTAAAAGGGTATACCACGAGCAATTTATTACGAACAGCTGATTCTCCGTGTGTATCAACAACAACACTGCATCGCCAGTTATTATCTGCAGAGACGTTGACCGGAGATAAGAAAAAATAAAGATAAAGCAAGTAAATGCTACGTGACAGGAGAGAAGTTAGCTTCTGAAGAGTCGATTTGGGCGTGACTTCTATCGCCGTCAACGTAGCGACTTTGCGCCTTAAGTTAGGCAACGTATTATGTTCACACGTGAATCAGACAGCGAATCAGACAGTAAACGCAAACGTGAAGGGCAACAGGACGGATTTTTTAAAAGGAGCAAAAAAACATTAAGGACCCCCACAAAAACAGATAAGTCCAACGACATGGCAGACATGAAAGAACTAATGAACACTTTGTTACAGGAAATTAAAGAAGTACGCAGAGAAAACCAAGAATACAAAGATGCAATAAGTAAGGTTATGGAAGAAAATATTGTTATGATGAAGGAAATAGAACATCTTAAAAAACGGGTGGATCTTCTAGATCAAATGAACAACAGACTGGAAAGGATAGACAAAGCAAGTAGAAGACATAACATAATAATTAGCGGATTAAAAATAGTCGAAAATAATGAGACAGAGATCATAAAAAAACTAGAAAGCTTTATGTTTTTACAAATGCAAGTTAACGCTAAAGTAATGAAAGCAGTAAAGATCAAGGATCACATAGTCATGGCAGAAATAGAAAGCTTGGAAAAAAAGATTGAAATCTTTAAAAATAAATCAAAATTAAAGAGAGGCGTATACAGTAAAGTTTATATAAATAATGATATGACAAAAAGGGATCAAGACATACAAAAAACAATTAGGAAATTAGCATATAACGAGAAACAAGCCAACAAACAAGTAAAAATTAAGTACCAACATCTAATTATAGACGGAGAAAAATATGTATGGAATGAGAATACTAATAAATTGGAAAAAACAAAAACAGAGACAGAACCGAATCACGATCCAAAAAACTCAAGAACATAAATGGGAATAAAAAATCTAGGACTGATATACAGGCGCCGACCGACATGAACACTCACAAAAAGAAAAGTATTTGGAAACTAGCAACGTGGAATGTTAGAAGTATGAATGGGAAAGAACATGAACTATACGATGAATTTAATAAATTAAATATAGATATATTAGGAATAACAGAAACAAAAAAGAAAGGTAAGGGAGAAATAATTATAGATAATGGGCATATGTTGATTTACAGTGGAGTGCCGAAAGAAAACAGAGCAGTAGCAGGAGTAGCTTGCCTAGTAAATAAAAAGTTAATAAACTACGTGCAGTCTTGGGAAGGATGTAGTGAGAGGATCCTAAAAATCGAGTTGAAAATTGAAAAAGAAAGTGAAAAAACAATAATAATAATATATGGACCGGGTGAAGATGAGTTAGTTGACATAAAAGACAAATTTTGGGAAGAATTAAATCTAGTTACAGAGAATAGTAAAGGGGAAATTTATGTAATTGGAGACTTTAATGGAAGAGTAGGCATACGAGATGAAAACACTGCAAATACAGTGGGGATATATGGAAAAAACCGAAGAAATAATAACGGAAGAAGACTGATAGACTACTGTATATTAAATGACTTGTTAATTACTAATACGTTTTTTCAACATAAAAATGTACATAAATACACAAGACAAGGGCCAAGAGAAGAAGATAGATCAATAATAGACTATATACTTGTGGAAAACAAAAAGAGAAATTTAGTACAGGATTGCAGAGTGAGGCGTGGTCCAGAAATCTTCAGCGATCACTTTCTCGTAGAAGCAAGAATTAAAAAAATGAGTAAAGATGAGAACACTAAAACTGAAGAAACAAGGACAATAGAATATAAGACAATAAAAACATACAAACTTAGAGATATAATAACAGCGACAAAATATGCACAAGAAATAAATAGATTAACTGACATAGAGAAAATTAACTATAAGGACAAGGATATAGAAGAAACATGGAATATTTTTAAAAAAATAATAACACAAGCAGCAAAGAATATATGTGGAAGTAGTAAAAAGAAAGCTAATAAAAAAATGACGTCTTGGTGGAATGAGGAAATAAAAGAGGAAATAAAAAAGAAAAAGAAAACATGGGTAAAATATCTTAGTAATAGAACAAATGAAAACTACGATCAATACAAACAACAAAGACGGAAGGTTAAAGAATTAGTAGCACAAGCGAAAGAAAAAAGCTGGGAACAATTTGGAAAACAAATGGAAGACAACAGTAAAGAAAGTCAAAAATTATTTTACAAAACACTGAAATCATTAAGAAATGAGAAGAGGAAAGTAGCAAATACAGTTAAATCAAAAGAAGGTACAATATTAACGGAAGAACAAAATATCATGAACCGATGGAAGCAATATTTCCAAGAGCTTTTATTCACAGACGAAAATAATCAGATAGAATCTGATGAACAAATTCTAACAGACCAGGTAGAAAATGTGAATGAAGACGAAACGCAGGAAATACAAATAGAAGAAGTAAAAGAAGCACTACGAATACTTAAAAATGGTAAAGCAGCAGGGCATGACAAAATTACGCCAGAAATGTTAAAGTACATGGGGGAAAAGGGCATAGAAATATTGTTAACAATTTTCAATAAAATTTGGAATGGAGATAAAATACCAAACGATTGGGAATTAGCAATAATTGTGCCGATACACAAGAAAGGAGACACTAAAGAATGCAATAACTACAGAGGCATATCGTTATTGTGTACGACACTGAAAGTATTTGAAAGAATATTAGAAAAAAGATTAAGAAACAAAATAGAATCAACAATGTCCGAAGTACAAAGTGGATTTAGGAAAGGACGCAGTAGCCAAGATCATATATTCACAGTTAAGGACTTAATACATAAGACTAAGATCACTAACACAAAAACGTACATGACATTCATAGATTTAGAAAAAGCGTTTGACAGAGTACAAAGAGAGATAATGTGGAAAATCCTAAAAAGAAAAGGTATAAGCACCAATCTTCTAAATGCTATAAAAGGACTGTATAACGAAAACACGAACTACGTAATTAGTCAAAATAGAAAAAGCGAGCTCTTCGAATCAAAGAACGGTTTGAGACAAGGAGGAGTAATGAGCCCAGTCTTATTTACGATATTTATGGATGAGATAATAAAGGAGTGCGATCAAAAATTCAATAAGATACATGTAGGGTATAGAAATCTTCTACCAGTAAAAATATCAATATGTGCTTACGCCGATGACGTAGTAATTATGGCAAACAGCGAGGAAAAAATGCAACAAACTGTTAACACCTGGAACGAAATTATAAAGAAATATAATATGAAAATAAATGCGACTAAAACCAAAATAATGGTAATCTCGAACGAACCAACAACTGTTAATATAACAGTAAATAGTGAAACAATAGAACAAGTTAATAAATTCCAATATTTAGGCATAACAATAGATAGTAACGGCACACAAGATTCTGACATAAACGAAAGAATAATTAAAACGACAAAAATATATCACGCAATGAAACACAATTTTATAGGAAAAAAAGAAATAAGCAATAAAACAAAAATGACGGTATTTAACACAATATATAGAGCGATATTGACGTACGGGTGTGAATCATGGATATTGTCAAATAGAACGAAAAGTAAAATACAGGCGATAGAGATGAAATATCTAAGAAGAGTTAAAGGAGTAACAATGTTAGATAGAGTAAGGAATGAAGCCATCAGGGAAGAAATGCAATGCAAACCAATACTAGATTTCATAGAAACAAGACAACTAGCCTGGTGGGGACACATGATACGGATGAACGAAAGTAGACCGGTACGCCAAGTATGGATGACCAACGTTACACCGAAAAGGGGAAGGGGAAGACCAAAGGACACATGGGATAACGTAATAAAGAAGATACTGACGAAAAGAAACATCCCGATGCAAGAAGCAAGAAGAATCGCAAAGGACAAGAAACAATGGGCAAAATTAGTGCACATGTGAAATTACTGGACATTAAATTATGTAAATTAAATTAAGATTAAGTGAAAATGTATACATCCTACACCTGAGGGTAGAAGGATGACTGACTATATATATATAAATATAAATTCTAAACATAATCAACAACTTCTTATACATTGTTTCGTAAACTTATCAATTGCAGTAGATAGAAGTGATATAACAGATAAAGATCAAATGAAAAAGAAAATTTCTACTATACTCCATCACAGATATAACCAATTAAAAAATTACAAACTAGATTACCAAGAGCAAGAATTGCTACGAAATATTCAGAAAACCAAACAATTTGCAAAATTAACCTCTGATAAATTAATCATTACAAAAGCCGATGAAGGTTCTAAAACAGTAATTATGAATAAAACCGACTACGATATTAAAGCAATAGACAATCTATCAGATCAATCAACATATAATAATTAAATAAAAATCTCATCAACAAATCAGATAATAAATGCAAAAAATATTTAGTCAGAATCAAACATCCCCACCTCATAGTACAGCAGTAGGTATAATCGGCGGTTTCTGGCCCTCTTCCGCTTCCGGTCTTGGTATTAAGCTAGTGTTCGCACGCCTAGGTAGTATGCAACCCACATGCGTGTGTTACACTGTGTGCTGCTGTTGTTCTGTTGAATTTTATTTTATCTATGCAACCCACATGCGTTGTGTATGTGTGTATTGTTCAGATAAATAATATAGATCTTACTCCTACAACCCTCTCCCTCCGATCCTGCCGCCCTCTCCCTCCGCCCCTGTCGCCATCTTCCTCTGCCCCTGCCACCCTCTCTATCTCTCTATCTTTTATATTTATTTATGTGGGACAACAACAATTAGAATGATTTATATCTGTACACAATTCAAAATTACAATTGTTTATATACATTTTTATTTTATTTATTATATTTTTTAAAACAGAGTACGCTTTATCACAGTAAAATCTGCTGAGATACATGGTACAAGTATACATGCCACCCTTTCTATCTCTCTATCTTTTATATTTATTTATATGGGACAACAACAATTAGAATGATTTATATGTCTACACAATTCAAAATTCCAATTGTTTATATACATTTTTATTTTATTTATTATATTTTTTAAAACAGAGTACGCTTTATCACAGTAAAATCTGCTGAGATACATGTTAAAAGTATACAATGTCCTAATGCGACTATCCCTCTGCCTGATGTCTCGTACTTGGTGAATTTTATAAGAACGCTAAGTGTGTGTGTTTGTGAGGTGTAAATAAATCAGTAAAAAAGTAAAAATTTAAATAATACAATATTTTTTCGTTTAATAAATAGTACATACCTTTTATCTCTTGTTCATTATTATTGTCTGACACATTCTTGTTTATTGCATGTAAATTTATATTATTACATTCTTTTTTATAAAAATATACAAATCTGGGCTCAGTAACCCAAGTTCTATCTATAGAATTTTCTCGAGAACAATATTCACATAATTTTAAAGGTCCCACGTCCATAATTCGTTAATCTCCTAGCCAAGCATGGTTTAAACAATAAAATACGATTTCATAGCAGTACCGGGCGTCATCGTTTGAATCTTGTGGTGTTCCACATATTGGATATAAATTATTTGTACTTGATACTTCATTGTTTTGTAGACTCATGATTGTGACTACCAAAAAAAAAAGAAAAATATATTTATTTATACTCACATGCTATGAAATTGTTTGGGAATATTAGGAGTGATAACAAAAAGAACACACAATTATGAAATAACAAAATTTATTTTTTCATTTCTGTAACAGAAGAAAATTAATTAATTTAAAATATTTTGTTAAATAATATTAATTTACAATATTTAAAAAAAAAAAATTGATAATACATACATTTATATACATAACGTACACAGTGCGGCCACTCCTTCAAATTTGGAGTGGCCACTCAATGCCGTCCACTATTCCGCTGTATATACCTCTGGGGGAGGCAACTTGTTTAATTCGATTATTTCTACATCGATCATCTGAAATATATATGATAAATAAAGTCAAATTATGAATGTTATATTTAAAATACTTAAATAATTTTATAACTTACATTTAATTTTTCGATTAAATATATGTGGACAGACATACTAATCTTGAAAAATTCCATTTTTTTCTGTGAATAATGCATAAGACAGCAGCTGCTTTTATAGAATATGATAATATTTTATCAAGTTGCGGTCTTTTGATTAAAATTTTTCATTTTTTATATATAGAACAACGTATAAGAAAATTTTGATTTATTTTTTATCAATTTGTGGTATTGGTTAAACACAATTTATTACAATGTACATAAAAGAAAATACAATATGTTACATATAAAAGGTAATACAAAAATAATATATAAGATTTAGTAATATAAAAAAGGTACATAGTAAATATTAAAAAAATTATAAACAGTAACATAAGAAAAATTATATACATTTTTTAAATGAAAATAATAGTTACAAAGAAATAATAATACTAAATAACCTAATAACTTTTGTTTATAGGACATATCGTGAACAATTAAAGTTCCAATTTGGGATGAAATTTAAACACATTTCCACATCCAGTGTTATAAATGCAGGAAGTTTTGTAACATGAAATCTTCACCGGAAATTTACAGGTTGGAGGTGTGAAAACCCATGTTGTTTTTCCTTTACACCCCGGACACTTTTTTGGAAGTCCCACACATTCGGGTTTTCGACAGTATTTGCATTTTGGAGGATCCATACTTATACAGAAATGAGATTAGTAGGATAACGGTTTGGGAATATTATGAGTAATAACAAAGAAAAGAACACACAATACAGGTAATACATATATATTTAAAACACATTTAAAAATAAGAAAAAAATATATAATAAAATAATAAGAGTTACAAGCTAGTTTCCATAGCTTTTAATTCAATACAGGGACAAGTAACAGAGGAATTTCATTGAAACAATTGTGTATTACATTCATAACAATAATTATTTTCAAAATCTTTTAAAAATTGTAACATTTCACAATTTTTTAATATTAAATGATCTTTAAAAAGTGGTTTAAAATGCCAAATACCACAAATTTTTCCTTGTATTTGTAGAAAACTTTGTTCCTTACATATTTTTACAAATGGTTTTTGCATCCAATAACTTGCACATACACGACAATAATGCCGACACATCCAAGAAAAATTACCATTTGATAAAAAGAACGTATAATATTTTATATTTATATGATTATTATCATTAAAGCAATATGGCATAATATTTTCTGAAGTTCCATATTTCCATATTTTATAATGATCTAAATTAAAATAATCTAAACTAATGTTTTCTCTTTTTTCTAATTCCTCTTCTTCTATTAACTATTTAAAGCAAATTTCATCATCGCTTGGAACGAAAAAATCTATAATTTCAGACATTTTTTTTGACAATATGTTTACTTGTTATACTGCAAATCTCAAACTAAAATAATATAATTTTTATTTATATTTTTTCTTATCTTTTTCCTTTCAAATATTTCTAGAATTATTTAATTTAAAATTTCTTAGTAAAATTTTATTTCAGCATAATTGTCGTTGTTATAGTTAACTTGAATGTATTTGTCTTTCAATAGTTGAACTTCTTCTTCAGTTAGAGTGTTATAGCGATTTGGTAGGAATATTGAAAATTCCTCTAATTCACAAATAATTGCTTTTCCATATTTTGTTGGAATTATTCGAGCTTCGCAAATTTTATATTTTGAACCATCGAGTTCTGTTAATGATTTTATAATTTTTCGTTGTAAACATCCAATTTTGTTAATTTTGTTTAGACAATCCATTTCTAAAAGAATTCACAAAATACAAATAACGATAAAGTAATAAAGAAATAATAATTACTTACTTGCAGTAGAGTAGTTAGGTACTTGTTGTTATGTCAACAATTTCTATTAATATAATATTTTTTTATGAATATATTACCTCTTTATATACATATTTTTATCATCTATATATGGTTTAAAAAACCATTATTTCCTTCAAAATAGCTATATTTACATGTTTTCTTTGTTTTAAACAATGATAAATTAATTTTTATATTGGTTTGGTTTTTTTATGGTTTAAAAACCATGATTTCCTTCAAAATAGTTATTTTTACATTTTTTCTTTGTTTTAAACATTTTCTTTATTTGACTTTAACTGTCCTAACATTAGTATATTAGAACAAATTCAAATTTTATTATCAAAATTGTGGAATTACAAAAATCAGTAATTATTATTCACTGTCAACTAAAGTATATATAATTTGAATTTGAAATAAAATAGTTAGTTATAAAGTAAATCTACATCATGTCAGATTTTAATTTTTCGAAGTTTACTGATGTTAAGTATTAAGTTTTAAACCTGATAGTATAACGTATCAAACATCGAAAAAATATTATGAAGCAGACGGAAAATCTATTTTTCCATTAAATTCAATGACCAATGAGGATATTAAAAATGTTCCAGTGGAGATATTGGACAACTGAGTTTTGTTTGGGACAAATTACCTGAAAAGTGGAAAAAGGATAATTTTTTAAAAAATTTGAACCTTGTTTACAACATCCTGATACGAGACTTACTGTGGCTGATTCACCATATGATTGGTTACTTATCACAAATTGTCCATTGTGTTATGAAGATAAAAAATTATCACTTCAAAGTGAATTTAATCGTTTATCTACATTCAGTACGTGGTCAAATACAAATATTTGTGCCAAGCAATTAGCAACAGTCGGTTTCTTTTACAAAAACTATAGTGATTTTGTGCAGTGTGCTTTTTGTGATGTTGAAATATGCTATTTTGAAGAAAACGATGTTGCACTATTTGAACATTATCGTTGGTCTCCAAATTGTAAATTTCTATTAAAAAATACTACAAATGTTCCAACTAATAAATATTATACAAATTATGTTCTTAGTATTGTTAAGATTTTAAATTACATAAAATGTAGTAAGACTATACATGAAGAAGAAAAAGAGAAATGTATAAAATTGTTGAAAGAAAATTATAAACATTTTTATACATTCATTGTACCTGTAATTGAAAAACATAAAGAAAAACACAAATAATTTGTAATTATATTGTTTTATTATATACCTCATTACATAATATTACATAAAATTATCTGAATTTATACAATATATATCATCGTCTAGAATTTTTTTAATTTTATATACATTACATACATCACAAACATATGGAATAGAATGTAAGAAACATGTTTTATGTATTAAACAATTTTTTAAAGCTACTTTATAATTAAATTCGCTTAAATCTATAACATTACATGTTTTTACACTGAATGATAATAAAAATTCTTTTTTCACAGCACCTTGTAGGTAAACAGTTTTTGATTCTTCTAAAAAAATTTTTAGCTCACAACACATTTCGTTATAATTTATATGTCCATTATCCCATTTTTATCCGTGATGATTTCGACATAACCATGTAGCACATCTTTTGTTATGTTGTGGTAATTCTTCCCATGTAAATGGTGGTTTGATATAAAAATGTTGTTGTTTACTTCCATCTCTTGATAGTATAAAAATTTCTTTTGGTATTAAAATCCATCAGCTTGAAATCCTTGTATGTCAATAATTAACTCCATTATATATAGTTTTTGTACGATGTTCTAATTACTTTGAATGTTTGAATTAAAATGAGCTTGTAACATCACATGACAGCAGATTATATTCAACTATCTTATCATGTATTATTAAAATGTTTGCGGTTGTATGGTAGGAAATTCTAATATCAGCTGAAGAAGTTTGAGAAGTTTCATTTTTCTTTTGATTTGTGCAATGAAGTACGATGTTCTAATTGCTTTAAATGTATAAATTAAAATGAATTTCTAACATCTCCTGACAACGGGTTATATTCAACAATCTTATCATGTACTATCAGACAATACGCGGTTGTATTCGCCGGGAAATTAGTGTCTGATTCAAATTCCAATCTAATATTAACTGAAGAAGTTTGAAGAGTTTCATTTTGATTTGAGCAATGAATTACTATTAATGGTGCAATTTCTTTGAGTTTCTTTCTATCTAATAATACACCGAAATTTTGTTGATAGTAAGCATTTTGGAAATTTGCATACATGTGATACAGAACTGCATAATTATTATATGAAAAGTCAATATTTAAGTTGTCGTATGGATAATATGTAGAATTCAAATACAATTTAATATTTGTTAAATTACACGAATCGAAAATGCTTGCATCCTTATCTTTTTTATTTTTACGATTAGTTTGAAACCCTACAATTACAAATCTTGGTGTTTTCAACTGTGTAGACGATTTAATAGACCATGTTTGTTTTTTAGCTGCTGGTAGTACAGGATATTCATATATATCCCAAGAACGATATGCTAATGGCAAAAAACGATTTAAATTTACAATTTTTAATAATTTTAAACGATTTTCATTGTTAACTGACACATGTGGCATGCACCAAACAATTTTTTTATATTAAATTTTAATTCTTCTGTTGATTTGTAAGCAGCACTATTTCCTTGCTCTTATCAAATTATGTTCTTGTCGCACATTTAAAATAATTTTCTTGTTGTCTTCTGCAAATCCGAGTAACATTTTTAAGGGAATGCATACATTAAAATTACCCTACTTATCCAAAATATTTTCAATATCAATAATCCAACCAGCATTTATTAAATTTTGACGTTCTGAATATGAATTAGATACATATCCTTTCATTGTGCTTGTTATTCCAACATTTTTAATTGTATCAATTTTAACAGTGTTTAATAAATAATTTATATCTTCAAATAAATAGGAAATATCATTATTAGTAATTTTAGTATCTATGGAGGTGCAGATCCATCTTCTTTTGTTAATTTGCCTTCAATATATAAGTAACTTTCATGTGGTAATATATAAATATCCTGTAGTTGTATTTGTATTCGAATTTCATCACAATTATTAAAAGATGAAGCAACAATTGGTTGATAATTATGTATTTGTTTGTTTGATATTGTAGTATCAAACACAATATTAGATGTAATGTTTAAAATATTGCTCATAGTTTATATTTTAAGTTTTAAACCCAATGACTTTAGAAATTTCTTATTTTTTGTAGATATAGTATATTTTGAGGTTAATAAACGTCTTTTTGACAACACTGACGGTACACTGAATTTTGTCTCTGATAGTTGAGTTCTTTTATAGTCAATACCCATTAGAAACTTTTTTAAGATGAAGTCTCACAGTAATTGACTCACCACGAAAATTTACTATTCTTCTATCTTGATCAGTAATAGTTAGAGTAATATTATTTACTCTACGAGTGTTCACTGGTAAATAAATCATATTTTTATGTACTTCGAGTATTTTATACCCAGGTGCAACTGATGGAAGAAACTCATAAATAATATGTTCCAGTTTACCATTCTTATAAGACCCCGTAACTATATTACATTGAATAAGAATAGAGTTCACTTTAATTATATCAACTGGTAAAACACTTTCATAAATAATATTACTTTCAAGCATCCATTTTGTAAATCCAAGCAATGCACCAATATTATTTTCCTTCGTAAAATCAATTTTAACTCAACTTTTTATTTCACATCTTAATGTATTATTGTTAGCAGTTAGATTAAGTTATTTTCCTTTTTCCCTTTTTTTTTGGATTATATTATCAAAATAACTAAATTAGGATCGTTAAATTCTTTCTTTAAAATTTTATCTAAATCTTCATTTTCATATGAACCCACTGGAATAATGTATTCTTGAATTGTGTTATCAATATAATAATAAAATTTATTATTATTTTCATCAACGTTGGGTATTAAATGAAATGTTTCAAAATTAATTAAACCAACAGCATATTATTATTATGATTATTTAGTTCAATAGGTGGAAAAAAATCTGCACTGCTTTATTCCCAGTTAATGTAATTGTTATAGAATCCATTATGAAACTAATTTAATTAGAAATTTTCTTTTGAATTTATAAGAAAATTTAAACATAAATGACCACAATTATATGAATTTAGTCTTTGTAATCGTTTATGATTATATCTGATTTTAATCTTAATCCCCAAAATAATATAATAACTCTTTAGGTGGTGGTAAATTTCCAAAACTGTCAAAACATTTTTTTTTTTAATATATGCAACCCAATGAGTCCCAAGACCGTAGTTGTTATCTAAATTAACAATAGCAACTTCATATTTTAATGAAAATTTCAGTAGTGTGTCATGCATATAGATACCACGAAAATGTTTTATATTCGAACTATATTTTTTTAAATCCCAATTAGTTAACGACTTGTTCGGCAATTTTTTGATTTTTTTTTGTTCTTTTTAATTCCTGATCCTTTTTTGTACGGTTTTAAATATAAGCCATCACCAACAGTTTTCTTCAACATTTTTTGTACCCCATATGATGCAGCCCCACTTGTAGCACCAGCTATAAGTGCTTTTCCAAGAAAAGGTAATAAAGCTGCAAGTGGTAAAAATCCACCCTTCTTCTTTCGATTTTTTATGACACGGCCACGGCGATGTTTTTTCACCGGTTTAGTTTTTATTCCCAAACCAAATTATCGTTTTGCTTTTATCATGTTTGTTACTGTCCAAGAAGCTGCTTTCTATTTAAAGGATGAATCTTTTGATAATACTCTGTTCCACGCTCTTTCTTGTAAAATTTTGTCAGCTTCGTGTCTTTTTTTTAAATCATTGTTGTAGGGATAAGCAATGTCATGTTCATGACAAGCTTCATCTAACGGGTTGATACCCCGATGACCTAGACCTAATCTTTTCCTTAATTTCGTACCAGGACCACAAAAATTATAACCAGGTATGTGTAGTTCAATAGGTAAAGAATCTATTACTTTGTTAATTATACCAGTTCCACTGTACGTAATCAGTCAGTTCTGGTTTGTAACTTAAGTATAAATCAGTCTTACGTATATATATATATATATATATATATATATATATATATATATATATATATATATATATATATATATATGTGGGAAAACCAATATTTTGCTTAGTTTACTTACTCATATAAATGGTTAAAAATTTAGAAATACTAATTTATATTCAAAATCAACACAACAACCAAAATACAAGTTTCTAAAAGAATGTGCATCCAAAGTGAAGGGAATGGGTTATTACGAATTTAATGACAATTGTGATATTATATCACCAAATGAAGCACAACATAATTCTGTTATAATTTTCGATGATGTAACTAGTGATAAACAAAATTGTATGCGTGAATATTTTAGTATGGGACGACACAATTTATTGATTGTTTTTATCTTTCCCAGACATATGCACACATACCAAAACATTTAATTAGAGACAATACAAATTTTATTATTTTATTTAAACAAGATGAAACTAATTTGCGTCATGTTTATAATGATCATGTTAATACAGATATGACCTTCGATCAATTCAAAAAATTTTGTATAAAATGTTGGCAAGATAAATATGACTTTGCAGTCATTGATAAAGACAGTTGTGGCTTAGGTCGTTAGCGGAAAGGATTAGATAAATTTTATCAAAAAGAATGAATGACAAGAACGTTCTACAAGATATTATATCAGTAAGTAAAATATTACGAAAAAAATTTAATGCTGTAAAAAGAGGACATGTTGACACAGAAGAATTATTACAAAAACATTTAAACCAATAATTACACCTTTAGAAAAATTCGTTCAAAACAAATTTAGTTCAGAAATAAAGGATAAAACAGAAATTAATAACGAAACTAAAAAATTTGAACAAAAATTAAATTTTGATGATTTTCCTAATGAATCTTTTTGTCTCCAACAATTTCTAATGTAAAAACAGAAAATAAGTATGAAATATCACCAGAAATTTCGCCAATAACAGAAGCCAGATTATCAATTAATATACCGCAAGGACAAGAAGAATGGCAAAATTTAGAATTGAAATTTGGAAATGTAGCTTCAAAATATCTCATGAAATATTTATTAAATCATGGTGATATTGATAAAATATATGGGTTAAAATATGATAATGGGTTATTTAAATTGGGAAAAAAATATATAGAAATAGATAAAAATGATATCATAATTGACCATATTCAGTATGAAGGAACAGAAGGTTTATACGAATTAATTTTTAAAAAAGATCCACAATCATACACCGAACATGATAAAGAGGTATATATAAATATTCTAAAACAAACAGATGCACATAAAAATACAACAGGAACACGAGTCATTATATCTACATATCCTAAATATTTTAACATTATTAAACCAAATTTTGTACGTACATCGTGCCGTTCTACTAAAGCTAAAAAAAGATATTTACCATCTGTACAAACTAAAATTAAAAAGAAAGGTTATGGATTGCTTCCTACTGACATGGAATTTACAGACTATAAGCGAGAATATGTCTATTGGGATTCTGCTGATGAGTTAGTAGATTGTCTACAATTACTACTGGCCTTGAAACAAGCGGGGAATAATTATGTAAACAATGAAATTATATCTATTATTGAAGAATTAAGAGAAGCTAATATAATACAATAAATATTTAAAATTTGCTATTAGTATTAAAATGTCTGTTGACAAGTTCGGTAGACATTTTAAACGACAAAAAAATTATAGTGATCAGTTTTCGTTGCGGTTAAATAATAATACATATGACGTAAATGACAAAAGACTAGTAAATGTTTCAAATCCAATAGAGCCATTAGATGCAACTACTAAAAATTATGTTGATTTACAAATTATAAAATCTGTAAAAGATGTGCAATCACATTCAATAAATATATCAATAGAAGATAATACAGAAGTATACAATGCAAAAATGAAACCAATTGCAAATGTTGCAGTGCCAATTAACAATACAAACGCAACAAATAAAAAGTACGTAGATGAAAAAATTGACTCAGTAATAAACGTAATTCCATCAATTGTAGACTCAAAAATTAATGCAAAATTGATTATATTTAATGATCTTATAGAAACAAAATCAAATAATAATCAACAAAAAATAGATGCTATAAATAGAACATTACCAGAAATTATAGACTCAAAAATAAATACTAATTTGAACAAATTTATCAAACAATTGTAAAATCATCAGACTCAATTGTGGGCTCAAATTTAAATTATTATTATTATTAATCATTTACACAATATTAAAGAAAGAATAGAAGGAATAGTAAGAAATATTAATATTGAACAAACAAATATTCGTGACCAATGTTCTAAAATTGAAAAACAAGATGAAAAAATCGTTAATCTTACGACTATGGTACAGAACATGATAAAAGAAAAAACTATAGTTTAAAACATGTTGAAAGAAAGAATAAAGAGTATTCAACCAGACGAATCAAAAAATTAAATTGATTGTAGAAAAATATCTTAAAGATCATATTAAAATTGGTTTAAACAAAGACGAAATAGAATTATACAACTAAAAAACCAAATAAAAAAATATTATTACGAAATAGAAGAATTATTTAAGAAATATATTGAAAAATTAAAAAACAATGAGTAAACTTGCAAGAGAATTACATAAACCTGCACGTCGAAATTTTCAAAGACGAAAAGTTATAACAACAGGTATTGATGACTTATGGCAATGTGATCTTGTAATTATGATTCCATATCAAAGTGAAAATAAAGGATATAAGTATTTATTAACAATAATTGATGGATTTTCTAAATATGCGTGGGCTTTATCAGTAAAAACAAAATCTGGTGATGAAGTCACCAAAGCTTTTGTAAAAATTTTAAAACAAGGTCGTATACCAAAAAATTTACATACGGATAACGGAAAAGAATTTTACAATAGCATATTTACGAAAGAAATAAAAAAATATGGAATCAATCATTATTCAACATTTAGTAATCTTAAAGCAAGTGTAGTGGAAAGATTTAATCGTACGTTGAAAACTAACATGTGGCGAGAATTTAGTGTTCAAGCTTAATACAAATGGTTAGATATGTTACCACGATTAATTAAAAAATATAACAATACAAAACATAGAACAATAAAAATGAAACCTATAGATGTAACACAGAAAAAAGAAGATCATTTATTAAAAACTGTATATAACAATATTAAAATCGTTGGTCGTGGTAAGTACAAAATTGGTGATTTTGTACGAATTAGTAAATACAAGTCCATATTTGATAAAGGATATATTCCGAATTGGAGTACAGAAATATTTAAGATTGTAAAAGTAAATATTACAAATCTTGTTATTTATCTTATTGAAGACTATGAAGGGAATAAAATTAGAGGTGGATTTTATGAACACGAACTTCAAAAATAAACTTTCCAAATATTTACTTAGTAGAAAAAGTTTTAAAAACTAAGGGATGGAAAGCTTTTGTGAAATGGTTAGGTTTCAATTAAACACACAATTCGTGGATAAATAAATCTGATATTATTTAAAAAATATATATTATCTGATCATCACAACAATGAATAATATCCCCAGGTTAGAGTATCAGTCTGTCCATCAATGATATATCTTTTGTCATCATTATTTGTAAGACATAATTTGTTAATTTTACATGAAAATATTGTGTGATTTTTAGATATTATATTGTGTTGTCTTTTGTATATATGTGAATTTGTAAATAAACAGTCTTTATAACAGCCAATAGTGAGTGTTTTTGTTGTTATTCCTGAAATTCCCTTAGCTCGATTGTATAATTAGTTATTTTCCAATGCAAAGGAATACATTTTTGATCTTAAACCCGCAAATTCTGTCATTAGTAACCCGCTATTCTCATCTTTAAACAATCCAACAACTTTTTTGTTCGCTTGTGGTATACCATACTTATTATCTACTGTCTAGTCCGATGTGTCAAATCTGTGTATGTCTTCTTTTATGTGTATGTATGGGTCTTCATTAAATTTATAAATAAATGAGTCAGTGTCCATGTACAGTAATTTTAGCGTTGTATAAGTTTTATATATGTAATTGTAATGAAAGTCATACATAAGTGTTTTGGATATATCTAATATAGCCATACCAATATAAATAGGTTTATTAAACAAAATTTTTATTTCACTTAGTTTGATTGAAACTAAATTTTCTGTTAATATTACAACTTTTTTAAAATTTGGTTTAGCAATTAACTTCCGTGCCCCACCCTTTCCATTCCATTTCGAAACAATTTTATATCATATCTATTTCTAATATTTTCCATACTTTTCCCGTAAACGGCGTTATTCATTTGTTTAAAGAAGTTGTTTTCAAAATTGTTTTTTTTGCGTATTTTCGAAAATTTGTATTTTTGTCAATATACTGCTTAAGCCAAAATGATTGTTTAAATTTTATAACACGATGAATTTTAATTATTTTTAGGCCAAATTCCAATACTTGTTTTAAATTTTTATAATGTATTACATATTTTTTTTTATCATATAGTGTTGTAAGAAGTTTCTTAAATTTTGAATTTGGGGTTTTTTGTTTTTCTGCACATACGAGCAAATCCTTATGTAGGTCGTGTAAGTTTATTGGATATTCCAAGTCAACTTCAAAAATGTATCCATCTAATCCATTGTCAGGTATATTAGTAATGTCTAGTGTTTTAATATTCTCGTCACTTAACCATGTAAAGCCACCATGTGGTAAACATTGTGTCATTGCCCAACCATACAAATTACAAGCGGCAAAGTACATAAGAAACTCTTGCGGTTCTTTTGGGTTAAATGAATTCATATAAATATTGTTTGCTTTGGCGTAGCGGTTTGAACACTGAGAAATACCACCACGTATGCCTCTTTCAAAAAATAATATCATATCAATATCAGTCAGTAACTCCAGCTCTACTTCTGTAATTTTCAACATGGCATCCCATGCTAGTCCTGCAAAACAAAATTATAATAAATAAATCTTATACATGAACAAAAAAATATTTAGAATATATTTACCTGGAGTTGTATAATAATGAACAGGGTCCAATTCAAATGCATTTAAACAAATATTTCTAAAATTTTCAAATACATCAGACAAAAGCAATACATCTGTCTGAAGATACTACTCTAGATAGTCGCCTAAGTTTTCATGATCAAATAATTTCCAGACATTTAATGCATGGTTGTAATCATCATCTGATACAGATTTATCACATAGTCTAGAGTAAAACGATGATTTTGACGGTAGTTGTACTTCTTCTAAACGTTCCCATGAATTAATATAATCATATGGAAATATACCTTTTCTTTTTAACATATTAAATATCCAATCAGTGGGGTAGTACTTATTTAATAAAGTACATTGGGCGGGCTCTAAATAGCTCACATTTTTTTCAAGTGAACAATTAAGAAATCTATAAGAAAAAATATTAATAAATTATAAAAAAAACTAATCATTTATAAAAATACCTGAATGAATCTAAAAAACGAAGCATAATACCATTCACGTTTTTGGAAAATGAAATAAATCTCTCGTTATTCATAGGTATTAATACAATATTTTCTTCATCTACTCCAAATTCGCGTATAAAAAAGTGACTATCATAGCCACCAAGATTATGGAAGAAAATAGGAATATATTTAGGTTTTTTATAATACAAATTACATGATCCATAAGCAGCTCCTCAATATTTTCCTATAATTATTCAATAAAAGTTAACAAATATTAATAATTAAATTAACAACTTACCAGAAAAGTGACAATGGTCTCTTACTTTATCTTCTCCTAAGATTTTGCCACAAATGTGACAGATCACAGCTTGATTATAATTTTGCCATTCTTCATTTGTCATTTTCAAAGGAACAATATTTTTAGAAATTGTTTGTATTAATCCTACTATATCTTTCATCCGATGCATGAACCATTTTGCTGCTTCCGGTCCACGAAATGATTCATAAAATGATAATGTATCATCGTAAGAACATTTTAATTGATATCCGACAGCACATGGTACATGATGTTGATAAATATTTCTATAAGAATTGGATGGATTGGGTTGACAGGTATAAACAGGTGTTGTTAGACATTCAAAATCTGCATAAATGACTAAAGGATGACGCTCTTTGAACGTAAAATTTTTAAATTTAAACCATTTATTATCCTCATTTGGCATTTCAATTTTAACAGCGTCGAAATTCATATAATCTTTTTCATGTTGTTTTAAAATAGCTTCAGTACCAAAATATTGAAGACATCTCTCGCAAATAAATGTTTTTTTTTTAATTTTTAGATACTTGAGATGATAAAAGACGAGAAAGTGATTTTATCCAAGCGTAATGTCCCATATTATCTTTTTTCCAATATAAAAGGTTAAAATGATTGTCTAGCTTATTTTTCGTGAAATGTTATGGTTCAACAACAACATATAATTTTAATTTCATATCATATTCTAAACCGTAAACATTAATCGTAATTTTATTTTGTTTTTCAAATTTTTCAATGTTTTTCAAAGTCATAGGAAAATGTATGTTTTTTAAATTAAAAATTTCAACATGATTATTAGGATATTTAGACACACGATCATTATGTTTTTTTGCTGGATACATAGCGGAAAGGAGTGACCATACAAAACACTTATTGTCACTGTTTTTTACATTAATAACAGCATGCTTATTTTTTATATTTAGTGGTAGTTCTATATACGAAGAACCACCACAGTTTGTAGGATCGTATTTATTTATATTCACCTGTAAAAATTAAATATTTTAATAATAAAAAATATTATAAAAAAATTTGAAAAAACTTACTTGTAAATAAAGAATTCGTTTCAAAGCTTTACCACTGTCACGTTCTTGGAATTCTGACATTTGATTTAAAATGGGTTGTTTTACATTTCGTTCAAACCATTCAGTAAAATCATCACTTAGACAAATATACCTTATCTTACAGTTATGATAAATATGTGTAGTTATCTCAGTATCGCCTTTTTTAATTAGATATTCACACGCAAGCTCACAATTCAATTTCACATTTGATTTCCATTGAAACATAAATTCACCCACTTTGTTTATTAAAATAAATAAGCACTGAGTTAAAAATGTTGTTGGATCAATAATATCACCTGTATCACAAAATATACGTTTTTTAAAAGACGAACTAATTACGTCAAATGACAACATTTTTTTGTCGTAAAATTCAATTGTGTATTTAAATATATATATATATATATATATATATATATATATATATATATATATATATATATGTATATATAGGTATATCTATATATATATATATATATATATATATATATATATATATATACATCTTTCTATCATTCTCGATCCAATTCTTATTTCATACAATTCGAATCCAGACCAGTATAAGCCGCAGGAACTAAAATATTGTTTAGCTGTTGCCGTATATCTTTTATTTGTTACTTTAGGTAGCGTTGTGAGCAATATATACTCTAAAATTCAATAGTAAAATTTTTATGTATATACACATACCGTGTCAATCCTAATGACGACAGTCCATTCTGATCCAATATACAGCAAATATAATATCACACGGTTTATTCTGATCCATTGCGTTGTTGCCATACTTACATGTGTTAACTGAACTACAATGCTGAAAGTTTTTGAAATTCGTAGGTAGTTAGCAGTGTGGGAGAAAATTCATCATAAAAAATTAAGTTATATATTTAGTTATTTTATTTTTCTCTTAATAATAACGCAAATACAGAAAGAAAAATAAATAAAAAGAAATTCCGCAGTAAAATCTAGATCTTTTTTAACTTAAACTAATATTATGCATACAATATTTATATAGGCACTTTTAGTGTTCCTGTATAAATATTATACACTATTTTGTAATTTGTTATGTTCTAATAAACGATTCCGATACGATTTTCTAGACATTATTACGGATCGAATGAGCCATCCCACATATTTTTAGGAGCATTATGTCTATTTTTCACCATTTTCAACTTATTGCCTAGACTAAAAGACCGAAATATACAAAATTTAAGGCGTAAAACAGACCTCCGTTTTTCGATGTAAGAAAATATATTTAAAATGGTCTTCATGTTAACTGTTTTCTGCAATGCGGAAGTTTAAATTGCGATAGCTTCTATAAAAATGAATAAATAATTTTTTGTGCGACCACCATGAAAAGTTGATATTTATGCTGTCTTTTGTCATCGTAAAATTAATGATTACTGAGGAACGAGCAAAAAAAATACTAAACGAGCGGTAAAGTACTTAATTTGCTCGTCATGGATACAGCAACACAAAACAGGAAATTGGTTAAGATTGAATTGAACTTACTAAATAGGTATTATTATTTTTTTATTTCGTTAGTAAAGTCGTAGAAAAACTTATATATGCATCTTTAGCGTAAAGTATCTTTATTGCTCTAGCTCGATTGATGAGCACGAGTAATAAAGATTCACTTTACGCTCTTGATACACAAATAACTATTTTACATGATAAGATTAACCTATAATAACACTTCTAGTACAAATATTAAAAAAAAATATCAACTAAAAAATAATTTTGAATGTTTTATTCAGTGAAGGTTATTTGAGTCTTCAATAGAATCAAATTTCGTTGCCTCGTACTTTTCATCCGGTACCAAACTTACTTCACTATAAAAAAATATTTCTCATTTTTTATAAATGATTTAGTTTCTTTAAATAACATAACATTTTTTTACATACTTAAGGCATTCTATTGTCATAGTTTGGGAAATAATGAGATTAAAATTTAAAAAAAAATCTATTTTCTTTGTGATTTTTAAACTTTTTTTTATACGGAATCTGGATTCTTGTATGGCTTTTCATACCTGAAAGACATGTGTGATACGATAGAATGGTCGAGATTTCGTATTATTAGAAATTAAAACATTCCGAGCAAAATTAGAGATATAACTTGTTTGTGCCATACTCATTTTGTAGATATAATGTTCATTCAGATTAATGTTTAATTGTTTAATTTGAAATTAATTTTACTTCATTTTTCGACGTTATGTACCAAATAGGTTAATAATACTTTGTTGCGCAATAAAAGTTTAAATATTCTTTTAAAATTGTGAAAAACAACATTTTTATAAACGAATTAACATTTAGAAGTAATATTATTAAAATACGACATATTTAAAGAATATGTACAAATTGCAGAAAAGAATGTAGCACACAATCTTATTTAAAATATAATATACCGAGAGATAATTTAAGCAATAAGTTGAAAATGGTGAAAAATAGACATAAGGCTCCTAAAAGTACGTGCGATAGCTCATTCTATCTGGAATAATGTCTAGAAAAATGTTTCGGAAGCGTTTATCAGCATAGGACACATTGCAAAAGTTATAAACAATTAAAGGTGAAGATAACAGAGGTATTAAGTTTTTCGGTTATATCTTGAAACTATTAATATTTTGAGAAATTTAAAGAAAGATTCTTAAAGAGGAGGAAATTTTCAAGAAAAAAAGCTTCTGACCTCCGGAACTCTATCTCCATTATTTATAACTTTAATTTAACGCTGAAAATGGGTCTCCGCGCGACATTTTTATGATACGCGCGCGATGTCAAAAACCGAATACGTCTCATTAAATATTTTTTAAGGTATTAAATATTGATTAAAAAAATTAAAAAAATTATGGTGTATTCAGATTACTTCAACATAGTTACTCCCGTTAGAAATTTTATTTAGAGTTAATTTTTCTACTAGTTAGACAATGGGTAATTAACAAAATTTTCTCGAACTTTAGTTTTTATTGTTCATTAAAAAAAATGCTTAAATAATTGTCGTAAAAAATTTTCGCTCCGTGGAGCCCTTTTCATATACATACTTAACAAGATCACGCCATTAAAGTTTTTAAAAAAAAATACTTTGTTTATAATAATTTTATGAAATGAACAAAAATGGTCCAAAAATGCAAAATTTTAAATTTTTTGATAATTTCATAAAATTGTTACAAGCAAAGTATTATTTTTTTTTAAACTTTTATGACGTGATCTTGTTAAGTCTGTATGTGAGAAGGGCGACCACGAAGCGAAAATTTTTTACGACAATTATTTAAGCATTTTTTTAATGAACAATAAAAACTAAAGTTCGAGAAAATTTTGTTAATTAACCATCGTCTAAATAGTTGAAACATTACTTTTAAGTGAAATATCCAAAGGGAATAAATTCTTAGAAGTGTTCTGAATACACCATATTTTTTTAAAATATTTAATAATAATAATAATAATAATAATAATAATAATAGACTTTATTGACAGATTCATCAATGGCGAGGTTCAGCCAAAGGCTGTTCTTCCACCTAACCGTATAAACAATTTATGAATTTACACATATAGCCAGACATTTACATACTTATTTTTCACAATCATATTTTATTAATATCAAAAAAAAAATAAGGTGACGTACTCGGTTTTTGACATCGCGCGCGGAACCTAAAAATGTCGCGCGGAGACCCATTTTCAGCGTTAAATTAAAGTTATAAATAATGGAGATAGAGTTCCGGAGGTCAGAAGCTTTTTTCTTGGAAATTTCCTCCTCTTTATGAATCTTTTTTTAAAATCTCAAAATATTAATAGTTTCCGAGATATCACCGAAAAACTAAATACCTCTTTTATCTTCACCTTTAATTGTTTATAACTTTTGCAATTTGTCATGTGCTGATAAACGCTTTCTATACATTTTACTAGACATTATTCCGGATCGAATGAGTTATCGCACGTATTTTTAGGAGCCTTGGTTGAATGGATTGGATATGGTTGCCGTGGATCCATGGTTACGTTTTGACTTTGACAAATGATGACAGCAATGTATTTGCCTGTCCCGTTTAAAATGAAACATAGGACACAAATTATATATCTTTATACTATTTTGTAAATATTATAAACTGTTTTATTACCTAAAATACAATATTTTTATACTGTAGCAAAGAAAGTGCAAATTATGAAACGGTATTATAATTTATTATACAGATATCAATCCAATATCTTAAGGGAAATGTTGAATTATATTGTGAACCACTTCTTAATAGACCTACAATAAGTGTCGCAATGATTTTAAGAAAAATTAATGACTTTAGAACCAACCATGTTGAAATAAGCACAGTAATCATCAGAAAAATACTGACACAAAATTACAAAAACAGATACGCAAAACAACGTGCCATGACAGACACACGGTTGCCATTTGTATGGCTCAGAATTTACCGTAGGGATGCACACGGGTTTATACAAGTTGTATATATTTGAAAACGATTGCAGCGCTCTCTGTACCCAGACGCTAGAACTAAGGTTTGAAGTTTCTATCTTTTCTGAGCCAAATTTTTTTTTGGATTTACTAAAGAGGAGGCACCTATCTCACTCGTACACATTGATAAGCAAACCTGATCCAATATACAGGCTCAGGATTGTAAAAGTGGATCAGCATTGTGCATTCAATTTACTATCTTTGGATCAGGATGGTATGATTACAGAATATATATATATATATATATATATATATATATATATATATCATTTTTGTGGTTTCTTGTATCTTGTGTGTTTACATTGTGTCATGAATGCATAATAGATAAAATAAAAACACAATTTAATTTTTTATTTATTATTTACAAGTTAATAAATAATATTACATTTCAGTAATTTAAGTTAATAAATACTATTTATATACTTAATAAATAAAACAATATATAAATATATATTAATATAATACAATGTGTTCTATAATATCGGAATATTCCTGTAAAAATTCTTTCATAGCAATGCTATAAATACTATATATAGATTCTGTCTTAATAATATTATTAATAGTTTCTGTTTTACTTTCCGCTAACAAGTATGTCGTACCAATTCTATCTAAATAATAATTATAAAAGTTTAAATGTTGTAAAACATTTATATAATTATTTATGACATCTGACAATCTAAATAAATTTTCAACAGATTCTAAATTCAGACATATATTTTCACCATACCATTTTATAAATAATAATTTTATATAATTAACACTATCAAATATTAAGTGATGTTCTTTTAAATTGCGATATTCAATATTACTTTGATTATAAAAGTAACTTAGAATAATGTTTTTTAAATGACAAAATTCAAACCAGTCTGTTTTACTAAAACAAATTATATTAGAATAATTTGTATTTGAAAGTCTTACAACAATTTCAAAATTTTTAGTTGGATCAAACCCTACGCTTATCCACTTATTTAATTCTGAATTTAATGAATATTTGTATTCCAATAAAAATTTTCTATTATTTTTATTCATTTGTTGAAAATTTACAATAGTTGACACAAAACCCTCATTGTTGAAAAAAGTAATATTAGACTGTTGTAGTTGTCCTTGTTCTAGTTCTTGTTTTTGGTCTCGTGAATTTACAGATTCTTTATGTGTCTGCTGATTACTGGGCTCTATATTTTCTTTATTGTTAACATGAAGATTTTTCAAACACTTTGATGGTAATTTTTTTTTCGTATTTTTAGGAGTGTTTAGTTTTCTTTTATTCATTCCCATTCCAGTACTTCTTTGAGATTTCTTTTCACTGAGCTGTTTCATACTAATCTAAAATAATTAAATATTTCATTAAAATATATTAGCAATTTAATATTTATAAGTATGCTTACATTGGAATATTTTCAACTTGCTTTGTATGTTGTATGTTGAACAATATCTACAAAAATTCATAGAAAAGTATCTTTTATACAAATTATTTTTATCTATCCTATTTTATATTGGTCGTACCAAATATCAGTAGTTTTTTTATTGGTTATAATAAAAACTATTCTGATTGGTTTTTATAACAACTATTGTGATTGGGTGATATTATTTTTGTATTTAGTTAATATTTGAAAAAATATAAAAAATGTTAAGTAAAATACAACAAAAAATAATCATATAGATAAAAAATATAAAAAAAGGAAATATTGGTAAACCTTTGTAGATTAAAAAAACCAAACCAATATTAAAATTAACTTATCATTGTTTAAAACAAAGAAAAAATGTAAAAATAACTATTTTGAAGGAAATCATGGTTTTAAACCATAAAAAAACCAAACCAATATAAAAATTAATTTATCAACGATTCAAAGTTTGTAATATAGACAACTCGATAGCATGAGAGTATAAATAAATATATAAAAATTAATTTATCAACGATTCAAAGTTTGTAAGATAGACAACTCGATAGCATGTGAGTATAAATAAATTTATTTTTCTTTTTTTTTTTGGTAGTCACAATCATGAGTCTACAAAACAATGAAATATCAAGTACAAATAATTTATATCCAATATGTGGAATACCACAAGATTCAAACGATGACGCCCGGTATTGCTATGAAATCGTATTTTATTGTTTAAACCGTGCTTGGCTAGCAGATGAACGAATTATGGACGTGGGACCTTTAAAATTATGTGAATATTGTTTTCGAGAAAATTCTATAGATAGAACTTGGGTTACTGATCCCAGATTTGTATATTTTTATAAAAAAGAATGTCATAATATAAATTTACATGAATTAGAAACTATACCACAAGACTACTATCGTTGTCATAATTGCGAATGTGAATTACATACATCATGCAATAAACAAGAATGTGCCAGACAATAATAATGAACAAGGGAGAAAAGGTATGTACTATTTATTAAAAGAAAAAATATTGTATTATTTAAATTTTTACTTTTTTACAGATTTATTTACACCTCACAAACACACACACTTAGCGTTCTTATAAAATTCACCAAGTACGAGACATCAGGCAGAGGGATAGTCGCATTAGGACATTGTATACTTTTAACATGTATCTCAGCAGATTTTACTGTGATAAAGCGTACTCTGTTTTAAAAAATATAATAAATAAAATAAAAATGTATATAAACAATTGTAATTTTGAATTGTGTACAGATATAAATCATTCTAATTGTTGTTGTTCCTTAGAAATAAATATAAAAGATAGAGAGATAGAAAGGGTGGCATGTATACTTTTACCATGTATCTCAGCAGATTTTACTGTGATAAAGCGTACTCTGTTTTAAAAAATATAATAAATAAAACAAAAATGTATATAAACAATTGTAATTTTGAATTGTGTACAAATATAAATCATTCTAATTGTTGTTGTCCCACATAAATAAATATAAAAAATAGAGAGATAGAGAGGGTGGCAGGGGCAGAGGAAGATGGCGGCAGGGGCGGAGGGAGAAAGCGGCAGGGTCGGAGGGAGAGGGTTGCAGGAGTGAGATCTATATTATTTATCTGAACAATACACACACACACACACACACACACACACACACACACACAAACACACACACAACGCATGTGGGTTGCATAGATAAAATAAAATTCAACAGAACAACAGCAGCACACAGCGCAACACACGCATGTGGGTTGCATACAACCTAGGCCTGCGAACACTAGCTTAACACCAAGACCGGAAGCGGAAGTGGGCCAGAAACCGCCGATTATACCTACTTACAGCATCCATCATTGGGTAGAATATACATGCAGCCAAAAATACATAAAGATAATATCCCTTTAAATAAAGACCAGTTTATCGAAGGTATCAAATTATGTTTTGAATCTTCAGTATTCACTTTCAATAAACAAATTTATTTTCAACATGATGGCTCACCCATATGTACTAGCATTAGCAGCTCATTGGCTGAACTTATCTTACAAAATTTAGAAGAAACAGTCTTCTCCAATAGCAATTGGAATATTATATATTACAAACATTATGTTGATGACTGTGTAGTAATAGCACCAACTGATATTGTTGATGATATTCTGAATGAGTTTAATAAATTCCACCCCTGTATTAAATTTGTAACAAGTCTAAGTCAGCACATTCTAGTGGCACCAATTAAGTAAATAAGAAATGGATGTAATAAATAAATAATATTGAGTAAGGTAAAGCTAATATTGCTGACTTAGCACTTGTGTCTTTTGTATATATAGAGTAAGGTATTGAATAGGAGATAGTAGTGATAAACGGCAATAGAAGTGTGAGTAACATCGAAAGTGTACAGTCAACAATATACATTATCATCGAAAGTGTACAGTCAACAACATACTTTATATTTATTTGTTTATATATTGAAACGTGAGTATTTCTGTTTAATTCAATCTCCATCTCCTAGTACTTGTTCCGTCTCCAGTCTGACAAAGAACCCCATATTAAATATTTTTGTCAATCCTATCCTCATCGAGGAAGGGTTACAAATTGGTGGCAGCGGTACTGGAATTTTTTTTGTCAGATTAGAGTAACCTTTCGGGGTTCACTCGTGGAACGACAAGTATTAGAAGTTGTCAGATAACATCATAAACAAAATATGGCAAACGGGGAAAATTCGGGAAAGGTAATCAAAGAGTTACAGAGTCGCTTCAACGTCTCAAAAATAAAGTTCAGTACGGCAGCAAATGTTTTGGATGAATTTTGCGGGGAAAATCCGGAAGAATATTTTCAAAAGTTAAAATACGAAAAGACATTGAGGAATGGACAGACCAGGACATAGTTGATCTGGTGCGAATAAGACTAACAGGCCAGGCTTTCGAACTGTACATGAACAAACCAGAACTTCACAGTAAAACTCTATCACTGAAAGAATTCGCGCAACATTTTCTAGACAGATTTTCAAAAAAACGATTACCGGGACAAATTTATAATGACTTATCTAACTGTACACAAACACCTAACGAAACTGTACAACAATTCGCTCAGAGGTTACGGCAACTAAACAGAGAATTATTGCAACAAGGAGGCGTGGAACAGAATTTCGTTGATAAACTATGTATGCATCAATTTAAAACAGGGTTAAAAATGGAAATAAAAAGATATATACGGGCAATAATGGACGCACAGGAAAACTTGTTATTTGACGACGCCGTGATGATGGCAGAAAGAGAAGAAATGGAAATCCTACGTGAAAGAATAGGTCAAATAGAAATCGGAGCTGTAAACAAGAATCCACCAAAAATAGAAAAAAAATGTTACACTTGTGGGGCCACTGACCATTTTAAAAGAGACTGCAAGCAAAGAGAAAGAGGGACATGTTGGAAGTGTGGAAAACCAGGCCATATTGCTATAGGGTGCAGAGAGAAAATATACAATAACAGCCGTCAATACCAGTTTCATAGAAGTAATGGCGGTTACCTAAACAGATACAGGAATCAACCGCCAAACCAAGATACGAGATACTACGGCAACAACAGATTTAAGGAAAATCAACAAAGGTATGAACAAAATTCACGCTATCAAACAAATAACAGTCATCATTTAAACGAGTAGCCCTTCTCGCACACGCCCCACCGCGGGAGGTACTAGATAACTCAAATCAAAATAAACCCATAGTAATCACTCAAATCGAAAAAAATAATAATTATATTCCAAATTTGGTATTAGCATCAGTAAATAATAAATCAGTAAAACTTTTAGTAGATACGGGATCGGCAGTTTCATTAGTTAAAAGTAGAGTTGTTAAGGGGCAACAAATAAAATCAGAAAGCATCGGAACATTAACTTCTATCTCGGGCGGCGAATTAGATTATTTTGGAGTAACGGATGTAAAATTTAATTTTAATAAGGTAAATATTAAGTTCAAGTGTGTTGTTTGTTCGGAAAAATTAAAATTAGAAGCCGACGGTATTTTACGCCGTGATTTTCTCAAACAGTATGAGGCTAGTATAAATTATTACTCTAACGAAGTTATAAGAGGTAACACAAGTATTCCATTGATAACAGACAGCAAAGCAAAAGAAATGCTGACAACAGCAAAGGTAATGTCAACAAAAAACAATATCGCTACAAGGCCGCATGACATAGTTGATGTAGGTCAGGGCGATGTGGATAACGCTTTAAAAAATAGACGAGATAAAGCAACGTCATTAAAGGTAAACGCAGAAAGTTGCAAAGTAGAGATTGGTACATTGAAACAAGGAAGATCACCTACACGGAAAATTGGGATAGTTAGATTAAAGTACACAGAAAGAATTTTACCTAATTGCGAATTTATGTGTACTGCCATACAGAACTTAATATACCCTGGGGGTGAGATCATAATGGAACCAGAAGAAATCAAAATTCACGGGTTAATGGCGGCAAGAATCCTTACAAAGGCAGAAAAAGAGATAGCCGTAAAATTAATTAACATAACAAGCAAAGAGATTATAATTTGTAAAAATACGATCATAGGTAAAGCGGAAGTATGGCTCAATGAACCGGAATGAGGATTAGACAATGAGTCATACAAGGTTCAGATAAACGCAGTTCAAAGAAATAGTGATAGGAAAAGGATCGAAGATCAACTAGAGTTAGATTACCTGCCTCACGAGGTGCAACAGGAATTGTTGATGTTATTAGAAGAGTACGAAGATATATTTCACTGGGAAGATACGAAATTGGGGTGCACACATAAGGTGAAACACAGAATAATTACAGGGGACGTGCAACCGATTGCAAAAACACCATACCGGGTTCCTTTTAGCCAAAAAGAACCACTTAAGAAGGAAATAAGGAAAATGCTGGATGCAGGGGTAATAGAGCCATCGGATTCGCCATGGTCAGCGCCAGTTGTCATGGTACCTAAGAAATCAGAGAATGGCAAAAAGAAAATTAGAGTGTGTATAGATTTCAGAGGGTTAAATAAGGTTACAAAAAGGGACTATTTCCCTGTTGCCAATATGCAGGAGACTTTGGATCAATTAGGGAATGCTAATATGTTTACCATCTTAGATTTGGCTTCTGGATACTGGCAAGTACAATTAGATGAGCAGGACAAAGAAAAAACAGCGTTCACAACTAACGGAGGACATTATCAGTTTACAAAAACGGCGTTTGGTCTAGCGAATGCACACAGCACATTCCAGAGACTGATGAATAGTATCTTAGCAGGGTTGCAAGGTGAGAAATGTTTGGTTTATCTGGATGAAATCATTGTATTTAATGGGGGAGGAATACAAGAGCATTTACATCGATTAAGAGAAATTTTTGATAAATTACGTCAAGCAAATTTGAAATTACAACCAAGCAAATGTAAATTTTTGAAGTCAGAAACAAAATATTTAGGTCACATTATAACAGGAGAAGGGATAAAACCAGATAACGACAAAATTTCAATTATTCAAAATTATCCAAAACCTAGAAATGTAAAAAAAGTAAGGGCTTTCACGGGGCTTGTGGGATTTTACAGACGTTTTATTCATAATTTCGCGGAAATCGCGAAACCTTTAACCGAATTAATAAAGAAAGATAAAGAATTTAATTGGAACGAAAAGTGTCAGCAAGCGTATGAAAAATTAAAAAATGCCCTATGCTCAGATTCAGTGTTAGCTCATCCAGATTTTTCAAAAGAATTTATCTTGTCAACGTATGCCAGTGGCACAGCAATTAGTGCTATTCTAAGTCAAAAGATTTGAGGGTACGAGAGACCGACAGCATTCGCTAGTCGACAATTACAGCCTGCCGAAAGAAACTATACAACATCAGAATGGGAATGTCTAGCAGTATGTTGGGGTGTAAAGCACTACCGATGTTATCTATATGGCCGCAAATTTACTGTCATAACGGACCACAAGCCACTGAAATGGTTGATGACATTTAAGGGTGACAATTCACGGCTAGCCAGGTGGGCACTTACCTTAAGTGAACACAATTTCGAAGTTATACATAGACCGGGAAAAAAACATATTAATGCTGACGTATTATCACGAATACCAGTAAATATGATTAATACCGAAATTCAAAGCTACGAACCCGTATGGGACAGGCATACTATACTTACAAAACAACAGACAGATAAAGATATAAAGCAAATGAAGACCAAAGATGGATTTTTTACGGACACCGAGGGCTTGTTCTTTAAAGAAAAAACCGGAGACGAGAGACATCATAAACTCGTGGTACCAACGTCAATGAAATTCCAAGTGATGCACGATTATCATAACCTACCATATGCCGGACATCAGGGCTACGAAAAGACGAACAAAAGAATCAAAGAAAAATTTTACTGGAACAACATGAGCAAGGACATTGAAAATTTCTGCAGCAAATGTCACTCATGCAATGAAAGAAAAACATCTCCGCATCACAAACCAGCACCACTACAAAAGTTTCAAGAAATTTCGGTCCCAATGCAAAGAGTATCAATGGATGTTGTAGGTCCATTAACGACTACTTTGAAAGGTAATAAATACATCTTAACATTCCAGGATCATTTCATAAAATACCCGGAAGCATTCGCGATAAAAGATCAGAAAGCTAGTACAATCGCAAAAATTTTAGTACAAGAAATTATAGCAAGACACGGAGCCCCAAGACAATTATTAACAGATTTAGGAGCAAATTTTACGTCACAACCTATAGACCTCAAACAAATGGAGTGCTAGAACGAAGTCACCGCGGATTTAAAGATATTTTGTCACATTTTGTTAAGCACGATGAAACTGACTGGGACGATTGGTTACCATATGTTTTATTAGCGTACAGAAGTAGCGTTCATAACAGCACGAAAGAGATGCCATTTTTTTTAATGCACGGACGAGACATTGAGTTACCATACGATGATATAACCAGACCACAACATTACGTTACGACTACGAGGACAATTACGCATCAGAACTAAAACAAAGATTACAGTTCGCATTCACAAAAGTAAAACAACATTTAGCACAAGCGACTGAGACAGTACATAGGCAATTTAATAAAAACACGATGTCAACAAAATTTAATGTTGGAGATGCAGTATATTTACATGACGCAGCAATACAGGTAGGAACGTCACGCAAGCTAGCCAAACCATGGACAGGGCCGTACTTTATAATTGAAGTACTGGGTCCCGTAAATTATAAAATTAAAGATAATAAATCAGGCAAAATTCTCAAAGTTCACGTTAATCGCCTTAAACATTATAAAGCAGAAGTTCCAAAGGACGAGGATAACAAAGAGACAACTCCAACTCTACCAAAGGAACCGGAGAAAGCAAGAGTAGCGAATCCAAATAATAACCTTTACCATTATGAACTTTTATTACAGGAATTAAGCCGAATTGAAGAACAACAGCCAGCTCTACCACAAACTCCCACCACCCCATACCATACACGTAGCAAGGGTCCAGCACCAGACTATCCCTGGATACAACCATCAGGACGATAATGTTTTTAAATTACAGATGCAGTCCATCCCGGTTGTGTGGATAATTTGCAGTCTTATTAGTGCGGCATACGCGCTAATCGGATTCAACTGCAGGGGACCGAATACAAATATAACGACCATCTCGCTAAAGGACGTAGCCAAATGCCCAGATTTAGATAAAGGGTAAAATGAATTTCGCGCCAACGTCCAGATATTATAAGAAGACGAATTTCGCAACGTCCAAGTGTACACTTGTCTGGTAGAGGTTACACGGTTAATTCAGCACTGCGGGATGCACAGTCACACGTCTTCCGTTCAACAAGGGCTTCTTACATACATCCATGAAGTTGGTCCGGAAGAATGTCGCCTGATGCATCGTACAAAAATGTATAAGGGGCTGGGAAACTCAGTTATAAACAAACTCTTAAGTAATGGGACAATCTCAGCCTCACTAACTTTGGCAGGGAGGTTAGATATTTCCGGGAAATGCACCGGAGGATCGTTTATTGAAAATGGAGTATCATGGGAAGGTGTTGCGGTACAAGCAACTGTAAAAATCACACTAAAGGATTACTCGGCGACTGTCAAATTAGAATCTAATGCGATTAGTTCAAAAGGTGGTGTAGTGTGTAAGTTTTTAAGTGGTTACTGCATGGATACTGAAATAGGACAAACAGTGTGGGAACGAGTCGCGACAGGGCAGTGCGATGGCAGCAGTATGTCACTAATTTTTGAAGGAGATGTGAGCCTAGTATCCACAGAAAAATCAAAATTTGGGGACAGTAAAAGGTATGTGGTAGTCGAGGAAGGAGAAAAGATTTTCGCAGTAAGATTATTGGAGAGAACAAACATTTGTAACAACGAAGTTTGGCTCACCGCACACCCAAAATTATTAGTTGCATTTAAAAAAGACTTTGGTATTAAATATTTAGTCAACGGGGTTCCAAATCCAAAAAATGTAAATTTATTAGCATATCTGAATACTAAATTCCTTTACGTTGAACAATCCTTCAAAAGAGAAATGAGAGACATGCATAGTGACGTAATTCACAGGCATTGTCTACTCGAGCGAGACATGTTGCGAAATCGACTGTTACTAGCTCCCTTAGCTCCAAATGCAGTAAGCACTCTTATTAAAAATAAGTTAGGATACGTAGGGCGAGTCATGGGCGAAGTCATCCACATTATGCAATGTTCACCAAGGGTAGTGAAAATTCGGAGAATTAGAAGAATGCTACAACGAACTACCCATATTTTCAGATGAGGAAGAAATGATCATGACTCCATTAACACACATCCTGCAAGACAAAGCCGAGCAGATAGATTGCAGTCATCTAGCACCAGCCCTGTATTTCGTGGAAGATAAGTGGCTTGGGTTCAGCCCGCATCTAACGCAGGGTATCGAGCCAGAAATGTTGGAGGTACAGCAAGAACCAAAGTTCACATTCAAACCTCTGTACGACATAGGGAACGCCGGCATCTACTCAAAAAAAGAGATAAAATCGGCTCAAGATGCGTTAATTTTCGGGCTAGAACGACAAGCCATAGCAAATGAGAAAGGTAGTAGGACGAGATACGGTAGACCAGGGTCTATCAACTCTAGACCTTTTCTCGAAAGGTGATCTCAGAAGCTTGGCAGTGTCTACGGCTAAACAAATGTGGGGTTGGTTCTCCAGTATAGGTATGTTTATGTCAGGCTTTATTGGGGATTATACAATTTTCAAAATTTTTAAATATTTGTTGGACGCCATAATAAATGGATTTAATTTATATAGAACAATGGGATGCACTATTAGTATAGTTGCTTGTCTCTGGAACGCGTTGACGCACCTAGTTCTGAATAATCACCACTGCAGAACGCGTCAACACAACCAAGGACAAGAGTTTGAAGTATTAAATATAAACCGCGATAAAGATGGGGGTATACCTGGGGTTGTAACACTTAGTGCGACCCCTAGAGAACCTAGCACACAACCAGGATGGTTTCACCAACGTTAGTTAGCTTAGATTAAGACTGATCACGTCCCAGCACAACCAGCACGAAGACCAAGGAGCTACAGATCAGAAAAGCGATGGATACCCGGGGTCAGTAAGAAATCTGTTGTCATCATATACACAAAAAAATTGAACGGCAAGGTCAAGTGGCACAGCGCGGCATTTCATTATCATTCAAGACGGGAAGTGGACACCAAAGTGAACAATTTATATGTGTGGTGTTGTGCTACGATGCAGACAACTGGGAGAGAAATAACAAAGTGATCATGTAGAGACATTAAGTTTAGGATAAGTAAGTGCTTCTGGAAATTGTGCTCCTTTACAGGAAGCAAATTTCTCGAAATCGGGGGGAATGTAATAAGTCTAAGTCAGCACATTCTAGTTTCACCAATTAAGTAAATAGGAAATGGATGTAATACATAAATAATATTGAGTAAGGTAAAGCTAATATTTGCTGACTTAGCACTTGTGTCTTTTGTATATATAGAGTAAGGTAATGAATAGGAGATAGTAGTGATAAGCGGCAATAGAAGTGTGAGTAACATCGAAAGTGTACAGTCAACAATATACATTATCATCGAAAGTGTACAGTCAACAATATACATTATATTTATTTGTTTATATATTCAAACGTGAGTATTTCTGTTTAATTCAATCTCCATCTCCTAGTACTTGTTCCGTCTCCAGTCTGACAAAGAACCCCATATTAAATATTTTTGTCACTCCTATCCTCATCGAGGAAGGGTTACAAATTCACCTTAGAAATGGAAATTAATAATCAGATACACTTCCTTGATACCACTGTAATTAGAAAAGATAACAAAATCCTCACTAACTGGTACATCAATCCCACTGCTTCAGGACGATACCTCAATTTTAATTCACACACAAATCTTAAATATAAAATAAGTGTTATAAACTCATGAGTAGACAGGGCCATTTTACTATCTCATTCAATGTATCACCAACAAAATATCAACTACATGTAAAATATTCTTCAAAATAATAGTTACCCCATCGTTTTTTACAAAAACACATTAGCATCAGACTGAAGAAACATAATACCATTCAAACTACGCCTTTAGAGATAGATGAACGAGAGAGCAAGCACCCTCAAGAGAAAATAATATATGCAACTGTACCCTTTGATAATAAAATTAATAAATCAATGCAAAAAAAAATTAATAATTCTAATGTATAGATTGCAAATAACAATTTAAGTACTACAAATTTTCTTTACACTCCGCTCAAAAACAAAATAGATACAAATACACAAGATGTCGTTTACCAAATCACTTGTAACACATGTAACAAAGTTTATATAGGCGAAACTTTGCAACCATTAGGAAAAAGAGTTTATCAACATAAATATCATTGCAATAAAAACAATCCGGAGCACAGTGCTTTATCCAAGCATATATGCCGTATTGGTCACATAATTGATTTTCAAAATGTAAAAATTTAGAAAAAGTAAAATTTAAAAATCCCAGACTTTTATTTGAAACTTGCCATATAACCATCAACAATCATAATACTTTAAATTACAAAACCAACTACAATAACAACGTTCAATTTATAAAAAATATAATAAATTAACAGCAATAAAAATATTTTTCCATATTTCTTCATATTTATGTATTATCTTCTTTACCCCTTTCTCTCTGCGTGCGCAACAATAAAATCACTTGTTTTGCCACAAATGCGTGTTATTCAGAGTTTCTTCTGCTGTCATTATGTTAACATCATGTACTCTCTCTTTCAACGACAATGATACAATTATTATTTAAATTTGGGAAAGAATTATTTTCCACAAATTAATTATATATCACTGTAACAAATGAAACATTCTGTAACACATTAACAACAATTTGGTGAGTTGTAAAATATTTTATAATCAAATCATGTAACAATTTTATAATATTTGTAGCTGATGATGGACGAATTTAGCCCGAAACGTCCAAATTTTAAATAAATAAACAAGACACATGTCATTCTAATAAATACGTTTATATTGTAAGCTACATGGGCCGGATTTTAGAATCAATACCACACTTGAAATGGAATTTTCTCGTTGCAATGTTTTCTTTTAGCTAAAATAGCTAAAATATGATAGAGAATTATAAAATTCGGACGCGGAAGCAAATATTTATATGATTTTTTATAAACATAGATTCAGATTTTACCTATTCTTGATGAATACGTTGTATATTGTAAGTTACATGGGCTGGATTCCAGAATACCTACCACACTTGAAATAGCAATTTTATTGTTGCAATGTTTTCTTTTAGCTTAAATATGATAAAGTATTGTAAAAGTTGGGCGCGGAAGCAAATATTTATATGATTTTTTACAAATATAAAGTCAGATTTTACCTATTTTTGATGAATACGTTGTATATTGTACGCTACATGGGCTGGATTCTAGAATACCTACCACACTTGAAATGACAATTATCTTGTTGCAATGTTTTCTTATAGCTAAGATATGATGAAAAATTAGAAAATTCAAGCGCGGAAGCAAATATTTATATGACTTTTTACAAAAATAAAGTCAGATTTTTCCTATTCTTAATGAATACGTTGTATATTGTAAGCTACATGGACTGGATTCTAGAATACCTACCACACTTAAAATGGCAATTTTCTTGTTCCAATGTTTTCTTTTAGCTTAAATATGATATAAGTTAAAAAAATTCGAGCGCGGAAGCAAATATTTATATGATTTTTTACAAAAATAAAGTTAGATTTTACCTATCCTTGAAATGGATATTTTTGTTAAAACATTCATATTCATGCTTTAGGATCTATAATATGGATGATTTTTTACAAAAATAAAGTCAGATTTTACCTATTCTTGATGCATACGTTGTATATTGTAAGCTACGTGGGCTGGATTCTAGAATATCTACCAGACTTAAAATAGCAATTTACTTGTTGCAATATTTTCTTTTAAATAAAATATTATAAAGAATTATAAAATTCGGGCACGGAAGCAAATATTTATATGATTTTTTACAAAAATAAAGTCAGATTTTATCTGTTCTTGATGAATACGTTGTATAGTGTAAGCTACATGGGCTGGATTCTAGAATACCTACCAAATTTAAAATAGCAATTTTCTTGTAGCAATGTTTTCTTATAGCTAAGATATGATGAAATATTAGAAAATTCGGGCGCGGAAGCAAATATTTATATGATTTTTTACAAAAATAAAGTCAGATTTTAACTGTTTTTGCTGAATACGTTGTATATTGAAAGCTACATGAGCTGGATTCTAGAATACCTACCACACTTGAAATAGCAATTCTCTTGTTGCAATGTTTTCTTTTAGCTAAAATATGATAAAGAATTATAAAATTCGGGCGTGGAAGCAAATATTTATATGATTTTTTACAAAAGTAAAGTCAGATTTTACCTATTCTTGATGAATACATCGTATATTGTAAGCTACATTGGCTGGATTCTAGAATACCTACCACACTTGAAATGACAATTATCTTGTTGCAATGTTTTCTTATAGCTAAGATATGATGAAAAATTAGAAAATTCGGGCGCGGAAGCAAATATTTATATGATTTTTTACAAAAATAAAGTCAGATTTTACCTATTCTTGATGAATACATTGTATATTGTAAGCTACATTGGCTGTATTCTAGAATACCTACGACACTTGAAATGACAATTATCTTGTTGCAATGTTTTCTTATAGCTAAGATATGATGAAAAATTAGAAAATTCGGGCGCGGAAGCTAATATTTATATGATTTTTTACAAAAATAAAGTCAGATTTTTCCTATTCTTAATGAATACGTTGTATATTGTAAGCTACATGGACTGGATTCTAGAATACCTACCACACTTGAAATAGCAATTTTCTTGTTCCAATGTTTTCTTTCAGCTAAAATATGATATAAGTTAAAAAAATTCGGGCGCGGAAGCAAATATTTATATGATTTTTTACAAAAATAAAGTTAGATTTTACCTATCCTTGAAATGGATATTTTTGTTAAAACATTCATATTCATGCTTTAGGATCTATAATATGGATGATTTTTTTACATAAATAAAGTCAGATTTTACCTATTCTTGATGCATACGTTGTATATTGTAAGCTACGTGGGCTGGATTCTAGTATACCTACCAGACTTAAAATAGCAATTTACTTGTTGCAATATTTTCTTTTAAATAAAATATAAAGAATTATAAAATTCGGGCACGGAAGCAAATATTTATATGATTTTTTACAAAATAAAGGCAGATTTTACCTAGAAATGGATATTTTTGAAAAAACATTCATATTCATGCTTTAGGATCTATACTATGGATGATTTTTTACAAAAACAAAGTCAGATATTACCTATTTTTGATGCATACGTTGTATATTGTAAGCTACATGGGCTGGATTCTAGAATACCTACCACACTTGAAATAGCAATTTTCTTGTTGCAATGTTTTCTTTTAGCTAAAATATGATGAATAATTATAAAATGCGGGCGTGGAAGCAAATACTTATATGATTTTTTACAAAAATAAAGTCAGATTTTACCTATTATTGACACGGATATTTTTGTTAAGCCATTCATATTCATGCTTTAGGATCTAATACTTTGGATGATTTTTTACAAAAACAAAGTTAGATTTTACCTAATCTTAATGCATACGTTGTATATTGTAAGCTACATGGGCTGGATTCTAGAATAACTACCACACTTAAAATAGCAATTTTCTTGTGTCAATGTTATCTTTTAGATACAATATAGTAAAGAATTATAAAATTCGGGCAAAGAAGCAAATATTTATATGATTTTTTACAAAAATAAAGTCAGATTTTTCCTATTCTTAATGAATACGTTGTATATTGTAAGCTACATGGACTGGATTCTAGAATACCTACCACACTTGAAATAGCAATTTTCTTGTTCCAATGTTTTCTTTCAGCTAAAATATGATATAAGTTAAAAAAATTCGGGCGCGGAAGCAAATATTTATATGATTTTTTACAAAAATAAAGTTAGATTTTACCTATCCTTGAAATGGATATTTTTGTTAAAACATTCATATTCATGCTTTAGGATCTATAATATGGATGATTTTTTACAAAAATAAAGTCAGATTTTACCTATTCTTGATGCATACGTTGTATATTGTAAGCTACATGGGCTGGATTCTAGAATACCTACCACACTTCAAATAGCAATTTTCTTGTTGCAATGTTTTCTTTTAGCTAAAATATGATGAAGAATTATAAAATTCGGGCGCAGAAGCAAATATTTGTATGATTTTTTACTAAAATAAAGACAGATTTTACCTTTTCTTGATGAATACGTTGTATGTTGTAAGCTACATGGGCTGGATTCTAGAATACCTACCACACTTGAAATAGCAATTTTCTTGTTGCAATATTTTCTTTTAAATAAAATATTATAAAGAATTATAAAATTCGGGCACGGAAGCAAATCTTTATATGATTTTTTACAAAATAAAGGCAGATTTTACCTGTTCTTGATGAATACATTATATATTGTAAGCTACATGGCCTGGATTCTAGAATACCTACCACACTTGAAATAGCAATTTTATTGTTGCAATGTTTTCTTTTAGCTAAAATATGATGAAAAATTATAAAATTCGGGCGCAGAAGCAAATATTTATATGATTTTTTACAAAAATAAAGTTAGATTTTACCTATCCTTGAAATGGATATTTTTGTTAAAACATTCATATTCATGGTTTAGGATCTATAATATGGATGATTTTTTACAAAAATAAAGTCAGATTTTACCTATTCTTGATGCATACGTTGTATATTGTAAGCTACATAGGCTGGATTCTAGAATACCTACCACACTTAAAATAGCAATTTTCTTGTTGCAATGTTTTCTTTTAGCTAAAATATGTTGAAGAATAATAAAATTCGGGCGCGGAAGCAAATATTTATATGATTTTTTACAAAAATAAAGTCAGATTTTACCTAGAAATGGATATTTTTGAAAAAACATTCATATTCATGCTTTAGGATCTATACTATGGATGATTTTTTACAAAAACAAAGTCAGATATTACCTATTTTTGATGCATACGTTGTATATTGTAAGATACATGGGCTAGATTCTAGAATACCTACCTTGAAATAGCAATTTTCTTGTTGCAATGTTTTCTTTTAACTAAAATATGATGAATAATTATAAAATGCGGGCGTGGAAGCAAATATTTATATGATTTTTTACAAAAAAAAAGTCAGATTTTACCTGTTCTTGATGAATACGTTGTATATTGTAAGCTACATGGGCTGGATTCTAGAATACCTACCACACTTGAAATAGCAATTTTTTTGTTGCAATGTTTTCTTTTAGCTAAAATATAATGAAGAATTATCAAATTCGGGCGCGGAAGCAAATATTTATATGATTTTTTCCAAAAATAAAGTCAGATTTTACCTATTCTTGAAATGGATATTTTTGTTAAAACATTCATATTCATGCTTTAGGATCTATACTATGAATAATTTTAGCATTGGACATGCAAAAGTGACCATAACGTGGTACCATTTAGATAAAAAACGTTTAATTTTTGGTCGTCATTTTAATGAATACGTTGTATATTGTAAGCTACATGGGCTGGATTCTAGAATATCTACCACACATGAAATAGCAATTTTCTTGTTGCAATGTTTTCTTTTAGCTAAAATATGATGAAGAATATTTATATGATTTTTTACAAAAATTAGTCAGATTTTTCCTATTCTTAATGAATACGTTATATATTGATAGCTACATGGACTGGATTCTAGAATACCTACCACACTTAAAATTGCAATTTTCTTTTTGCAATGTTTTCTTTTAGCTAAAACATGATGAAAATTAAAAAAAATCGGGCGCGGAAGCAAATATTTATATGATCTTTTACAAAAATAAAGTCAGATTTTACCTATTCTTGATGAATACCTTGTATATTGTAAGCTACATGGGCTGGATTCTAGAATACCTACCCCACTTGAAATAGCAATTTTCTCTTTGCAATGTTTGCTTTTAGCTAAAATATAATGAAGAATTACAAAATTCGGGCGCGGAAGCAAATATTTATATGATTTTTTACAAAAATAAAGTCAGATTTTTCCTATTCTTGAAATGGATATTTTTGTTAAAACATTCATATTCATGCTTTAGGATCTATACTATGGATAATTTTAGCATTGGACATGCAAAAGTGACCATAACGTGGTATCATTTAAATAAAAAACGTTTAGTTTTCGGGCGTCATTTTAATGAATACGTTGTATATTGTAAGCTACTTGGGCTGGATTCTAGAATACCTACCACACATGAAATAGCAATTTTCTTGTTGCAATGTTTTTTTAGCTAAAATATGATAAAGAATTATAAAATTCGGGCGCGAAAGCAAATATTTATATGATTTTTTACAAAAATAAATTCAGATTTTACCTGTTCTTGATGAATACGTTGTATATTGTAAGCTACATGGGCTGGATTCTAAAATGCCTACCTTACTTAAAATAGCAATTTTCTTGTGTCAATGTTATCTTTTAGCTACAATATGGTAAAGAATTATAAAATTCGGGCAAGGAAGCAAATATTTATATGATTTTTTACAAAAATAAAGCCAGATTTTACCTATTCTTGATGAATACGTTGTATATAATAAGCTACATGGGCTGGAATCTAGAATACCGACCACACTTGAAATAGCAATTTTCTTGTTGCAATATTTTCTTTTAAATAAAATATGATAAAGAATTATAAAATTCGGGAACGGAAGCAAATATTTATATGATTTTTTACAATAAATATAGTCAGATTTTACCTGTTCTTGATGAATACGTTATACATTGTAAGCTACATGGGCTGGATTCTAGAATACCTACCACACTTGAAATAGCAATTTTCTTGTTGCAATGTTTTCTTTTAGCGAAAATATGATAAAGAATTATAAAATGCGGGCGTGGAAGCTAATATTTATATGATTTTTTACAAAAATAAAGTCAGATTTTTCCTATTCTTAATGAATATGTTGTATATTGTAAACTACATGGGCTGGATTCTAGAATACCTACCACACTTATAATAGCAATTTTCTTGTTGCAATGTTTTCTTTTAGCTAAAATATGATGAAGAATTATAAAATTCGGTCGCGGAAGCAAATATTTATATGATTTTTCAAAAAAATAAAGTCAGATTTTACATAGAAATGGATATTTTTAATAAAACAATTATATTCATGATTTAGGATCTATTTTATGGATGATTGTTTAAAAAAGAAAGTCAGATTTTACCTATTCTTGATGCATACGTTGTATATTGTAAGCTACATGGGCTAGATTCTAGAATACCTACCACACTTGAAATAGCAATTTTATTGTTGTAATGTTTTCTTTTAGCTAAAATATGATGAAGAATTATAAAATTCGGACGGGGAAGCAGATATTTAAATAATTTTTTACAAAAATAATGTTAGATTTTACTTATTCTTGAAATGTATATTTTTGTTAAAACATTGATATTAATGCTTTAGGATCTATACTATGGATAATTTTTTACAAAAATAAAGTCAGATTTACCTATTTTTGGTGAATACGTTGTATATTATAAGCTACATGGGCTGGATTCTAGAATACCTACCACACTTGAAATAGCAATTTTCTTGAAGCAATGTTTTCTTTTAGCTAAAATATGATGAAGAATATTTATATGATTTTTTACAAAAATTAGTCAGATTTTTCGTATTCTTAATGAATACGTTATATATTGATAGCTACATGGACTGGATTCTAGAATACCTACCACACTTAAAATAGCAATTTTCTTGTTGCAATGTTTTCTTTTAGCTAAAATATGATGAAAATTAAAAAAAATCGGGCGCGGTAGCAAATATTTATATGATCTTTTTCAAAAATAAAGTCAGATTTTACCTATTCTTGATGAATACCTTGTATATTGTAAGCTACATGGGCTGGATTCTAGAATACCTACCCCTCTTGAAATAGCAATTTTCTTGCTGCAATGTTTTTTTTTTAGCTAAATTATGATGAAGAATTATAAAATTCGGGCGCGGAAGCAAATATTTATATGATTTTTTACAAAAATAAAGTTAGATTTTACCTATTCTTGAAATGGATATTTTTGTTAAAACATTCATATTCATGCTTTAGGATCTATATTATATAATTGTAGCATTAGACATGCAAAAGTGACCATAACGTGGTACCATTTAGATGAAAAACGTTTAATTTTTGGGCGTCATTTTAATGAATACGTTGTATATTGTAAGCTACATGGGCTGGATTCTAGAATACCTACTACACTTGAAATAGCAATTTTCTTGTTTCAATGTTTTTTTTTTTAGCTAAATTATGATGAAGAATTATAAAATTCGGGCGCGGAATCAAATATTTATATGATTTTTTACAAAAATAAAGTCAGATTTCACCTCTTCTTGATGATTACGTTGTATATTGTAAGCTACATGGGCTGGATTCTAGAATACCTACCACACTTAAAATAGCAATTTTCTTGTGTCAATGTTATCTTTTAGCTACAATATAGTAAAGAATTATAAAATTCGGGCAAGGAAGCAAATATTTATATGATTTTTTTACAAAAATAAAGCCAGATTTTACCTATTCTTGATGAATACGTTGTATATTATAAGCTACATGGGCTGGATTCTAGATAACCTACCACACTTGAAATAGCAATTTTCTTGTTGCAATGTTTTCTTTTAGCTAAAATATGTTGAAGAATTATAAAATTCTTGCGCGGAAGCAAATATTTATATGATTTTTTACAAAAATTAAGTCAGATTTTACCTATTTTTGATAAATACGTTGTTTATTGTAAGCTACATGGGCTGGATTCTAGAATACCTACCACACTTGAAATAGCAATTTTCTTGTTGCAATGTTTTCTTTTAGTTAAAATATGATAAAGAATTATAAAATTCGGGCGTGGAAGCAAATATCTATTTGATTTTTTACAAAAATAAAGACATGTTTTACCTATTCTTAATGAAGACGTTGTATATTGTATGCTACATGGACTGGATTCTAGAATACCTACCACACTGAAAATAGCAATTTTCTTGTTGCAATGTAATCTTATAGCTACAATATGGTGAAGAATTATAAAATTCGGGCAAGAAAGCAAATAGTTATATGATTTTTTACAAAAATAAAGCCAGATTTTACCTATTCTTGATTAATAGGTTGTATATTGTAAGCTAAATGGGCTGGATTCTAGAATACTTACCACACTTGAAATAGCAATTTTCTTGTTGCAATGTTTTCTTTTAGCTAAAATATGTTAAAGAATTATAAAATTCTTGCGCGGAAGCAAATATTTATATGATTTTTTACAAAAATTAAGTCAGATTTTACCTATTCTTGATAAATACGTTGTTTATTCTAAGCTACATTGGCTGGATTCTAGAATACCTACCACACTTGAAATAGCAATTTTCTTGTTGCAATGTTTTCTTTTAGCTGAAATATGATAAAGAATTATAAAATTCGGGCGCGGAAGCAAATATTTATATGATTTTTTACAAAAATAAAGTCAGATTTTTCCTATTCTTAATGAATACGTTGTATATTGTAAGCTACATGGACTGGATTCTAGAATACCTACCACACTTGAAATAGCAATTTTCTTGTTGCAATGTTTTCTTTTAGCTGAAATATGATAAAGAATTATAAAATTCGGGCGCGGAAGCAAATATTTATATGATTTTTTACAAAAATAAAGTCAGATTTTACCTTTCCTTGATGAATACGTTGTATAATATAAGCTACATGGGCTGGATTCTAGAATACCTACCACACTTGAAATAGCAATTTTCTTGTTTCAATGTTTTCTTTTAGCTAAAATATGATAAAGAATTTTAAAATTCGGGCGCGGAAGCAAATATTTATATGATTTTTTACAAAAATAAAGTTAGATTTTAGCTATTCTTGAAATAGATATTTTTGTTAAAACATTCATATTCATGGTTTAGGATCTAATACTTTGGATGATTTTTTACAAAAATAAAGTCAGATTTTACCTAATCTTAATGCATACGTTGTATATTGTAAGCTACATGGGCTGGATTCTAGAAAACCTACCACACTTGAAATAGCAATTTTCTTGTTGCAATGTTTTCTTTTAGCTAAAATATGATGAAGAATTATAAAATTCGGGCGTCGAAGCAAATATTTATATGATTTTTTACAAAAATAAACTCAGATTTTAACTATTCTTGAAGAATACGTACATAGGTAGATTCTAGAATACCTACCACCCTTGAAATAGCAATTTTCTTGTTGCAATGTTTTCTTTTAGCTAAAATATGATAAAGAATTACAAAATTCGGGCGCGGAAGTAAATATTTATATGATTTTTTACAAAAATAAAGACATGTTTTACATATTCTTAATGAATACGTTGTATATTGTATGCTACATGGGCTGGATTTTAGAATACCTACCACACTTGAAATACCAATTTTCTTGTTACAATGTTTTCTTATAGCTAAGATATGATAAATAATTAGAAAATTCCGGCTCGGAAGGAAATATTTATATGATTTTTTACAATAATAAAGTCAGATTTTTCCTATCCTTAATGAATACGTTGTATATAGTAAGCTACATGGGCTGGATTCTAGAATACCTACCACACTTGAAATAGCAATTTTCTTGTGTCAATGTTATCTTTTAGCTACAATATAGTAAAGAATTATAAAATTCGGGCAAGGAAGCAAATATTTATATGATTTTTTACAAAAATAAAGTCAGATTTTACCTTTCCTTGCTGAATACGTTGTATAATGTAAGCTACATGGGCTGGATTCTAGAATACCTACCACACTTGAAATAGCAAATTTCTTGTTGCAATGTTTTCTTTTAGCTAAAATATGATAAAGAATTATAAAATTCGGGCGCGGAAGCAAATATTTATATGATTTTTTACAAAAATAAAGTTAGATTTTACCTATTCTTGAAATGGATATTTTTGTTAAAACATTCATATTCATGGTTTAGGATCTAATACTTTGGATGATTTTTTACAAAAATAAAGTTAGATTTTACCTAATCTTAATGCATACGTTGTATATTGTAAGCTACATGGGCTGGATTCTAGAATACCTACCACATTTGAAATAGCAATTTTCTTGTTGCAATGTTTTCTTTTAGCTAAAATATGATGAAGAATTATAAAATTCGGGCGTGGAAGCAAATATTTTTATGATTTTTTACAAAAATAAAGTCAGATTTTACTTATTCTTTATAAATACGTTGTATATTGTAAGCTACATGGGCTGGATCCTAGAATACCTACCACACTGGAAATAGCAATGTTTTTGATGCAATGTTTTCTTTTAGCTAAAATATGATGAAAAATTATAAAATTCGGGCGCGGAAGCAAATATTTATATGATTTTTTACAAAAATAAAGTTAGATTTTACCTATTCTTGAAATGGATATTTTTGTTAAAACATTCATTTTCATGGTTTAGGATCTAATACTTTGGATGATTTTTTACAAAAATAAAGTTAGATTTTACCTAATCTTAATGCATACGGTGTATATTGTAAGCTATATGGGCTGGATTCTAGAATACCTACCACACTTGAAATAGCAATTTTCTTGTTGCAATGTTTTCTTTTAGCTAAAATATGATGAAGAATTATAAAATTCGGGCGTGGAAGCAAATATTTATATGATTTTTTACAAAAATAAAATCAGATTTTACCTATTCTTGAAGAATACGTACATAGGCAAGATTCTAGAATACCTACCACCCTTGAAATAGCAATTTTCTTGTTGCAATGTTTTCTTTTAGCTAAAATATGATAAAGAATTGCAAAATTCGGGCGCGGAAGTAAATATTTATATGATTTTTTACAAAAATAAAGTCATATTTTACCTATTCTTGATGAATACGTTGTATATTGTATGCTACATGAGCTGGAGTCTAGAATACCTACCACACTTGAAATACCAATTTTCTTGTTACAATGTTTTCTTATAGCTAAGATATGATAAAAAATTAGAAAATTCCGGCGCGGAAGCAAATATTTATATGATTTTTTATAATAATAAAGTCAGATTTTTCCTATTCTTAATGAATACGTTGTATATTGTAAGCTACATGGGCTGGATTCTAGAATACCTACCACACTTGAAATAGCAGTTTTCTTGTTGCAATGTTTTCTTTTAGCTAAAATATGATATAAATTAAAAAAATTCGGGCGCGGAAGCAAATATTTATATGATTTTTTACAAAAACAAAGTTAGATTTTACCTTTTCTTCATAAATACGTTGTATATTGTAAGCTACATGGGCTTGATTCTAGAATACCTACCACACGTAAAATAGCAAAATTCTTGTTGCAATGTGTAATCTTTTAGCTACAATATGGTAAAGAATTATAAAATTCGGGCAAGGAAGCAAATATTTATATAATTTTTTACTAATATAAAGACAGATTTTACCTTTTCCTGATGAATACGTTGTATATTGTAAGTTACATGTGCAGGATTCTAGAATACCTACCACACTTAAAATAGTCATTTTCTGTTGCAATGTTTTCTTTTAGCTAAAATATGATGAAGAATTATAAAATTCGGGCGCGAAAGCAAATATTTATATGATTTTTTACAAAAATAAAGTCAGATTTTACTTATTCTTAATAAATACGTTGTATATTGTAAGCTACATGGTCTGGATCCTAGAATACCTACCACACTGGAAATAGCAATTTTCTTGATGCAATGTTTTCTTTTAGCTAAAATATGATGAAAAATTATAAAATTCGGGCGCGGAAGCAAATATTTATATGATTTTTAAAAAATAAAGTTGTGATAAATGTGAAATTTGAGAATTGTTGTTTTGAATATCCGTAGGATAGGGAAAATTGAAAGAAATTATTGATAATGACTTAGTAATTAAAAGCCTATTTTTGTTACTGATATTCATAACAACAGTTTACTTTCTAATTACTCATCATATATAAACGCGGCCAAATATTCATTCGATACTTAAAAAGCATTCGATAGCATTCGATAGTTGAAGATAAGTCGATCATGTAGAGTAAGTTATGTTTACGTAAAATTAGCTTGTAAGTATTATTGTATCTTTGAGTATTCTGTTTGTTCTTTCATATAGTATTTATTTATTTTAATAATAATTTTATTTGTTTAATTCATTATTGAATTCTATTTTTTGTTTTCCCAACCTTCCCGTTACTTATATTATTCAAAATTTGGTTTTGGTTATTTCCATAAATAAATAACCTGGTGGCAGCATTAAAATCTACCTCCTCTCGGCGTAACAAATATTAAGGTATTATTATCCTTTTTTTTGTTAAATTAATTTATTTTATCTCCAACTTTTCTGTTACATTTTTTGGTTAGCAGCGGCGGGATTCGAAATATTCCAGTAGCCACGCTCATATAGCCACACTTCTTGATAGTAAATTAATTTTTTTTTGTAGAACGAAATGACAAATCACTCTATTACTTTTAGTGGGGAAGAGCACGAATCTCTGGAACAATTTTTAAGTAATTTAGAAGGATATAAAGTACTTACTAATTGTACAGATGAGGAGTTAGTAAATATTGGTTTTATGTTATGTGTAGGGAAAGAAAAATTAATCATAAAGTCATATTTTAAATTTATAAACGGAGATTGGCAAAAGTTTAAAGAAATTTTGGAGTTTGCCAATGAAGATAAATTATTTTCAAAATTTTTTGTTACATGTGAAAGAATAGAACAGATACAAACATATGAAGGAGAAAATTTTAAAAATGAGAGTGAATGTGATGAATATGTGTGTGATGTGACTGAATGTGCAAAAAATGAACATGAGCAGTTTGGGAATGATGATGGAATGAATAAAATGTTTAGGCAAGATAAAGTTAATAGTGTAGATGTATTGTTGTTGTCCGCCGATGGAAAAAACGCGGAAATTAGTTATTCTCGCGATGAGGTACAATTAGGTACACAATGCGAAAGGAACGCAAAGGATTTGACAGAGGTGGATAAGAGTATAATCCACTCTGATAAAAGAGACAATGTGGTGTGCGAGAAAGAGGCGGGCGCGAATTGTGAATCTGGAATGGACAATGACAATCATCGAGAAGCCGAAGATGTAGCTAAGGTCATTACCCTGGCACATAATGTGGAAATCCCACCCCAAACTGCAGAAGAAAGTTTAGTACCCGGACAAGACGACAAAGAGACAGTGGAAGAAATACAGGTAAGTAACCAAGTATTAACAGCGCCCGAGTTTTTTGATTTTAGGCCGAACAGAGAGTTGGAGTCAGCAACGAAGGAAAACCGATTGGACGACGTCATACATTTCGAGGATGTAGTGGATGCAGCGAAGGTTTTAGAGATGGAAAATGGCTCTGATGTGGTGAACTCGGAGGCCCAGGTTAGCTGCGAGGTCGAGATAGCCTCCCATCCTGAAAGCGTGATGTCGGCCCAAGAAGTACCTGAAATCGTGGAGGTAAAGAAGACCCACGTAATTCAGAAAGCAGGTAAGAAATCAGAACTTAACTTAATTCGCGAAAAGTTAGAGAATTATAGTTTTTATAACAAATTTGAGAAAAATAGAATAAACGAAGATTTTGTTTTTGACGTCTTGTTTAGAAGAAACATTTTGAAAAAAATTATATATAAAATTTATTTTATCGATGAAGTAATTTTAAAATTTCTGCTGTTGAAACAGAGAAAGAGAAAATAATATAAATAATTCTGAGTGACATAATCAGTGCTAAAAATGTTTAATTTTGTTTTTATCATGGGTTTTTTGTAGTAGCAAATTTTCAAAAATTGCAGTTTAGTCGTAGCTTACTAATGATATTTTAGGATTTTTATTTTTCAAAATTGTTCAGTTAGCCTGATTATTTAAAATTGATTTGATCTTCGGGAATTTGATTGTTGATGTTTTTAAAATTGATTTTGATTTTTGAAGTTGTATTTTATTACTAGAGTTTAGTTCGGGTTTTTTTCGGATGCCAAGCCACATATTGTTAAGGCTTAGGAAATTGGCGCTCCTATCCGTTGGTAGCCAACCAATGTTACACAGCATATTGCAAGACCGTATAAAAATTGAAATTGTGATGTGTAACCTTGGTGATCAAAATGGGTAATCAGGTCATAAAGATGTATGTACCCAGGAAAATTGACACACCTGCCCATGATAGTCAACCTATGTCTTAGGCTGAGATAAACATGTAAAAAAATTGTCATATGGAAAAAAAACTAAGAGTTAGGGTAATTATAAGACATAAAAAAAATTCAGATTTATAATTTTTATGAACATTTTCGATTTAGTAAAGTGTATATGCCCGTTTAATATATCAGCAAGGAAAATGTTTCCTGTTTATCTCACTTCTTTGATTAGACGAATTACTGCTGGAAGTTTGTTATGTTAAAGCAGATATGAGACCGATACACATGATGCTGCTTGCTGTAGACTGAGTTGATAGGTCTACAGGTGGTGCTGCAGAAGAAAGTAGATTTATCCCGACGAGCCGAGAGCAAGGACCCAGCCTATTGTGAAGATCGTGTAGGAAACCGATCAATGTGGGATGCCAAAGCCGGTAGTCGTCCTGGGGAGCGAAGAAGATGCTGCACATCTCGGACCATCAATCGAGATAGAGCAAGCTTGATAACTTGTACGTCGGCTAGGTTGAAGCTAGAGCATATACGGACTTCCGCAGTTAGGGTAATTTGAGCCAATTTCTTTTAGAAATATGGCTCAAGTAAGGGGAAAGGAGTGTGATAAATGTGAAATTTGAGAATTGTTGTTTTGAATATCCGTAGGATAGGAAAAATTGAAAGAAATTATTGATAATGACTTAGTAATTAAAAGCCTATTTTTGTTACTGATATTCATAACAACAGTTTACTTTCTAATTACTGATCATATATAAACGCGGCCAAATATTCATTCGATACTTAAAAAGCATTCGATAGCATTCGATAGTTGAAGATAAGTCGATCATGTAGAGTAAGTTATGTTTACGTAAAATTAGCTTGTAAGTATTATTGTATCTTTGAGTATTCTGTTTGTTCTTTCATATAGTATTTATTTATTTTAATAATAATTTTATTTGTTTAATTCATTATTGAATTCTAGTTTTTGCTTTCCCAACCTTCCCGTTACTTATATTATTCAAAATTTGGTTTTGGTTATTTCCATAAATAAATAACCTGGTGGCAGCATTAAAATCTACCTCCTCGCGGCGTAACAAATATTAAGGTATTATTATCCTTTTTTTTGTTAAATTAATTTATTTTATCGTCCACCTTTCTGTTACAAAGTCATATTTTACCTTTCCTTGATGAATACGTTGTATATTGTAAGCTACATGCGCTGGATTGTAGAATACCTACCACACTTGAAATAGCAATTTTCTTGTAGAAATGTTTTCTTTTAGCTAAAATATAATGAAGAATTATAAAATTTGGGCGTGGAAGGAAATATTTATACGACTTTTTACAAAAATAAAGTCAGATTTTACCAATTCTTGAAATGGATATTTTTGTTTAAACATTCATATTCATGCTTTAGGATCTATACTATGGATAATTTTAGCATTGGACATGCAAAAGTGACCATAACGTGGTACCAATCAGATAATAAACATTCAATTTTCGGGTGTCATTTTAATGAATACGTTGTATATTGTAAGCTACATGGGCTGGATACTAGAATACCTACCACACATGAAATAGCAATTTTCTTGTTGCAATGTTTTCTTTTAGCTAAAATATGATGCAGAATTATAAAATTTATGTGCGGAAACAAATATTTAAATGATTTTTTACAAAAATAAAGTCAGATTTTACCTATTCTTGATGAATACGTTGTATATTGTAAGCTACATGGGCTGGATTCTAGAATACCTACCACACTTGAAATAGCAATTCTTTTGTTGCAATGTTCTCTTTTAGCTAAAATATGATGAAAAATTATAAAATTCCGGCGCGAAAGCAAATATTTATGTGATATTTTACAAAAATATTGTCAGATTTTACCTATTCTTGATGAATACGTTGTACATTGTAAGCTACATGGGCTGGATTCTAAATTACCTACCACACTTAAAATAGCAATTTTCTTATTGCAATGTTTTCTTTTAGCTAAAATATATAAGAGCAATACACGCCTATAGACCCTTGGCTGGGAAGCTCTCTTTTCTCCAGTGTGCTCTATCATACACTTTTTGTTTCCAGACCCTGATACCCAATTGATGTAAGTCTTCTAGTACTGCACTAAACCATTTCTTTATTTAGCCGCCCTCTTCTTCTTCGTGCACTTTGTTCACTGTTAAAAACAACATTTACAATTCTACTTTCCGTCATTCGAATTATGTGTCCGAACCCCTTTAGTCTTCACGATTTACTTATCCCCACTGTATTACTATCCCCCAAAAAGAGACATCACTTCTAAATTCGTTCTCCTCATTACCTGGTCTCCCTTTTTTTCCCACCAAAAATAGTCCTCAACACCTTTCTTTCCCATCTTAACAACTTTTTCTGCTCACTTCTCACTAATGTCCATGTTTCACACCCGTATAGCACTGTTGGTCTAATTAATGTTTTATAGACACGTATTTTCGTTGACCACGACACTTTTTTTGAGCATAGAAAGATTCTTAAGGCACCCACACATCTATTCCCTTTCATGAACCGCATATCTATTTCGAGTTTTTCACAATTGTTTTCATTCACTGCTACACCTTATTATATGAAGTTCGTTACTCTTTCTATTTTATAAACTTCATTGTTTGTGCCCATTAACTTCACCTTGCACTTCGTATTTCGTTTATCACCATTCACCCTCATATACTTTGTCTTTTCCTCATTTATTTTGAGACCAATTTGACTTGCAGACTGTACTAGTCTTCAAGTAACTTCGACCATTTCTTTCCTAGTTCTGCTTATAAGAACTATATCGTCAGCATACGCGAGACATTGGTGTTTGTGTCTGTTTATTATCCCTGCCCTATTAACTTGAGCTTTCTACATTACCCATTCGAGAATTAAATTAAATAGAATTGGAGACATCTGATCACATTGCTTTAAACCATTTTTTACTTCAAAAGACTCAGAGATTTCTCCATCCGCTACTACTTTACATTTTTTCTCTCTTTGTGATATTTCCACCAACTTGATTAATTTTTCCGGTAATTTTAGTTCTCTGAGAATGTTATATAAACTTTTCTTCTTCACTGAGTCATAAGCTTGCTTAAAGTCTATGAACAATAGTTCGAGTGGTAACTTATGCTCATAATTTTTTGCATTAGTTTGTTTCAGTACAAAAATATGGTCGACGGTGGATCTGTTTTTCCGAAAGCCTGCCTGGTACTCACTGATTATTTTTTCTGTAAACACACTTAATTTATTCCTGATGCAGGTTGCAAGAACTTTATAAGTAACATCCACTAAAGCAATGCCCCTGTAATTTTCGCACTTTGTTTTGTCCCCTTTCTAATGTAACGGAACGATCAATGCTTCCTTCCAACCATTCGGCATTTCTTCAGTTTCCCATATGTCTTTTATCATGTCATAAACTTTTTCCAGCAATTCATCCCCAACAAATTTTAACATTTCCGCCGATATACCATTCTCACCAGTACTTTTATTATTCTTCATATTCTTTATTATATCGCAAACTTCCTGTTTTGTCGGCAATTCCACCTGTTCGTCCTGTACTGTGTCTGTTATCCTGTTTTCTTCATCTTCTTCGCTCTCACCTGTGTTTAGAATTTCTTTAAAATATTCAGACCACCTCTTAATTTTTTCTGCATCCGTTACCAACTGGTAACTGCTTATCCTTACAGAAAATTGCTCTACTTTGGTAACCTGTTCTTTGCTTTCTTACTTGCTGGTAAAAAATTCTTATATTTTTTTGTTTGTAGTTTTCTTCTATTCTATTTAATCTTTTGTCTATTTCACTTCTATTCTTTGTTCTGCATATTTCCTTAAAATTCTTCCTTTCTTCTTTATACTCATTAGAATTATGTGCACTTTCTTTTTGTAGCAGCTTTTCCTTTGCTCTGGTTTTATTTTCTAATGCTCTTTTATACTCTTCGTCAAACCAGTTATTTTTCTTTTTTGTATTCGTTTCTGTTAGCATTTCTCCCGCCACTCTGCATAATATATTTTGTAAACTTTCCCATTTTTCATTTATTTCTTGGGCCTCCGCAGTTGCTGTTAATTTGTTTGTGATATTTTTGTCAAATTTCTCTTTTAATCCTTCTATCTGCAGCAGTTGTGAGTTATATTTCCTTCTTTTTTGAACTCTTCTCTTTCTTACATTTCTTATATTGAAGTTTGCCTTAATTTGCACCATAAAATGGTCAGTGCCAGCTTCCGCACCCCTTCTGCTTTTCACATCGTATATTAACTTCTCAAAAATATTTTCAATTAACACGTGATCGATTTGATTTGTATATTTCCCGTTTGGTGCCCTCCATGTACCTGTATAAATCTCTTTTTTTGTAAACGCTGTACTTTTAATTTTCATATTCATTTCACTTGCAAAATTAATTAACCTCATACCATTTTCATTTGATGATTCGTGTTTACTTTGACCACCTGTCACATGCTTGTAACTTTGTTCTCTACCTACTTTGGCATTAAAGTCACCCATTATTAATTTCACATCATATCTAGAAATCTGGTTTATTGTTCGCTCTACTTGTTCATAAAATTCGTCCTTCACTTCTTCATCCTTATCGTTTGTTGGCGCATGGACATTTATTAAACTGAATTTTGTGTATAAGCCTCTTCTCCTTAGAACACTTATTCTTTCCGGTATGGGTTTTAAATCAATGATTTTATCTTTTAGTTTTTTATTTATCATAAAACACGATACAAAATATTTAGTCTCATGCCCGCTATTAAAAACTATATAATCTTCTAGCTCGAAAATATCATTACCTTTTTGTTTTGTTTCTTAAATTACCGCTACATCTATGCCATATTTTTTAAACACAGCCTGCAAATTTTTCAGTTTACCTGGTGCATTTGTTCCTTGCGCGTTCCATGTTGCCATCGTAATTATTGTGGAATCTTTTAACCATGTATTCTAAACCTTATTTCCGTTTCGAGTCGTACCGATGAGACTGTTTTATTTTCTTCCTGTCACTTTCTCCTTCTCAAAGTAACTGGAAAATTTCCATTATTTTCTTTGTTCTTGTTTAGTACCAGACTTCCACACTCTTCACTCCATATGTATTCCTCATTACTATTATAATCCTGTTATAGAAGACTTTAACATTTCTATTTTCTTTTCTAGCCTCTACTGCTTTTTGCCTTATCACAAACTTCATTTTTCTTTCCTTCTTTGTCCAATCGCTATTGATGAAAATACTTCATCTTTTCAATTTGTTTTTATTTTCCATAATTTCTTTTTTTGCTTCCTCGTTTTCCAGTTCGACTATTATTTTTTCCCCAAGTACATTAGCTCCTTTAATTTCCATAACCTCTTTAATTTTGCACGTTACCCCTAGATCATTTTTTAACAGGTCTGTTACCGCCTCTATTGGTTTTCTTCCCGCCGTTCTCAACCCTTGTATCACTATGTTGCCAGCTCTAATTTTCTTTTCCTGTTCCTCCAATCTTTTCTTTAATTCTGATATATCTTCCTTCATTTCTTCTCTTTCTTGTTGCCATTTAATTTCTTTAATTTTAAATTCATTTTTAATATCCTCTATGGAAGTTGTATTTCTCTGTATTTCTGTCTTCAGCTCATTATGGTTACGATCCATCTTCCCCTTCACTTCATCTACACTTTTTGTCAAATTTTCTATCATAGTCGTTAACCGTTCCATATCTTGAGGAATTATTTTTTCTTTTTCCGGTGATCTTCCTATTTTTTTACTTTTCTTAAAAATATCTTCTTCCTTGGTCTCTGATTTTTCCCTCTTTTTGTTTTCCTCTAAGTTGCTACGGTCTCTATGCAAATTCAACATTCCCTTCTGCTACGCCACTGATAAGTATCTACTAGTTGCTCTAGTACGCATGCGCATAGCCTCGTGTCGCCGAGCAGGGGACTGGGCGCACAGCTGACAATGACAAGGACACTCCAAAGACACAATTTTAACTATAAATTTTAATTGTTTTTCTGCATGAAAAACTTACACAAAATGTTTCTGCACTTTTCTTCTTCTATTATCTTCCTGTATTTTACACTAGTTTTATATAAAACACGATAACTCCTTAAATTTTGGGAGGTATTATCGGTGCTCACATAAAACAAACTTTTTCACACATACACCATGAGCGGCACATACTAGCTAAAATATGATGAAAAAATATAAAATTCGGGCGAGGAAACAAATATTTATTTAATTTTTTACAAAAATAAAGTCAGATTTTACCTTTTCTTGATGCATACGTTGTATATTGTAAGCTACATGGGCTGGATTCTAGAATACCTACCACACTTGAAATAGCAATTTTCTTGTTGCAATGTTTTCTTTTAGCTAAAATATGATGAAAAATTATAAAATTCGGGCGCGGAAGCAAATATTTATATGATTTTTTTACAAAAACTTTCTCAGATTTCACCTATTCTTGACGAATACGTTATATATTGTAAGCTACATGGGCTGTATTCTAGAATACCTACCACACTTGAAATAGCAATTTTCTTGTTGCAATGTTTTCTTTTAGCTAAAATATGACGAAGAATTATAAAATTCGGGCGCGGAAGCAAATATTTATATGTTTTTTTTACAAAAATATTGTCATATTTTACCTATTCTTGAAAAGGATATTTTTGTTAAAACATTCATATTCATGCTTTAGGATCTATACTATGGATAATTTTAGCACAGGACATGCAAAAGTGACCCAAACGTGGTACCAATCAAATAATAAAAATTCAATTTTCGGGTGTCATTTTAATGAATACGTTGTATATTGTAAGCTACATGGGCTGGATTCTAGAATACCTACCACACTTGAAATAGCAATTTTCTTGTTGCAATGTTTTCTTTTAGCTATAATATGATGGAGAATTATAAAATTCGGACGCGGAAGCAAATATTTATATAATTTTTTACAAAAATAAAGTCAGATTTTACCTATTTTTGAAGAATACGTTGTATATTGTAAGCTACATGGCCTGGATTCTAGAATACCTACTACACTTGAAATAGCAATTTTCTTGTTGCAATGTTTTCCTTTAGCTAAAATATGATGAAGAATTATAAAATTCGGGCGCGGAAGCAAATATTTATATAATTTTTTACATAAATAAAGTCAGATTTTACCTATTCTTGATGCATACGTTGTATATTGTAGGCTACATGGGCTGGATCCTAGAATACTCACCACATTTGAAATAAGAATTTTCTCCTTGCAATATTTACTTTTAGCTAAAATATGATGAAGAATTTTAAACTCGGGCGCGGAAGCAAATATTTATATTATTTTTTACAAAAATAAAGTCAGATTATACCTATTCTTTATGCATACGTTGTATATTGTAAGCTACATGGGCTGGATTCTAGAATACCTACCACACTTGAAATAGCAATTTTCTTGTTGCAATAGTTTCTTTTAGCTATAATATGATAGAGAATTATAAAATTCGGACGCGGAAGCAAATATTTAAGATTTTTTAAAAAAATAAAAATAAATTTCACCTGTTCTTGAAACGGAAATTTTTGTTATAACATTCATATTCATGCTTTAGGATCTATACTATGGATGATTTTTATACAAAAATAAAGTCAGATTTTACCTATTCTTAATGCATACGTTGTATATTGTAAGCTACATGGGCTGTATTCTAATATACCTACCATACTTGAAATAGCAATTTTCCTGTTGCAATGTTTTCTTTTAGCTAAAATATGATGAAGAATTATAAAATTCGGGCGTGGAAGCAAATATATATATGATTTTTTACAAAAATAAAGTCAGAATTTACCTGTTCTTGATGAATACGTTGTATATTGTAAGCTACATGGGCTGGATTTTAAAATACCTACCACAATTAAAATAGAAATTTTCTTGATGAAATGTTTTCTTTTAGCTAAAATATGATGAAGAATTATAAAATTCGGACGCAAAAGCAAATATTTATATGATTTTTTAAAAAATTAAATCAGATTTTACCTATTCTTTATGAATACGTTGTATATTGTAAGCTACATGGGCTGGATTATAAAAAACCTACCACACTTCAAATAGCAGTTTTTTTGTTGCAATGCTTTCTTTTAGCTAATATATGATGAAGAATTATAAAATTCGGGCGTGGAAGCCAATATTTATATGATATTTTACAAAAATATTATCAGATTTTACCTATTCTTGATGAATACGTTGTATATTGTAAGCTACATGGGCTGGATTCTAGAATACCTACCACACTTGAAATAGCAATTTTCTTGTTGCAATGTTTTCTTTTAGCTAAAATATGATGAAGAATAATTATATAATTTTTTACAAAGATAAGCCAGATTTTTTCAATTCCTTATGAATACGTTGTATATTGAAAGCTACATTGTCTGGATTCTAGAATACCTACCACACTTGAAATAGCAATTTTCTTGTTGCAATGTTTTCTTTTAGCTAAAATATAATGAAAATTAAAAAAATTCAGGCGCAGCAGCAAATATTTATATGATTTTTTACAAAAATAAAGTAAGATTTTACCTATTCTTGACGAATACGTTGTATATTGTAAGCTACATGGGCTGGATTCTAGAATAACTACTACACTTGAAATAGCAATTTTCTTGTTGCAATGTTTTCTTTAGCTAAATTATGATGAAGAATTATAAAATTCGGGCACGGAAGCTAATATTTGTATGATTTTTTACAAAAATAATGTCAGATTTTACCTATTTTTGATGAATACGTTGTATATTGTAAGCTACACGGGCTGGATTCTAGAATACCTACCATACTTGAAATAGCAATTTTCCTGTTGCAATGTTTTCTTTTAGCTAATATATGATGAAGAATTATAAAATTCGGGCGCGGAAGCAAATATTTATATAATTTTTTACATAAATAAAGTCAGATTTTACCTATTCTTGATGCATACGTTGTATATTGTAGGCTACATGGGCTGGATCCTAGAATACTTACCACATTTGAAATAGGAATTTTCTTCTTGCAATGTTTACTTTTAGCTAAAATATGATGAAGAATTATAAAATTCGGGCGCGGAAGCAAATATTTATATGATTTTTTACAAAAATATAGTCAGATTTTACCATTTCTTGATGAATACTTTGTATATTGTAAGCTACATGGGCTGGATTCTAGTATACCTACCACACTTGAAATAGCAATTTTCTTGTTGCAATGTTTTCTTCTAGCTAAAATATGATGAAGAATTATAAAATTCGGGCGCGGAAGCAAATATTTATATGATTTTTTACAAAAATAAAGTCAGATTTTACCTAATTTTGATAAATACGTTGTACATTGTAAGCTACATGGGCTGGATTCTAAAATACCTACCACACTTGAAATAGCAATATTCTTGTTGCAATGTTTTCTTTTAGCTGAAATATGATCAAGAATTATAAAATTTGGGCGCGGAAGCAAATATTTATATGATATTTTACAAAAATAAGGTCAGATTTTACCTACTCTTGATGCATAAGTTGTATATTTTAAGCTACATGGGCTGGATCCTAGAATACTTACCACATTTGAAATAGGAATTTTCTTGTTGCAATGTTTACTTTTAGCTAAAATATGATGAAGAATTATAAAATTCGGGCGCGGAAGCAAATATTTATATGATTTTTTACAAAAATATATTCAGATTTTACCATTTCTTGATGAATACTTTGTATATTGTAAGATACATGGGCTAGATTCTAGAATACCTACCACACTTGAAATAGCAAATTTCGTGTCGCAATGTTTTCTTTTAGCTAAAATATGATGAAGAATTATAAAATTCGGGCGCGGAAGCAAATATTAATATGATTTTTTACAAAAATGAAGTCAGATTTTACCTATTCTTAAAATGGATATTTTTGTTAAAACATTTATAATCATGCTTTAGGATCTATACTGTGGCTAATTGTAGCATTGGACATGCAAAAGTGACCATAACGAGGTACCAATTAAATAATAAACATTCAATATTCGGGTGTCATTTTAATGAAAACGTTGTATATTGTAAGCCACATGGGCTGGATTCTAGAATACCTACCACACTTGAAATAGCAATTTTCTTGTTGCAATGTTTTCTCTTAGCTAAAATATGATAAATAATTATAAAATTCGGGCGCGGAAGCAAATATTTATATAATTTTTTATAAAAATAAAGTTAGATTTTACCTATTCTTGAAATGGATATTTTTGTTAAAACATTCATATTCATGCTTTAGGAGCTATACTATTGATGATTTTTTACAAAAATAAAGTCAGATTATACCTATTCTTTATGCATACGTTGTATATTGTAAGCTACATGGGCTGGATTCTAGAATACCTACCACACTTGAAATAGCAATTTTCTTGTTGCAATGTTTTCTTTTAGCTAAAATATGATGAAGAATATTTATATAATTTTTTACAAAAATAAGATAGATTTTTCTTATTTTTTATGAATACGTTGTATATTGTAAGCTACATTGTCTGGATTCTAGAATACCTACCACACTTGAAATAGCAATTTTCTTGTTGCAATGTTTTCTTTTAGCTAAAATATAATGAAAATTAAAAAAATTCAGGCGCGGAAGCAAATATTTATATAATTTTTTACAAAAATTAAGTCAGATTTTACCTATACTTGATGAATACTTTGTATATTGTAAGTTACATGGGCTGGATTCTAGAATACCTACCAGACTTGAAATACCATTTTTTGTTGCAATGTTTTCTTTTAGCTAAAGTATGATAAAGAATTATAAAATTCGGGCGCGGAAGCATAAATATATATATATATATATATATATATATATATATATATATATATATATATATATATATGATTTTTTACAAAAATTAAGTCAGATTTTACCTATTCTTAATGAATACGTTGTATATTGTAAGCTACGTGGGCTGGATTCTAGAATACCTACCACACTTGAAATAGCAATTTTCTTGTTGCAATGTTTTCTTTTAGCTAAAATATGATGAAAAATTATAAAATTCAGGCGCGCAGGCAAATATTTATATGATTTTTTACAAAAATAAAGTCAGATTTTACCAGTTCTTGCAATGGATATTTTTGTTAAAACATTCATATTCATGCTTTAGGATCTACACTGTGGATAATTTTAGCATTAAACATGCAAAAGTGACCATAAAGTGGTACCAATCAGATAATATACATTCAATCTTCGGGTGTCATTCTAATGAATACGTTGTATATTTTAAGCTACATGGGCTGGATTCTAGAATACCTAACACACTTGCAATAGCAATTTTCTTGTTGCAATGTTTTCTTTTAGCTAAAATATGATGAAGAATTATAAAATTCAAGCGCGGAAGCAAATATTTACATGATTTTTTACAAAAATAATGTCAGATTTTACCTATTCTTAATGAATACGATTTATATTGTAAGCTACATGGGCTGTAATCTAGAATACCTACCACACTTGAAATAGCAATTTTTTTGTTGCAATGTTTCCTTTTTGCTAAAATATGATAAAAAATTATAAAATTCGTGCGCGGAAGCAAATATTTATATGATTTTTTTCAAAAATAATGTCAGATTTTACCTATTCTTGAAATGGATATTTTTGTTAAAACATTCATATTCATGCTTTAGGGTATATACTATGGATAATTTTAGCATTGGACATGCAAAAGGGACCTTAACGTGGTACCAATCACATAATAAACATTCAAATTTCAGGTGAATTCTAGAATACCTACCACAGTTGAAATAGCAATTTTCTTGTTGCAATGTTTCCTTTTAGCTAATATATGAAGACCTATAAAATTCGGGCGCGGAAGCAAATATTTATATGATTTTTTACAAAAATAAAGTCAGAATTTACGTATTTTTTAAGAATTCGTTGTATATTGTAAGCTAGATGGGCTGGATTCTAGAATACCTAACACACGTGAAATAGCAATTTTCTTGTAGCAATATTTTCTTTTAGCAAAACATGAAAAAGAATTATAAAATTCGGGCGCGTAAGCAAATATTAATATGATATTTTACAAAAATATTGTCAGAATTTACCTATTCTTGAAATGGATATTTTTGTTAAAACATTCATATTCATGCCTTAGGATCTATACTATGGATAATTTTAGCATTGGACATGCACAAGTGTTCAAAACGTGGTACCAATCAAATAATAAACATTTTCGGGTATCATTTTAATGAATACATTGTATTTTGTAAGCTACATGGGCTGGTTTCTAGAATACCTACCACACCTGAAATAGCAATTTTCTTGTTGCAATGTTTTATTTTAGCTAAAATATGATGGAAAAATATAAAATTCGGGCGCAGAAGCAAATATTTATATGATTTAAAAAAAAAATAAAGTTAGATTTTACCTATTCTTAAAATGGATATTTTTGTTAAAACATTCATATTCATGCTTTAGGATCTATACTATGGATGATTTTTTTACAAAAATAAAGTCTGATTTTACCTATTCTTGATGCATACGTTGTATATTGTAAGCTATATGGGCTGGATTCTAAAATACCTACCACACTTAAAATAGCAATTTTCCTGTTGCAATCTTTTCTTTTAGCTAAAATTTGATGAAGAATTATAAAATTTGGGCGCGGAAGCAAATTTTTATATGATTATTTACAAAAATTATGTTAGATTTTACCTATTCTTGAAATGGATATTTTTGTTAAAACATTCATATTCATGCTTTAGGATCTATACTATGGATAATTTTAGCATTGGACATGCAAAAGTGACCAAAACGTGGTACCAATCAAAATAATAAACATTCAATTTTCGGGTGTAATTTTAATGAATACGTTGTATATTGTAAGCTACATGGGCTGGATTCTAGAATACCTACCACAATTGAAATAGCAATTTTCTTGTTGTAATGTTTTCTTTTAGCTAAAATATTATAAAGCATTATAAAATTCGAGCGCGGAATCAAATATTTATATGATTTTTAAAAAAAATAAAGTCAGACTTTACCTTTTCTTGAAATGGATATTTTTGTTAAAACATTCATATTCATGCTTTAGTATCTATACTTTGGATGATTTTTTACAAAAATAAAGTCAGATCTTACCTATTCTTGATGCATACGTTGTATATTGTAAGCTACCTGGGCTGGATTCTAGTAATACCTACCACCTACCACCACCAAATAGTAATTTTCTTGTTGCAATGTTTTCTTTTAGCTAAAATATGATAAAAAATTATAAAATTCGGGGACGGAAGCATATATTTTTATGATTTTATACAAAAATAATGTCAGATTTTACCTTTTCTTGATGAATACGTTGTATATTGTTAGCTACATGTGCTGGATTCTAAAATACCTACCACACTTGAAATAGCAATTATCTTGTTGCAATGTTTTCTTTTAGCTAAAATATGATGAAAAATTAAGAAATTCGGGCGAGGAATCAATCAATACATGGGCTGGATTCTAGAATACCTACCACAATTGAAATAGCAATTTTCTTGTTGCAATGTTTTCTTTTAGATAACATATGATAAAGAATTATAAAATTCGGGCGCGGAAGCAAATATTTATATGATTGTACAAAAATAAAGTCAGTTTTTACCTATTCTTGATGAATACGTTGTATATTGTAAGCTACATGGACTGGATTCTAGAATACCTACCACACTTGAAATAGCTATTTTCTTGTTGCAATGTTTTCTTTTAGCTAAAATATGATGAAGAATTATAAAATTCTGGCGCGGAAGCAAATATTTATATGATTTTTTACAAGATTAAAGTCAGATTTTACCTATTCTTAATGAAAACGTTGTATATTTTAAGCTATATGGGCTGGACTCTAGAATACCTACCACAATTGAAATAGCAATTTTCTTGTTGCAATGTTTTCTTTTAGCTAAAATATGATAAAAAATTATAAAAAGCTGGCGCGGAAGCAATTATAGAAACATATATATGATTTTTTACAAAAATAAAGTCAGATTTTACCTTTCCTTGCTGAATACGTTGTATATTGTAAGCTACATGGGCTGGATTCTAGAATACCTACCACACTTGTAATAGCAATTTTCTTGTTGCAATGTTTTCTTTTAGCTAAATTGTGAGGAAGAATTATAAAATTCGATCGCGGAAGCAAATATTTATATGATTTATACAAAAATAAAGTCAGATTTTACCTATTCTTGATGAATACGTGTATATTGTAAGCTACATGGGCTGGATTCTAGAATACCTACCACACTTGAAATAAATAGCAGTTTTCTTGTTGCAATGTTTTCTCTTAATTAAAATATGATAAAGAATTATAAAATTCGGGCGCGGAAGCAAATATTTATATGATTTTTTACAAAAATAAAATCAGACTTTACCTTTTCTTGAAATGGATATATTTGTTAAAACATTCATATCCATGCTTTAGTATCTATACTTTGGATGATTTTTTACAAAAATAAAGTCAGATCTTACCTATTCTTGATGCATACGTTGTATATTGTAAGCTACCTGGGCTGGATTCTAGTAATACCTACCACACTTGAAATAGTAATTTTCTTTTTGCAATGTTTTCTTTTAGCTAAAATATGATAAAAAATTATAAAATTCGGGGGCGGAAGCAAATATTTTTATGATTTTATACAAAAATAATGTCAGATTTTACCTTTTCTTGATGAATACGTTGTATATTGTTAGCTACATGTGCTGGATTCTAAAATACCTACCACACTTGAAATAGCAATTTTCTTGTTGCAATGTTTTCTTTTAGCTAAAATATGATGAAAAATTATTAAATTCGGGCGAGGAATCAATCAATACATGGGCTGGATTCTAGAATACCTACCACACTTCAAATAGCAATTTTCTTGTTGCAATGTTTTCTTTTGAATAACATATGATAAAGAATTATAAAATTCGGGCGCGGAAGCAAATATTTATATGATTGTACAAAAATAAAGTCAGTTTTTACCTATTCTTGATGAATACGTTGTATATTGTAAGCTACATGGACTGGATTCTAGAATACCTACTACACTTGAAATAGCTATTTTCTTGTTGCAATGTTTTCTTTTAGCTAAAATATGATAAAGAATTATAAAATTCTGACGCGGAAGCAAATATTTTTATGATTTTTTACAAGAATAAAGTCAGATTTTACCTATTCTTAATGAAAACGTTGTATATTTTAAGCTATATGGGCTGGACTCTAGAATACCTACCACAATTGAAATAGCAATTTTCTTGTTGCAATGTTTTCTTTTAGCTAAAATATGATAAAAAATTATAAAAAGCTGGCGCGGAAGCAATTATATAAACATATATATGATTTTTTACAAAAATAAAGTCAGATTATACCTTTTCTTGATTAATACGTTGTATATTGTAAGCTACATGGGCTGCACTGTAGAAAACCTACCACACTTGAAATAGCAATTTTCTTGTTGCAATGTTTCCTTTTAGCTAAAATATGATGAAGAATTATAAAATTTTCGCGCGGAAGCAAATATTTATATGATTTTTTACAAAAATAAAGTCAGATTATACCTTTTTTTGATTAATACTTTGTATATTGTAAGCTACATGGGCTGGACCATGGAGGTAAGAATATATGGAGGGAGCATAAACCTGTATTATTGGCGAGGGGAGTGAAGCCTAGTGGGGACGGACGCATACGGGTCTTGGTCCCACTAAGAGTGGGGATTTCGCGGTATTTTTGAATTACAAAATACGTGTGAATGTAAATATCATTACTTGTTATTACAATAAGAAATTTATATTATATATATATTATATTTCTTATAAAAAAATATTATAACAATTTGAAAATATTTAACAAAATAATACTTCGAATACGTGTAGGTATATAGTCGACATATTAATTTAATAAATAATTATTACTCTTTACAGACATCAATTTATAAGACTAAGTTACATAATTTTTGTTTAAATAAAATGGTAGGGGGTACAACAAAAAATTTTCATACCCTGAAAACAATGTCATTTTGTTATTCCAGGTTCTTACATTTAATGATTTATCAAGTGTAGTTTTACCTAGAAAATACATTCTAACTCTCAAATATTCCATACAAATACATGTTCTAAAGAATGATTTAATAACGTGAAAAATATTTCTGTGTTTAAAAACTGTTTTAAAATAATTATTGACATAAATGTAGTACAATATTTTTTATTTTAAATATTTTTCCATCGTCCTCTTGCATTTTTTTTTCCTTAATAAAATTTCACTTTTTGAACAGACTTTTATAACATCACTACTTGAAAAAATTAAATAACCCCGCGATTTCGTACTTATTAAATTGTAAATATCTAAATTAATTTTTTTTTCTTTCGCGTATAGTGCGTTAACACAATCTTATAATAATAATAATTATAACAAAACGTCTACAATTTAACATAAACTTAATTCACTAGCAAAAACAAATTATTTAAACAAAACAAAAACAAATATTTGAAGAAAACGAAACGAAGTACAATACAACACGCCACAGCAAAACAAGCCACAATGACAGTTGGTCCCACAAGGAGTGGGGGGTAGTTGGCTTCACTTTTGTCAGCTTACGCTCTCTCCATATTTTCTTACCTACATGAGCTGGACTCTAGAAAACCTACCACACTTGAAAGAGCAATTTTCTTGTTGCAATGTTTTCTTTTAGCTAAAATACTAGCGAATTCTCGGCTACGCCGAGCATTCCCTAGAACTCCGCTATCAGTGCAAAAAACAAATGCCGATCGACATGAAACAATTATTTCATATATCCACGTCAGGCCTCACCGAGACCTTTTATTAGATTGCAAATACGATATACTTCTAATAATTTTTTGCAAAAAACAAAAGCTGGTCGACATGAAACATTTATGTACCCCAACTCTCACCGAGACCTTTCATTTGATACCATACACGACATACTTCTGACAACTTTCTGCATTAAACAAAAGTCGATCAACATGAAACATTTTTATCTTATTTACACTCTAGCCCACACCGAGACTTTTCATTTGATACCAGACACTATATACTTGTGACAACTTTATGCAAAATCAAAAGCCTATCTACATTGACCATTTTCGTTAATTCTGCACACCAGCCTTCATTGAAACCTTTCATTTGATACCAAACACGACATACTTCTGACAACTTTTTGCAAAAAATAAATACCGATCGACATAATACATTTTTGTCAATTCTGTACGCTAGTCCTCTCCGAAACCTTTCATGTGATACCAAACACGATATACCTTTGACAAGTTTTTGCATAAAGCAAAAGCCGATCGACATAGAACATTTTTGTCCATTCTGCACGACAGCCCTCAACGAGACCTCACATTTGAGACCAAACTCGACATACCTTTGAGAAATTTTTGCAAAAAACAAAAGCCGATCAACATTGACCTTTTTTGATAATTCTACACGCCAGACCTTATTAAACCTCTTCATTTGATAACAAACACCACATACTTCTCACAACTTTATGCACAAAACAAAAACCGATCGACATAGCACATTTTTGTCCATTCTGCACGACAGCCCTCAACGAGACCTTTCATTTGAGACCAAACTCGACATACCTTTGAGAAATTTTTGCAAAAAACAAAAGCCGATCAACATTGACCTTTTTTGTTAATTCTACACGCCAGACCTTATTAAACCTTTTCATTTGATACCAAACACCACATACTTCTCACAACTTTTTGCAAAAAACAAAAGCCGTTCGATATAGAACATTTTTGTTCATTTTGCACGCTAGCCCTCATCGTGACCTAGCCTAATATAACATTCACTGTCTTCAGTGACGATCATTTGGGAATATTTGTTCTTTGTTTAGTTACTTTATTAAACATTTGGCAATATTGACTTATGTAATTCGAAAATACTGAAACACGACATTTTTCTTACAACATTTTGCAAATAACAAATTCTAATTTACGTAGAACATTTTTGTCATTCGTGCACACCAGTCCGTATTGTGTTGTATCCTTAAAACCCAAGGACGACCTACTTCTAACAACTTTTTACGAAAAACAAATGCAGATCGACATGACACATTTTTTTTGTCATTTTAAAACTGGCCCTTATGGTTTGCTTTCCGTTAATAACAAACACAGCAAAGTATTCAATTTATTTTATTTAGGATTATTTGATTTTTATTTTGTTACTTTATAATTTGGCAACGCTGTTTGTATTAAAAAATAGGAGTTAATTTTTAAATTTATAAATTAATATTGTCAACCCTAATACAAATGCCACCGTCTTCAGTGAAGTTAGTTTAGGAATATTTGGTTTAAATTTAGTTACTTCATCATACATTTGGCAACGTTGACTTTTGACATTGGAAACGTCAAAATTTATATTAATTAAATACGTTATGTTTTAAACTTAAATTAGTGTAACACTTTTGCTCAAGACTATTATACATGATACTGTATTCACTTCTTTAATATCAATGTTCTATGAGAAGTTACAATCTTTTAAAGTTCATAGACAGATTGTCAAAAGTTACGGATGACAGTTTTTATTTATTTTACAAGAACTACTCACAGTAAAAATATGAGACCCCCAAATGGCACAACTACACATTATTCCCTGCAACCTAAAAAAAAATTACAACAATACCTTTCATGGTTAATGTAGTTAGGCTTGTGACAATGTTTGGCGATCGTCATGATGAAAATAAATACACAACACCGACACATGCCTTTTAGTATATAGGACTAGCGAAGGCTAAGCTACGCTGAGCTTCACTAGGCCTCCGGCATCAATGAAGTATTTACAGTTGAAGTCTAATTTCATTCCTGTACCATGGTACCAAACACGACATTCTTCTGACAAATTTTGCAAAAGAACAAAAACTATAATTTGAAGAATAATTTGTAATATCAACCGACATACCTTCTTAATTAAACAGTTTTTATTCAACAAAGTACATTACTTGCTTCACTTGAATGTCAATTTGGTTACATTTAAGGAAGTTACTACAAGTTTTAGTTGATATAATCAAATGTGTTGTTTGTAAACCTTAATGGGATATATGACCTAATTTAGTTTCTTTCATTTTATGGTTCTTTAAAAAATATATAAAATACCCGTAGTTTTTTAAATCGCTTTATTATTGATAATTCCGGAGAAAATTAATAATAAAGTTTTGGAGAGAGGATATGTGACGTCACGTAAGAAACTTGGAGGATTTGAATTCATTCCATAAAAATCATTGTTCTGAAACCGGCGCGAAAGTACTATTTTCGCTCCTAAAATGCGGCGCGACAGTTTAATTTCCCTGACTAGTCATGAAAATATTTAAACATTTTTGCTGTACACTGACAGCACTGACAGTTTGATTTTTGTTTATTTACAATTGTTTGTCTGTTACCCAAGTACACTACTAAATTCTTAAAGACAATCTGATTTGAATTTAAAATTATTTTTTATTATTATCGAAAATTTCAGAAAAAAATTAATACATGATTCGTCAGAAAAATGTATGTACTTGACTCGGAGCCGTAAAATACTCGGCACGAAGTGCCTCGTATTTCAATGTGGCTCCTCGACAGTAATGTATCATTTTCCTGACTCTTATGTAAATAACTATTATCATAGAATAATGTACATTTGGCAAATTATCCATGTTCCATTTTCAAAACGATGTACATATGTACACACTAATCAGCCTTTGAAAATCATACGACATTGACAATGTTGACAGATGAGTACAGACATTTCAATGTGAACCAAATTTGATTCCATGTTTTCTAGCTGTTATAAATAAAAGTTGAATCATGGTAATGTTAACTATATAATATTTTTATTATTGGAATCAAAATTTGATCTTAATCTAAGCTCTAATCGTAGTTGTATTTTTTAAATACAATCGTTATTTGTAATCAAGTACTTGCAAAAAGGCAGTTATACTTAATTTTAAATACTTTTATAATTTAATAAAGAATATTTTACAATATGTAAATGTGTTATACCTAGAAACATTTGTTGTAATATTTATTATTTATTATTATATTTTAGCATAATTTGTATTTTCATACAATACATTAAGTTTGACAGCGAAACTGTCATTACTTGACACAATAAGTATGAAGTTAGTTAAAGAATGAATAAAGATGTATTATTTTGAAAATAATTATCTATTTTATAAATATAAATAATGTGAAATAACATACCCAAATTTATAAACTGATACATTTTTATATTGCCAAAAACATGATTATATTCATGTTTTTCTGTTGCTATGTTCATTTATATCTTTATGAACCTGAATTATATATATATTTATCTACAACTATTGTTATTGTTATTAATAATATATTTTTTATTATAAATGTCCATATATATTATTATAAAAGTATAATAAAAACAATTTGAATAGTTATTTTGAAATTTAAGTGCTACTGTGGCGCCATCTGTTGAGCTATATATGAACTACTCACACCTAACTGAAAACTTATCAAATAATATCAGATTTTTTATATGCCTGTTAGTTGCAGAAAAAGTAACCAAATTTTATACGTTCTTTTGCATTATTTTATAATGAAAATATGAATTTACTTGCAGTTTCCCGTGTTAGTTATTTGTTGTTGTCGATTTTAACAATAAATAAAATAACAAACTCAACAACAATAACAAAATCAATAACAACAAATACTGACACGAGAAACACGAAAAGGGCGCAATGGATAAACCACACATAGAGATCGCAGGGGCAGATTGGAATGAATACAAAACTCGCCAATGCCGTCGATTTAAATTTCCGCCACTTCTTCTTTTCCGCTTGGAATAGTGTGAACTGAGACAATCATAGAATGATGTGAAATGAGCTGAGAGGCTTGGGCACAGGTCGACGGTGCTGCTCTCGTGCCCTATTTACTTTTTACGTTGAAATAATGACACATCGTCAACATAAATATAAAGATTTTAAAAATTTTTATAGTCAGGTTTACAAGATACGACTATCAACTTTTATTTTTCAAATGGCAACCTATAATTATTTTAATAAAATAGAAACCGCCATTTTTTTTTCTTTGCAACGATGTATTAACTTTTATTAATGTATTTGAAAAATTTCGAGAAAAATGAGATATATAAAAATATTTTAAATAATTATTGAATAAATATTATAGGTGGCTATATAAAAATAAACAAAACGTAATAATGTAAAACAATTAAATTAATGTTAAAAATGTATACATTAGTTTGTTACTTAATTTAACATATTTTGTAAACAAAAAAAATTCATTTGAAAAGCTCACGAAGAACGAATTAATTGATATGATTCTAATAATTGGTGAATCAAATTGCATCATAAGAAGAGCAAACAGAATTTACCGGGAGCGGTTTCCTAGACATTGGCAACCGAGTTTAAGAACACTGAGAAGGATGTTTACCCGATTTCGAGAAACATAGCCATATTTGTGTAAAAATCATTTCTGACATTTCTAAATGATCTCATTTTTCTCGAAATTTTTCAAATACTTTAATAAAAGTTAATACATCGTTGAAAAGAGAAAAAAATGGCGATTTCTATTTTATTAAAATAATTATAGGTTGTCATTTGAAAAATAAAAGTTGATAGTCGTATATTGTAAACCTGACTTTATAAAAAATATCTACATCTGCCATCAAATAGTATAAGTAAAATAATAAATCTTTTATACGAGCCATTTTTTTCTATTACTTATAATAAAATAGTTAAAGGGGGGGGGGGCGTCTTCCCAGACTCACCCTGTATATGTAACTTCTAACTAAACAAAATAAATATATAAATTATAATAATTTTACATATCGTTTAGGCTGAGAAATTTCGATAAAACAGATGAGTTCATAAAATTTGACATATGATATCAAATTTGCTGTAAGTTTAAAAGATAAAATAAGTAAATATAAAGTATTTTTCCTGTAAAATTAAAACAGGTGGAAGAAATATATAAGGAATATATTTGCATGCATCAAGGTTTAGTTCGATTCCGGTTTTAGTAACGCCGAAAATAATGGTTTTTTTGGTCATACAAATTTTACGAAGGAAATTTTAGGTTCGAAACGAATTAAATATATTGTGAACTGCAATACCCAATTTTAAAACTACAAATTGAATGTACTGAAAAACATAGAATTTATTATTAGAGGCGGGAGGTTATGTGTTGGACACATACTAATAATTCTACCCTTGCCATTATTTTTTTTTATGTGAACGCTACTTCGAGTCTTTACTAATAAAAAATTAAGTCTTTTTGAAATGACAAATCGCTACCAAAGACCTTTTTAGTCTTGGCTAAACTAATATCACTGGTAATCAAATAACGTAAGCTAATATTAATGATACGTTCAACTTGATGTATAGAGAGAGGGTATATAGATTTAAAAAAATCTACCTTTAAACTAACCTGACTTAACTGTGTGTAATACAGACCGAGGATTTATATTTTTAATGAATTGTCACAAAATGACAGTTGCGATAAAATCTAGCCATTTTATATTCACTGGAATTGTGCATAGCGCACGCACAACCTTACTCGTGAAGATAGTTACCTACCGTACAGGAAATATAAACCAAAGAAATATTTATAATAAAACGGTCGCATAAATAAAGTAATTTTTATAAATTTACTTTTATGTTCAAATTTAATAAATAATTAAAACTTAAAAATTCAGTTTGACAAACGAAGAATATTAAAATAATATTTTTTTGGCTAGATGTCAACGACTTTGATGATGTACCGCCATTATTCTTTGGCGGGAAAATTTGAATATGCATTACTGACCACATTTTTTACAAATATTTTATTTGAAATTTGTTATAGTTATTGTAACAAAAGCAAAAGACTTTTACAACATGCAACTTTTTTGATAAAATAAAGGGTCGCAATTGAATAAAATCTGTCATTTTAGTGTCTTTCTTGCTTTCTGTTATCATTTTAATAGTATTATATAATGAAGTATTGAAATATTTCATTTAAAAAATGATATAATTTAAAACAGTTGTTTGATTTCTGCTGTCAACTAACTATCAGCTGTCAAAAATATTTGATTTGATAATCGTCAAAATTTTCTTTTTGCATTTTAACTAATTTTGGAATTTAGATTTCTAAAAAATGTTTGATTCTTGATTGCGAAATGCTTTTGCACTCGAGTGCAAAAGTGACATTTCGCAATCTAGAATCAAAAATAACAACGTCTTAAACAAATGTTTAATTAAAACTTGGATACACAAAATAGGAAAGTAATAAATTGTTATAACATTACAATACATAATAATGGCAATAAGTTATACAGCAAGAATCTTCTGGACGAGACGAATCAGTCTTTAGGATTCCCTGTAAATGCTAACGGAAAACCGTTCAAAAAACGTTAGCAAAAGACGATCTCTAACAAAAAGATAATTTGAAATAATGAGATATATCAGTAGTAAAAAAATGACATATTATTTAAATATATTGGAATTGTTTCATCTATAAAGGAAGTGCGTTTGGTCGCAGAAGGATTGGGCTAAGTACCTATAACCAAATAAAATAAAATATATAACAGCCGCAAAGAGCATTAGTAAGAATTTGACTTACTTTGTTTGAACACTGCAAATTTTTCTTGTAGAATTTATAATGCAATATTTGAAAAATTGTTCTTTCAGCTAATGTAGTAACTTTTATGTATATTTTGTCTGAAAAAGTTTTAATGAGTAAATATAAATAATTAGTTACAAATAAATATTACCTATGTTTAATAATTTATTTGATAATTCGAAGAAGTATTCTGGCAGTGATGAAAGGGTTCTGTTATATAAAAAATAATTAATAAAGATGTTTTTCTTAATATAATGTATTTACCATACTTATTAAAATTTGTCTATAATATTGAAGTTTTTCCAATGGCAGGAAAATCGTCAGCGAATAGGTTTCAAAGTTCGGTTCCAAAATATTCAATATCAATTTTAGTTGAGATTATTGTTGACAAGTATTTCAAAAAGACATTCTGGTGAAACTCCTGTCCTCTACAAATAAAGACTTATATAATTGAGGAAGATTAGTTTCTTTTAATTGTTACTGTCATTTTACAGTGGATTCATTGTCTGACATCAACATATAAAATACTATATTTCATTTATTATTTGAATTAAAATATGCTATATGCTTCGAATAAAATTGAATCATTTTCTTGTGATTGAAATGAATTAAATATTTAACGAAGAAAAATTCAACTTGGAGATTTTATCGCATCGATCCAGTTTTCTGATTTTAAAAAGGAACATTATTAATTTATATAAAATGCGTAAACATTCAAACACTTTTTTTATAAAAAAAAAAATGTTCGCCTCAGTTGAAAAAACTTCGGTATTACGATTTCACATATGTAATTTGTCCAAATACTGGTATACTTGTATCCCATATTTATTATATTCGACATAGTTTACAGCCATAATGCAGTGTAGATTCCAATTATTATTATCTAAAAATATGAAATACAAAAATTATATTTCCCAGAACTTGATAATAACATACCATATTAAATCGATGTGAATCAAGTGAAATTATTTTGATATTTGTGTATCTTTATTATATACTATGAATTTAACTTTTAATTAGTTACAAAAGTTTATCAAATCATTCTACATTTTTTTCAAGAAATATATATTTTTGAAAAAGTTTTCTGACATTATATTTTAATTTTTATTAAAAATTATTTGAGTTGCCAGATAATTTTTAATACAAATAAGTTAAATAAATTAAAAATATGAATGTATAATAATATTAATAAAAATATCATTTACATTTTAGATAATTTATAGAAATATTTTACTCAATTCAACAAAATATTAAAAGAATACGATTTGTGTACTAACTGCAGTTATTATTGTTAAAATTGTAGAATCTTTCATATAAAATAAAAAACAATTTTTATTAATCTAATCTAATCTAATCTAGCAACTCGATTTCATATAAACATTCACACAAACATTCATACTTTTCCGATATATTACTCTCTTATTTTTCTTTTATTTGATCGTTTTGTAATTTTTTTTATTATAATGTTGTAATATGCTTCATTAGCTTCATAACCACCAGCCGGTTTGTGACGAGTAATTATTATGAAGCTTATTTTTTCTCATTTATTGTTTTAATTTTTTTAACCACGGGCTATTATAATATTAAAGCAAAGTACAGCAAAAATCCCAAATAACACTGGTATAGGGTTTTAAAGTATTATGTAACAAGTCATTGTCTTGCCAAGTCTACCAAGGAATTATAGATAATATGGTACACATTATGTACATAAAAATGTAATTTAAAACAAAAAAATATAAATAGAATGTACTCTTACCAAATAAATTGCAGTTAATATTTGTACTTTTGTAGTTTTTTAAAAATGAAAATATTGTTACTCAAAATCATACAACAGTGACAATAACTTAATAACATAACACTTCAAAACCCACCAGCAGTAGTTGGAATTTTTACCATACTTTGCGGTTTTATAGTAATATGTAGTATATTGCCAAAAAAATGTGTACTTATATTCTGTTGCATGAATTTTGAGGTACAATGGTAGACTGGCCTGCCCACATGTTGCGATTTATTATATACTTTTGTTTAACGTCACATTTCTAATACATATTATAGAGAGACGCAACATGTTTTAACTTAAGCCTGGTATTAGATAGTTTTCGTATAACGTCTTTATTTTTAGATGGTATTAATTAAAAATTATTGACAGCAGTATTCTTTAAGCGCTATTACATTTTTTATTGTCAATGAAAAATATTAATGTTAACTAATGACTGTTGTATTATAATAAAAAAATGTTGCTTAACCAATCTTTTAGTAGTAGTAGAAGGTAAAATATGCATTTAAATATAATTTTATTTTAATGTAAAAAATAAAAATTATTTTTTTATATTTACATATAAAATAGGTTTTCATTTATCTATTAAATGTAGGGACCTATTTATCATTAAAAAAATTTTTTAATGTATTTTATTGAAAATATTGGTAAAACATAAAATATACCAGGATGTAGACGCTATAGAAAATTTTTCTAATACTTAACCATTGCTTTATACTTTTATTTTATATACGTTTTTCAATGTTAATGTTATTTTATTAACTTTTATGTAAAGAATAGTTTTATTTATAATTGCTTTTTATAATTCTTTTTATTGTATTTTCATTTTGGCAAGGTCCGTAAAATTTGTAAAAGGAGCAATGGTATTATCAGACTTAAGTTCTTTTTTATTACCTTTTATAATATTTTACGAACCACTTTTCATGTTGGAATAATATTTAATACTTATATCAATTACATTTATTAAATATATTGCATATATTATTTAACAAATCAAATTTTTATATCATAACATTTTTTATTATTTATATTTTAAATTCTTTCTTATTCCTTTTTATATTATTAGGTATTTCTAAATCACATTTTTAAATCATAATTATTGCTTCAACATGCTTTTATTTTGTATTTTAAATTTATTATTATTGCTTTCTTATATTTTTATTTTACATTTCATATACACCATCTATAATTTTTTTTATAATATTACATGTTTTTCCGATATTCTAAAAATTTTAAATTTAAAAATTTAAGGTTTTAATGAGCTTCATATGCCTAATTTCTACCAGCCATTATGTGGCGAATAATTTTGATAAAGTTTATGTTTTAATGTATTTAATGTCTCTTATATTTATTTATTTATTCACGGGCTATAATACTAAATAAAATTACAGCTAAAATTTAAAAACCACTGGTATTGGGTTTTAATGCATTATGTCTAAGCCATTGTTTTGCCATCTACCAATGTAATTAAAAATAAAAAGTTATTTTTACCAAAAAATGTATGTTTAAATAATTTGTAGTTCATATTGGCACTTTTATGAATATCAAAACCTTATTTCTCAAATTCATGCACCAGTTACAATGACTTGGAACATGACACATTAAAACCTCCAATGGTATTTGAAATTTTTACCATATTTGGCGGTTTTGTAGTATAATGCCAAAAACATAAGTACAAATTAGTATTCTGTTGCATGAGTTTTGAGATATAATGGTAGAATGGCCTGCTTGTCTGTTATCATTTATTATATACTTTTGTATAATAAATGTTTTTAAATTTTACGTTCATTCACTAATTATTAAATGGATTGCAATTTTTTATATATTTTATATATCGTTTTCATTTTCATCTACGTCATCTGGCAGCGGTAAACTGAAATCGCTTAATGTAAAACTATGTAATTCTAATATTTCTTGAATTTTTGTTAAACATTTATTTTGCGATACTTTTTCGGAATTGTGCAATAAATAATCCTCTATCAAATACTCTTTAAATTTTTCCCACAAAGCTACGGCATTGGTGGACCTAAACAATTTTCGCATTCTTTATCATTTGCTAAAAGACCTAATGCGCGGGCAGCTTCTTGGTATGTGTTATACAACTTACCATCTACGGTACGCAAGTCTTCGAAACTTGTAGCCCATTTCCCGTGTACTAATATTAAACGTAGATGGAACCTTTCTATATCTCTGGGACTGACGGAAATTATTCGGCCTATTGGTGGTTTTGACTCGCGTTGCCTAGCCTTCCAAGCGTTATTAACAAATACATAATATTTTAGAATTTGCATATAAACATACTACCGAGCATTTACATCTGTGCTATTTAGAATAAACCACGCAGTTAAAGTTGTATTTTTTTTCGCTGCCCGGTCTACAGCTTTTTTCTCTGAACCATTAACGAAAAATACCGCCTGTTGGTATTTCAAATGAACAGCTAACTCAAATATTGTATGTGATTTATCGTGTAAGGGTTATTCCAGTAGCCTCCAACAACATTATGGAGCAGAAACATACCTCGTATCTAATTAACCGTTGATATCAACCCATTGAATTACTTTATCTTTATCTGGTTGACCTAATTTAATACATGCGCAGTCATGACCCTTACACAGATAATCGCAAATATATTTAACACTTTTAACCGAAGAGCATATTTTGATATTAATATGGGCATAATATTTTTTTAGCAAATATGGATTGTAAGGTACTATCCATCTGTTATCTACTGTATATTAATAAACCGTTTTTCCAGAGAATATATATCTTTGTATTATTATCTGGCCTTTTGTAAAGAGGATAACCATTAATATTTTCGTGTGTTTCGTTTCGAAATTTTTTAGGGTATCTTTTTGTGCATTTATTTTTATTCATGCAAGGTGAATATTTATTTAATATACCGCAGGGACCGTGGATCATGTATGTTCGAACTAATTGATACAACTCTGGTTCATCGTCTTCATCTGGAATTTCTGCGCTTACAATTTCATCTATTTCATCTTTGTTACGGATTTTACTATCGCTATCTAATGTCAACAACAAATGCATATGTGGTAACCCACGTTTTTGGAATTCTATTACAAAAATAAAGGCTACGACTTTTCCAAAAATATCATCCTGAAGAATTTCATTCATCATACTTTTAATTTTTCTTTTGAAAACTCGCGCTACTATATCTGGCCGATCTGCAGAACGTTGACCTTCGCGTAACTGTTTAATTATTTCTGGCCATTTTGGATTACACGTTACTGTTATGAATAAATCAGGTCGGCCGAATTCTCTAACAATTGACATAGCGTTCTGATACATTTTCAACATAAAACGACTGCCACCTTGGAATGTGGATGGTAAAATAACCATTGTGCCCGCCTTACCGCCCTCATTATCTGCTAAATTATTTACATGTTCCATTAACCCATTATACAGCTCTACTCTGAGGGTAGGCTGATTTAATCTAATATAAGTCAATCTTTCAGCCTCGACTTTCACGTATGCATCTACAATGTACTGCTGAGTTAGCTTTCCGGCTTCTAAACACGGATTAAATGTATCTCTAACTGCTAATCTATTAATGTAAAATTGTATCATGCTTTGTTTTTTAATACCGTCGGCATGCTTTATGTTCATGTTCCAGTAACATTCACCGCGAGGAAAAAGTATGGAATATGTCATGGGGTCGCAGTTTCCGCTGAATTAATTAATTCTAACAGAACTGCCTGCTCTTGGGTGAACACAAATGTCTCTATCTATTGGTGGCTCTCCGTCATTTGATGTAAAAACTACGGCCACTTCATTACATGTTGGTACATTATACCTACGCTTATCTTTTCGTCTGTCACTAACTATCCACAAATTAATTTCTGGCACTGACTGATTATTAATATTTGCTCTAGCTATTTCTCTTTGCTCTACTTCTTTTAACATCATGTACTTTTGAGAATACGGATTAATTTCTCTGATAATATCATCTAACTGCCCCATTATATTTGGTTTACACTGTTTATTGTATTCTAAATTCATTATTTTCTCTAACGCTTCCGCAGAATTTATAATGTATAACTGCGCATATTTTTCAACATTATTATTAGTTGGATATAAGGAACTGGCTGAATCATGATAAATTTGACCATGTATTCGGAAACAATATGGTCCTCTACCCGGAGGCATTGAAATTTTTGCTCCAAATGAAGCAAATGCTAACTCACTATTGTACTGTATAATACGATCTTTAAAATTTCTACTGTCCGCGTTATTACTGATCGTTAGAGTTTTTATGTATTCCGGTAACTCGCCTAATTGATCTGCGTTTAACGTGCCTTTATGGCAGCAGTGTGTGAATTTTTTTCGACTACTTTTTTAAAATTATCTTTTAACTTATTTAAACGACGTTCTTTTTGTTCAGGTGTTTCTATTTCTATAGATTTTTTTAAATTAGTTTTTAACTTATTTAAACGATTTTCTCTTTGTTCCGGTGTTTTTATTTGAATCATATTTTGAAAGTTATCTTTTAATCTATTTCAAAGTTTTTCTTTTTGTTCCTGTGTTTATATTTGAATCATATTTTGAAAGTTATCTTTTAATCTATTTAAGCGATTTGTTTTTAGTTCAGGTGTTTTATTTTTAATGTATTCTTTGAAATTAAATTTTAATTTATTTAACCTATTTGTTTGTTGATCAAGTATTTCATTAGCTAAATTTTTAAATTTATTTTCTATATTTAATTTTAGACGTTTAGACCGTTCTTCGTCTATTTCATTCTCTTTGCGTTTTAAATAATTTTCCCTTAATTTTTGTTGTCGAGTTACCGAAAATACTGTTAAATTGCGTGTTTGAAATATATTTAAAGTATGTGATCTAAGCCTATTGATATCATAATTTTCGTTTTCTGGATTACGATTAAAAATTATACTCGTAAAAAATGCAATGGCAAACAACCAGCAATCGTAAGTATTTGTCTGCTGTTGAATTCGGACAAATCTAACTGTTGGTCTATAAGGAAACAATCTTTCTAAATATAAACTTGCATTCTGATTTAAACATTGAGAATTCATGCTATCATAAATTATTATCTCTGAACCGTCATAGTACGCTGTGAACCAATGACCAATGCTATCAATATTTGCACCTGGCACGAATAAAATTTGTAAGTGTTGTTGAACTGGAATGATACGGTCCGGCGCATTTACATATACTGCAGGCTGAGGGTTGAACTCAGTCATAGAACCGACTAAAGAAAAGAAGAAGTCTATATGTTCGTCTTCTAAGTACCCTGCAGGATTTAGTAACGTGTTAATATCCTGGTCTATTAATTGAATCTGATAATTTACTGTCCTAATTCCTATATTACTCGTTTGATTACTTGTATGTACATTATTGATATTATTGTCCGCTACTGAAATGACAGATATACTCCTACAACCTGATTGAATCTGACTATTAATAAAGTTTTCTTCTATATTTCCCGTATTATCATTTTTATTAATTTTTGCCGCGTTTTTCTCGTTGTTTTGCTTGCGCTTAAGACGATTAATTCTATCTTTACTTGTCATTTTGTTATTTACTTACAAATTATACAAAACTTACAATTTTTGAGTGCGTTGTTTTTTCAATATTTATAGTTACCAATAATTACGTCAGGCTTTCGATTATAAGTCGATCAGGTGCTTTTCTGTTAGGATAATGGAATTCTGCACTCTTTCTCTTACTCTGCTGCAGTCAAGTTGTAAACCTATAGTAAAATTAATATTTAAAATATATGCATAGCATTATAAAAAAATAATACGAAATAAATGTGTATTTTCTATGATTAGATTGCTAAATTACTAAATACTGCAAACTATGTACAATGTCTAGGTCGTGAATTTGCATTCATCATAATCGAACGGCAATTACACAACGTAAAATATAATAATATATTTGAGATTGTGCATGTAGTGAACAAACTATAACCGCGCAATTTAAATAACTGCCATTTGTTGTGTTCTTATGTATAGTTTGTAAGATAAGGAAACTATATATATCTAATTCCCGCTCCATTTTGACGTCACGCTTTCACGGCCTATTAGAGATAGTGTAATGATTATAAATTTAAAGTACATTACTTATACTTAAATAGAAGATCAACTCTCAAAAATTGTAGGTTGGTCTAACTCGCAATTAGCTATAACACGTGGCCCGCCAGAGACTATGAAATACCCGCATAAATATATTTTTAATTAGTGCAATAAATAATTTAGCATATTTTGGAGCATACTTCAGGTAAATAAAAATAATGGAGACACATCCTTCGTAGGTTTACGGAAAACCGGTTAAAAACTACTGGCGCCGAGTAAACAAGAACAACATAGAATTTAATAAGAAATAAAATAATATATAACAAAAATAGTGAAATCACAAATTAAAATTTCTATTAGCTTGGATGCAAATGACATTTTTCTACTTGTAAATTGCGAACTTGCAAGTTGATTTTTCGAGGGTTGTAAAAGATATAAAATATTTCTCACCTTAGATTTAAATCTAGCGGCACACTAAACGGGATTTATTTTATTATGACTACTGCAGTTCAGATCAAAGATAATGAATATTAATTCGCAATATAAATATATTGTAACAAAGCACAATAAATGAAATTACTCTAGACACAGGTGAAGAAGCAATATTTTTGATAAACAAATTTTGTTTTCTATGGTGTCCCTGATCTAAAATTAGTATTTCCGAAATGTCGGTAAATGTGAAATTATTAATACCGACAGCGTACATACCGATAAATATAAAAATTAAATTATTAAAAATTTAAAAATAATAAATTTTAAATTATAATGTATTAATAATGTTATATCACAAATATACTTTTAATTTAAATGAGAATTTTTTTTAAAATGAAATTAACGTGTTATATACAATAACGAAATAATTATAATACACTTACTTTTAGCGTGGGTGTCACAGATGCAAGGTTTATTGTTCGAATCTTCAACTTCCATTTTAATTGATCATAAGATAAGGGCGAACCTTTGAGCAAAAACTGATACTCTGGCATTAGTGGTTATGTTCGAAATGCTAGCAGTTTTCAAATGGTTGCAACATGAACTTCTTCACTGATTGATACTAATAACATTATAACTGTTAATAAAATAAAACGTATTGGTAGAAATTAAATAAACTAAAATGTATACTTACATGAAATACATTCAAAATTTGTGTTTAATCATTCATATTGTATATTTGTTAAAATAAACTGCAACTATTGTTCAGTGTAACTACATTATTATTATTTTTTCACATTCATAGCTGTAAAATGAAAATTACAAATTAAAAAAACAGAGGAAGGTCTTTCTTGCAGTTACTGTTACTGTAATTGTACATCCCCTCCAGCTTGTATTATTTTTTTCATAATAAAGATGTTTAAGGACAACACAATCTGTTATGTACATACATTCATTCGAAGTTAAAACATATCGTCTGGTACTTACAGATTTTATTAACAGATTGCAGGATATTAACACCACATATTGTTTGTCTAGCATTGTGAGCAATTTTAGCTCAGAATTGAAAATTTACAATAGTCAGTTATGTCACTTAACCGTTGATTTGAAGTCATAATCTTCTAATGATATTATGTAGTTTCTTATTATCATTAGTTAATTTTTTATCGCCTGTCTAATTTGAAATGAAGTACAGTACTCAGGACAGTACTAAAAAACACCTATAATAAATAACTTGTTATTCAATATAATATGAACTTATTTGTAACTTACTATTTCTAATACGTATGCAAAATATATCCCGGCTTACAATTATAGGTTTACTTGTCATTTTGCAAATACAATAAACAACAATGAGCTGCAAGACTTTTAAGTAAATTATGAAGGTCTGACAACTAACATGTTTTGACAAATGATTTAATTTCTTCGAACTTGTCGTTCACGTAATAAAATAGAGGGTTGAAACGCATATGAATCAAAATAAGAATACCTGCTCAAAAAATGCGCGTTATTTGAATTATTCCTATAACTCTCTTGTATATGAAGAACAGAATGTCAATTAATTGAATTATTTTTTGAAAAATAAAGTTTCTGCTTTTGTAGAAATAATAAATTGTACTCTTTCGTCTTTCATATTCTTTAGTACCTACTGCTTATTTCCAATCTTTTGTATATTTCTTTCCTTTTTATATCTTTCTCTACATTTCATATACATACATATATAATTTTTTATTTATTTAAATAATAAATAATAAGTACAAACCAACATATATTCTGAGTATTTGTATCAAGTTGCAAAATTTCTAGTATAAATTTATATGTTATAACCAATTATGACAAACGTTAAATGTTGGAAAATTTTAATTATACCATATACAATTTCTAAAACAATAATATATATTTTGCTCAATATTATAAAGTACGGATACATAGTTCAGTTAATTATATCTTTGTCCATTTTCAAAACTATTGTAGTTCAATATTCGTACTTATCCTTGTCAAAGTTAGTTCATCACACATTTGACAACATTGACTTATATAATTAAAAACGTCAAAATTTAAAATAATTAAATATGTTTTGTTATAAACTTAATATATTGGTAAAACCTGTGCTCAAGACTATTATTCATGATATTGTTTTTAAATTCTTAATATCAATGTCCTTTAAGAAGATACAATCGTTTTAAGTTCACAGACAGATTGTCAAAAGTGACGGATGACGGCGTGATTCTTCTTAAATTTAGACATGGCCTCTGGGATCCATTGTTTCAAGGTAGCATTTGTGCATAGTTTTAATTTTTTACACGAAAACTACTAACAGTAAATATATGAGACACCCAAAAGGCATCAGATCTCATCAGCCCCCACATATTAAAAAAAAAATTATAACAATCACTTGCAAGGTTCAGGCTGTAGGCCTTTACAAAAGATACCCGATGCTCGTGATGAATCTATAGATAGATAGATATATAGTGAATGTAATCGTTTAGTATAGGAGACTAGCGAAGGCTCAGCTAAGCTGAGCTTCACTAGGCCTCCGGCATCAATAAAGTATTTACAGTTGACGTCTAATTTCATTCCTGTACACCAGCTCTCGACGAGATCTTTCATATGATACCAAACACGACATACTTCTGACAAATTTTGCAAAAAAACAAAAGCCGATCGACCTGGCAAATTTTTGTTATTTCAATAGGGCTGCCCTACTCGAGTGCTTTCATTTGATACGAAACACGGTATACTTCTGACAGTTTTTTTACAAAAAAAAAGCCGATCGAAAATTTTGTGATTTCTGTAAGCCAACTCTTATCAACTCCTTTCATATGATACTAAACACAACATACTTTTGACAACTTTTCGCTAAAAACAAAAGCCGATCGACATGGAACCATTTTATCATTTTTGCAAGCTAAGTCCTTGTCAAGTGCTTTCAATTAATAACAAACACAAGTTCATTTTTGTAAAAAAAAGGATTAATTAAAATACGCCTTGTGGTTAATATAATCAAAATTAAAATTTTTATAAAATTTGATTACATTTTCTTCTATTATCTTACTCGAAGTTTTCACTTCGTTTTAGACTATTGCATTTAACGAACAAACCTTTTGAATGGATCATTTTGGGGAACAAATTATAATAATTTAAAGAAGAATTTGTAATATTTACCGACATACTTTCTTAATAAAACAGTTATTATTCAACAAAGTACATTACTTGCTTCACTTGAAAGTAATTTTGGTTACATTTGAGGAAGTTACTACAAGTTTTTGAGTTGATTTAACCAAATGTGATGTTTGTAAACCTTAATGGTATATATGATCTAATTTATTTTCCTCGATTTTATTGTTCTGTACAAGAAATAAAATCCCCGTATTTTTTTAAATTGCTCTATTATTGATAATTCCGGAGAAAAACAATAATAAAGTTTTGGAGAGGGGATATGTGACGTCACGTAGAAAACTTTGTGGATTTGAATTCATTCGATAAAAATCATTTGTCATTGAATAATGTACATTTGGCAAATTACCCCGGTTTCATTTTCAAAACACTAAACAGCCTTTGAAAATCATACGACATTGACAATGTTAACAGATGAGTACAGACATTTCAATGTCAACCAAATTTGGTTCCATGTTTTCTAGCCGTTGTAAATAAAAGTTGAATCCACAAAACATTAACATAAGTAGAAGCGTAACCCAATGGATCAAGTATGTAGCACAGAACTGCTGCCATCTGATGTTCTCGGGGTTGCGTTACTCTAAGCCTACTTGATCATTAAATTTTGTAAATTCCACATAAACGTCAAATGCAGCTGTCAATTTTCATTTGTTCATTTATTACTACTGGATATTTTAATTTTAAATAAAACATATACATTTGATATCATTATATTTATTGTTTATTTATTCATTTAAAATAAACATATATGATGAAAGATGTTCTCTTGGTGCCATTTGTCGAAGCGATATTCTCTCATCAAAAGTTTTGGAGAGTTGTTCTCTCGGTGTCATTCGTGGAAGATGTACTCTCGGTGAAATTTGTCGAAATGATGTTCTCTCAGCAAAAGTATTAAAGAAATGTTCTTTCGGTGCAATTTGTGGAAGAGATGTTCTCTCGGTGAAATTTCTCGAAGCGATATTCTTTCAGCAAAAGTTTTGGACAGATATTCTCTCAGTGCCATTTGTGGAAGAGATATTTTCTCGATGAAATTTTTGGAGCGATGTTCTCTCAGCAAAAGTATTGGAGAGATGTTTTCAACTGTGATTTAATGAACATGGAAGGAATTTTATTAACCCGTCTTACAATATTTTCTACCAATTGATTAGATACTATTTGACTTATATATTTTTTAGCATAATTCATTCTTGAAAGCTTGTTCTTCAATTTTATAACTTTTATTTTCTCTTGTCTATAAAATTTATATAATATTCTTTCTTTTACAGATAAATTTGTAACACACAAACCTCTATTTTTATTTCTAGAATCACATGCCGAAACTGTAGTATTAGAAGGAATTTGATTTAAATTAATTTGACATATAACATTATACCTAGATCCTAATTCGGTTCTGGAAAACTATATCCTATCATTGAAATATGACTGACCTGCATTTGTATCGGAGTTTAAAAGTGTCTGGGAGCCAGAATGGAAGCATTTTTAGTAAACGGTGTTTCTGTATGTTGTAAAAAGAATTAATATGAAAATGATCTACACAAAGATAAGAATATGATAAATTTGTACCTGCTTTAATTTACAAAAATTTCTCCACACGTCACAGCTTGTTTGATCGTAAAGAGGAAAACTAAAAAATGTTTATTCTGTGTGCCGCGGACATTCACACTTCTTTTATTCTTGCAGTTGGGGTATTTACGTCGGTACTTATATGCTGAACTCTATAAATAAAAAAAATATTTTCTAATACATAGATAAAAAATTTCTGAAAATATTACTTACGATGTCAACATTATAATTTTTTTATATTATTGCCTTTGTGGTAATTATTTATGTTTACTGTCATACTTTTTTCTTTTAATTTTTCATTGTCAATTGACATTGTTTAATATTGTTTACCCAGTTAACTTGATTTTAAATTAAAATTAAAATCAGCAGTTACTAAATTTTCCCCCAGATATGAAAGCATTGGAATATAAGTAGTTCAAAATTTAAAAAGGCATTCTATAAAGTCAAATTACTTTCATAAATATTTATATTTAACGATATATTAATTAAATAAAATTTAAGGTTTTGAGAAAATGAATTAAGATTGCCTTGATAAATAAAACAAATTTTTGATTAAATTATCTATCAACACTTTTGACTCACCGGTAAATTATTATTTTATTTAAAATTATTGTGTTAAAATTACTATAACTTTGTTTATAAATTTAATTACTATATAATAATATTTTTGTACTAATAAATCTATATTTTTAAATAATATATAAATATAATTTTTATAGGTTTAACTATACCGTTTAAACCAGTGTTTGTAAAATTTGTTTTTGTGTATATCAGAGAAAATTAATAATTTTAAGTTTAAAAAAATCACATAGATGGCACTAATTATGAATTTTATTACATCTTCTAAGGAAGGTATCGATATAATTATTCAACAAACAAATATTTTTATATTTATTTTATATAGTGAGGTTAAGATGTACATTTGGCGCGAAACCTTAATTCAAATCTGAGTGCATGCATTTCGTATGGGAGTACATTTTCAATTCACGATATTAAAGCATTTTGGCGATTCTTAATTATAACATAGAGATTTTTTTTGTAAAGTACAAATAAAATAATAAATTAAGAAAAATTTCATTTTAAAGAAAGTAGTATCGCAAATAGTAACATATGTCGTTACTTGGTGCAGCAGGTTAAAGACGCCGAGTTAAAGTGACAGGTTCAACTGAATACTAAGACAGCTACGACATACGTTTTCAGAAATTTGCACTTACTGTTTAAATTGAAGTTTATTAAATAATATTTTTTTTTTGGGTGTGTATATTACTTTAGAAGATAGATAAAACACTAGAGATTAGTATTTATACGGTTTAATAAATAAGATTTGCATTTTATAATACTTTCCAGCAGCTTAAAGATAGCATATTTTTATTCACATAAGAATAACATGGGCGCATAAATCGGCGGAGGTGAGTTAGGGTTTCAGTTTGAATTTGGCGCCACAAAATGACCGATACACTAATGCAGTCTATTAAAACTTATTCAGAACAAACTGAATGGAATATTTTAAATAAAAGTCTTGAATGTTTAGAATTAATGTAGATAGAAACTTCCCATCTCTTTCTACGAATAATGAAATGGTAAACGGTAATATAAAATATGTGCTTTAAAAAATGGACTTGTGTGTAATATTTGTCGAATTTTTTGAGTTAAACGTTACTATCTTCATCGAATTCTTAATCATTTACAGCTGACTTCTTATTTTGTAAATCTACAATGATTTTGTTTTGACAGGAATAAGGACATTTTACTTCTAGAAGTTTAAATCCGTTTTTTGTTTTCATAAAACCATCAACACTACATGCTACGTATGATTGGTTAGATAATTTTACAACACAAGTCCAATTTCATTTATAATATATTAGTTGAAGCTTGAAATACTAATCTCGCTTCACTTTTGGTTTCCAAGCCATAACGCATAGCTTGATTACAACAAAAATTGTAGCCATTAATTCTTATCAACAACACTTTCATTATAATAATCATTGTCATCTTTTCTCTGTACCAATCTAATTCTAATAGTACATATGTACATCTACAATAAAAGAGTTAATTACAGAAAATGTAGTATTATAGCGAATTTGTCTATCGCATGAAATTTTTATTAAGGTTTATATTTTTTGATTTCTTCTTTCTACTCATTTTTTCTTTACACTTCCAGCCCTATTTAATTTGCTTTCAATTTCGCTATAAATATAATACTTTATGCAGTCGTTTCAGACAAAATTTCTTTGCTTATATTTTAAAAATGTAAAAAGAGTATCAAGAAAATTTCCAGACGTATTTATGTAGAATGATTTTATTGAAACTTTGTGATATTTTTCTAATTGGGCTTGTAAAGGCTTGCTCCAAATCATAGACTGATCAGTTTTGGACCGTATTTTAGAATTCTTATTTAAATGTGATTTCTCTACACAGTTATAATTGAAGGTAAAATTACAGAAATAATACATATGTAAACAAATACTTTGTTTCTTGCATTAGTTTCTTTGGTAAAAGTTGTGATATACAATAAATTGCTAGCTTCTTTACAGTTCTTAATAAAATGAAGTCTGATAATACAGCGAAATGAATATTATATTATTGATTTTAAATGCATAATACAGTCTAAAACTTATATTTTCAGCAATGTCAAAATGACAAGATAATTTGACAACTTTATTTTGGATGCGTTCAAACTTGTGTTATGTGTAAATTTTAAAATTTAAAATAAACTTAATTAGAACACAATACTTTTTTTAATAAAAATATTATAAATATTACTTAACAATTAACAATGGGCCTTTAGGGTCCCGAATATTTACATAAAGGGTAGCCAATATTCAAAGCCGGCAATTTTCTTTTAAAATTTCGATAATCTAAAGGCTCATTTTTAAATATTAAATATTTATGGTTACTTATAAAATCTCATTTAAATATATCTTATTATATTGTAAGCCACATGGGCTGGATTCTAGAATACCTACCACATTTGAAATAGCTATTTTCTTGTTGCAATGTTTTTTTTTAGCTAAAATATGATGAAGAATTATAAAATTTGGGCGCGGAAGCAAATATTTATATGATTTTTTACAAATATAATGTCAGATTTTACCTATTTTTGATGCATACGTTGTATTTTGTAAGCAACATGGGCTGGATAATAGAATACTTACCACATTTGAAATAGGAATTTTCTTGTTGCAATGTTTACTTTTAGCTAAAATATTATGAAGAATTATAAAATTCGGGCGCGGAAGCAAATATTTATATGATTTTTTACAAAAATAAAGTCAGATTTTACCATTTCTTGATGAATACTTTGTATATTGTAAGCTACATGGGCTGGATTCTAGAATACCTACCACACTTGAAATAGCAATTTTCTTGTTGCAATATTTTCTTTCAGCTAAAATATGAAGAAGAATTATAAAATTTAGGAGCGGAAGCAAATATTTATATGATTTTTTACAAAAATTGTTGAAAATAAAAAAAAGAAAAATAGAAATTCAAGTAGGGCTTGAATATATATAAAAAAAAAGATGTCATGTATGTCAAGTTTAGCATATTAATTCTAATTAAAAATGTAACTTTGCTATTTATAAATAAAGAATCTTAACAGGTTATGGGCCCAGACCGCGCGTGAATTGTGAATTGTTATAAACTAATATTCGGTGTGCGATAAAATGGCTAGCAGTGATTATAAAATTCAGGTAGATAAACTGGAAGGGCCTGAGGACTGGGCAAAGTGGAAGTGGCACGTGTCGATGTTATTGCGAGCGTATGCACTTGAAGATATTGTGGACAATACAAGAAAATGTCCTGAACTTGGAGAAAATACGAGCGCGATACAAAAAGCGGCGCATCAACAGTGGTTGAAAGATGATGCAAAAGCAGCAAGTTTGTTAGCAGGTACGCTGGGAAAATCGGTTGCTGAACTTGTGTTGACATGTAATCATGCATGTGAAATTTGGGACAAGTTACGAGCACGATTCGAACGAAGCAGTACGCAACGACTAAATATGTTGATAGAAGCCTTTTTTCGCGTTCAACGTGATGACAAAGAAGATATCAGCACACATGTAGCAAAGTTACAGAAGCTTTTTGTAGATTTAAACGATGAACTGCAGAAACACGAAGAAAATGTTTTGTCTGAAAGAATTTTAAACGGTCGAATTTTATCCACGCTAGGGAAAGAATATGACAATTTTAAAGATTTGTGGGACACGATTCCGTCGAAAAATCAAAGTTTAAACTTATTGATTGAAAAACTGTGCGCGATTGAATTACGTGATCAGAGTACTGTAGAATCGACTGCGTTTATTGCACGTGGTGACCCTAAGAAGAAAAATCGACAAAACAGAAATGATAATGGTGAAAAGTCAAAGAAAAATATTGAACGTGCAAAACAAAAATTTCCATGTCATAAATGCAAGCAGATAGGCCATTGGGCAGCAGAGTGTTCAATGAAGAAGGTAAATCAGTTTGGAAAGAATTCTGCATTTTTGTCATATGTTTTAGGTGCCTTAATTGATAATTATGTTGAAGCCGACAAATGGTACTGCGACAGTGGCGCAACAAATCATGTTACTGCAAATAAACAATATTTTGAAACATATACAATGTTTGCCGTTCCTGAAAATATCTCACTAGGAAAACGAGGTGTGAACATGTTGGCTCATGGACAAGGAACTGTGAAAATTCAAATATATTTGAACAAGACTTTGACAAATGCTGAATTGAAAAACGTATTATATGTTCCAGAAGCAAGTGCTCATTTGTTCTCTGTAAAAGCAGCTGCACGAAAAGGTTTTTGCACCAGATTTGATGATAAAAGCGTTAAAATTGAAGACAAAATTTCTGGGAAAACAATGATGACAGGACATGTCAGTCGTGGTTTGTATGTGCTTGACATACATGTCATTAAACCGGCGCAACCTGTTCAGGTGAATTTCGTGACATCTCCGGATACACTACAAGTCTATCACGAAAGATTTGGCCATCAACATAAACAACACGTAAAAAGCGTCTTGAAGCAAATGAACATCAGTGTGGACGGGTGCAAAGAAGAATTCTGCGATGGATGTGCATTAGGCAAAATGCATCGATTATCCTTTAAGAATCGAGTGAATCGACCAAAAGTTACTGGTGAACAAATCCATGCCGATGTGAATGGACCCATGTCTACAGAGTCTCTTGGAAAAGCGCGCTATTACGTTTGTTTCAAAGATGATTTTAGTAAGTTTCGTCGCATTTTCTTTCTGAAGCAGAAAAGTGAAGTCAGTACTGTCCTGGAACAGTTTCTGAATGAAGCTAAGGCAAATGGCCATGTTATCAAACAACTGAGATGCGATGGAGGAAAAGAATTTAATAACAAGAAAATATGTGAAATTCTTGCAAACAGAGGCATAGAACACAGCATTACTACACCTTATACACCACAACAAAATGGGGTGGCAGAACGAGAGAACCGCACCATTGTGGAATGTGCGCGTTCAATGCTAAACCCAAGTAAACTGCCAAAAGAACTGTGGGCAGAAGCATGTAATACTGCTACATATCTTTTGAACCGCACTGGAAAATCTTCTGTTGAAAACAAATCACCTTATGAACTGTGGTACAGTAGACCAGTAGGAAGCCTAAATCATCTAAGAATTTTTGGAACAGAATGTTACGTACATGTGAACAAGAATTTCCGCTCGAAGTTTGATGACAAAGGTATTCATGGACATCTGGTTGGGTACGTAAATGACAAGGATGGTTTTAGGATTTGGATTCCATCTCAGAGGAAGATTGTTCTAAGTCACGATGTAAAATTCAAGCCTGAAGTTGTCTGCAATCTGCGCACCAACGTTGTTGAGTTTGAAGCTGCTCGTGAAGAAACTAATCTGCGCACCAACGTTGTTGAGTTTGAAGCTGCTCGTGAAGAAACTACAAGAGAAAGTCAGTCTTGTTCGACTTCTGATGTGAAGAAAAATTCAGAAAAGAACAGTCAAAACGAGGAGACAGAATATTTAAAAGAAGTAGAATTTGATATGGCGTCTAGTTCCGGAGGAAGTCAAGTATCAGGCGAACAAAATAATGAAGAAAAGCGAGTAAAGAAGAAACCAAAATGGATGACCAGTGAAGATTATGTGTACATAGCTGGACCTCCTACCATCAAGGATAAGGATCCATCTTCGTATTCTGAAGCATTGCAGTCAAGCAATAAAAACCAGTGGCTTGCAGCCATTCATGAAGAGCTGGAGTCTTTGAAAGAAAATAGTACTTGGCAGTTAGTTGAACGTCCAAATGGTGTTCAAGTGCTGCAAAATCGATGGGTTCTACGCCAGAAAATTACAGATAATGGGAATGTTCGCTTTAAAGGTCGATTGGTAGCCAAAGGATACTTACAAAAGCAGGGCATTGATTATGAAGAAACATTCAGTCCTGTGGTACGATACGACACAATTCGAACTTTGTTAGCGGTGGCTGCTGCAGAGAAAATGAAGCTCGACCAATTTGACGTGAAAACAGCCATTTTGAATGGAGTGCTTGACGAAAACGTTTATATGGAACAACCAGAAGGTTTTGAAGATGGTACGGGACGAGTATGTCTACTGAAGAAAAGTCTGTATGGTTTAAAACAGGCACCGCGTTGCTGGAACAAACGTTTTGTAGAATTTATGACGAAAGCTGGATTTAAAAATAGTAACGCTGATCCATGTCTTTTCTGTCGCAAGAGGGATAAAAATTGTTTGTATGTTGCTATTTATGTTGACGATGGACTAGTTGTGGGCAGCGACAGAACAGAAATTGAAGAATTCATGAAAACGTTACAGCTGGAATTTCAAACAACTAGAGGGTCTCTCAATAATTTCTTGGGTATGAAAATACAACAAAGTAAAGACGGGTCAATAGCAGTAAATCAAGTAGACTATACAAGAAAAATTCTAGAAAGATTTGGTATGATCGAATCAAATGGAGTTTCTACTCCAATTGGGCGCGAAGAGAGTGACGTCAAAGAGAAAATCACAGCCAAAATTCCTTATCGCGAGGCAGTTGGTTGTCTTTTGTATTTAAGTACATCCTCACGTCCAGACATTGCCTTCGCAGTGAACAAAGCAGCTCGAACCATGGCAGATCCTACAATGCAAGACTGGATTCAAGTAAAGCGTATTTTTAGGTATTTGAAAAATACCATGGATTATGGAATTATTTATAGAAGTAAAGAAGGTCTGAAAGTTTTCAGTGACGCCGACTATGCTGGTGACAAGGAGACAAGACGATCAACAACAGGTGTCATCGCGACTCTTACTCAAAGAGCTGTATCTTGGATAAGTCAGTTACAAAAGTCAGTAGCAACCTCTACAACGGAAGCAAAAATAGTTGCAGCAAGTGAAGGAGCAAAGGAGTTGATTTGGCTAAAAAGATTGCTTTCTGAATTATATGAAAATGATATTGAAGACAAACTTCCTACGCTCTACATTGACAACGCTAGTACAGTAAAGTTATCTAAAAATCCAGCATATCATCGAAAAACAAAACATATAGAAGTTCGTCATTTCTACGTCAGAGAAAGATTTTTGAATAGAGACCTTGGATTGGAGCACATCGACGGGACTAACCAGTTAGCTGATTTGCTAACTAAACCATTGGAAAAAGTCCGCTTTGAGATGCTGCGTGAAAGAATTGGAGTGCAGAAAATTGAATCTATATATGAAATTAACTAGTCTTTGTTTTACTTCTTTTTCTATTTTTCTTTTGGAGGAAGTGTTGAAAATAAAAAAAAGAAAAATAGAAATTCAAGTAGGGCTTGAATAAAAAAAAAGATGTCATGTATGTCAAGTTTAGCATATTAATTCTAATTAAAAATGTAACTTTGCTATTTATAAATAAAGAATCTTAACAAAAATAAAGTCAGATTTTACTTATTCTTGAAATGGATATTTTTGTTAAAACATTTATATTCAGCCTTTAGGATCTATACTATGGATAATTTTAGCATTGGACATGCAAAAGTGACCACAACGTACCAATCAGATAATAAACATTCAATTTTCAGGTGTCATTTTAATGAATACGTTGTATATTGTAAGCTACATGGGCTGGAACCTAGATACCTACCACAATTGAAATAGCAATTTACTTGTTGCAATGTTTTGTTTTAGCTAAAATACAATAAAAAATTATAAAATTCAGCAAATATTTATATGATTTTTTACAAAAATAAAGTCAGATTTTACTTATTTTTGAAATGGATATTTTTGTTAAAACATTTATATTAAGGCTTTAGGATCTATACTATGGATAATTTTAGCATTGGACATGCAAAAGTGTCCATAACGTGGTACCAATCAGATAATAAACATTCGATTTTCGGGTGCCATTTTAATGATTACGTTGTATATTGTAAGCTACATGGGCTGGATTCTAGAATACCTACCACACTTGAAATAGTAATTTTCTTGTTGCAATGTTTTCTTTTAGCTAAAATATGATGAAGAATTATAAAATTCGGGCGCGGATGCAAATATTTATATGATTTTTTACAAAAATAATGTCAGATTTTACCTATTCTTAATGAATACGATGTATATTGCAAGCTACATGGGCTGTAATCTAGAATACCTACCACACTTGAAATAGCAATTTTCTTGTTGCAATGGAGTCTTTTAGCTAAATTATGATAAAGATTTATAAAATTCGGGCGCGGAAGCTAATATTTGTATGATTTTTTATAAAAATAAAGTCAGATTTTACCTATTCTTGATGCATACGTTGTATATTGTAAGCTACATGGGCTGGATTCTAGAATACCTACCACACTTAAAATAGCAATTTTCTTGTTACAATGTTTTCTTTTAGCTAAAATATGATAAAGAATTAAAATATACGGGCGCGGAAGCAAATATTACTATGATTTTTTCAAAAATAACGTCAGATTTACCCTATACTTGATAAATACGTTGTATATTGTAAGCTACATGTGCTGGATTATAGAATACCTACCACACTTGAAATAGCAATTTTCTTGTTGCTATGTTTTCTTTTAGCTAAAATATAATAAAGAATTATAAATTTCGGGCGCGGAAGCAAATATTTATATGATTTTTTACAAAAATAAAGTCAGATTTTACTTATTTTTGATGAATACGTTGTGAATTGTAAGCTACATGGGCTGTAATCTAGAATACCTACCACACTTGAAATAGCAATTTTCTTGTTGCAATGGAGTCTTTTAGCTAAATTATGATAAAGAATTATAAAATTCGGGCGCGGAAGCTAATATTTGTATGATTTTTTATAAAAATAAAGTCAGATTTTACCTATTCTTGATGCATACGTTGTATATTGTAAGCTACATGGGCTGGATTCTAGAATACCTACCACACTTGTAATAGCAATTTTCTTGTTGCAATGTTTTCTTTTAGCTAAAATATGATAAAAAATTATAAAATTCGCGCGCGGAAGCAAATATTTATATGATTTTTTACAAAAATAATGTCAGATTTTACCTATTCTTAATGAATACGATGTATATTGTAAGCTACATGGGCTGTAATCTAGAATACCTACCACACTTGAAATAGCAATTTTCTTGTTGCAATGGAGTCTTTTAGCTAAATTATGATAAAGAATGATAAAATTCGGGCGCGGAAGCTAATATTTGTATGATTTTTTATAAAAATAAAGTCAGATTTTATCTATTCTTGATGCATACGTTGTATATTGTAAGCTACATGGGCTGGATTCTAGAATACCTACCACACTTAAAATAGCAATTTTCTTGTTGCAATGTTTTCTTTTAGCTAAAATATGATAAAGAATTAAAATATACGGGCGCGGAAGCAAATATTTATATGATTTTCTCAAAAATAACGTCAGATTTACCCTATACTTGATAATTACGTTGTATATTGTAAGCTACATGTGCTGGATTATAGAATACCTACCACACTTGAAATAGCAATTTTCTTGTTGCTATGTTTTCTTTTAGCTAAAATATAATAAAGAATTATAAATTTCGGGCGCGGAAGCAAATATTTATATGATTTTTTACAAAAATAAAGTCAGATTTTACCTATACTTGATGGATACGTTGTATATTGTAAGCTACATGGGCTGGATTCTAGAATTACACTTGAAATAGCAATTTTCTTGTTGCAAATGTTTTTTAGCTAAAATATGATGAAGAATTATAAAATTCTGGCGCGGAAGCAAACATTTATATGATTTTTTACAAAAATAAAGTCAGATTTTACCTATTCTCGATGAATACGTTGTATATTGTAAGTTACATGGGCTGGATTCTAGAATACCTACCACACTTGTAATAGCAATTTTCTTGTTGCAATGTTTTCTTTTAGCTAAAATATGATAAAAAATTATAAAATTCGCGCGCGGAAGCAAATATTTATATGATTTTTTACAAATATAAAATCAGATTTTACCTTTTCTTGATGAATACGTTGTATAATGTAAGCTAAATGGGCTGGATTCTAGAATCCCTACCACACTTGAAATAACAATTTTCTTGTTGCAATGTTTTCTTTTAGCTAAAATATGATAAAGAATTGTAAAATTCGGGCGCGGAAACAAATATTTATATGAATTTTTAAAAAACAAAGTCAGATTTTACCTATTCTTGATGAATACGTTGTATATTATAAGCTACATGGGCTGGATTCTAGAATAGCTACCACACTTAAAATAGCAATTTTCTTGTTGCAATGTTTTCTTTTAGCTAAAATATGATGAAGAATTATAAAATTCGAGCGCGGAAGCAAATATTTATATATTTTTTTACAAAAATAAAGTCAGATTTTACTTACTCTTTATGAAGACGTTGTATATTGTAAGCTACATGGGCTGGACTCTAGAATAACTATCACACTTGAAATAGCAATTTTATTGTTGCAATGTTTTCTTTTAGCTATAATATGATGAAAATTTATAAAATTGTGGCGCGGAAGCAAATATTTATATGATTTATTGCAAAAATAAAGTAAGATTTTACCTATTCTTGAAATGGATATTTTTGTTAAATCATTCATATTCATGCTTTAGGATCTATAGTATGGATAATTTTAGCATTGGACATGCCGAAGTGATCATAACGTGGTACCAATCAGATAATAAACATTCAATTTTCGGGTGTCATTTTAATGAATACGTTGTATATTGTAAGCTAAATGGGTTGGATTCTAAAATACCTACCGCACTTGAAATAGCAATTTTCTTGTTGCAATGTTTTCTTTTAGCTAAAATATTATGAACAATTATAAAATTCTGGCGCGGAAGCAAATATTTAAAATATTTTTTTTTACAAAAATTAAGTCAGATTTTTCCATTTCTTGATGAATACATTGTATATTGTAAGCTACATGGGCTGGATTCTAGAATACCTACCACACATGTAGTAGCAATTTTCTTGTTGCAATGTTTGCTTTTAGCTAAAATATGATGAAAAATTATAAAATTCGCACGCGGAAGTAAATATTTATATAATTTTTTACAAAAATAAAGTCCGATTTTACCTTTTCTTGATGAATACGTTTTATATTGTAAGATACATGGGCTGGATTCTAAAATACCTACCACACTTGAAATAGAAATTTTCTTGTTGCAATTTTTCTTTTAGCTTAAATATGATGTAGAATTATAAAATTCGGGCGCGGAAGCAAATATTTATATGATTTTGCACAAAAATAAAGTCAGATTTTACCTATTCTTGATGAATACGTTGTATAATGTAAGCTAAATGGGCTGGATTCTAGAATCCCTACCACACTTGAAATAACAATTTTCTTGTTGCAATGTTTTCTTTTAGCTAAAATATTATAAAGAATTATAATATTCGGGCGCGGAAGCAAATATTTATATGACATTTTAAAAAACAAAGTCAGATTTTACCTATTCTTGATGGATACGTTGTATATTGTAAGCTACATGGGCTGGATTCTAGAATTGCTACCACACTTGAAATAGCAATTTTATTGTTGCAATGTTTTCTTTTAGCTATAATATGATAAAAATTTATAAAATTCGGGCGCGGAAGCAAATATTTATATAATTTTTTGCAAAAATAAAGTAAGATTTTACCTATTCTTGAAATAGAAATTTTTGTTAAAACATTCATATTCATGCTTTAGGATGTATACTATGGATAATTTTTGCATTGGAAATACAAAAGTGACCATAATGTGGTACCAATCAGATAATAAGCATTCAATTTTCGGGAGTCATTTTAATGAATACGTTGTATATTGTAAGCTACATGGGCTGGATTCTAGAATACCTACCGCACTTGAAATAGCAATTTACTTGTTGCATTGTTTTCTTTTAGCTAAAATATGATGTAGAATTATAAAATTCGGGCGCGGAAGCAAATATTTATATGATTTTTCACAAAAATAAAGTCAGATTTTACCTATTCTTGATGAATACGTTGTATAATGTAAGCTAAAAGGGCTGGAATCTAGAATCCCTACCACACTTAAAATAACAATATTCTTGTTGCATTGTTTTCTTTTAGCTTAAATATGATGTAGGATTACAAAATTCGGGCGCGGAAGCAAATATTTATATGATTTTTCACAAATATAAAGTCAGATTTTACCTATTCTTGATGAATACGTTGTATAATGTAAGCTAAATGGGCTGGACTCTAGAATCCCTACCACACTTGAAATAACAATTTTCTTGTTGCAATGTTTTCTTTTAGCTAAAATATGATAAAGAATTATAAAATTCGGGCGCGGAAGCAAATATTTATATAAATTTTTAAAAAACAAAGTCAGATTTTACCTATTCTTGATGAATACGTTGTATATTGTAAGCTACATGGGCTGGATTCTAGAATTGCTACCATACTTCAAATAGCAATTTTCTTGTTGCAATGTTTTCTTTTAGCTAAAATATGATGAAGAATTATAAAATTCGAGCGCGGAAGCAAATATTTATATAATTTTTTACAAAAATAAAGTCAGATTTTTCCTACTCTTTATGAATACGTTGTATATTGTAAGCTACATGGGCTGGACTCTAGAATAACTATGACACTTGAAATAGCAATTTTCTTGTTGCAATGTTTTCTTTTAGCTGAAATTTAATAAAGAATTATAAAATTCAGGCGCGGAAGCAAATATTTATATGATTTTTTGGAAAAATAAAGTAAGATTTTACCTATTCTTGAAATGGAAATTTTAGTTAAAACATTCATATTCACGCTTTAGGATCTATACTATGGATAATTTTAGCATTGGACATGCAAAAGTGACCATAACGTGGTACCAATCAGATAATAAACATTCAATTTTCGGGTGTCTTTTTAATGAATACGTTGTATATTGTAAGCTACATGGGCTGGATTCTAGAATACCTACCGCACTTGAAATAGCAATTTACTTGTTGCAATGTTTTGTTTTAGCAAAAATATGATGAAAAAATATAAATTTCAGGCGCGGAAGTAAATATTTATATGATTTTTTACAAAAATTAAGTCAGATTTTACATATTTTTTAAATGGATATTTTTGTTAAAACATTCTTATTCATGCTTTAGGATCTATACTATGGATAATTTTAGCATTGGACATGCAAAAGTGACCATAACGTGGTACCAATCAGATAATAAACATTCGATTTTCGGGTGCCATTTTAATGAATACGTTGTATATTGTAAGCTACATGGGCTGGATTCTAGAATACCTACCACACTTGAAATAGCAATTTTCTGGTTGCAATGTATTCTTTTAGCTAATATATGATGAAGAATTATAAAATTCGTGTGCGGAAGCAAATATTTATATGATTTTTCACAAAAATAAAGTCAGATTTTACCTATTCTTGATGAATACGTTGTATGTTGTAAGCTACATGAGCTGGATTCTAGAATACCTACCACACTTAAAATAGCAATTTACTTGTTGCAATGTTTTGTTTTACCTAAAATATGATGAAAAATTATAAAATTCGGTCGCGGAAGCAAATATTTATATGATTTTTTACAAAAATAAAGTCAGATTTTACCTATTTTTGAAATGGATATTTTTGTTAAAACACTCATATTCATGCTTTAGAATCTATACTATGGATAATTTTAGCATTGGACATGGAAAAGTTACCATAACGTGGTACCAATCAGATAATAAACATTCAATTTTCGGGTGTCATTTTAATGAATACGTTGTATATTTTAAGCTTCATGGACTGGATTCTAGAATACCTTCGACTCTTGAAATAGCATTTTTCTGGTTGCAATGTTTTCTTTTAGCTAAAATATGATGAAGAATTATAAAATTCGGACGCGGAAGCCAATATTTATATGATTCTTCACAAAAACAAAGTTAGATTTTACCTATTCTTGATGAATACGTTGTGTATTGTAAGCTACATGAGCTGGTTTCTAGAATATCTACCGGACTTGAAATAGCAATTTACTTGTTGCAATGTTTTGTTTTACCTAAAATATGATAAAAATTTATAAAATTCGGGCGCGGAAGCAAATATTTATATGATTTTTTACAAAAATAAGGTCATATTTTACCATTTATTGATGAATACTTTGTATATTGTAAGCTACATGGGCTGGATTCTAGAATACCTACCACACTTGAAATAGCAATTTTCTTGTTGCTATGTTTTCTGTCAGCTAAAATATGATGAAAAATTATAAAATTCGCGCGCGGAAGCAAATATTTATATGATTTTTTACAAAAATAAAATCAGATTTTACCTTTTCTTGATGAATACGTTGTATATTGTAAGCTACATTGGCTGAATTCTAGAATACCTACCACACTTGAAATAACAATTTTCTTGTTGCATTGTTTTCTTTTAGCTAAAATATGATAAAGAATTATAAAATTCGGGCGCGGAAGTAATTATTTATATGAATTTTAACAAAAACAAAGTCTGATTTTACCTATTCTTGATAAATACGTTGTATATTGTAAGCTACATAGGCTGAATTTTAGAATACCTACCACACTTGAAATAGCAATTTTCTTGTTGCAATTTTTTCTTTTAGCTGAAATTTCATAAGGAATTATAAAATTCTGGGGCGGAAGCAAATATTTATTTGATTTTTTCAAAAATAAAGTCAGAATTTACCTATTCTTGATGAATACGTTGTATATTGTAAGCTACATGGGCTGGATTCTACAAGGTGGCGCAAAAGTGATCACCCTATTGAAACATGCTATAATTTTTGCAAATAGCGGCAAATTTCAAATCTGCTTTGACATTTGTGAAGTAAACAAATGCAAAATACATGTCCATAAAACATGAATCGCTATATTCCTAAAAAACGCGGTTTAATTACTTCGATTTTTTCGCGGAATAATTCGTCGTTTGTGTTGGCGCAGCGTGAATTTACGCGCAGATTTCCCGGTCGCCTGACACCAACTGGGCAAACACTGCGGCGTTCAGCCGCTCGCCTAGAAGAATATGGTACAACACGAGATGATGCCAGGTCTGGCCGGCCCCGGAGGAGCCGTTCTGCTCAGAATATCGCGGCTTTGGCTGAAGACGACTACTGTGGACGGCGAGCGCTACAGAGCCATGCTCAACGACTTTCTTCTTCCTCAATTGCATGAATTTGAACTGGAGAACATGTGGTTCCAACAGGATGGAGCAACGGCGCATACTGCACGAGCCACAACGGAAATTCTGAGGGCTACATTTCCGGGTCGCCTAATCTCTCGATTTGGTGATTTGCACTGACCGGCAAGGTCGTCCGATTTAACCGTTCCAAACTTCTTTTTGAGGGGTTTCTTTAAGTCACGAGTCTATGTCAACAAGCCTCAGACTTTTCAAGCCCTCAAAGAGAATATCCGTCAAGAATGCGAGAACCTATCGCCGGAAGTATTGGCAAGAGTAATGAAAAATGCTATAAATCGGGCCCGTATGATCATCCATTCTGGCGGCGGCCAATTGGCCGATATCATTTTCTCGACTTAATAGGAAAAAAATTAAGACATCAACTAAACATAATCAAAAAGCAGAACCAAAGTTTTTCATTCATAAAAAAAATTGCAGCCAAAGAACATCGGGTGACAACTTTTGCGCCACCCAGTAGAATGCATACCACACTTGAAATAGCAAATTTCTTGTTGCAATGTTTTCTTTTAGCTAAAATATGATGAAAAATTATAAAATTCGGGCGCGGAAGCAAACATTTATATAACTTTTTACAAAAATTAAGTCAGATTTTACCTTTTCTTGATGAATACGTTGTATATTGTAAGCAACATGGGCTCTATTCTAGAATACCTACTACACTTGAAATAGCAATTTTCTTGTTGCAATGTTTTCTTCTAGCAAAAATATGATAAGGAATTATAAAATTCGAGCGCGGAAGCAAATATTTATATGATTTTTTTAAAAATAAAGTCAGATTTTACCTATTTTAGATGAATACGTTGTATGTTGTAAGCTACATGGACTGGATTCTAGAATTTCATTTGAAATAGCAATATTCTTCTTCCAATGTTTATTTTAGCTAAAATATGATGAAGAATTATAAAATTCGAGCGCGGAATCAAATATTTATATAAATTTTTACAAAAGTAAAGTCAGATTTTAACTACTCTTTATGAATACGTTGTATATTGTAGTCTACATGGGATGGATTCTAGAATGACTACTACACTTGTAATAGCAATTTTCTTGTTGCAATGTTTTCTTTTAGCTAAAATATGATGAAGAATTATAAAATTCTGGCGCAGAAGCAAATATTTATATGATTTTTTACAAGAATAATGTCAGATTTTACCTATTTTTGATGAATACGTTGTATATTGTAAGCTACATGGGCTGGATTCTAGAATATCTACCACACTTGAAATAGCAATTTTCTTGTTGCAATGTTTTCTTTTAGCTAAAATATGATGAAGAATTATAAAATTCTGGCGCAGAAGCAAATATTTATATGATTTTTTACAAGAATAAAGTCAGATTTTACCTATTCTTGATGAATACGTTGTATATTGTAAGCTACATGTGCTGGACTTTAGAATACCTACTACACTTGAAATAGCAATTTTCTTGTTGCAATGTTATCTTTTACCTAAAATATGATAAAGTATTATAAAATTCGGGCGCGGAAGCAAATATTTATATGATTTATTACAAAAATAAAGTCAGATTTTACATATTCTTGATGAATACGTTGTATATTGTAAGCTACATGGGCTGGATTCTAGAATACCTACCACACTTGAAATAGCAATTTTCTTGTTGCAATGGTTTCTTTTAGCTAAAATATGATAAAGAATTATAATATGCGGGCGCGGAAGCAAATATTTATATGATTTTTTACAAAAATAAAATCAGATTTTACCTTTTCTTGATGAATACGTTGTATATTGTAAGCTACATTGGCTGAATTCTAGAATACCTTCCACACTTGAAATACCAATTTTCTTGTTGCATAGTTTTCTTTTAGCTAAAATATGATAAAGAATTATAAAATTCGGGCGCGGAAGTAATTATTTATATGAATTTTAACAAAAACAAAGTCTGATTTTACCTATTCTTGATAAATACGTTGTATATTGTAAGCTACATGGGCTGGATTCTAGAATGCATACCACACTTGAAATAGCAAATTTCTTGTTGCAATGTTTTCTTTTAGCTAAAATATGATGAAAAATTATAAAATTCGGGCGCGGAAGCAAACATTTATATGATTTTTTTAAAAATAAAGTCAGATTTTACCTATTTTTGATGAATACGTTATATGTTGTAAGCTACATGGACTGGATTCTAGAATTTCATTTGAAATAGCAATTTTCTTGTTCCAATGTTTATTTTAGCTAAAATATGATGAAGAATTATAAAATTCGAGCGCGGAAACAAATATTTATATAAATTTTTACAAAAGTAAAGTCAGATTTTAACTATTCTTTATGAATACGTTGTATATTGTAGTCTACATGGGATGGATTCTAGAATGACTACTACACTTGTAATAGCAATTTTCTTGTTGCAATGTTTTCTTTTAGCTAAAATATGATGAAGAATTATAAAATTCTGGCGCATAAGCAAATATTTATATGATTTTTTACAAGAATAAAGTCAGATTTTACCTATTCTTGATGAATACGTTGTATATTGTAAGCTACATGGGCTGGATTCTAGAATATCTACCACACTTGAAATAGCAATTTTCTTGTTGCAATGTTTTCTTTTAGCTAAAATATGATGAAGAATTATAAAATTCTGGCGCATAAGCAAATATTTATATGATTTTTTACAAGAATAAAGTCAGATTTTACCTATTCTTGATGAATACGTTGTATATTGTAAGCTACATGTGCTGGACTTTAGAATACCTACTACACTTGAAATAGCAATTTTCTTGTTGCAATGTTATCTTTTACCTAAAATATGATAAAGTATTATAAAATTCGGGCGCGGAAGCAAATATTTATATGATTTATTACAAAAATAAAGTCAGATTTTACATATCCTTGATGAATACGTTGTATATTGTAAGCTACATGGGCTGGATTCTACAATACCTACCACACTTGAAATAGCAATTTTCTTGTTGCAATGGTTTCTTTTAGCTAAAATATGATAAAGAATTATAATATGCGGGCGCGGAAGCAAATATTTATATGATTTTTTACAAAAATAACGTCAAATTTACCCTATACTTGATAAATACGATGCATATTGTAAGCAACATGTGCTGGATTATAGAATACCTACCACACTTGAAATAGCAATTTTCTTGTTGCAATGTTTTCATTTAGCTAAAATATAATAAAGAATTATAAAATTCGGGCGCGGAAGCAAATATTTATATGATTTTTTACAAAAATAAAGTCAGATTTTACCTATTCTCGATGAATACGTTGTATATTGTAAGCTACATGGGCTGGATTCTAGAATTACACTTGAAATAGCAATTTTCTTGTTGCAAATGTTTTTTAGCTAACATATGATAAAGAATTATAAAATACGGGCGAGGAAGCAAATATTTATATGATTTTTTACAAAAATAAAGTCAGATTTTACCTATTCTCGATGAATACGTTGTATATTGTAAGCTACATGGGCGGGTTTCTAGAATACCTACCAGACTTGTAATAGCAATTTTCTTGTTGCAATGTTTTCTTTTAGCTAAAATATGATGAAAAATTATAAAATTCGCGCGCGGAAGAAAATATTTATATGATTTATTACAAAAATAAAATCAGATTTTACCTTTTCTTGATGAATACGTTGTATATTGTACGATACATGGGCTGGATTCTAAAATACCTACCACACTTGAAATAACAATTATCTTGTTGCAATGTTTTCCTTTAGCTTAAATATGATGTAGAATTATAAAATTCGGGCGCGGCAGCAAATATTTATATGATTTTTCACAAAAATAAAGTCAGATTTTACCCATTCTTGATGAATACGTTGTATAATGTAAGCTAAATGGGCTGGATTCTAGAATCCCTACCACACTTGAAATAACAATTTTCTTATTGCAATGTTTTCTTTTAGCTAAAATATGATGAAGATTTATAAAATTCGGGCGCGGAAGCAAATATTTATATGAATTTTTAAAAAACAAAGTCAGATTTTACCTATTCTTGATGAATACGTTGTATATTGTAAGCTACATGGGCTGGATTCTAGAATAGCTACCACACTTGAAATAGCAATTTTCTTGTTGCAATGTTTTCTTTTAGCTAAAATATGATAAGGAATTATAAAATTCGAGCGCGGAATCAAATATTTATATAATTTTTTACAAAAATAAAGTCAGATTTTACCTACTCTTTATGAATACGGTGTATATTGTAAGCTACATGGGCTGGACTCTAGAATAACTATCAAACTTGAAATAGCAATATTCTTATTGCAATGTTTTCTTTTAGCTAAAATTTCATGAAGAATTATAAAATTCGGGCGCGGAAGCAAATATTTACATGATTTTTTACAAAAATAAAGTCAGATTTTAACAACTCTTTATGAATACGTTGTATATTGTAAGCTACATGGGCTGGATTATAGAATAACTACCACACTTGGAGTAGCAATTTTATTGTTGCAATGTTTGCTTTTAGCTATAATATGATGAAAATTTATAAAATTAGGGCGCGGAAGCAAATATTTATATGATTTTTTGCAAAAATAAAGTAAGATTTTACCTATTCTTGAAATGGATATTTTTGTTAAAACATTCATATTTATGCTTTAGGATCTATACTATGGATAATTTTAGCATTGGACATGCAAAAGTGACCATAACTTGGTACCAATCAGATAATAAACATTCAATTTTCGGGTGTCATTTTAATGAATACGTTGTATATTGTAAGCTACATGGGCTGGATTCTAGAATACCTACCACACTTGTAATAGCAATTTTCTTGTTGCAATGTTTTCTTTTAGCTTAAATATGATGAAGAATTATAAAATTCGAGCGCGGAAGCAAATATTTATATGATTTTTCAAAAAAATAAAGTCAGATATTACCTACTTTTGATGAATACGTTGTAGAATGTAAGCTAAATGGGCTTGATTCTAGAATCCCTACCACAATTGAAATAACAATTTTCTTGTTGCAATGTTTTTTTTAGCTAAAATATGATGAAGAATTATAAAATTCGGGCGGGGAAGCAAATATTTATATGAATTTTTAAAAAACAAAGTCAAATTTTACCTATTCTTGATGAATACGTTGTATATTGTAAGCTACATGGGCTGGATTCTAGAATACCTACCACACTTGAAATAGCAATTTTCTTGTAGCAATGTTTTCTTGTAGCTAAAATATGATAAAGAATTATGATATACGGGCGCGGAAGCAAATATTTATATGATTTTTTATAAAAATAACGTCAGATTTACCCTATACTTGATAAATACCTTGTATATTGTAAGCTACATGTGCTGGATTATAGAATACCTACCACACTTAAAATAGCAATTTTTTTGTTGCAAATGTTTTTTAGCTAAAATATGATGAAGAATTATAAAATTCGGGCGCGGAAGCAAATATTTATATGATTTTTTACAAAAATAAAGTCAGATTTTACCAATTCTCGATGAATACGTTGTATATTGTAAGCTACATGGGCTGGATTCTAGAATACCTACTACACTTGTAATAACAATTTTCTTGTTGCAATGTATTCTTTTAGCTAATATATGATGAAAAATTTTAAAATTCGCTCAGAAGCAAATATTTATATGATTTTTTTGAAAAATAAAATCAGATTTTACCTTTTCTTGATGAATACGTTGTATATTGTAAGATATATGGACTGGATTCTAAAATACCTAACACACTTGAAATAACAATTTTCTTGTTGCAATGTTTTCTTTTAGCTTAAATATGATGTAGAATTATAAAATTTGTGCGCGGAAGCAAATAGTTATATGATTTTTTCCAAAAATAAAGTCAGATTTTACCTATTCTTGATGAATACGTTGTATAATGTAAGCTAAATGGGCTGGATTCTAGAATCCCTACCACACTTGAAATAACAATTTTCTTGTTGCAATGTTTTCTTTTAGCTATAATATGATGAAAAATATAAAGTTCGGGCGCGGAAGGAATTATTAATATGAATTTTTAAAAAAACAAATTCAGATTTTACCTATTCTTGATGAATACGTTGCATATTGTACTCTACATGGGCTGGATTCTAGAATAGCTACCACACTTGAAATAGCAATTTTCTTGTTGCAATGTTTTCTTTTAGCTAAAATATGATGAAGAATTATAAAATTCGAGCGCGGAAGAAAATATTTATATAATTTTTTACAAAAATATAGTCAGATTTTACCTACTCTTTATGAATACGTTGTATATTGTAAGCTACATGGGCTGGATTCTAGAATAACTATCACACTTGAAATAGCAATTTTCTTATTGCAATGTTTTCTTTTAGCTAAAATTTCATGAAGAATTATAAAATTCGGGCGCGGAAGCAAATATTTATATGATTTTTTACAAAAATAAAGTCAGATTTTAACAACTCTTTATAAATACGTTGTATATTGTAAGCTACATGGGCTGGATTATGGAATAACCACCACACTTGAAATAGCAATTTTATTGTTGCAATGTTTACTTTTAGCTATAATATGATGAAAATTTATAAAAATGGGGCGCGGAAGCAAATATTTATATGATTTTTTGCAAAAATAAAGTAAGATTTTACCTATTCTTGAAATGGATATTTTTGTTAAAACAGTCATATTCATGCTTTAGGATCTATACTATGGATAATTTTAGCATTGGACATGCAAACGTGACTATAATGAGGTACCAATCAGATAATAAACATTCAATTTTCGGGTGTCATTTTAATGAATACGTTGTATATTGTAAGCTACATGGGCTGGATTCTAGAATATCTACCGCACTTGAAATAGCAATTTTCTTGTTGCAATGTTTACTTTTAGCTAAAATATGATGAAGAATTATAAAATTCGGGCGCGGAATCAAATATTTATATGATTTTTTACAAAAATAAAGTCATATTTTACCTATTCTTGAAATGGATATTTTAGTTAAAACATTCATATTCATGCTTTAGGATCTACACTATCGATAATTTTAGCATTGGACATGCAAAAGTGACCATAACGTGGTACTAATCAGATAATATACATTAACTTTTCTGGTGTCATTTTAAGGAATACGTTGTATATTGTAAGCTACATGGGCTGGATTCTAGAACACCTACCACACTTGAAATAACAATTAAATTGTTGCAATGTTTTCTTTTAGCTAAACTATGATGAAGAATTATAAAATTCGGGCTTGGAAGCAAATATTTATATGATTTTTTAGAAAAATAAAGTCAGTTTTACCTTTTCTTGATGAATATGTTGTATATTGTAAGATACATGGGCTGGATTCTAGAATACCTACCACAAATAAAATAGCAATTTTCTTGTTGCAATGTTTTCTTTTAGTTAAAATATGATGAAGAATTATAAAATTAGGGCGCGAAAGCCAATATTTAACAATTCTTGAAATGGATATTTTTGATAAAACATTCGTACTCATGCTTTAGGATCTATACAATGGATAATTTTAGCATTTGACATGCAAAAGTGACCATAACGTGGTACCAATCAGATAATAAACATTCAATTTTCAAGTGTCATTTTAAAAAATACGTTGTATATAGTAAGTTACATGAGCTGGATTCTAGAATACCTACCACACTTGAAATAGCAATTTTCTTGTTGCAATGTTTTCTTTTAGCTAACATATGATGAAGAATTATAAAATTCCGGCACAGAGGCAAATATTAATATGATTGTTTACTAAAATGAAGTCAGATTTTATCTATTTTTTTTTGTTGAATATGTTGTATATTGTAAGCTACATGGGCTGGATACTAGAATACCTACCGTACTTGAAATAGCAATTTATTTGTTGCAATGTTTTCTTTTAGCTTAAATATGATGAAGAATTATAAAATTCGGGCGCGGAAGCAAATATTTGTATGTTTTTTACAAAAATAAAGTCAGATATTACCTATTCTTAAAATGGATATTTTTGTTAAAACATTAAAATTCATGCTTTAGGATCTATACTATGGATAATTTTAGCATTGGACAGGCAAAAGTGACCATAACGTGGTACCAATCAGGTAATAAACATTCAATTTTCGTGTGTCATTTTAAAAAATACGTTGTATATAGTAAGCTACATGAGCTGGATTCTAGAATACCTACCACACTTGAAATAGCAATTTTCTTGTTGCAATGTTTTCTTTTAGCTAGCTTGTGATGAAGAATTATAAAATTCCGGCACAAAAGCAAATATTTATATGATTTTTTACAAAAATAAGGTCAGATTTTACCTATTCTTGATGAATATGTTGTATATTGTAAGCTACATGGGCTGGATTCTAGAATCCCTACCACACTTAAAATAGCAATTTTCTTGTTGCAATGTTTTCTTTTAGCTTAAATATGATAAAGAATTATAAAATTCGGGCGCGGAAGCAAATATTTATATGAATTTTTACAAAAACAAAGTTAGATTTTACCTAATCTTGATGAATACGTTTTATATTGTAAGCTATATGGGCTGGATTCTAGAATAACTACCACACTTGAAATAGCAATTTTCTTGTTGCAATGTTTTCTTTTAGCTAAAATATGATAAAGAATTATAAAGTTCAGGTGCGGACGCAAATATTTATATGATTTTTTACAAAAATAAAGTCAGATTTTTCCTTTTCTTGATGAATACGTTGTATATTTTAAGCTACATGGGCTGGATTCTAGAATACCTGCCATACTTGAAATAGCAGTTTTCTTGTTGCAATATTTTTTTTTAGCTAAAATATGATGAAAAATTACAAAATTCGCGCGCGGATGTAAATATTTATATGATTATTTACAAAAATAAAGTCAGACTTTACCTTTTCTTGATGAATACGTTGTATATTGTAAGATACATGGGCTGGATTCTAGAATACCTACCACACTTGAAATAGAAATTTTCTTGTTGCAATGTTTTCGTTTAGCTGAAATATGATGAAGAATTATAAAAGTCGGGCGCGAAAGCAAATATTTATATGATTTTTTACAAAAATTAAATCAGATGCTACCTATTCTTTATTATTATTATTATTATTATTATTATTTAGTACAGTACCCAACAGGCCGAAGCCCAATTACAGGGTAAGGGGAAAACATACTTTAGCATAGATTTAACAAATTTTGAATTTCTCTGAGGGTACTATGAAAGATATCGACTTTCTCGTCAACCATGGTAAATGACTTGATCATCTGATGGACCGGTGATTTCAGCAACATGTTGGATCTCGGAGTTTCGGTATAGAATGTACAAGTATACCTAGATGAGGGCCTTGGCACATGAAAATATATTTTATTAAGAATTGATGGACAATCTATGTGATTATTAATTATTTTATATAATAAAATTATGGCATGAGTATGACGCCGATGCTCTAGGGAACATAAGTCAAAAGACTGAAGAAGAAAACTTTGTGAAACTCCTCTAACCGGATACGAACCAGACAACCTAAAAGTAGCTGATTTTAAAAACACTCTTTGAATTTTTTCAATTGAGTCTTTGTTGTTTTGATATAGAGGACTCCAAATTACAGAACAATATTCAAGATGTGGTCGAACTAAAGATACGAACAAAAGCTTGAAGATATTTGAATTATTGAACATTTCGGAATTGCGTATAATAAATCCTAATACTTTATACGCTGTTGACGTTTTTAGATCAATATGTTTAGTGAAGCTCAATTTCGGATCAAAAGTGACTCCCAGATCAGTGATAAACGATGGTCTGTCTAAGATGATATTATGAATAGAATAAGCGTAGGTGATCGGTGCTAATTTTCTAGTGTATGACATTACTTGACATTTAGATATATTTAAGTGTAGTTTATTGTTTATACACCATTTAAAAAGACGTTCTAAATTTAGCTGAAGATTTGCGCAATCATTGAGAGAGCAAATTGTACAATAAAGTTTAAGATCGTCTGCATATAACAGATATTCAACATCAATGTGTGAAGTGACATCGTTGATAAAGATATTAAATAGTAAAGGTCCCAGTACAGAGCCTTGGGGCACTCCTGATTTTTGCATGAAATAGTTAGAATTATATCCTTGGATGTTAACATACTGGTATCTGTTGTTTAAATAAGATGAAATAAGTTTTATTAACGATGTAGATAGACCAAATATTTCCAGTTTTTGAAGTAGAATAGAATGATTTAATTTATCAAAGGCCTTAGAGAAATCTGTATATACAACATCTACTTGGCCTTGATGATCTAAGGATTCGGTTATGAATTGAGTCTTACACATAAGATTAGTAACTGTAGACCTACTTTTCATAAATCCATGTTGCTGGATAGATATTAAATTACTGACGTGGTCATAGATTTTAGAATGCAGTACGATCTCAAAAATTTTAGAAAAATTAGATATTAATGTTATAGGTCTATAATTTGTAATATCTTTTTTATCACCTTTCTTGTGTACTGGAGTAACCCGGGATATTTTCCATGTTTCTGGGAAAGTAGAATTTTTTAGTATGAGGTTAAATAATATAGTTAGAGGCTTAAGGAAAATTAAAAAACAGTCTTTTATGAGGAACGAAGGAATCATATCAGGGCCCATTGTACATTTGTTCTTTAATTTTAAGATAGCTTGTTTAACGTCACATTCCGAGATAGAGTTAATTATCAAAGAAGTACAGGTACTAACTATATTGGCTAAATCATTAGTGTTGTGTACGTCATCATCAAACGAACTAGCAAAATATTCAGCAAAACTATCAACAATAATCTGAGGATCAGTAATATTGATGTTGTTATAAGAAAATATAGATGGTAAAGAAGATGTATTGCGTTTGTTATTAACGAATGACCAGAATGCTTTAGGATCAGAGTTGAGTTTAAGCTGCATTTTAGAACAATATTCAAAATAGGCCACCTTAACATCATGTTTGATATCGTTTCGCAAAGCAATGAAATGGAGTTTGTCTGATGTATTTTGTGTCCGTTTATATTTTTGCCAGGCCTTATACTTTTGCTTCACTTTATGGATAATAGAACCTGTATACCAGGCTGGATATGAATTAGTACATTTACGTTTCTGTGGAATGCTTTTGTTAAAAACTTCGTACAAAGTAGTGTAGAATACTTCTAAAGCAGAACTTATGTCATCGAAATCCAATAAGGAATCCCAGTTGATTTTAGAGAGATCATTGTATAGTAGAGGAAAATTTGCCTTTCTGAAATTGTAACCTGTGTTACTGATAGCCTTGAATTTATCTGATTTGATTCTCGTAGCAATTTGAATTGACAAGGGAGGATGATATATATCTTCTTTAAGAATACAATCCACATTATGTGAAACAAGACAGTCAATATTGCTAAGGACGAGATCCAAGGTTCTACCATCCTTATTGCATACAAAATTAAATTGTTTCAAGTTTAAAAAATTCATGAAGTTGGTAATAGAAGTATAAAATGGACAGACAGAGGTATTGTTATGACACTTAATATAATTTGGAATGTTGAAATCACCAAAGATAATTAGGTTCGCGTTATGAAGAAAATGTAGAGCCGAGATTGATTCGAAGAGAATTTCGTAGTGGTGTATTGTACAGGATGGTGATATATAAACGTTCATAAAATACAACACGGAATGGTCAAAGTTAACCTTAATCAAAAGAATATCAATGCTTGGGATGTCGTTAAGTTTACTACATTGAGATATTACATGAACCTTAGAAGCTATGAGATTATTTCTCAATGCAATAAGAACGCCTCCTCCCCTAGTTCTATGTGATTGATCGAAATTACGGTCAGTCCTAAAAACATTGAAATAATTAGGATCGAATAATTCGGAATTTTGTATGCCATCGTGACACCAGGTTTCAGTGAGAGCAAAAAGCTGGTACTGTGGCAGAGTAAGGGATCCTAGAAAAAGGTCGGTACATTTAGTATTAAGTCCTCTAACATTTTGGTAATAGCACTTGAAGAAATCATTGGTTTTGTTGGAAGTTGAAGAATTGCTGCTAGAATACTGTGATTGCTACAAATCTCCCAGTATAGATTGTTTGAATTTGTTGAGATTTTGATTATACACATGACAATTATTGTCCCATACTGCGTGATCAACAGATATACTGATATTTTGATTACCTATAATTTGTGAACAATTTACACATTTCAAAGATGTTGAAGTACATTTGTCTAGGGTATGAGATTCCGCACATTTAGGGCAGGTGGGGCTTTTTTTGGTGCATTGGGAAGCTAAATGATGAAAACCACAACAATTGTAACACCGACGTAAGTCGATAGCATCATATACTGAACAGTGATCATATCCGACAAAAAGATGACCAGATTTGATAGCCTCGTGATATGTTTTATGATCAACTTGTAAGACAGCTTGAAATAGTTTGTTGTTCTTGCGTAATGGCTTCATATTAATAACCTCACATACACTATTACTAGAGAAATGAGCTTTGTTTTGATTTCTTAAGTAATTTATTAAAACAGAAGGATCTAAATTCTCAGAAATTCCTACAATTCTTATTCTTGGATTGAGTAGAGGAAGTTGCCCAACCTCATATTTGTCACCTAGTTTCTCTTTCACAAGATCTTTAAATTTGGCCGAATTAGCGGTGTTATCACAACTAACGACAACGCTACCATTTCTCGTGTTTTTAACTTTCGTGAAATTAATATTAGCCTCTACAGGATTAACAGAGCGAGAGATGTCAAATTTTGTCACAACTGAATTTTGGGTTCCAACTTTGGGCCTGATAATGATAGGAGGTTCGTAAGTTTTAGTTTTTAAGACATCTGAAAAAGTTTTGGAAGCCGAATTAGCTGTTAATGTAACTGGGGCATTCAGATCGAGGAATTTGCTTTCCATGCACTTAATTAAATCATCCTTAAAGGTTGATAGTAGATTATTAACAGTAGCAGTAACAGTAGAATGGAGATTTTCAAAAATTTTATTAAAATATTCATCGCCCGTAGATTTAATTATATTAGATATATCCTCACGCATTTCGTTTATTTTGGCCTCAATATTTGTATTTTTTGTCTTGTCAATAATTTCACATGATCGTTTGCAATTATCACACCAATATAATAAATTGTTACTTTTTTCAAATACTTTGAACTCATTTTCACTTAAATTCACACATGATGCATGAAACGATCTATTGCAACTACCTTCGCAACCCACGAAAGATTGATCTTTTCTCTTTAGTTTACACTTAGCGCATTCAGACATGGCTAATATTCAGAATCACATATAGATTAAGTAGATAAATACCCGATGAATAAGAGCAAATGTACTGTTGAGGCACACGTTGACAGAAAATAGAAGAAAAAAGAGAAAAAAAAAATAATAATAAAAATAATTAAAATCTCACTCCAAAAATGATTAAATGAAGATACACTAAATTACCAATATAGAACACAAATTGCTAAAAAAAAGACAATACACGCAAAAAGTAAGAAAAATAAGAAAAATATAATGAAACGAAATGTGAAGAAAAAAAAAACACCCAGTATATACGTTTAAAAACAAACACTCGGTATAATTCATATAAATTAGCAGAGGACAGGTGAATGAACTATCCTAATGAACAGGTGTCAACGCAGCAATTAACCACGCCGTGAATTAGAAATTATTGAATTTAAGACAAATACATGAAGGTAACTCACCCCCGATAATGTAGATCATAAAAACACACATGCACACACAAAGCCACGATCAATACCTCCAGAATGATATCAAATACTAATGAAGAACTTCAAAATAAACCACAAAAATCAACTAAGTTTTAAGAGCAAATATAAGCGACTGTCTATTCGAAATCATCAACACAATATTCTTGATGAATAAGTTGTATATTGTAAGCTACATAGGCTGGATTCTAGAATACATACCACACTTGAAATAGCAATTTTCTTGTTGCAATATTTTCGTTTAGCTAAAATATGATGAAAAATTATAAAATTCGGGCGCGGAAGCTAATATTTATATGATATTTTTCAAAAATAAAATTGTGAGACGTCAGCCGTAAGAGTAAGGTGAAATGTACAGTGCAATAAAAAAGTTAAATAATATAGTAAATATTAACTAAAAAATTCGTTCAGTGCACGCGTTTAACGCATAAATGAACGAGAACTAAATATCAGAAAAACTGTATCAGTAAGTAGCAACTACGTGTTGATATTTAATAAAATCTGAAAAATAGTTAACGGCAATACGGTCGAGAATCGTGCGCTGCGTATATGCTCAGTCAGTGTTGTAAATACGGGCGAGAATCGTGCGCGCTACGTCGAAGGTCATTCAAGTGCTAAGCCAGCTCAGTGTTGCAAAATATGGTAAAAATTAAAACTCTATCCTATTATGAATTCTAGTTATAATCTGAATTCGTTAATTGTGATACCACCATGTCATCTAAATCAAACTCTCTCATTTCAATGAATGAGATAAATAATGAAGTCTTCCAAGAGTCATATACTAGAACTCAAAATGAACAGAAATTATATGATGAATGGAAAAAAGCTGAGATGGAAAAACAGCAATAATTGCAAATATGTATAAACTACAGGACCAATTTGCATCGTTACAAAAAAAATGTAACGAGTTAGAAAAAATAATAAACAACACAAGAAAACCACAGACAGAACAAATTAACTATGAAACAGATGAAGATGAATTAGCAAGAGAGACAGAGTGGATTAGAGTTAAAGATAATAAGAATAATAAAAAGAGATAACTGAATACGTCCTTAACACCTCCACATAAACAGCAACAAGAAGAAATTTATGTAGACGTAGACAAGCCAATACAACTCAAAAAGGAACCAAAACCACCACCAATAGTGATAAATGGCATCAATAACTACAATGAACTCCATGAAAAATTAAATAAAATAACAACGGATTTCCAGATAAAAATAATAAGTAATGAAAACATAAAAATTAATGTCCGAGACGGTGAATGTTACAAACTACTAACTAAAATGTTAAACGATGAGAAAATGTCATGACACTCATACGAAAATAAACAAAATAGGCCTATCAGAGTAATTGCTGAAAGACTACATCATACTTGTACACCAAAGGGAATTGTAGACGACCTACGAAATAGGGGCTACAAAATACTGGAAGCCATTAACAAATTAAAATGGAAAACTAAGCAACCACTAAATATGTTTATGTTAGTTTTTCGTCACGATAAAGACGTGAATAAAATATTTGGAATTTCAGATATTTTAGGTATGAGGATTGAAATTCAACCAATTAAAAAATCCAAATTAGTACCACAATGTAAAAGATGTTGGTCGTACGGACATACACAGCGATATTGTGCTAAAGAACCGCGATGCGTTAAATGCACGGGAAAACATCTAACTAAAGATTGCGAAAAACCCACGACTAGCGAACCAAAGTGCATCCACTGCGGCGAAAATCATCCTGCTAATTACAGAGGATGTATAGTAGCCAAGGAAATGCAAAAAATAAAGAATAAAGTTCTTAACAAACCAAAACAACCTAGTCAACCGCTAAGAAACGAGCAACAACAAAACTCAAACGAACGAAACACCCAGGAGAAAGGTACTCAACAAAGTTTGAAACAACAAAATAAATTAATAACCTGCAGTAAAATAGTAAGAGGCCCATCCGAAGTGATTGAAAAATCACAAAAAAGCACCCAGCAAATCATATCAACTAATCAAAAACTGCAAATTATCATAGATAAGCTTAGCGAACAAGAACAAATAATTAAAAAAATTGAAGGCAGATTATCCAAAGTAGCACCCAAGGAGCTATCCCCAAGCACAGAAATGGCAAATAAACTCAGAATAATGACATGGAACTCCAATGGATTATTGCAACATCGAAATGAATTACAAGTTATTCTTAACATAGAGAAAATAGATGTGTGCCTCATATCTGAAACACATTTTACCAATGAAACATATATTAAATTCAAAGGGTTTAAGGTTTACCACACTGTACATCCTCAAAACACTGCCAAAGGAGGAAGTGCATTAATAATTAAAGAAAGCATACTCCATCATGAAGAAATACAATATAGAACTGAAAAAATTCAAGCTACTACGGTGACTATACAATCTAAGAGTCATTCATTTAATGTAACAGCAATATACTGTCCGCCAAAATATGCACTAAAGAAACATAATTATCTTGAATTCCTGAGTAAACAAGGAAAACGGTTTATTATAGGGGGCGATTTTAATGCAAAAAATATTCACTGGGGATCTAGATTAACCTCTACTAAAGGAAAAGAGTTACTAGAAGCAGTTAGAGAATTTAAATGTATAACTCGATCAACTAGAAAACCTACTTACTGGCCAACTGACCCAAATAAAATTCCAGATCTTATAGACTTTTACATTATAAAGAATATTTCCATAAACTATATGCAGATTGAAGAGGGATGGGCCATGAACTCAGATCATTTACCCATAGCCTTAACACTCAGTGATAACATTATCAAAAAAGAAAATAATCCGACCTTAGTGAATTAGTGAACAGATTGAAAAAGTTTTAAAATTAGTCTTGAGGAAAGAATCAACCTTACAGTTCCAATAAAAACCGAACAACAACTAGATGAAGAAGTTGAATTATTCATAAAGAACATCCAGAAAACAGCTTGGGAAAATACCCCTGTAATAAAACGCAAAATAGCTGAAAATAATTACCCGAAAGAGATTAGAAACCTCATTACAGAGAAAAGAAAATTAAGACAAAAATGGCACCAATCGAGAGCACCACACGATAAAACACTTTTAAATAATGCAAGTCAACAACTAAAAAGAGAAATTAAAAAAATTAAAAATGAATCTATGAATTCTTATTTGAGAGATTTGACTAATGAAAATAACACAGACTATTCACTCTGAAAGGCAACTAGAAACCTTAAAAGACCAACAATACAGATCCCCCCTATAAGAACGCATGACAGAAAATGGGCAAGAAGTAATAAGCAGAAAGCAAACGTCTTTGCAGATTACTTGGAAAAAACATTTCAACCAAACGAAGGACAAGATTATGACCTTTACGTAGAGTAACTTATGCAAGAAGAAGCAAAAATTAAGTTCACATCTCCAAAAGAAGTAATAAATGAAATAAAAAGAAATATAAAAACAGAAAAGGCACCTGGTTTCGACCTTATAACAGGGGAGATAATAAAACAGCTTCCACGAAAAGCTATTGTAAAATTAACAAATTTGATTAACGCATCTTTTAGAATGCAGTATGTCCCTAGTCTATGGAAAATAGCAGAGGTTATTATGATCTCTAAACCTGGAAAACCACCGCATAAAGTGTCGTCAAACAGGCCTATATCACTTCTACCTGTCCTGTCAAAACTATTTGAGAAACTCCTGCTCAAAAGACTAAAACCTATTATACTAAGTAGAGAACTAATTCCATCCCATCAATTTGGATTCAGGAAAAAACATTCGACAATCGACCAAGTCCACCGTATTACAAATGTTATAGAAAGAGCACTAGAAGAACAGAAAGTCTGTGCGTCGATTTTCTTAGACGCTGCACAGGCTTTTGATAAAGTTTGGCATGAATGGCTAAAATACAAAATTAAATCACTCCTTCCTAAAGAACATTCGAAAATCCTGGATTCGTATATCTCTGATAGATACTTTAGAGTTAAACAGGAACAAACTTTTTCAGTGATCAAAGAGATCAATGCCGGAGTACCGCAAGGGAATATATGAGGTCCAATCCTATACCTACTATATACGAGTGATATTCCTACACTTGACAACAACATCTTAGCAACATTTGCAGACGACACAGCTATATTAGCATTAGGAAATACCAATGAAGAATCTACGGAGAAGTTACAATCAGCAATTAACACATACAGCAAGTGGACTAAAAAGTGGCGAATTAAACTTAATGCTGCAAAATCAGCTTATGTAATATTCACCAACAAAAAAATACAAACTATACCAGTTACCATAAATAACACACATGTACCATATTCAAATAAAGCAAAATTTCTAGGTTTTACACCAGATGCAAAACTACGTTGGAGAGATCATGTTAAAACAAAAAGAGAAGAACTTAACATCAAATTCAGAAAAATGTACTGGCTGTTTCGAAAAACATCCACCCTGTCTCTATACAATAAATTGCTACTCTATAAACAAATCCTTCGACCAGTTTGGGTTTATGGATGTCAGCTTTGGGGTTGTACCAAAAAAAGCAATGTTCAAATAATCCAAACATTACAAAATAAAGTACTAAGATCCATCGCTGGTGCTCCTTGGTATATTAGGAACACAGACCTCCACCGGGACCTGGAAGTGCAAGTAGCCATGAAGAACTTCTACACCGGCACGTGAACGACGAAGCCATCCAACTCCTTGACAACACAAACCTAGTGCGACGACTGCAGACGACGAAACCGTTCGAGTTAGTGCAGTGAAATTTAAAAGCAGAGTACAGTGAAGTGTATAGTCAAAACCTATAGTCTATCGATGGATAAAGACTTAGTACAAGTATCATTGCATATGTAGTAGTTTAAAATTGCCAAAAATAGCTCATTAGTCTAAGACTAGATTGTTATAGATTTAAGCATGTATGTATTTGTACGGTACTGTGAATTAAAAAAAAAAGTCAGATTTTACCTGTTCTTGATGAATACGTTGTATATTGTAATCTACATGGGCTGGATTCTAGAATACCTACCACACTTGAAATAGCAATTTTCTTGTTGCAATGTTATCTTTTAGCTAAAATGTGATGAAGAATTATAAAATTCGGGCGCAGAAGCAAATATTTATATGATTTTTTAAAAAATTTAGTCAGATTTTACCTATTCTTGAAATGGATATTTTTGTTAAACCTTTCATATTCATGCTTTAGGATCTATACTATGGATAATTTTAGCATTGGACATGCAAAAGGGACCATAACGTGGTACCAATCAGATAATAAACATTCAATTTTCGGGTGTCATTTTAATGAATACGTTGTATATTGTAAGCTACATGGACTGGATTCTAGAATACCTACCTACCAATCTTGAAATACCAATTTTCATGTTGCAATGTTTTCTTTTAGCTAAAATATGATAAAGAATTATAAAATTCGTGTGCAGAAGCAAATATTTATATGATTTTTTACAAAAATAAAGTCAGATTTTACCTATTCTTGATGAAAACGTTGTATATTGTAAGCTACATGGGCTGGATTCTAGAATACCTAGCACACTTAAAATAGCAATTTTCTTGTTGCAATGTTTTCTTTTAGCTACAATATGATGAAGAATTATAAAATTCGGGCGGGGAAGAAAATATTTATGTGATTTTTTTCAAAAATAAAGTCAGATTTTACCTATTCTTAATGAATACGTTGTATATCGTAAGCTACATGGGCTGGATTCTCGAATACCTACTTCACTTGAAATAGCAAATTTCTTGTTGCAATGTTTTCTTTTAGCTAAAATATGATAAAAAAAATATAAAATTCGGGTGCGGAAGCAAATATTTATATGATTTTTACAAAAATAAAGTCAGATTTTATCTTTTCTTGATGAATACGTTGTATATTGTAAGCTACATGGGCTGGATTCTAAAATACCTATTACACTGGAAATAGCAATTTTCTTGTTGCAATGTTCTATTTTAGCTACAATATGATGAAAAATTATAAAATTTGGGCGCGGGAGCAAATATTTATGTGATTTTTTACAAAAATAAAGTCAGATTTCACCTATTCTTGATGAATACGTTGTATATCGTAAGCTACATGGGCTGGAGTCTAGAATACCTACCACACTTGAAATAGCAATTTTCTTGTTGCAATGTTTTCTTTTAGCTAAAATATGATGAAGAATTATAAAATTCGGCCGCGAAAGCAAATATTTATATTATTTTTTACAAAAATAAAGTCAGATTTTACCTATTCTTGATGAATAGGTTGTATACTGTAAGCTACATGGGCTGGATTTTAGAATACATACCATACTTGAAATAGCAACTTTCTTGTTGCAATGTTTTCTTTTAGCTACAATATGATTTATAATTATAAAATTCGGGGGCGAAAGCAAATATTTATATGATTTTTTACAAAAATAAAGTCAGATTTTACCTGATCTTGAAATGGATATTTTTGTTAAAACACTCATATTTATGCTTTAAGATCTATACTATGGATAATTTTAGCATTAGACATGCAAAAGAGACCATAACGTGGTACCAATCAGATAATAAACATTCAATTTTCGGGTGTCATTTTAATGAATTCCTTGTATATTGTAAGCTACATGGGCTGGATTCTAGAATACCTACCACACTTAAAATAGCAATTTTCTTGTTGCAGTGTTTTCATTTAGCTAAAATATGATGAAGATTTATAAAAATCAGGCGCGGAACAAATATTTATATTGTGAAGCAACTATTTTTTTGAATTTTTACAAAAATAAAGTCTAATATTACCTATTCTTGATGAATACATTGTATATTGTAAGCTACATGGGCTAGATTCTAAAATACCTAATACACTTGAAATAGCAATTCTCTTATTGCAATGTTTTCTTTTAGCTAAAATATGTTCAAGAAATATAAAATTCGGGCGCGGAAACAAATATTCTCTATGAATACGTTGTATATTGTAATCTACATGGGCTGGATTCTAGAATACCTACCACACTTGAAATAGCAATTTTCTTGTTGCAATGTTATCTTTTAGCTAAAATGTGATGAAGAATTATAAAATTCGGGCGCAGAAGCAAATATTTATATGATTTTTTAAAAAATTTAGTCAGATTTTACCTATTCTTGAAATGGATATTTTTGTTAAACCTTTCATATTCATGCTTTAGGATCTATACTATGGATAATTTTAGCATTGGACATGCAAAAGGGACCATAACGTGGTACCAATCAGATAATAAACATTCAATTTTCGGGTGTCACTTTAATGAATACGTTGTATATTGTAAGCTACATGGACTGGATTCTAGAATACCTACCTACCAATCTTGAAATACCAATTTTCATGTTGCAATGTTTTCTTTTAGCTAAAATATGATAAAGAATTATAAAATTCGGGTGCAGAAGCAAATATTTATATGATTTTTTACAAAAATAAAGTCAGATTTTACCTATTCTTGATGAAAACGTTGTATATTGTAAGCTACATGGGCTGGATTCTAGAATACCTAGCACACTTAAAATAGCAATTTTCTTGTTGCAATGTATTCTTTTAGCTACAATATGATGAAGAATTATAAATTTCGGCCGCGAAAGCAAATATTTATATTATTTTTTACAAAAATAAAGTCAGATTTTACCTATTCTTGATGAATAGGTTGTATACTGTAAGCTACATGGGCTGGATTTTAGAATACATACCATACTTGAAATAGCAACTTTCTTGTTGCAATGTTTTCTTTTAGCTAAAATATGATAAAAAATATATAAAATTCGGGTGCGGAAGCAAATATTTATATGATTTTTACAAAAATAAAGTCAGATTTTATCTTTTCTTGATGAATACGTTGTATATTGTAAGCTACATGGGCTGGATTCTAAAATACCTATTACACTGGAAATAGCAATTTTCTTGTTGCAATGTTCTATTTTAGCTACAATATGATGAAAAATTATAAAATTTGGGCGCGGGAGCAAATATTTATGTGATTTTTTACAAAAATAAAGTCAGATTTCACCTATTCTTGATGAATACGTTGTATATCGTAAGCTACATGGGCTGGAGTCTAGAACACCTACCACACTTGAAATAGCAATTTTCTTGTTGCAATGTTTTCTTTTAGCTAAAATAAGATGAAGAATTATAAAATTCGGCCGCGGAAGCAAATATTTATATTATTTTTTACAAAAATAAAGTCAGATTTTACCTATTCTTGATGAATAGGTTGTATACTGTAAGCTACATGGGCTGGATTTTAGAATACATACCATACTTGAAATAGTAACTTTCTTGTTGCAATGTTTTCTTTTAGCTAAAATATGATTTATAATTATAAAATTCGGGGGCGAAAGCAAATATTTATATGATTTTTTACAAAAATAAAGTCAGATTTTACCTGATCTTGAAATGGATATTTTTGTTAAAACATTCATATTTATGCTTTAAGATCTATACTATGGATAATTTTAGCATAAGACATGCAAAAGAGACCATAACGTGGTACCAATCAGATAATAAACATTCAATTTTCGGGTGTCATTTTAATGAATTCCTTGTATATTGTAAGCTACATGGGCTGGATTCTAGAATACCTACCACACTTAAAATAGCAATTTTCTTGTTGCAGTGTTTTCATTTAGCTAAAATATGATGAAGAATTATAAAAATCAGGCACGGAAGCAAATTTTTATATAATTTTTTACAAAAATAAAGTCAGGTTTTACCTATTCTTGATGAATACGTTGTATATTGTAAGCTATATAGGCTGGATTCTAGAATACCTACCAAACTTGAAATATAAATTTTATTCTTGCAATGTATTCTTTACTAAAATATGATAAAAAATTATAAAATTTGGGCGCGAAAGTAAATATTTTTAAGATTTTTTACAAAAATAAAGTCAGATTGTACCTATAATTGAAATGGATATTTTTGTTAAAACATTCATTTTCATGTTTTAGGATCTAAACCATAGATAATGTTAGCATTGAACATGCAAAAGTGACCATAACGTGGTACTAATCAGATAATAAACATTCAATATTCGGGTGTCATTTTAATGAATACGTTGTATATTGTAAGCTACATGGGCTGGATTCTAGAATATCTACCACCCTTGAAATAGCAAATTTCTTGTTGCAATGGTTTCTTTTAGCTAAAATATGATAAAAAATTATAAAATTCGGGAGCGGATGTAAATATTTATATGATATTTTACAAAAATAAAGTCAGATTTTACATTTTCTTGATGAATACGTTGTATATTGTAAGCTACATGGGCTGGATTCTAGAATACCTACCACTTTTGAAATAGCAATTTTCTTGTGGCAATGTTTTCTTTTAGCTGAAATATGATAAAGAAATATAAAATTCGGGCGCGGAAGCAAATATTTATATGATTTTTTACAAAACTAAAGTCAGATTTTACCTTTTCTTAATGAATACGTTGTTTATTGTAAGCTACATGGGCTAGATTCTAGAATACCTACCACACTTGAAATAGCAATTTTCTTGTTCCAATGTTTTCTTTTAGCTAAAATATGATAAAGAATTATAAAATTAGGGCGCGAAAGCAAATATTTATATGATTTTTTACAAAAATAAAGTCAGTTTTTACCTATTTTTGAAATAGATATTATTGATAAAACATTCATATTCATGCTTTAGGATCTATACTACGGATCATTTTAGCATTGAACATGCAAAATTGCCCATATCGTAGTACCAATCATATAATAAACATTCAATATTCGGGTGTCATTTTAATAAATACGTTGTATATTGTAAGCTACATGGGCTGGATTCTAGAATATCTACTACCCTTGAAATAGCAAATTTCTTGTTGCAATGGTTTCTTTTAGCTAAAATATGATAAAAAATTATAAAATTCGGGCGCGGATGCAAATATTTATATGATATTTTACAAAAATGAAGTCAGATTTTACATTTTCTTGATGAATACGTTGTATATTGTAAGCTACATGGGCTGGTTTCTAGAATACCTACCACACTTGAAATAGCAATTTTCTTGTGGCAATGTTTTCTTTTAGCTGAAATATGATAAAGAAATATAAAATTCGGGCGCGGAAGCAAATATTTATATGATTTTTTGCAAAACTAAAGTCAGATTTTACCTTTTCTTAATGAATACGTTGTTTATTGTAAGCTACATGGGCTAGATTCTAGAATACCTACCAAACTTGAAATAGCAATTTTCTTGTTCCAATGTTTTCTTTTAGCTAAAATATGATAAAGAATTATAAAATTCGGGCGCGAAAGCAAATATTTATATGATTTTTTACAAAAATAAAGTCAGTTTTTACCTATTTTTGAAATAGATGTTATTGATAAAACATTCGTATTCATGCTTTAGGATCTATACTACGGATCATTTTAGCATTGAACATGCAAAATTGCCCATATAGTAGTATCAATCATATAATAAACATTCAATTTTCGGGTGTCATTTTAATGAATATGTTGTATATTGTAAGCTACATGGGCTGGATTCTTGAATACCTACCACACCGGAAAATGCAATTTTCTTGTTGTAATGTTTGCTTTTAGCCAAAATATGATAAAGAATTATAAAATTCGGACGCGGAAGCAAATATTTATATGATTTTTTACAAAAATAAGGTCAGATTTTACCTATTCTTGATGAATACGTTGTATATTGTTAGCTACATGGGCTGGATTCTGGAATACCTATCACAATTGAAATAGCAATTTTCTTGTTGCAATGTTTTCTTTTAGCTAAAATATGATGAAGAGATATAAAATTCGGGCGCGGAAACAAATATTTATTTGATTTCTTACAAATATAAAGTCAGATTTTACCTTTTCTTGATGAATACTTTGTATATTGTAAGCTACATGGGCTGGATTCTAGAATATCTTCCAAGAATTAAAATAGCAATTTTCTTGTTGCAATGTTTTCTTTTAGCTAAAATATGATGAGGAATTATAAAATTTGGGCACCGAAGCTAATATTTATATGATTTTTTACAAAAATAAAGTCAGATTTTTACAAATTCTTAATGAATAAGTTGTATATTGTAAGCTACATGGGCTGGATTCTAAAATACCTACCACACTTGAAATAGCAATATTCTTGTTGCTATGTTTTATTTTAGCTACAATATGATGAAAAATTATAAAATTTGGGCGGGGAAGCAAATATTTATGTGATTTTTTACAAAAATAAAGTCAGATTTTACCTATTCTTGATGAATACGTTGTATATTGTAAGCTACATGGGCTGGATTCTAGAATACATACCACACTTGAAATAACAATTTTTTTGTTGCAATGTTTTCTTTTAGCTAAAATATGATGAAGAATTATAAAATTCGGGCGCGGCAGGAAATATTTATATGATTTTGTACAAAAATAAAGTCGGATTTTACCTATTCTTGATGAATACGTTGTATATTGTAAGCTACATGGGCTGGATTCTAGAATACCTACCACACTTGAAATAGCAATTTTCTTTTTGCAATGTTTTCGTTTTAGCTAAAATATGATGAATAATTATAAAATTCGAGCGCGGAAGCAAATATTTATATGATTTTTTACAAAAATAAAGTCAGATTTTACCTACTCTTGATTAATACGTTGTATATTGTAAGCTGTATGGGCTGGATTCTAGAATACCTACCACACTTAAAATAGCAATTTTCTTGTTGCAATGTTTTCTTTTAGCTAAAATATGATGAAGAATTATAAAATTCGGGCGCAGAAGCAAATATGTATACGATTTTTTACAAAAATAAAGTCAGATTTTACCTATTCTTGAAATGAATATTTTTTTTTAACACATTCATATTCATGCTTTAGGATCTATACTATTGTAGCGAACCCAGGGTCGAGGCGCGGGCGGCGGCCGCTAGCGAGCAGGTCATAACACGTCCGTTCGCTCCCCATTGTTCTGATTTACAAGGAATCAGAGAATATTCTAGAATGAACTGTTTTAATATAAATACCCCAAGCAAGAGATCGCGAGCACAGTCTTGTATCGATACGTGTACTGAACAGGTGGTGATATAAATAAAGAGTGATATAAATATTGTTGAAATAAATATTGCGTAGTTCTAATTGTTTAAATAAATTATCTTAGTGTTTAAGTCTTTATTGATAAATGTTAGTCTTAAATTAGTGTTTATATTTGTTAATTCTTAGTGTTAGTTATTTTTCATTATTCTTTATAATTCATAATTCTTTAATTAAACTTAGTTATATAAATATTAGTGTTTTTAATCAATTTTACACTTCACCTAAATAAATAAAAACGTTACAATTGGTGTCAGGTGTGGGGTTAAAAAAACTGTGAAGTGTAAAATAAAAATAAATAAAATGGCTACTAAACAAGTAAAATTAAGTGAATTAAAAGTGGCTGATCTCAAGAGGGAGCTGGAAGAACGAGAGTTAGAGACATCGGGAACCAAGACTGTTCTATAACATCGTCTACGGCAAGCTCTAATAGAAGCTGGTGAAAATCCTAATGATTTTCTATTCGAAATTGATGATTTTATTAGATCAATAGAACAAATATTAGAAGAAAGTTGTAGAAAATCCGAAGAAAATTCTAGAGCATTGAAAGCAGAACTGATAGAAAATTTAGAATAAAAATTGACGGATAATTCTCGAACATTGGAACAAAAATTAGAAGAAAATTTTAGAACATTGAAAGAAGAATTAATAGAAAATTCCAGAAGTTTAGAACAAAAATTAAAAGAAGAATTAACAGAAAATTCTAGGAAATTTGAAGAAAGTTCTAGAATATTGAAAGAAGAGTTGATGGAAAATTCTAGAACTTTGGAAGAGAAACTAAACTAGCAATTGAAAGACAGTTCTAGAATATTGGGAGAGAGAATAGAAATTTACGAGAAGAAAGTTGAAGAATTACAGCAAAATTTCTCCAAAATTACGTTACCATCGGTTGCAAATTTTAATACAGCTAAGACTGATGAAACTCAGGAAAAGAAACCAGATAGTAGTTCTAGACTGCATGTAAAAACACCAGAATTTAACGGCAAGACTTCGTGGCGGAATTATATAAAACAGTTTGAAGCTGCTGCCAAAGCGAATGGCTGGACTTCCAAAGAAAAAGCTACAGCGTTGACAGTTTCGCTGCGTGGAGTAGCCATCGATACCCTACAAACGCTAAGAGAAGATGAACAAGAAGATTACGAACAACTTGTTAAACGATTGGATATGCGATATGGCAATGCGCATCTGGAGCAAGTGTACCAGACGCAACTGAGGAACCGATATCAGAGTACTAAAGAAAACCTTCAAGAATTCGATGCTGATATAGCCCGTTTATTTCGTCTTGCACATCCCACAGCTCCTGACAGTGTTTTGGAATGTCTGGCCACTCAATCATTTATCTAAGGGGTCCGTGACAATTAAACTCAACAAGCACTGCGATTGGCTCGACCAAAAACTCTGGTTGACGCACTTTCATATGCCTTAGATCATGAAGCAGCCAAACAAGCCTCACGTAACCAGTCGCGAGTGCGAAATATCGATGCAGAGAGTATCGAGGACCTAGATGATAGGATAAGACGTATTACATCCGAAATTCATGCTTCTGGAAGAAAGAAACAGAAAACAACAGAGGAAAACAGAACTAAGAAAGGAAGAAAGGGAGTCGGAAAACTAAGTCGGGTTGATGCGAAGGGGCAATCGTCGACCCGTAATCCAGTAGCCCCAGAATCTATTACTTATGTCGCATACCTTCATCATCAAGCTAACAGCATCTATGTAGACGGTTCTATCAACAGAAGGTCGCTTAAAATGTTGCTGGATACGGGTGCGACAAAAACAATAATCAGACCCGACTTAGCAAGAAAAATATTCGGAAAACATCTACTTCCAACAAAGTGGCAAATACGCACAGCTACAGGAGAACAAGCTACTGCTTCTGGAGAAATAGATTTGAGCATCACTGTTGGGAAAACGTACATTAAGCATCGTGTGCTGGTAGCTGACGTAGAAGATGAATTCAATCTCGGCATGGACATAATGAAAAAGCATGGATTTAAACTTGACTTGAAGAATGGTGTGATAATAGCCAATGATGAAGAACTAGTATTAAATCCACGAGACGACAATGTCACGAGAGTATTAATAACGGAAGATGTAACCCTCCCAGGACGGAGTGAATCAATCGTGAAAGCACAAATAGAGGGTAGCTTCTGTGAAGGAAACATTGTCATGCTCCAGCCGAAAAATGATGATGCTAAAACTAGGACTGGAGTTGTAATTGGAAAAGCCTTGTTTAAAACCGACAAGATAATTCCAGTTCGAGTAATGAACATTAATATTTATCCCGTTACACTGAAGAAAGGGACCATAGTAGGAGAATGCTCAACGGTATCATCGATTATTCGAACTGTGAAGGCCAAAGACAGCACATCCTGTGAAGTTCCGGATATTCTATTGAAGGAGCTGTCAAAATCGTTCCAGGACTTGACCGCCGACCAGAAAACCAAGGCTAAGGATTTAATTGGCAACTTTCAAGATGTGTTCCAATTGGACAAGAAGGACAAAGGAAGAACCAATGTAGTCCATCATAAAATAGACACCGGAGACGCAAGACTCATCCGCCAAACAGCAAGAAGATTACCACTGGCGAAGCGGGAAGAAGCGGAAGAAATTATTGAGGACATGAGGACGGAAGGTGTGATTGAACCTTCAAGCAGTCCATGGGCTTCACCAGTGGTGCTAGTGAAGAAGAAGGATGGCTCTACAAGATTTTGCGTCGATTATCGTCAACTTAACAACGTGACGAAGAAGGATAGCTACCCTCTACCCCGAATAGACGATACACTGAACACATTGGCATGATCAAAGATTTTCTCTACTCTTGATTTAAAGAGCGGATACTAGCACGTGGATTTAGATCCAAAAGACAAAGAAAAGACAGCTTTTACCATCGGTACCGGTCTGTGGCAATTTACTGTTATGCCATTTGGGCTCTGCAATGCCCCGGCAACGTTTGAACGACTTATGGAAACCGTGTTAGCTGGACTGTCGTGGAAAACATGTTTCGTTTACCTCGACGATATTATTGTGGTAGGAAAAACGTTCGAGGACCACATGAAGAACTTGGAAGAGGTTTTCCAAAGATTGAGAAAGGCTAACCTGAAACTCAGTCCAAAGAAGTGTCACTTATTTCAAAAAGAAGTTCATTATCTTGGACACGTAGTTTCTGGTAAGGGTATTGCAGTTGACCCGGAGAAAATAAGGGCTGTGAGTGACTGGCCAGTACCGAGGGATAAACATGAATTGAGAAGTTTCCTTGGTCTTTGTACATACTACCGACGTTATGTACCTGGATTTGCCAACATAGCGAAGCCATTGACAAGGCTTACTGAAGAAGGCAGAAAATTTATCTGGGAGATGGACTGTCAAGCTGCGTTCAAACAACTTAAATATTCCTTGACAAGCGCACCTGTTCTAAGTTATCCTTTACCAGAAGGAGAATTCGTTCTTGATACAGATGCCAGCAACGTTGGGATTGGTGGCGTTCTTTCCCAGATACAAGACGGACAAGAGAAGGTTATTGCTTATTTTAGTAAGACCTTGTCAAAACCAGAGAGGAATTATTGCGTCACCAGAAAAGAACTTTTGGCAGTCGTGAAATCCGTGGAGCACTTCTACAAATATTTGTACGGTAGAAGATTTCTTATAAAAACTGACCACGCTGCTCTCAAATGGCTGCTACAATTTAAGAATCCTGAAGGTCAGGCAGCTAGATGGATTGAAAGATTGCAAGAATATAACTTTGTTATTGAGCATCGAGCAGGTACAAGCCATCGTAATGCTGACGCATTATCAAGAAGACCTTGCCAAGACGAATGCAAGCATTGCAATCGTTTAGAGGAAAAACTCTCTACCATCGCTAGAACAACAGTAGTGAATGATAGCTGGCAAACGGAAGACCTTTGCAAGGACCAAGAGAATGACTCTGACTTAAAAATCATACTGGATTGGAAACGTGGAGATAGCAGACCAGTTTGGGAAGATTTTGCACGACACTCACAAAGTGTAAAATCGTACTGGGCGCAGTGGGACTCTATTGTTGTTGAAGAGGGCCTCCTGAACCGTGTCATAGAGAATACTGAAGGTACTGAGAGTAGAACTAAGCTGATAATCCCTAGAAATAGAGTACCGGAAGTATTGGAGGAGATCCACGACGGATCTGGATATTTTGGTGTAAATAAAACCCTCGAGAGATTGCGCCAACGATTTTACTGGGTAAATTGTAAAGAAGATGTTAAAGAGTGGAGCAAGAAATGTGTGGTCTGCGCGGGAAGTAACGGGCCACATAGGAAAAGAAGAGCTCCTATGCGCCAATATAACGTTGGAAGTCCCTTTGAACGCATTGCGATTGACGTGGCCGGACCATTCCCCGAAACTGATGATGGAAATAAATACATAGTAGTAGTGATGGACTACTTTACTAAGTGGGTCGAAGCCTATTCATTACCCAACCAGGAAGCCGTAACGGTCGCTGAAGTCTTGGTAAAAGAATGCATCTGCCGATTTGGAGTACCGCGAGAGATACATTCCGACCAAGGAAGGAATTTCGAGTCTGCTCTGTTCCAAAATATCTGGATATTAGGAATAAAGAAAACCAGAACTACTGCATTACACCCGCAGTCTGATGGCATGGTTGAACGGATGAATAGAACAATAAATCGGTATTTGTCAAAGGTAGTCTCTAACCATCAACGAGACTGGGACCGACATCTTCATCTGTTCTTGTTGGCTTACCGTTCATCCGTGCATGAGACAACAGGGCAGACACCAGCTAACATCTTATTTGGGCGGGAGTTGCGCTTACCATGCGACCTGGTATTTGGCAGTAAACCCGGTGAAGATCTTGGACTATGTGCCGGACTTACGGAGAAGAATGAATGACATCCATGAACAAGTCCGTACAACCATTAAGGTGCCAGCGATCGGATGAAGGACCAGTATGACGTCAAGGCTGAGAAAGGTGGTTATCAACCTGGAAATTTAGTGTGGCTTTATAATCCACAAAGACGTCGCGGCTTATCGCCCAAGCTGCAAAGAAATTGGGAAGGTCCTTACGAGATCATCAAAAGAATAAATGACGTGGTCTACAGAATTAGGAAAACACCTAATGGAAAGCCGAGGGTAGTCCACTTCAATCGGTTAGCCCCTTTTGCTGGTGATAACTTTGATGATCATCGTAGAGCGACGGTTCGCCGGGTTGTACCTGAGGAACCTACATTTGAAGACTTTATGGAAAGCCATTCCACTGGACACAAAGTACGATATGGCGTGACACGAGAAGAACAACGAGATCTCTTCACCGTGTCCCCAGAATATTCCCTCGCTCACTGTGTAGCGAAAGACATTAAAATGTCCCGCGGCATCGCTTCAGTTTTTAAAAGAAAATTTGGACGAGTACAAGAACTGGCCAACCAACGTCCAACTGTTGGAAAAACGCTACAACTGAAGGATGATAACGTAGAAAACAAGCGGTACCTTTACTACCAAACAATATTCATATCAGAAGCCTTCTTACCGCAGTTTATGGGACTCACTGTGCGATATGAGGGACCATTTGTTGCAGAATGACATCGTGAAGCTGGCAGTACCGAAGATTGGCTGTGGACTAGATGGTTTGGATTGGAGGATTGTTAGAAGCATGTTAGAGACAATCTTCCGCTTTACCGGAGTGGAAATTCTAGTCTGCAGCTTCAACTCTACCGGCCAAGAGCTCATGCGGGCCGTCGACTGTTACTTCTTCAAGACTTCCAGATGCACCAACGGTGATGCATGCAGATTTCGTCATAACGAACTGTTCCGGGACGAAACAGTCTTAAGGAGGGGACAATGTAGCGAACCCAGGGTCGAGGCGCGGGCGGCGGCGCGGGCGGCGGCCGCTAGCGAGCAGGTCATAACACGTCCGTTCGCTCCCCATTGTTCTGATTTACAAGGAATCAGCGAATATTCTAGAATGAACTGTTTTAATATAAATACCCCAAGCAAGAGATGGCGAGGACAGTCTTGTATCGACACGTGTACTGAACAGATGGTGATATAAATAAAGAGTGATATAAATATTTTTCAAATATATATTGCGTAGTTCTAATTGTTTAAATAAATTATCTTAGTGTTTAAGTCTTTATTAATATATGTTAGTCTTAAATTAGTGTTTATATTTGTTAATTCTTAGTGTTAGTTATTTTTCATTATTCTTTATAATTCATATTTCTTTAATTAAACTTAGTTATATAAATATTAGTGTTTTTAATCAATTTTACACTTCACCTAAATAAATAAAACGTTACACTATAGATAATTTTAGCATTGGACATGCAAAAGTGACCATAACGTGGTACCAATCAGATAAAAAGCATTCAATTTCCAAGTGTCATTTTAATGAATACGTTGTATATTGTAAGCTACATGGCCTGGATTCTAGAATACCTACCACACTTGAAATACCAATTTTCATGTTGCAATGTTTTCTTTTAGTTCAAATATGATGAAAAATTATAAAATTCGAGCGCGGAAGCAAATATTTATATGATTTTTTTACAAAAATAATGTCAGATTTTACCTATTCTTGATTAATACTTTGTATATTGTAAGCTACAAGTGCTACATTCTAGAATACCTACCACATATAAAATAGCAATTTATTTGTTGCAATGTTTTCTTTTAGCTAAAATATGATTAAAATTATAAAAATCGGGCGCGGGAGCAAATATTTATATGATTTTTTACAAAAACAAAGTCAGATTTTACCTATTCTTGATGAATACGTTGTATATCGTAAGCTCATGGGCTGGAGTCTAGAATACCTACCACACTTGAAACAGCAACTTTCTTGTTGCAATGTTATCTTTTAGCTAAAATGTGATAAAGAATTATAAAATTCGGGCGCAGAAGCAAATATTTATATGATATTTTACAAAAATAATGTCAGATTTTACATTTTCTTGATGAATACGTTGTATATTGTAATCTACATGGGCTGGATTCTAGAATACCGACCACATTTAAAATAGCAATTTTCTTGTTGTAATGGTTTCTTTTAGCTAAAATATGATAAAAAATTATAAAATTCGGGCGCGGAAGCAGATATTTATATGATATTTTACAAAAATAAAGTAAGATTTTACATTTTCTTGATGAAAACGTTGTATATTGTAAGCTACATGGGCTGGATTCTAGAATACCTAGCACACTTGAAATAGCAATTTTCTTTTTGCAATGTTTTCTTTTAGCTGAAATATGATGAAGAAATATAAAATTCGGGCGCGGAAGCAAGTATTTATGTGATTTTTTACAAAAATAAATTCAGATTTAACCTATTCTTGAAATGGATATTTTTGTTAAAACATTCTTATTCATGCTTTAGGATCTATACTATGGATAATTTTAGCATTGAACATGCAAAGGTAACCATAACGAGGTACCAATCTGATGAGCAAATATTTTTATGATTAATTAAAAAAATAAAGTCAGATTTTACCTTTTCTTGATGCATACGTTGTATATTGTAAGCTACATGGGCTGGATTCTGAAATACCTACCACACTTGAAATAGCAATTTTCTTGTTGCAATGTTTTCTTTTAGCTAAAATATTATAAAAAATTATAAAATTCAGGCGCGGAAGCAAATAATTATATGATTATTTACAAAAATAAAGTCAGATTTTACCTTTTCTTAATGAATACATTGTATATTGTAAGCTACATGAACTGGATTCTAAAATACCTACCACCCTTGAAATAGCAATTTTCTTGTTGCAATGTTTTCATTTAGCTAAAATATGATGAAGAACTATAAAATTTGGGCGCGGAAGCAAATATTTATATAATTTTTTACAAAAATAAAGTCAGATTTTACCTATTCTTCAAATGGATATTTTTGATAAAACATTCATATTCATGTTTTAGGATCTATACTATGGATAATTTCAGCATTGATCATGCAAAGGTGACCATATCGTGGTACCAATCAGATAATAAACATTCAATTTTTGGGTGTCATTTTAATGAATACGTTGTATATTGTAAGCTACATGGGCTGGATTCTAGAATACCTACTACACAGGAATTAGCAATTTTCTTGTTGCGATGTTTTCTGTTAGCTAAAATATGATGAAGAATTATAAAATTCGGGCGCGGAAGAAAATATTTATATGATTTTTTACAAAAATAAAGTCAGATTTACTATGCTTGATGAATTCGTTGTATATTGTAAGCTGCATGGGCTGGATTCTAGAATAACTACCACACTTGAAATAGCAATTTTCTTGTTGCAATATTTTCTTATAGCTAAAATATGATAAAGAATTTTAAAATCCGGGCGCGGATACCAATATTTATATGATTTTTTACAAAAATAATGTCAGATTGTACCTATTCTTGATGAATACGTTGTATACTGTAAGCTACATGAGCTGGATTCTAGAATACCTACCACCAATGAAATAGCAAATTTATTTATTGCAATGTTTTCTTTTAGCTAAAGTATGATGAAGAATTATAAAATTCGGGCGCGGATGCAAATATTTATATGATTTTTTGCAAGAATAAAGTCAGATTTTACCTATTCTTGATGAATACGTTGTATATTGTAAGCTACATGGGCTGGATTCTAAAATACCTACCACATTTGAAATAGCAATTTTCTTGTTGCAATGTTTTCTTTTAGCTAATATATGATGAAAAATTATAAAATTCGGGCGCGGAAGCAAATATTTTTATGATTTTTTACTAAAATAAAGTTAGATTTTACCTATTCTTGATGAATACGTTGTATATTGTAAGCTACATGGGCTGGATTCTAGAATACCTACCACACTTGAAATAGCAATTATCTTGTTGCAATGTTTTCGTTTAGCTAAAATATGATGAAGAATTATAAAATTCGGGCGCGGAAGGTAATATTTATATGATTTTTTACAAAAATAAATTCAGATTTTACCTATTCTGGATATGGATATTTTTGTTAAAACATTCATATTCATGGTTTAGGATCTATAGTATGGATAGTTTTAGCATTGGACATGCAAAAGTGACCACAACGTGGTACCAATCAGATAATAAATATTCAATTTTCTGGTGTCATTTTAATAAATACGTTGTATATTGTAAGCTACATTGGTTGGATTCTAGAGTACCTGCCACACTTGAAATAGCAATTTTATTGTTGCAATGTTTTCTTTTAGCTAAAATATGATGAAGTATTATAAAAGTCGGGCGCGGAAGCAAATATTTATACGATTTTTTACAAAAATAAAGTCAGATTTTACCTTTTCTTGATGAATACGTTGTATATTGTAAGCTACATGGGCTGGATTCTAGAATACCTACCACACTTGAAATAGCAATTTTCTTGTTGCATTGTTTTCTTTTAGCTGAAATATGATGAAGAATAATAAAATTCGGGTACGGAAGCAAATATTTGTATGATTTTTTTCAAAAATAAAGTCAGATTATACGTACTCTTAAAATTAATATTTTTGTTAAAACATTCATATTCATGGTTTAGGATCTATAGTATGGATAATTATGGTGGTACCAATCAGATAATAAACATTCAATTTTCTGGTGTCATTTTATTAAATATGTTGTATATTGTATGCTACATGGGTTGGATTCTAGAATACCTATCACACTTGAAATAGCAATTTACTTGTTGCAATGTTTTCTTTTACCTAAAATTTGATTAAGAATTTCAAAATTCGGGCGCGAAAGCAAATATTTATATGATTTTTTACAAAAATAAAGTCAGATTTTACATTTCTTGATGAATACGTTGTACATTTTAAGCTACATGTGCTGGATTCTAGAATACCTACCACAATTAAAATAGCAAATTTTCATGTTGCAATGTTTACATTTAGCTAAATAATGATAAGGAATTATAAAATTCGGGCGTGGAAGCAAATATTTTTATGATTTTTTACAAAAATATAGTCAGATTTTACCTATTCTTGAAATGGATATTTTTGTTAAATCATTCATATTCATGCTTTAGGATCTATACTATGGATAATTTTAGCATTGAACATGCAGAATTGACGATATCGTGGTACCAATCAGATAATAAACAATCAATTTTCGGATGTCATTTTAATGAATACGTTGTATATTGTAAGCTACATGGGCTGGATTCGAGAATACCTACCACACTGGAAATAGCAATTTTCTTGTAGCAATGTTTTCTTTTAGCTAAAATACTAGCGAATTCTCGGCAACGCCGAGCATTCCCTAGAGCTCCACTGTCAGTGCAAAAAACAAATGCCGATCGACATGAAACAATTATTTCATATTTGCAGTTCAGGTCTCATTAGATTGCAAACACGATATACTTCCAATAACTTTTTGCAAAAAACAAAAGCCGGTCGGCATTAAAAATTTTTGTCACGTATGTACCCCAGCCCTCACCGAGATCTTTTATTTGATACCTAACACGACATACTTCTGACAACTTTCTGCATAAAACAAAAGTTGATCGACATGAAACATTTTTATCATATCTGCACGCTTGCCCAAACCGAGACCTTTCATTTGATACCAAACATGACATATTTCTAACAATTATTTAAAAAACCTAAAACCGGTCGATGTAAAATATATTTGTCATTTATGCAAGCCAGAAAACATTTATATAGAAAACATACATTTTTAAAATAATTTTAGAATTTTACAAAATTAATAATTAATATCAAATGTAACATTAACTAGAATGACATAATAACAATAATTAACTCTCAGATATAATTTTTTTTTATTTCCGTAACTGTCTAATTTTTTCCGAAAAAGGTACATATTATATTTAATATATTTCATACAATAGACGTGCGGTTCCATAGGTTATGACATTATCTGATGTAGAGTTGAAATATGAAAAACTTTGTACTTTTGTAGTTTTGCTCTGACTATATCAGGAGAGAGAGTATTCGCAATTTTTTGAATACTTGGTTTTGTTAAGTGATCATAATTGTCAAATGAAATTAAAATAAAATTTAAAAAAAATGAAATATTAAAATAAAAATTATAAACTGTTTTATTTCATTCATTATACTTTTATTCACATATTTAATTCAAGGCACTTTAATTCCAGGTTAAACAATGACTTGCATTTTGTTTTTTTCCGTCATGACACTGTTATTATTGTAATATTTTAATCAAATTAATATAAAACTGCAGATGCATTTTTCTCAAAAAAATCGTTATGTTAGGGTATGATAATATTATATAATTGAATTCAGATTAATATTCTTTATTGAATAGGCAATTGAAAAAATAGGTTCACATTTAAAATAAAAAAGTTGGGACACGTATTTTGAGAACCACTGGTTTTATAAAAAATTAGTTTGTCTCATGTTAATAGTGTTATAAAATAGAAATTGTTTGCTAATTTAACTGACCTTGTAGCTCTTATAGTTCTCGAGATAGCAATAATGGACAAAATAAAATGAACACCTATATACACATAATTTTTATAGGTTTAACAATACCGTTTAAACCAGTATTTGTATAATTTGTTTCTGTATACATCTGAGAAAATCAATAATTTTAATAGTTTAAAAACATCACATAGATGGCACTAATTAAGAATTTTATTGCATCTGCTAATGAAGGAATCGATATAATTATTAAATTAATTTAATATTTTTATATTTCATTTCATATGTATATGAATTAAAATATTATTATTATATTAACTGGTAGTGATAGTGTTGTTATATTTATTTCCAAATCACAAGTATGATGTGAAAAGAAAAAAACCTGAATCTCCAGAATACATACAAAGGGCTCTTATAATATTTATTATTGAAAATTATGTTAGGAAATAAATATAATAATATATATATATAAATATGCGTTGGTAACATAAATGTACAATTATATCTTACTTATAACAATCTGTATGAAATATTTAAAAAAAAGTCGTGAATCTTTAGAATAAATGTAAATAGAAACTTCTTATCTCTCTTTACTAATAATGAAAGTTAAGTATGGTTGGTTAAATAATATTACAACATAACAAGACCATTTTCATGTATAAAATATTAGTTGAAACTTGAAATACTGATCTCGCTTCACTTTCGGTTTCCAAGCCATAACACATAGCTTGATTACAATAAAAATTGTAGCCATTGATTCTTATCAACAACATTTGTATTAAAATAATCATTGTCATATTTTCTCTGTACCAATCTAATTCTATTGGTACATATGTACATCTACAATGAAAGAGTTGATTGCAGAATATATAGAATTATTGCGAATTTGTATATCGTATAAAATTTTTAATACTGTTTTATTTTTTGATTTCTACTTTCTACTCATTCTCTTTATGATAATACAGCAAAATGAATATCTAGTCTTATTGATTTTAAATGCATAACACATTCTCATACTTATATTTTCAGCAATGTCAAAATGACAAGATAATTTGTCAACTTTATTTTGAATGAGTTCAAACATGTGTTACAGAGTCGAATTACTGAATGTGACCGTTAAGTGTAAATTTTTAAATTCAAAGAAACTTGTTAATAAATTTAATTAGAACACAATATGTTTTTTAATAAAAATATTATAAATATACCTTAACAATTAACAATGGGATATATCTTACCATTTTAATAGGTACACTTCATTTATGAAAATGAATTTTAGATGTCAGATTGACAAATTTGAATTGAATAAAATAAGTAAAATATATTAAATAATAATGTTTATAAATTAATTTTTATTTACTCCCTAATGAATATAAAAGTATAATATATATATATATATATATATATATATATATATATATATATATATATATATATATATATATATATATATATATAGTAAAATGAAAAAAGTTTATAATTAGAGAATAATAAATAAACTAACTGTGGGAATTGCAAACCTTACTCGCAAATTTCATCATCACAAATTTAGGCATAAATAATCCATTATTTAATAACTTTATTGTTGTATATGAAAGAATATATTATATTTACTCTTTTTATAGCATTATTTATGGTAAAAATGGCTTCTTTTAGTTTCATTTGATTGCACTCTGGACCAGTAACCTAATATGACATCTGTAAGTGATAAAAATTAAAAATTTACTTAATAATATTTATATCGTACCTTAAACTAATATCCAACAATGTTCAAACATTTTTTTGCATTATTTCTTAGTAAAAATATAAATTTTCATGCAATCCATTCACCTAGGAGCACATGTCATCAAAAGCATTTCTCGATTAATATTTGGTTTCAGAAAGTGTTTATTGTTTGAAATATCTATGAGAAGTGAATAATTGGATAGATACTTTGTTTTTGTAAACGTTTTTATTTAAAAAATCATCTCATTCCATTACAAAATACAATAGAAATTATAAAAATCTAATCTTTGTTGTAATCAACTACTTTCATCTAATATTTGATAAAAGAATACATAAAGAATGTATAAAATGCAGTTACTTACAGTTTAATATAATCCAGATACATAATTGAAAATAATTATTGTACAATAAATTATTAAACATTTCTTCCAAGGGGGTATGAAGGAAAGGTTAGTCAGTATTTTAAAATAAATGTGTTTATGACTGAAAACGACGCAACTAGTTTGATTTCCACAATTAAATTTTTGTCAATAGTGTTATTATCCGTAATTTTATGTTATTCTTTTTTATGAATATATTCTTGTTTGGATAACTACGAGTATAACTGAAATGAAAACATATTTAAATACATTCAAAAAAATATAAAATTACATATTTGCATTATAAAATGTACTGTAATTTTACTTTTAAACTAATTTTACTATATATTTATCCAAGCTAATACAAAACTTAATTATGATTGTTCGATTATAACTGACATTTAGACAAACGTCTTATGTCATGAAAATTTAAATATTGTAAATAAGGTTTGCCGTAAATTATTATGTACAATGCACTTTTATGATAATCAGTTACACTTCAGTAGTATTATTATCAGTAATTTTATGTTATTTTTTTTCTATATATGTACTCTTGTTTGGATAATCAATTAAAAGATGTAACTGAAATCAAAATACTTATTTAAATACAGCGAAACAAATTTAAAACGATATACTTACATCACAAAGTGTATTGTACATATTCTTTTAAACAAAGTTTACTTTATATTTCTGTATATTTCTCTTTGAAAATATAAAACTTGTGTAACGACATTTTTGGTTAAAGATCAACGAATGATAAACGTCAATGTCATAAAATTAAATATTTTAAATACACCACACTTAACATTCAGTGTATTTGTATATATTTCGCTCACTATTACAATGTATAAAAATATAATTACCTTTACAATGTCTCTTTTCATTTTCAAAATAAATCAATTCAAAGTTTCACATTAAATTGTCAAAAATGACGGATGGCACAGTAATTCTTTGTAAATTTAAACCCGGCATCTAGGATAGTTTTTTCAGTTTTGTTCCAGTTTTCCTTTTTGGTTTAGTTTTTGATTTTTTACACGAAAACCACTCACAGTGAAAATATGAAACCCCAAAAAAGCCCTATTCCTCTTTAAACCACATCTATAAAAATAATATTAAAATTATTACATGAATGGTTTGACCTGTACCCGTGAGCAAAGTTTTTGCGATGCTCGAGATGAATCCAACTATATATACATAGAAATATAGAGAGTGAAACTATCAAAATAGTATATGATGATGAAGATTTATAAAATTCGGGCGCGGAAGCAAATATTTATATAATTTTTTACAAAAATAAAGTCAGATTTTACCTATTATTGATGAATACGTTATATATTGTAAGCTACATGGGCTGGATTCTAGAATACCTACCATACTTGAAATAGCAATTTTTTTGTTGGAATGTTTTCTTATAGCTAAAATATGATGAAGAATCATAAAATTCGGGCGCGGAAGCAAATATTTATATGATTTTTTACAAAAATAAAGTCATATTTTACCTATTCTTGATGAATACGTTGTATATTGTAAGCTACATGGGCTGGATTCTAGAATACCTACCACACTTGAAATAGCAATTTTCTTGTTGCAATGTTTTCTTTTAGATAAAATATGATGAAGAATTATAAAATTCGGGCGCGGAAGCAAATATTTATATGATTTTTTACTAAAATAAAGTCAAATTTTACCTATTCTTAAAGAATATGTTGTAAATTGTTAGCTACATATGCTGGATTCTAGAATACCTTCCACATGTGAAATAGCAATTTTCTTGTTGCAATGTTTTCTTTTAGCTAAAATATGATTAAAAATTATAAAATTCGGGCGCGGAAGCAAATATGTATATGATTATTTATAAAAATAAAGTCAGATTTTACCTTTTCTTGATGAATACGTTGTATATTGTAAGCTACATGGGCTAGATTCTAGAATACCTACCACATTTGAAATAGCAATTTTCTTGTTGCAATGTTTTCTTTTAGCTAAAATATGATGAAAAATTATAAAATTCGGGCGCGGAAGCAAATATTTATATGAATTTTTACAAAAATAAAGTCAGATTTTACCTATTCTTGAAATGAATATTTTTGTTAAAACATTCAAATTCATGCTTTAGGATCTATACTATGGATAATTTTAGCATTGGACATGCAAAAGTGACCATAATGTGGTACCAATCAGATAATAAGCATTCAATTTTCGAGTGTGATTTTAATGAATACGTTGTATATTGCAAGCCACATGGGCTGGATTCTAGAATACCTACCACACTTGAAATAACAATTTTCTTGTTGCAATGTTTTTTTTTAGCTAAAATATGATGAAGAATTATAAAATTCGGTCGCGGAAGCAAATATTTATATGATTTTCTACAAAAATAAAGTCAGATTTAACCTATTCTTGATTAATACGTTGTATATTGTAAGCTACATGGGCTGGATTCTAGAATACCTACCACACTTGAAATAGCAATTTTCTTGTTGCAATTTTTTCTTTTAGCTAAAATATGATGAAAAATTATAAAATTCGGGCGCGGAAGCAAATATTTATATGATTTTTTACAAAAATTAAATCAGATTTTACCTATTCTTGATGAATACATTGTATATTGTAGGCTACATGGGCTGGAGTTTAAAATACCTACCACACTTGAAATAGCAATTTTCTTGTTGCAATGATTTCTTTTAGCTAAAATATGATGAAGAATTATAAAATTCGGGCGCGGAAGCAAATATTTATATGAATTTTTACAAAAATAAAGTCACATTTTACCTTTTCTTCATGAATACGTTGTATATTGTAATAATAATAATAATAATAATAATAATTTATTGCCCAACAGTAATCCGATATCGGGACAAAATATAAAATAATAATCATAACATAATACATGTATTGAGATACATAATACAAATATATATTAAATAAAAATATGTGGATACAGAAGATTGGCTGCATGGAAAGCTATATAAATTGGAGATCGTTTTAAAATATCAGTGCGCGAGGTCGACAGATGAAAGGACCTGGCATATCTTCTTAAGAAATCGAGCACAGGACCATTCTCTCCTCTCGACCAGGGACTGCATGGAATGGCGTTGTAATAGGGAATCCTGGTCTGTACCTCTTACTGGATAGGACCTATCTAGTTTAAACGAGAGATATTTTAAAAATCTACGATGGATTTGATCAAGAGCAAGACTTTGATAATGATAAAACGGATACCAAATTAAGCAACCATACTCAAATTTACTCATTATGAATGCTAGATATAAAGATTTAAGAACATTGATGTCAGTAAACATATTAGAAATTCTTATTAGAAAACCCAGTGTCTTGCTAGCTGATTTGCAAATATTATTTATGTGTTCTGTGAACATGAAATTGCTACAGAATGTAACTCCAAGAACTTTGATGGAATTTTTTCTCGCTAAAGAATTATTCTGCATATTGTATTCCATCTGTAATGGGCACTTTTTACGTGTATACGTAACTATACATTTGTCTGTATTTAATTTTAATTTATTTCTAATGCACCAGTTGACCATTAAATTTATATTGGTTTGTAAATTAATTGTTTCTGCTGGAGTATTAATATTTAAATATAATTTGATGTCATCAGCATAGGCAAGAACTTTACAGTTAAAGGATGATATTAGATCATTTATGAACAATATAAATAAGAGCGGCCCTAGGTTAGATCCTTGCGGTACACCTGATATAGCAACAAATTTAAAAGATTCAAAACCATTATAGAAAACACAACATGTGCGATTATGTAAATAAGATTTTAATAATTTAATGACAGAGGGAGCTGCCCCAAAGTTACTTATTTTATGAAGTAACAGATTGTGGTCAATGGAATCAAAGGCACGCGTTAAATCAGTGTAAACAGTGTCTACTTGACCTCTTTCATCCAACACCTCACAGACGAATTGTGAAAACGATGCGAGATTAGTAATAGTTGATCTTTCAACCATAAAACCATGTTGATCTGGAGATATTAAGCAACGAGTATTAGTGTAAATATTCTTATACATTACCATCTCGAGTAGCTTAGCAAAATTATTCAAAATGGAGATGGGTCTATAATTATTAATATAAGATTTATCACCTTTTTTGAAGACTGGTGTTATTCTGGTTTTTTTCCAACGTTCGGGAAAGGTGCAAGTGCTAATTGCGAGATTAATAATAGTACAGAGTGGTTTTGTAAGTACTGATCGACAGTCTTTAATAAGAAAACTGGGAATTTGGTCTTCTCCAGCAGTACATTTGGTAGAAAAGGATGACATTAAAACACTAAGTTCATTTTCACTAACTTTCAGAAAATTGAAAGGCTGAGAGTTATTATTTGCATCTACAAAAGTGTCAGATGAACTTTCTGAGAAAAAACTAGAAAAGAAAGAAGCAAATGCATTGACAATATCCTGTGGAGAATCATATTCACAACTGTCATCATGAAGAATACCTGGTATACGAGTGGTACCTTGCTTTAGATTTACATATTTCCATAGCTCATTTGGATTCGATTTTACATTTTTTTCTATATTACTAACATAACAGTTATAAGCGTTATTAATTTGCGATTTTACTAAAACCCTCAGTCTTTTAAATTCATTGAAATAATACACATTATTTGTTTTCAACCATTTACGTCTGTAATATTCTTTAGTTGAGAGGCTATATTTGATTTCAGATGTGAACCAAGGGGGGTATTTAGAATTTTTAAATGTACCCTTAGGTACTGAGTCATCAAATATAGCATACAGCATGGAGAAAAATTTATCCAGAGCTTCTTCAACGCATTGGTAATGATTCAAACAAGACCAGTATGTATTACAAAAAGCATCATATAATTTAAAGAAGTTAGCTTTCCTGAAATTATAACGAAGATTGCCAGCAGAAGAAAAATTGACTATTTTAGAAGGATTTGGAACATTAAATTGAAAAGATAAGGCAGGATGATGTTTATCTTCACCAACTATTGGAAAATTAGACCTATTAATATTAATATCGTCACAAAAATTTGATAATATTAAATCTAATCTCTTACCATTAGTATTTTCAACTGTGTTAAATTGCTTAATATTAAGAACACTACAGAAATTTCTGAAGGACACTGATTTGATGCAATTTATTGACATATTATATAAATTAGGAAGGTTGAAATCACCTACGAGTATAAACTTTTCATTTAGAAGTATTGGTATTAATGCATCTAAGAATACAACAATTTCATTATTATTTAAATCAGGGGGAATATATATAGCACTTATTAAGCAGGATGAATAATTGAAATAACATCTACAAATACTAATATCGATTAATGGTGAAATATTTGATAAATTTTTTGTATCTAAAACTTTAAAGAAAATATGATCCCTTATGCCAATTAGTACTCCTCCGCCTTTTGAGCGATCTACACTTGAAAAATTTCTATCACATCGGATAACATTATAATTAGATGAAAAAAGTTCTGAGTTATACATTGAACTATTTAGCCATGTTTCATAAATAAATATAATATCATAACAACTAGAACAACAATTAATATAGAATTCAAGAGATTTTGTATTAAGTCCATTCGTATTTTAATAATAACAATTAAATATGATCGGATTACTATCGGGCTTATTTAGTTTTCCGACATTGTAACAATTGTCGGTATTCCATTTACATATTTTATTTTCAAGTTCGATTCACCATTCGACAAACGATTTTGCAGATCACGTTTCACGATATTATAGAATTCAATTTGTTTTCTTGTTCTATCTCGAGACATCGATATATTTTTCCATTTATTTGATGATTTTAGTTTTTTAATATTTTTAAATATTTTTGCTATATCATCATTTGACGCTAATTTTATTTTAATTGGGTGTGGACGGGAGGCCGATGAGTCAAAGCGACCTAGTCTTATTGGTTTATCAAACTGAGAATCCACTCCTAAGTCGGTTAAAATATTTTTAATTTTATTAGTGTCCGATGCTGATTTTACTTGTTCATTAGCAGAAGTATTTTCAATCAAACCATATATCATAATATTGTTTTTACGTTTTTCACGTTCATAAATTTCATGAATAATTTCTTCAGTGACTACAAAGTTCTACATTCTTTAATATCGTTTTGCAGACCTATAATCATTGACTGTAACTCATCAAGAGCATCTGATATAGGACTACAGGTGGGACAAGCAAATTTTAATCCTCCAACCCCAGATCTAAATTTTCTAGCTTCTGCTGCAGTTAGATCAACACAAGCATAATTGAAATTTTTTTTGCAAAGTGAACAGCGTACAAGACGGTGCTCCTCACTTTTTTGATGACAACAAGAGCAGACTATATTATCACTCATTGTTCAACAAGAAAATAAAAAAACTAGATGGACAAAGAACAAAACACCCAGTATATAAATTTTAACCAAACACTCAGTATATTGGAAAGAAATTAATGAATGACAACAAGTAAAATTAACCAAACAAGTATAAACCAAGAATGAGACAGCGACAAAAGTCAGTAGTAAAGACTACTTAAAAAAATAAATAATAAAGAATAACTCACCCCAGGATATATAAATGGCAGAGATAACTACACCAATAGATAGATGAAAATTTGACGAATCCAAAGATACCAATCACTAATTCACAGTTATAAAAAATGCCTAATAAATATACAACTAACGTGGAGCAGAAAAAAACACGTGCAGCCGAATCTCATTCAATCTCAATTGGTAAGGTACATGGGCTGGATTCTAAAATACCTACCACACTTGAAATAGCAATTTTCTTGTTGCAATGTTTTCTTTTAGCTAAAATATCATGAAGAATTATAAAATTCGGGCGCGGAAACTAATATTTATGTGAATTTTTACAAAAGTAAAGTCAGATTTTACCTATTCTTGAAATGGATATTTTTGTTACAACATTCATATTCATGCTTTAGGATTTATACTGTAGTGTGGTTAATTAACAATAAAAAAATAAACGAGAAAATGTATAAACTTTAATACAATAACGGAGGAAATATAAATATAAATGTATGTCACGGGTATTGTGATGTATAAAAATGGATGTGAAGGGACAAGTGTCAGTTATGATAGTGTCAATGTATGCGAAGTGACAGGTGTGTCAGTGTCAGTGATATGATAATGCATAATGCTTCGCCACAATACTATGAATAATTTTAGCATTGGACATGCAAAAGTGACCATAACGTGTAACAAACAGATAATAAACATTCAATTTTCGGTTGTCATTTTAATGAATACGTTGTATATTGTAAGCTACATGGGCTGAATTCTGGAATACCAACCACACTTGAAATAGCAATTTTCTTGTTGCGATGTTTTTTTTAGCTAAAATATGATGAAGAATTATAAAATTCGGGCGCGTAAGCAAATAGTTATATGATTTTTTACAAAAATAAAGTCAGATTTTACCTATTCTTGATGAATACGTTGTATATTGTAAGCTACATAGGATGGATTCTAGAATACCTACTACACTTGAAATAGCTATTTACTTGTTGCAATGTTTACTTTTAGCTAATATGATGAAGAATTATAAAATTCGGGTGCGGAAGCAAATTTTTATATGATTTTTTACAAAAATAAAGTCAGATTTTTCCTATTCTTGATGAATACGTTGTATATTGTAAGCTACCTGGGCTGGATTTTAGAAAACCTACCACACTTGAAATAGCAATTTTCTTGTTGCAATGTTTCTTTTAGCTAATATATGATGAAGAATTATAAAATTCGAGCGCGGAAGCAAATATTTATATGATTTATTACAAAAATAATGTCAGATTTTACCTATTATTGATGAATACGTTGTATATTGTATGCTACATGGGCTGGATTCTAGAATACCTACCACACTTGGAATAGCAATTTCCTTGTTGCAATGTTTTCTTTTAGCTAAGATATGATAAAGAATTATAAAATTCGGGCGCGGAAGTATACATTTATATAATTTTTTACAAAAATAAAGTCAGATATTACCTATTCTTGAAATGAATAATTTAGTTAAAACATGCTTATTCATGCTTTAGTATCTATACTATGGATAATTTTAGCATTGGACATGCAAAAGTGTCCATAACGTGTAACAAACAGATAATAAACATTCAGTTTTCGGTTGTCATTTTAATGAATACGTTGTATATTGTAAGCTACATGGGCTGAATTCTGGAATACCAACCACACTTGAAATAGAAACTTTCTTGTTGCAATGTTTTCTTTTAGCTAAAATATGATGAAGAATTATAAAATTCGGGCGCGAAAGCAAATAGTTATATGATTTTTCACAAAAATATACTCAGATTTTACTTATTCTTGATGAATACGTTGTATATTGTAAGCTACATAGGATGGATTCTAGAATACCTACCACACTTGAAATAGCTATTTACTTGTTGCAATATTTTTATTTAGCTAAAATATGAAGAAGACTTATAAAATTTGAGCGCGGAAGCAAATATTTATATGACTTATTACAAAAATAAAGTCAGATTTTACCTATTCTTAAAATGGATATTTTTGTTAAAACATGCATATTCATGCTTAAGGATCTATACTATGGAAAATTTTAGCATTGGACATGCAAAAGTGACCATAACGTGATAACAATCAGATAATAAACATTCAATTTTTGGGTGTCATTTTATTGTATACGTTGTATATTGTAAGCTACATATTTATATGATTTTTTACAAAAATAAAGTCAGATTTTACCTATTCTTGATGAATACGTTGTATATTGTAAGGTACCTGAGCTGGATTTTAGAAAACCTACCACACTTGAAATAGCAATTTTCTTGTTGCAATGTTTTCTTTTAGCTAAAGTATGATGAAAAATTATAAAATTCGGGCGCAAAAGCAAATATTTATATGATTTTTTACAATAAATAAAGTCATATTTTAACTTTTCTTGATAAATATGTTGTATATTGTAAGCTACATGGGCTGGATTCTAGAATACTTACCTCACTTAAAATAGCAATTTTCTGATGAAAAATTATAAAATTCGGGCGCGAAAGCAAATATTTATATGATATTTTACAAAAATAAAGTCAGATTTTACCTATTCTTACAATGGATATTTTTGTTAAAACATTCATAATCATGCTTTAGGATCTATACTATAGATAATTTTAGCTTTGGACATGCAAAAGTGACCATAACGTGGTACCAATAGATATAAACATTAAAGTTTCGGGTGTCATTTTAATGAATACGTTGTATATTGTAAGCTACATGGGCTGGATTCTAGATTACCTACCACTCTTGAAATAGCAATTTTCTTGTTGCAATGTTTTCTTTTAGCTAAAATATAATCAAGAATTATAAAATTCATTCGCGGAAGCCAATATTTATATGATTTTTTACTAAAATAAGTCAGATTTTACATTTTTTTTGATGAATACGTTGTATATTGTATGCTACATAGGCTGGATTCTAGAATACCTACCACACTTAAAATAGCAATTTCCTTGTTGCAATATTTTTATTTAGCTAAAATATGATGAAGACTTATAAAATTCGAGCGCGGAAGCAAATATTTATATGATTTATTACAAAAATAAAGTCAGATTTTACCTATTCTTAAAATGGATATTTTTGTTAAAACATGCATATTCATGCTTTAGGATCTATACTATGAAAAATTTTAGCATTGGACATGCAAAAGTGACCATAACGTGATAACAATCGGATAATAAACATTCAATTTTCGGGTGTCATTTTATTGTACACATTGTATATTGTAAGCTACATATTTATATGATTTTTTACAAAAATAAAGTCAGATTTTAACTTTTCTTGATGAATACGTTGTATATTGTAAGCTACATGGGCTGGATTCTAGAATACCTACCTCACTTGAAATAACAATTTTCTCATTGAGAATTATAAAATTCGAGCGCGGAAGCAAATATTTGTATGATTAATTACAAAAATAAAGTCAGATTTTATCAATTTTTGAAATGGATATTTTTGTTAAAACATGCATATTCATGCTTTAGGATCTATACTATGGAAAATTTTAGCATTGGACATGCAAAAGTGACCATAACGTGATAACAATCAGATAATAAACATTCAATTTTCGGGTGTAATACGTTGTATATTGTAAGCTACATGGGCTGGATTCTGGAATACCTACCACACTTGAAATAGCAATTTTCTTGTTGCAATGTTTTCTTTTAGCTAAAATATGATTAAAATTTATAAAATTCGGGCGCGGAAGGAAATATTTATATGATTTTTTACAAAAATAAAGTCAGATTTTACCTATTCTTGATGAATACGTTGTATATTGTAAGCTACATGGGATGGATTCTAGAATACCTACTACACTTGATATATCAATTTTCTTGTTGCAATGTTTACTTTTAGCTAAAAAATTATAAAGAATTATAAAATTCGGGCGCGGAAGCTAATTTTTATTTGATTTTTTACAAAAATAATGTCAGATTTTACCTATTCTTGATGAATACTTTGTATATTGTAAGCTACATGGGCTGGATTCTAGAATACGTACCACAGATCAAATAGCAATTTTCTTGTTGCAATGTTTTCCTTAAGCTAAAATGTTATGAAAAATTGTAAAATTCGGGGCGGAAGCAAATATTTATATGATTTTTTACAAAAATAAAGTCAGATTTTACCTATTCTTGAAATGGATATTTTTGTTAAAACATACATATTCATGCTTTAGGATCTATACTATGGAAAATTTTAGCATTGGACATGCGAAAGTGACCATAACGTGGTAACAATTACATAATAAACATTAAATTTTCGGGTGTAATACGTTGTATATTGTAAGCTACATGAGCTGGATTCTGGAATACCTACCACACTTGAAATAGCAATTTTCTTGTTGCAGTGTTTACTTTCAGCAAAAAAATGATAAGGGATTATAAAATTCGGGCGCGGAAGCAAATTTTTATATGATTTTTTACAAAAATAAATTCAGATTTTACCTAATCTTGATGAATACGTTGTATATTGTAAGCTACATGGGCTGGATTCTAGAATACGTACCACAGATCAAATAGCAATTTTCTTGTTGCAATGTTTTCCTTTAGCTAAAATATTATGAAAAATTGTAAAATTCGGGGCGGAAGCAAATATTAATATGATTTTTTACAAAAATAAAGTCAGATTTTACCTATTCTTGAAATGGATATTTTTGTTAAAACATACATATTCATGCTTTAGGAACTATACTATGGAAAATTTTAGCATTGGACATGCGAAAGTGACCATAACGTGATAACAATTACATAATAAACATTAAATTTTCGGGTGTAATACGTTGTATATTGTAAGCTACATGAGCTGGATTCCGGAATACCTACCACACTTGAAATAGCAATTTTCTTGTTGCAGTGTTTACTTTCAGCTAAAATATGATAAAGGATTATAAAATTCGGGCGCGGAAGCAAATTTTTATATGATTTTTTACAAAAATAATTTCAGATTTTACCTAATCTTGATGAATACGTTGTATATTGTAAGCTACATGGGCTGGATTCTAGAATGCTTACCACACTTGAAATAGCAATTTTCTTGTTGCAATGTTTTCTTTTAGCTAAACTATGATGAAGAATTATAAAATTCGGGCGCGGAAGCAAATATTTATATGATTTTTTACAAAAATAAATTCAGATTTTACCTATTATTGATGAATACGTTGTATATTGTAAGCTACATGGGCTGGATTCTAGAATACCTACCCTACTTGACATAGCAATTATCTTGTTGCAATGTTTTCTTTTAGCTAAAATATGATAAACAATTATAAAATTTGGGCGCGGCAGCAAATATTTATATGATTTTTTACAAAAATAAAATCAGATTTTACCTTTTCTTGATGAATACGTTGTATATTGTAAGCTACATGGGCTGGATTCTAGAATACCTACCACACTTGAGATAGCTATTTTCTTGTCGCAATGTTTTCTTTTAGCTAAAATATGATCAAGAATTATAAAATTCGGGCGCGAAAGCAAATATTTATATGATTTTTTTACAAAAATAATGTCAGATTTTACATATTCTTGAAATGTATATTTTTGTTAAAATATTCATATTCATGCTTTAGGATCTATATTATGGATAATTTTAGCATTGGACATGCAAAAGTGACCATAACGTGGTACCAATCAGATAATAAACATTCAATTTTCGGGTGTCATTTTAATGAATACGTTGTATATTGTAAGCTACATTGGCTGGATTCTAGAATACCTACCCCACTTGAAATAGCAATTTTCTTGTTGCAATGTTTTCATTTAGCTAAATTATGATAAAGAATTATAAAATTCGGGCGCGAAAGCAAATATTTGTATGATTTTTTACAAAAATAAAATCAGATTTTACCTATTCTTGATGAATACGTTGTATATTGTAAGCTACATGGGATGGATTCTAGACTACCTACCACACTTGAAATAGCAATTTTCTTGTTGCAATGTTTACTTTTAGCTAAAATATGATGAAGAATTATAAAATTCGGGCGCGGAAGCAAATATTTATTTGATTTTTTACGAAAATAATGTCAGATATTACCTATTCTTGATAAATACGTTGTATATTGTAAGCTACATGGGCTGGATTCTAGAATACGTACCACACATGAAATAGCAATTTTCTTGTTGCAATGTTTTTTTTAGCTAAAATATTATGAAAAATTATGAAATTCGGAAGCGGAAACAAATATTTATATGATTTTTTACAAAAATAAAGTCAGATTTTCAGTTTTTTGATGAATACGTTGTATATTGTAAGCTACATGGGCTGGATTCTAGAATACCTACCTCACTTGAAATAGCAATTTTCTGATGAAAAAGTATAAAATTCGGGCGCGGAAACAAATATTTATATGATTTTTTACAAAAATAAAGTCAGATTTTACCTATTCTGAAAATGGATACTTTTGTTAAAACATTCATATTTATGCATTAGGATCTATACTATGGATAATTTTAGCTTTGGACATGCAAAAGTGACCATAACGTGGTACCAATCAGATATAAACATTCAATTTTCGGGTGTCATTTTAATGAATACGTTGTATATTGTAAGCTACATGGGCTGGATTCTAGATTACCTACCACACTTGTAATAGCAATTTTCTTGTTGCAATGTTTTCTTTTAGCTAAAACAATTAGAAGAATTATAAAATTCGGGCGCGGAAGCAAATATTTATATGATTTTTTACAAAAATAAAGTCAGATTTTACCTTTTATTGATGAATACGTTGTATATTGTAAGCTACATGGGCTAGATTCTAGAATACCTACCACATTTGAAATAGCAATTTTCTTGTTGCAATGTTTTCTTTTAGCTAAAATATGATGAAAAATTATAAAATTCGGGCGCGGAAGCAAATATTTATATGAATTTTTACAAAAATAAAGTCAGATTTTACCTATTCTTGAAATGAATATTTTTGTTAAAACATTCAAATTCATGCTTTAGGATCTATACTATGGATAATTTTAGCATTGGACATGCAAAAGTGACCATAATGTGGTACCAATCAGATAATAAGCATTCAATTTTCGAGTGTGATTTTAATGAATACGTTGTATATTGCAAGCCACATGGGCTGGATTCTAGAATACCTACCACACTTGAAATATCAATTTTCTTGTTGCAATGTTTTCTTTTAGCTAAAATATGATGAAGAATTATAAAATTCGGTCGCGGAAGCAAATATTTATATGATTTTCTACAAAAATAAAGTCAGATTTAACCTATTCTTGATTAATACGTTGTATATTGTAAGCTACATGGGCTGGATTCTAGAATACCTACCACACTTGAAATAGCAATTTTCTTGTTGCAATTTTTTCTTTTAGCTAAAATATGATGAAAAATTATAAAATTCGGGCGCGGAAGCAAATATTTATATGATGTTTTACAAAAATTAAGTCAGATTTTACCTATTCTTTATGAATACATTGCATATTGTAGGCTACATGGGCTGGAGTTTAAAATACCTACCACACTTGAAATAGCAATTTTCTTGTTGCAATGATTTCTTTTAGCTAAAATATGATGAAGAATTATAAAATTCGGGCGCGGAAGCAAATATTTATATGAATTTTTACAAAAATAAAGTCACATTTTACCTTTTCTTCATGAACACGTTGTATATTGTAATAATAATAATAATAATAATAATAATAATTTATTGCCCAACAGTAATCCGATATCAGGACAAAATATAAAATAATAATCATAACATAATACATGTATTGAGATACATAATACAAATATATATTAAATAAAAATATGTGGATACAGAAGATTGGCTGCATGGAAAGCTATATAAATTGGAGATCGTTTTAAAATATCAGTGCGCGAGGTCGACAGATGAAAGGACCTGGCATATCTTCTTAAGAAATCGAGCACAGGACCATTCTCTCCTCTCGGCCAGGGACTGCATGGAATGGCGTTGTAATAGGGTATCCTGGTCTGTACCTCTTACTGGATAGGACCTATCTAGTTTAAACGAGAGATATTTTAAAAATCTACGATGGATTTGATCAAGAGCAAGACTTTGATAATGATAAAACGGATACCGAATTAAGCAACCATACTCAAATTTACTCATTATGAATGCTAGATATAAAGATTTAAGAACATTGATGTCAGCAAACATATTAGAAATTCTTATTAGAAAACCCAGTGTCTTGCTAGCTGATTTGCAAATATTATTTATGTGTTCTGTGAACATGAAATTGCTACAGAATGTAACTCCAAGAACTTTGATGGAATTTTTTCTCGCTAAAGAATTATTCTGTATATTGTATTCCATCTGTAATGGGCACTTTTTACGTGTATACGTAACTATACATTTGTCTGTATTTAATTTTAATTTATTTCTAATGCACCAGTTGACCATTAAATTTATATTGGTTTGTAAATTAATTGTTTCTGCTGGAGTATTAATATTTAAATATAATTTGATGTCATCAGCATAGGCAAGAACTTTACAGTTAAAGGATGATATTAGATCATTTATGAACAATATAAATAAGAGCGGCCCTAGGTTAGATCCTTGCGGTACACCTGATATAGCAACAAATTTAAAAGATTCAAAACCATTATAGAAAACACAACATGTGCGATTATGTAAATAAGATTTTAATAATTTAATGACAGAGGGAGCTGCCCCAAAGTTACTTATTTTATGAAGTAACAGATTGTGGTCAATGGAATCAAAGGCACGCGTTAAATCAGTGTAAACAGTGTCTACTTGACCTCTTTCATCCAACACCTCACAGACAAATTGTGAAAACGATGCGAGATTAGTAATAGTTGATCTTCCAACCATAAAACCATGTTGATCTGGAGATATTAAGCAACGAGTATTAGTGTAAATATTCTTATACATTACCATCTCGAGTAGCTTAGCAAAATTATTCAAAATGGAGATGGGTCTATAATTATTAATATAAGATTTATCACCTTTTTTGAAGACTGGTGTTATTCTGGTTTTTTTCCAACGTTCGGGAAAGGTACAAGTGCTAATTGCGAGATTAATAATAGTACAGAGTGGTTTTGTAAGTACTGATCGACAGTCTTTAATAAGAAAACTGGGAATTTGGTCTTCTCCAGCAGTACATTTGGTAGAAAAGGATGACATTAAAACACTAAGTTCATTTTCACTAACTTTCAGAAAATTGAAAGGCTGAGAGTTATTATTTGCATCTACAAAAGTGTCAGATGAACTTTCTGAGAAAAAACTAGAAAAGAAAGAAGCAAATGCATTGACAATATCCTGTGGAGAATCATATTCACAACTGTCATCATGAAGAATACCTGGTATACGAGTGGTACCTTGCTTTAGATTTACATATTTTCATAGCTCATTTGGATTCGATTTTACATTTTTTTCTATATTACTAACATAACAGTTATAAGCGTTATTAATTTGCGATTTTACTAAAACCCTCAGTCTTTTAAATTCATTGAAATAATACACATTATTTGTTTTCAACCATTTACGTCTGTAATATTCTTTAGTTGAGAGGCTATATTTGATTTCAGATGTGAACCAAGGGGGGTATTTAGAATTTTTAAATGTACCCTTAGGTACTGAGTCATCAAATATAGCATACAGCATGGAGAAAAATTTATCCAGAGTTTCTTCAACGCATTGGTAATGATTCAAACAAGACCAGTCTGTATTACAAAAAGCATGATATAATTTAAAGAAGTTAGCTTTCCTGAAATTATAACGAAGATTGCCAGCAGAAGAAAAATTGACTATTTTAGAAGGATTTGGAACATTAAATTGAAAAGATAAGGCAGGATGATGTTTATCTTCACCAACTATTGGAAAATTAGACCTATTAATATTAATATCGTCACAAAAATTTGATAATATTAAATCTAATCTCTTATCATTAGTATTTTCAACTGTGTTAAATTGCTTAATATTAAGAACACTACAGAAATTTCTGAAGGACACTGATTTGATGCAATTTATTGACATATTATATAAATTAGGAAGGTTGAAATCACCTACGAGTATAAACTTTTCATTTAGAAGTATTGGTATTAATGCATCTAAGAATACAAAAATTTCATTATTATTTAAATCAGGGGGAATATATATTGCACTTATTAAGCAGGATGAATAATTGAAATAACATCTACAAATACTAATATCGATTAATGGTGAAATATTTGATAATTTTTTTTTATCTAAAACTTTAAAGGAAATATGATCCCTTATGCCAATTAGTACTCCTCCGCCTTTTGAGCGATCTACATTTGAAAAATTTCTATCACATCGGATAACATTATAATTAGATGAAAAAAGTTCTGAGTTATACATTGAACTATTTAGCCATGTTTCATAAATAAATATAATATCATAACAACTAGAACAACAATTAATATAGAATTCAAGAGATTTTGTATTAAGTCCATTCGTATTTTGATAATAACAATGAAATATGATCGGATTACTATCGGGCTTATTTAGTTTTCCGACATTGTAACAATTGTCGGTATTCCATTTACATATTTTATTGTCAAGTTCGATTCACCATTCGACAAACGATTTTGCAGATCACGTTTCACGATATTATAGAATTCAATTTGTTTTCTTGTTCTATCTCGAGACATCGATATATTTTTCCATTTATTTGATGATTAGTTTTTTAATATTTTTAATATTTTTGCTATATCATCATTTGACGCTAATTTTATTTTAATTGGGCGTGGACGGGAGGCCGATGAGTCAAAGCGACCTAGTCTTATTGGTTTATCAAACTGAGAATCCACTCCTAAGTCGGTTAAAATATTTTTAATTTCATTAGTGTCCGATGCTGATTTTACTTGTTCATTAGCAGAAGTATTTTCAATCAAACCATATATCATAATATTGTTTTTACGTTTTTCACGTTCATAAATTTCATGAATAATTTCTTCAGTGACTACAAAGTTCTACATTCTTTAATATCGTTTTGCAGACCTATAATCATTGACTTTAACTCATCAAGAGCATCTGATATAGGACTACAGCTGGGACAAGTAAATTTTAATCCTCCAACCCCAGATCTAATTTTTCTAGCTTCTGCTGCAGTTAGATCAACACAAGCATAATTGAAATTTTTTTTGCAAAGTGAACAGCGTACAAGACGGTGCTCCTCACTTTTTTAATGACAACAAGAGCAGACTATATTATCACTCATTGTTCAAAAAGAAAATAAAAAAACTAGATGGACAAAGAACAAAACACCCAGTATATAAATTTTAACCAAACACTCAGTACATTGGAAAGAAATTAATGAATGACAACAAGTAAAATTAACCAAACAAGTATAAACCAAGAATGAGACAGCGACAAAAGTCAGTAGTAAAGACTACTTAAAAAAATAAATAATAAAGAATAACTCACCCCAGGATATATAAATGGCAGAGATAACTACACCAATAGATAGATGAAAATTTGACGAATCCAAAGATACCAATCACTAATTCACAGTTATAAAAAATGCCTAATAAATATACAACTAACGTGGAGCAGAAAAAAACACGTGCAGCCGAATCTCATTCAATCTCAATTGGTAAGGTACATGGGCTGGATTCTAAAATACCTACCACACTTGAAATAGCAATTTTCTTGTTGCAATGTTTTCTTTTAGCTAAAATATCATGAAGAATTATAAAATTCGGGCGCGGAAACTAATATTTATGTGAATTTTTACAAAAGTAAAGTCAGATTTTACCTATTCTTGAAATGGATATTTTTGTTACAACATTCATATTCATGCTTTAGGATTTATACTGTAGTGTGGTTAATTAACAATAAAAAAATAAACAAGAAAATGTATAAACTTTAATACAATAACGGAGGAAATATAAATATAAATGTATGTCACGGGTATTGTGATGTATAAAAATGGATGTGAAGTGACAAGTGTCAGTTATGATAGTGTCAATGTATGCGAAGTGACAGGTGTGTCAGTGTCAGTGATATGATAATGCATAATGCTTCGCCACAATACTATGAATAATTTTAGCATTGGACATGCAAAAGTGACCATAACGTGTAACAAACAGATAATAAACATTCAATTTTCGGTTGTCATTTTAATGAATACGTTGTATATTGTAAGCTACATGGGCTGAATTCTGGAATACCAACCACACTTGAAATAGCAATTTTCTTGTTGCAATGTTTTCTTTTAGCTAAAATATGATGAAGAATTATAAAATTCGGGCGCGGAAGCAAATATTTATATGATTTTTTACAAAAATGAAGTCAGATTTTACCTTTTCTTGATGAATACGTTGTATATTGTAAGCTACATGGGCTAGATTCTAGAATACCTACCACATTTGAAATAGCAATTTTCTTGTTGCAATGTTTTCTTTTAGCTAAAATATGATGAAGAATTATAAAATTCGGTCGCGGAAGCAAATATTTATATAATTTTCTACAAAAATAAAGTCAGATTTAACCTATTCTTGATTAATACGTTGTATATTGTAAGCTACATGGGCTGGATTCTAGAATACCTGCCACACTTGAAATAGCAATTTTCTTGTTGCAATTTTTTCTTTTAGCTAAAATATGATGAAAAATTATAAAATTCGGGCGCGGAAGCAAATATTTATATGATTTTTTACAAAAATTAAGTCAGATTTTACCTATTCTTGATGAATACATTGTATATTGTAGGCTACATGGGCTGGAGTTTAAAATACCTACCACACTTGAAATAGCAATTTTCTTGTTGCAGTGATTTCTTTTAGCTAAAATATGATGAAGAATTATAAAATTCGGGCGCGGAAGCAAATATTTATATGAATTTTTACAAAAATAAAGTCACATTTTACCTTTTCTTCATGAATACGTTGTATATTGTAATAATAATAATCATAATAATAATAATAATTTATTGCCCAACAGTAATCCGATATCAGGACAAAATATAAAATAATAATCATAACATAATACATGTATTGAGATACATAATACAAATATATATTAAATAAAAATATGTGGATACAGAAGATTGGCTGCATGGAAAGCTATATAAATTGGAGATCGTTTTAAAATATCAGTGCGCGAGGTCGAGAGATGAAAGGACCTGGCATATCTTCTTAAGAAATCGAGCACAGGACCATTCTCTCCTCTCGGCCAGGGACTGCATGGAATGGCGTTGTAATAGGGAATCCTGGTCTGTGCCTCTTACTGGATAGGACCTATCTAGTTTATACGAGAGATATTTTAAAAATCTACGATGGATTTGATCAAGAGCAAGACTTTGATAATGATAAAACGGATACCAAATTAAGCAACCATACTCAAATTTACTCATTATGAATGCTAGATATAAAGATTTAAGAACATTGATGTCAGTAAACATATTAGAAATTCTTATTAGAAAACCCAGTGTCTTGCTAGCTGATTTGCAAATATTATTTATGTGTTCTGTGAACATGAAATTGCTACAGAATGTAACTCCAAGAACTTTGATGGAATTTTTTCTCGCTAAAGAATTATTCTGCATATTGTATTCCATCTGTAATGGGCACTTTTTACGTGTATACGTAACTATACATTTGTCTGTATTTATTTTAATTTATTTCTAATGCACCAGTTGACCATTAAATTTATATTGGTTTGTAAATTAATTGTTTCTGCTGGAGTATTAATATTTAAATATAATTTGATGTCATCAGCATAGGCAAGAACTTTACAGTTAAAGGATGATATTAGATCATTTATGAACAATATAAACAAGAGCGGCCCTAGGTTAGATCCTTGCGGTACACCTGATATAGCAACAAATTTAAAAGATTCAAAACCATTATAGAAAACACAACATGTGCGATTATGTAAATAAGATTTTAATAATTTAATGACAGAGGGAGCTGCCCCAAAGTTACTTATTTTATGAAGTAACAGATTGTGGTCAATGGAATCAAAGGCACGCGTTAAATCAGTGTAAACAGTGTCTACTTGACCTCTTTCATCCAACACCTCACAGACGAATTGTGAAAACGATGCGAGATTAGTAATAGTTGATCTTTCAACCATAAAACCATGTTGATCTGGAGATATTAAGCAACGAGTATTAGTGTAAATATTCTTATACATTACCATCTCGAGTAGCTTAGCAAAATTATTCAAAATGGAGATGGGTCTATAATTATTAATATAAGATTTATCACCTTTTTTGAAGACTGGTGTTATTCTGGTTTTTTTCCAACGTTCGGGAAAGGTACAAGTGCTAATTGCGAGATTAATAATAGTACAGAGTGGTTTTGTAAGTACTGATCGACAGTCTTTAATAAGAAAACTGGGAATTTGGTCTTCTCCAGCAGTACATTTGGTAGAAAAGGATGACATTAAAACACTAAGTTCATTTTCACTAACTTTCAGAAAATTGAAAGGCTGAGAGTTATTATTTGCATCTACAAAAGTGTCAGATGAACTTTCTGAGAAAAAACTAGAAAAGAAAGAAGCAAATGCATTGACAATATCCTGTGGAGAATCATATTCACAACTGTCATCATGAAGAATACCTGGTATACGAGTGGTACCTTGCTTTAGATTTACATATTTCCATAGCTCATTTGGATTCGATTTTACATTTTTTTCTATATTACTAACATAACAGTTATAAGCGTTATTAATTTGCGATTTTACTAAAACCCTCAGTCTTTTAAATTCATTGAAATAATACACATTATTTGTTTTCAACCATTTACGTCTGTAATATTCTTTAGTTGAGAGGCTATATTTGATTTCAGATGTGAACCAAGGGGGGTATTTAGAATTTTTAAATGTACCCTTAAGTACTGAGTCATCAAATATAGCATACAGCATGGAGAAAAATTTATCCAGAGCTTCTTCAACGCATTGGTAATGATTCAAACAAGACCAGTCTGTATTACAAAAAGCATGATATAATTTAAAGAAGTTAGCTTTCCTGAAATTATAACGAAGATTGCCAGCAGAAGAAAAATTGACTATTTTAGAAGGATTTGGAACATTAAATTGAAAAGATAAGGCAGGATGATGTTTATCTTCACCAACTATTGGAAAATTAGACTTATTAATATTAATATCGTCACAAAAATTTGATAATATTAAATCTAATATCTTACCATTAGTATTTTCAACTGTGTTAAATTGCTTAATATTAAGAACACTACAGAAATTTCTGAAGGACACTGATTTGATGCAATTCATTGACATATTATATAAATTAGGAAGGTTGAAATCACCTACGAGTATAAACTTTTCATTTAGAAGTATTGGTATTAATGCATCTAAGAATACAACAATTTCATTATTATTTAAATCAGGGGGAATATATATTGCACTTATTAAGCAGGATGAATAATTGAAATAACATCTACAAATACTAATATCGATTAATGGTGAAATATTTGATAAATTTTTTGTATCTAAAACTTTAAAGGAAATATGATCCCTTATGCCAATTAGTACTCCTCCGCCTTTTGAGCGATCTACATTTGAAAAATTTCTATCACATCGGATAACATTATAATTAGATGAAAAAAGTTCTGAGTTATACATTGAACTATTTAGCCATGTTTCATAAATAAATATAATATCATAACAACTAGAACAACAATTAATATAGAATTCAAGAGATTTTGTATTAAGTCCATTCGTATTTTGATAATAACAATGAAATATGATCGGATTACTATCGGGCTTATTTAGTTTTCCGACATTGTAACAATTGTCGGTATTCCATTTACATATTTTATTTTCAAGTTCGATTCACCATTCGACAAACGATTTTGCAGATCACGTTTCACGATATTATAGAATTCAATTTGTTTTCTTGTTCTATCTCGAGACATCGATATATTTTTCCATTTATTTGATGATTTTAGTTTTTTAATATTTTTAAATATTTTTGCTATATCATCATTTGACGCTAATTTTATTTTAATTGGGCGTGGACGGGAGGCCGATGAGTCAAAGCGACCTAGTCTTATTGGTTTATCAAACTGAGAATCCACTCCTAAGTCGGTTAAAATATTTTTAATTTCATTAGTGTCCGATGCTGATTTTACTTGTTCATTAGCAGAAGTATTTTCAATCAAACCATATATCATAATATTGTTTTTACGTTTTTCACGTTCATAAATTTCATGAATAATTTCTTCAGTGACTACAAAGTTCTACATTCTTTAATATCGTTTTGCAGACCTAATCATTGACTTTAACTCATCAAGAGCATCTGATATAGGACTACAGGTGGGACAAGTAAATTTTAATCCTCCAACCCCAGATCTAAATTTTCTAGCTTCTGCTGCAGTTAGATCAACACAAGCATAATTGAAATTTTTTTTGCAAAGTGAACAGCGTACAAGACGGTGCTCCTCACTTTATTGATGACAACAAGAGCAGACTATATTATCACTCATTGTTCAACAAGAAAATAAAAAAACTAGATGGACAAAGAACAAAACACCCAGTATATAAATTTTAACCAAACACTCAGTATATTGGAAAGAAATTAATGAATGACAACAAGTAAAATTAACCAAACAAGTATAAACCAAGAATGAGACAGCGACAAAAGTCAGTAGTAAAGACTACTTAAAAAAATAAATAATAAAGAATAACTCACCCCAGGATATATAAATGGCAGAGATAACTACACCAATAGATAGATGAAAATTTGACGAATCCAAAGATACCAATCACTAATTCACAGTTATAAAAAATGCCTAATAAATATACAACTAACGTGGAGCAGAAAAAAACACGTGCAGCCGAATCTCATTCAATCTCAATTGGTAAGGTACATGGGCTGGATTCTAAAATACCTACCACACTTGAAATAGCAATTTTTGCAATGTTTTCTTTTAGCTAAAATATCATGAAGAATTATAAAATTCGGGCGCGGAAACTAATATTTATGTGAATTTTTACAAAAGTAAAGTCAGATTTTACCTATTCTTGAAATGGATATTTTTGTTACAACATTCATATTCATGCTTTAGGATTTATACTGTGGTGTGGTTAATTAACAATAAAAAAATAAACGAGAAAATGTATAAACTTTAATACAATAACGGAGGAAATATAAATATAAATGTATGTCACGGGTATTGTGATGTATAAAAATGGATGTGAAGTGACAAGTGTCAGTTATGATAGTGTCAATGTATGCGAAGTGACAGGTGTGTCAGTGTCAGTGATATGATAATGCATAATGCTTCGCCACAATACTATGAATAATTTTAGCATTGGACATGCAAAAGTGACCATAACGTGTAACAAACAGATAATAAACATTCAATTTTCGGTTGTCATTTTAATGAATACGTTGTATATTGTAAGCTACATGGGCTGAATTCTGGAATACCAACCACACTTGAAATAGCAATTTTCTTGTTGCAATGTTTTCTTTTAGCTAAAATATGATGAAGAATTATAAAATTCGGGCGCGTAAGCAAATAGTTATATGATTTTTTACAAAAATAAAGTCAGATTTTACCTATTCTTGATGAATACGTTGTATATTGTAAGCTACATAGGATGGATTCTAGAATACCTACTACACTTGAAATAGCTATTTACTTGTTGCAATGTTTACTTTTAGCTAAAATATGATGAAGAATTATAAAATTCGGGCGCGGAAGCAAATTTTTATATGATTTTTTACAAAAATAAAGTCAGATTTTTCCTATTCTTGATGAATACGTTGTATATTGTAAGCTACCTGGGCTGGATTTTAGAAAACCTACCACACTTGAAATAGCAATTTTCTTGTTGCAATAATTTCTTTTAGCTAATATATGATGAAGAATTATAAAATTCGAGCGCGGAAGCAAATATTTATATGATTTATTACAAAAATAATGTCAGATTTTACCTATTATTGATGAATACGTTGTATATTGTATGCTACATGGGCTGGATTCTAGAATGCCTACCACACTTAAAATAGCAATTTCCTTGTTGCAATATTTTTATTTAGCTAAAATATGATGAAGACTTATAAAATTCGAGAATATTTATATGATTTATTACAAAAATAAAGTCAGATTTTACCTATTCTTAAAATGGATATTTTTGTTAAAACATGCATATTCATGCTTTAGGATCTATACTATGAAAAATTTTAGCGTTGGACATGCAAAAGTGACCATAACGTGATAACAATCGGATAATAAACATTCAATTTTCGGGTGTCATTTTATTGTACACACTGTATATTGTAAGCTACATATTTATATGATTTTTTACAAAAATAAAGTCAGATTTTAACTTTTCTTGATGAATACGTTGTATATTATAAGCTACATGGGCTGGATTCTAGAATACCTACCTCACTTGAAATAACAATTTTCTCATTGAGAATTATAAAATTCGAGCGCGGAAGCAAATATTTGTATGATTAATTACAAAAATAAAGTCAGATTTTATCTATTTTTGAAATGGATATTTTTGTTAAAACATGCATATTCATGCTTTAGGATCTATACTATGGAAAATTTTAGCATTGGACATGCAAAAGTGACCATAACGTGATAACAATCAGAAAATAAACATTCAATTTTCGGGTGTAATACGTTGTATATTGTAAGCTACATGGGCTGGATTCTGGAATACCTACCACACTTGAAATAGCAATTTTCTTGTTGCAATGTTTTCTTTTAGCTAAAATATGATTAAAATTTATAAAATTCGGGCGCGGAAGGAAATATTTATATGATTTTTTACAAAAATAAAGTCAGATTTTACCTATTCTTGATGAATACGTTGTATATTGTAAGCTACATGGGATGGATTCTAGAATACCTACTACACTTGATATATCAATTTTCTTGTTGCAATGTTTACTTTTAGCTAAAAAATTATGAAGAATTATAAAATTCGGGCGCGGAAGCTAATTTTTATTTGATTTTTTACAAAAATAATGTCAGATTTTACCTATTCTTGATGAATACTTTGTATATTGTAAGCTACATGGGCTGGATTCTAGAATACGTACCACAGATCAAATAGCAATTTTCTTGTTGCAATGTTTACTTTTAGCTAAAATATGATGAAGAATTATAAAATTCGGGCGCGGAAGCAAATATTTATTTTATTTTTTACAAAAATAATGTCAGATTTTACCTATTCTTGATGAATACGTTGTATATTGTAAGCTACATGGGCTGGATTCTAGAATACCTACCACACTTGAAATAGCAACTTTCTTGTTGCAATGTTTTCTTTTAGCTAAAATATGATGAAGAATTATGAAATTCAGGCGCGGAAGCAAATATTTATATCATTTTTTACAAAAATAAATTCAGATTTTACCTATTATTGATGAATACGTTGTATATTGTAAGCTACATAGGCTGGATTCTAGAATACCTACCATACTTGACATAGCAATTATCTAGTTGCAATGTTTTCTTTTAGCTAAAATATGATAAAAAATTATAAAATTTGGGCGCGGCAGCAAATATTTATATGATTTTCTACAAAAATAAAATCAGATTTTACCTTTTCTTGATGAATACGTTGTATATTGTAATCTACATGGGCTGGATTCTAGATTACCTACCACACTTGAGATAGCAATTTTCTTGTTGCAATGTTTTCTTTTAGCTAAAATATATCAAGAATTATAAAATTTGAGCGCGGAAGCAAATATTTATTTGATTTTTTACAAAAATAAAGTCAGATTTTACTTATTCTTGAAATGTATATTTTTGTTAAAATATTCATATTCATGCTTTAGGATCTATATTATAGATAATTTTAGCATTGCACATGCAATAGTGACCATAACGTGGTACCAATCAGATAATAAACATTCAATTTTTCTGTGTCATTTTAATGAATACGTTGTATATTGTAAGCTACATTGGCTGTATTCTAGAAAACCTACCACACTTGACATAGCAATTTTCTTGTTGCAATGTTTTCTTTTAGCTAAATTATGATGAAGAATTGTAAAATTCGTGCACTGAAGCAAATATTTATATGATTTTTTACAAAAATAAAGTCAGATTTTACCTTTTCTTGATGAATACGTTGTATATTGTAAGCTACATGGGCTGGATTCTAGAATATCTACCACACTTAAAATAGCAATTTTCTTGTTGCAATATTTTTATTTAGCTAAAATATGATGAAGAATTATAAAATTTGAGCGCGGAAGCAAATATCTATATGATTTATTACAAAAATAAAGTCAGTTTTTACCTATTCTTGAATTGGATATTTTTGTTAAAACATGCATATTCATGCTTTAGGATATATACTATGGGAAATTTTAGCATTGGATATGCAAAAGTGACAATACGTGATAACAATCAGATTATAAACATTCAATTATCGGGTGTAATACGATGTATATTGTAAGCTACATGTGCTGGATTCTTGAATACCTGCCACACGTGAAATAGCAATTTTCTTGTTGCAATGTTTTCTTTTAGCTAAAATATGATGAAGAATTATAAAATTCGGGCGCGAAAGCAAATATTTATATGATTTTTTACAAAAATAAAGTCAGATTTTACCTATTCTCGATGAATACGTTGTATATTGTAAGCTACATGGGATTGATTCTAGAATACCTACCACACTTGAAATAGCAAATTTCTTGTTGCAATGTTTACTTTTAGCTAAAATATGATGAAGAATTATTAAATTCGGGCGCGGAAGCAAATTTTTATTTGATTTTTTACAAAAATAATGTCAAATTTTACCTATTCTTGATGAATACGTTGTATATTGTAAGCTACATAGGCTGGATTCCAGAATACGTACCACACATGAAATAGCAATTTTCTTGTTGCAATGTTTTTTTTTTAGCTAAAATATTATGAAAAATTATAAAATTCGGGCGCGGAAGCAAATATTTATATGATTTTTTACAAAAATAAAGTCAGATGTTAACTTTTTTCATGAATACATTGTATATTGTAAGCTACTTGGGCTGGATTCTAGAATACCTACCGCACTTGAAATAGCAATATTCTGATGAAGAATTATAAAATTCGGGCGCGGAAGCAAATATTTATACGATTCTTTACAAAAATAAAGTCAGATTTTACCTATTCTTAAAATGGATATTTTTGTTAAAACATTCATATTCATGCTTTAGGATCTATACTATGGATAATTTTAGCTTTGGATATGCAAAAGTGACCATAACGTGGTACTAATCATATATAAACATTCAATTTTCGGGTGTCATTTTAATAAATACGTTGTATATTGTAAGCTACATGGACTGGATTCTAGATTACCTACCACACTTGAAATAGCAATTTTCTTGTTGCAATGTTTTCTTTTTGCTAAAATATGATGAAGAATTATAAAATTCAGGCGCGGAATCAAATATTTATATGATTTTTTACAAAATAAAGTCAGATTTTATATTTTTTTGATGAATACGTTGTATATTGTAAGCTACATGGGCTGGATTCTAGAATACCTACTGTTATGTATTTCTAGCCATCTAGCGGGAAATGTAATAAACGTTATTTTAGGTAGCTAGGTTGGCAACACTTAATATAGAGGTTAGAATTGTTTGATGTATGACACATGCACATGCAAAATAAATACCGTAATAATAAATAGATTTATTTATTAAGCACCAAACTAAATAGTGTGTAAACAATTGTTTATACGAGTTCCCAGGTGGGTACACTACAAATTAGCGACGAGGATAAACAATAACAAAAGGGCCAGAATTTTAGCAAAATGCCGAATACAAATCAAGCCACACCCGTTGAAAGTTCAACTTCTAACAAAATAATTGGGTTATCAATATAACCGTTTCATCCAAATAAATCAGTCTGGAATACTTATCTAAAAAGGTTAAATAATAAATTAAACCTCTACGGTGTTCCAGAAGACAAAAAGGTGCTTGTATTACTAGATGTTATTGGAGAAAGAATATATGAAAGGTTATGCGATTTGTGTGAGCCCGAAGAACCGGAAGCAAAGTCCTTTAACTTTCTAACTGAAAAACTTACCACATTTTTCCAACCTGTACCAAATAGTTTGGCGGAAAGAGTAAAGTTTCAACAAAGAATCCAGAACGACAGCGAAACAGCGCAAGATTATGCTGCAGAATTGAAGAAACTGACAAGACATTGTAAGTTTCCCCCGGATTGGTTTGAAGATGCATTGACGACTCAATTCATATATGGTTTGAAATCGGAAAGCACGAGACTGAAATTGCTGGAGACGAAGGATTTAAAGTTCGAGAAAGCTGTAGAATTAGCTACAGAAATAGACAGAAATAAACAGGCGTTCGCAGAACTAGCAGAACCTAACAATAGAACATCAGTCAACAGATTGGAAGAAGATGAAGCGCAAGTATGCAAAACAAACATTACGTTACACATTGCGCCAGCCTGTAAATCCAAACCAAAGGTTAGCGGAGAGCGTCAAAGAACAAAAGACAAAAAAAATGCAACTCGAGTATGTCAAGTTGAGCGCGACGAGGAACAGGAGGCTATAATTTGGAGCGTAAGTTCAAATCAGCGTAAACTATTTACGGAATTAAGTGTAGAAGGTACACAAACACGTTTCTTGATTGATACGGGTGCGTCTATTTCGCTGATGAGTGCTAGAAAATTTAAAGAATTGAAAGCAAAGGTTAAAATCGAACCTACAAAAGTAAATCTGACTACCTACACAGGAGAAAAGGTAAATTTAGTAGGCGCGGCAGAAGTCGAAGTTAAGACGGAAGCGTCAAAAGAACAAAACCTAAGGCTGTATATAACAGAAGAAGAATATGAAAATATAATAGGTCTGGAATGGTTATATGTACTCAAGTTAGATTGGGCAAAAATAATTAATGCAGATGTTAAAGCTTTGAAAGCAGAAGAAGCTGAAGAAGCTCAAATGAAGCTAACAGAACTAAAAAAGAAATATGAAGTTATATTTCAACCGGGCGTTGGTAAGATTAAAGGTATGAAGGCAAGAATCAAGCTGAAGCAGAATTATACGCCTGTATTCAAGAAGCCGATGAAGGTGGCATACGCCCTAGAAGACAAAATAAGTCAAGAAATCGACCGACTAGAGCGGGAGGGAATAATCATCAAGGTAGATCATGCAGAGTTTGCTACTCCGGTGGTACCAGCCATAAAAAGAGATGGAAATGTCCGCCTGTGCGGAAATTTCAAAGTGACGGTGAATCCTCAACTTGTGGTAAACCAACATCCGATACCTTCTATAGAATATATAGTAAATAAAATAGGCAAGAGGAAAATTTATTCCAAAATTGACATCAGCCAAGCGTTCACAAACATAGAAGTTCATGAGGATGATCGTCATATATTAACTTTCAATACTAACAAAGGGTTATATCAATATAACCGTTTGCCCTTTGGAATTTCGTCATCCCCCGCTATCTGGCAAAAAACAGTCGAGGTTGTATTGAATGGAATACCGAATATTGCAATAATGTACGGCGACATCGAGATAGGCACAAATTCTATGCAAGAACACTTACAAATAATCGAAGAAATATTTAAACGCCTAGCGGAGCACAACATCCGTCTGAATACGCAGAAATGCGAATTTCTGAAGAAAGAAATCGAATATTGTGGAATGAAGATAAGCGAGAAAGGAATTCAGAAATGTAAGAACATCACTGAAGCAGTAATGGCAGTCCCAGAGCCGAAGAATACTACAGAAGTAAGAGCATTTCTTGGGCTAGTGAATTTTTACGGCAAATTTGTTAAGAATTTGAGCACTATAGCTCACCCATTGAATAAATTGCTTTGCAAAAATGTTAAATTCATTTTCGATGAAAAATGCAGAAAAGCATTTACTGAAATAAAGAAGTGCATTACGTCAGATACATTTTGGTACACCACGATCCTAAGAGGAAAATCGTTCTTTCCACGGATGCAAGTCCAATAGGAATCGGGGCAGTACTAGCACATGTGATGGAGGATGGTAGCGAAAGACCGATAGCTTTTGCAAGTAGATCGCTAAGCGAAACGGAGCGCCGCTACAGCCAAATTGACAAGGAAGCGTTGAGTATAGTATGGGGAGTTAAAAAGTTCTTCCAGTACGTATATGGACGGAGGTTTACACTGATTACGGATCACAAACCGCTTGTGTCCATATTTAATCCTAAAAAGACTTACCACGTTTTTCAGCGATAAAAATGCAACATTATGCGTTATTTCTTCAAGACTTCAATTACGATATAGTATACAGGAAAACCGACGAACACGGAAACGCCGACTGCATGTCGAGATTTCCAACTACGAGTGAAGAAGTTTACCAATACTCAAATGCGGATACATTCGAGATAAATCAAATCGAAGTATTACCAGTCACGGCAAAAGACGTCAAGACTGAATTGAAGAAAGAAGCGCACATGCGAGAGCTAATTAGAGCTCTGACTGAGGGAGTAACTTTACCCAGGAGCATGACCTTTGGACACCCTCAACATCATTTCTCTATAATGAATGATTGCTTATTTATGGGTATTGGGGTATACATACCAGAAAAACTCAGGACACAAATATTAGAAGAGCTGCATCGAGGACATCAAGGTATTGTTCGCACGATAAATTTGGCGAGAGGACATGTTTGGTGGCCTAATATAGATGGAGATTTAGAGACGATGGTGAGAGACTGTGAAGACTGCCAAAAACAACAAAATAACCCTGAAAAGACAACGCAATACAAATGGGTTTACCCTGCAGCACCAATGGAGAGAATTCATATCGATTATGCGGGCCCATTTAAACAGTATTATTATCTGGTCATAGAGGATGCGTACAGTAAATGGATGGAAATATTCCCAGTCAAAAGCATCACTTCTGAAATTACGATAAAATGTCTAACAAGATTCTTCTCAACGTTTGGATTGCCCCATATAATTGTGTCGGACAACGGTACTAATTTTCAGAGCAATGAATTTAAAGCATTTTGTGGGAAAAATGGAATTATTCATAAGTTTACAGCACCCTTTCACCCAGCGACAAATGGTTTAGCAGAGAGGGGGGTACAGTCATTTAAAAAATCATTACGAGCTTCTCTACAGAAATTTTACAATGTGTTGTTAGGAGTTAGTAACTTCTTGTTAGCATATAGAAGAACACCACACAGTAGTACGCGTCAATCACCAGCACAAATGTTCTTAGGAAGAAATATAAGATCAAAACTGGATTTGGTAAAACCAAATGTTGTCCAAGAAAAGAATAATTTACGAATAAGTGAACCGGTGAAATTTAGACATTTGGGAATAGGGGACCAAGTAGCAGTTAGATTCTATAACGGAAATGATAAATGGAAAATGGGAAAAATTGTGGACAAAGAAGGAGACATGCATTACATCGTAGATGTAGAGGGAAAAACGCATCGAAGACATATAGACCAAGTAAGACGAACGGGAGATAAAGATGTCGATCCAGAAACTGCGACTCGAGAAGATGTGAACATTGATAAGGGTTTCCCAGGTAAAGAATACAACTTCCAGGTCGAACAGAATCAACAGGAGGACAAAGATGAAAGAGGAACTCCAGAAGCGGACGACCCAGGAAACAAAGTTGATGTGAGTACTAGCCTTCCAAGGACAACTCAAAGTGGAAGAATTGTACGTCAGCCCAACAAACTAACTTATTAATGTATAATCTCATATGCTAAATATTGAAAATTCAAGTATATCTGTTATCGTCAAAGAGAGGAAATGTTATGTATTTCTAGCCATCTAGCGGGAAATGTAATAAACGTTATTTTAGGTAGCTAGGTTGGCAACACTTAATATAGAGGTTAGAATTGTTTGATGTATGACACATGCACATGCAAAATAAATACCGTAATAATAAATAGATTTATTTATTAAGCACCAAACTAAATAGTGTGTAAACAATTGTTTATACGAGTTCCCAGGTGGGTACACTACACCTACTTCACTTGAAATAGCAATCTTCTGATCAAGAATTATAAAATTCGGGCGCGGAAGCAAATATTTATATGATTTTTTACAAAAATAAAGTCAGATTTTACCTATTCTTAAAATGGATATTTTTGTTAAAACATTCATATTTATGCTTTAGGATTTATACTATGGGTAATTTTAGCTTTGCACATGCAAAAGTGACCATAACGTGGTACCAATCAGATATAAACATTCAATTTTCGGGTATCATTTTAATGAATACGTTGTATATTGTAAGCTACATGGGCTGGATTCTAGATTACCTACTACACTTGAAATAGCAATTTTCTTATTGCAATGTTTTCTTTTAGCTAAAATATGATGAAGAATTATAAAATTCGGGGGCGAAATCAAATATTTATATGATTTTTTACAAAAATAGATTCAGAATTTACTTATTATTGATGAATACGTTGTATATTGTAAGCTACATTGGCTGGATACTAGAATACCTACTACACTTGTTGCAATGTTTTCTTTTAGCTAAAATATGATAAAGAATTATAAAATTCGAGCGCGGAAGCAAATATTTATATGATTTATTACAAAAATAATGTCAGATTTTACCTATTATTGATGAATACGTTGTATATTGTAAGCTACATGGGCTGGATTCTAGAATACCTACCACACTTAAAATAGCAATTTTCTTGTTGAAATGTTTTCTTTTAGCTAAAATATGATAAAGAATTATAAAATTCGGGCGCGGAAGCAAATAATTATTTGATTTTTTACAAAAATAAAGTCAGATTTTACCTATTCTTGAAATTGATGTTTTTGTTAAAACATTTATATTCATGCTTTAGGATCTATACTATGGATAATTTTAGCATTGGACATACAAAAGTGACCATAACGTGGTACCGGTCAGATAATAAACATTCAATTTTCGGGTGTCATTGTAATGAATACGTTCCATATTGTAAGCTACATGGGCTGGATTCTAAAATACCTACCACACTTGAAATAGCAATTTTCTTGTTGCAATGTTTTCTTTTAGCTAAAATATGATAAAGAATTATAAAATTCGGGCACGGAAGCAAATATTTATATGAATTTTTTAAAAATGAAGTCAGATTTTACCTATTTTTGATGGATACGTTGTATATTGTAAGCTACATGGGCTGGATTCTAGAATACCTACCACACTTGAAATAGCATCTTTCTTGTTGCAATGTTTTCTTTTAGCTAAAATATGATAAAGAATTATAAAATTTGGGCGCGAAAGCAAATATTTATATGATTTTTTACAAAAATAAAGTCAGATTTTACCTATCCTTGATGAATACGTTGTATATTGTAAGCAACATGGGCTGGATTCTAGAATACCTACCACACTTGAAATAGCAATATTCTTGTTACAATGGTTTCTTTTAAGTAGTTAAGTCATGAGAGTTCTGGCTCATAGGTGCGGGGGTGAGTTGGTGCTGAGGGTGTTGGGGGCGGTGGTATGCGGGTTGCTGTGACGTCATAGCGGTGAGATGCGGGTGCGGTGACGTAATAGCGGTGGGTTTGTGAGTTGTCAAGACGTTAGCAGGGTCCTCAAGGCGTTGGCGGGGTCCTCAATACATTAGCGGGGGCCGCGCTTAAGACCCGCGTTTGACCATATGGTGGGTGACTTATTTACAAAATTAGTATTTGAACACATGACTTTACCCAGACAGACAAATTTAATTTATTTACTTTGGAAATCGAACATTTGCAATCTGATTAACCAGCATCTACACATAAATTGCCACGAGCCACAAAGTGTTTCCTAGTCGAGTAATTAAGGATCAAGCTTTATAAACAAGTAGTTTGTGTTTGACACCGTATCGAAGCTAATTTTTATTATGTAATTAAAAGGGGAACGAGAAATTAGCACACTACTTAAATGTTTTCGCAGACAAATTTAATTTCTGCACTCTAATCATCGAGCACGTGGTTGAATGTCCAGATGTTCATTGAACAAGTATGTGCTTGTTTTTTTATGAAGTTCAAAAGATCTGCACTGCCACTGCACTGTTTATTCATCACCGGGGATAGGGAAGGAATAAATAATAAAAACATCTATTATATTTATTTATTTATTTGTGAAACTATATTACAAATACCTGAAATACAATATCTATGGACTAAACTAGCGGATAAGTTTCTGGTGACATAAAACTTATCATTCGTTTATCATCATATGGACTTAAAGCTAACTTATTCTGTCTAACAGTATATACAACATCTTGTTTTGATGTTATTAACATTTGTGGTTTTGTTATAGTTTCATTATTAAATATGCAATTGTAATAGTCTTCAAAACAAATTGATTTCAATGTAGCTTTCGAAATACCTTTAGCCTTCATACTTACCTCATGCTTATTGTTTGAAAAAGTTTTATATGCATACATTTTTGCCCGTAACCCAATAAATTCAGTCATAATGTTACCATTATTTTCATCTTTCATTAAACTTAATTTTATCACATAGACCTTATAAATCTTCCAGAGAATTCTGAAATCGGCTACATTTTTGAAGTTGATTTGGAGTACCCCAAGTCATCGACTTTCTCATTAACTAAAGGAATGTTATATACATTATCTATATGGTACTCTGAAGTATCAAACTTATGAAGATCTCTTTTCATAATATTATAAATATTAACATTTTTAAATAAATAAATTAATCTGTCAGTATCGGTATAACACAATTCTGCATTTGAATTTAAATTTTGTTGAATATAGTTATAATGAAAGTCATAAATGTATGTTTTTGATATATCTAATATATAAAATCCCACATAAATAGGCTTGTTAAGAGCTACTGATGTTTATTTATTTCAACAAGTATTACGTCATCACCGAGTATAGTACAGCTGTGAAAATTTGGTTAAGCTATGAGATTTTTCGCTCCATGTTTGCCATCCCACATTGTAACTAATTTAACATTTTTATGTTTTCGAAAATTTTCCATCGTTTTCCCAAAAACAGCATTATTGATCAATTTAAAAAAATTCTTTTGAAATTCATTATTTGATTGCTTTCTAAGTTCAGTGTTTAAATCGATATAAGATTTTTACCAAAGACTTTGCTTGAATTTAAGAATTCTGTGAATTTTCTTTAGTTGTAATCCTAATTTCAAACACTGTTTCAAATTTTGATAATGTATAACATAGTTTTTTTTATTATATAAGTTTGCTACTAATTTAGACTGCTTTGAATTTGGAGGTATAAAATTTTCCGGACATAATGGCAAATCTTTATGTAATTCATGTAAAGATTTGAGGTACTCCAAATCAACTTCAAAAATGTAGTCGATTTCAAAATTCTCTGGAAGATTTATAAGGTCTATGTGATAAAATTCAGTAATATTAACACAGCTGAATTCTCCATATGGTAAATAGTGACTCATCGCCGCTCGGTACAAATTATTCACATCAAAATACATAAGGTAAGTATCTTCTTCTTTGGAGTTGTACAATTCATTTAAATATTTACTATTTGCCTTTGCGTACCTCTTTGAACACTGGACTAAACCACCTCGAATCCCTTTTTCTATAAATAGTAATTTTTCAACATCTGTATGTAATTCAAGTTGTATATTTGTATATTTCAACATCGCCTCAAATGCTAGACCAGGCGCTGTGAAATAATGAAGAGCTTCTAATTTATGTGTTTCTAAAAAATTTTTTCAAAAATTTTCAAACACATCTGCTAATAAATGAACATCCGTTGTTAGATACAGGTCGGAATATTCCCCGAATATTTTGATGTTCAATGTTTCCCATACTTTTTTAGCATGTTCATAATCCTGGTCATTGATGTTTTCATGCCTCAAACTACTATAAAATTCATTCTGGACAGGTAAAAAAGATTCTTCAAAATTATCCCAGTTGTCAACATATTCATAAGGAAATACCCCTTTTCTTGCCAGTAACTTAAACTGGTTTATGTCTTTACAGAAATTTTGTGTTATCGGCTTCTCATCGTCTTTCAAATAGGATGATAATTTTCCAATACTACTAGGCATAAATCGGAAAGAATCTATGAACCTGAAATTTATTTTTGAGCCTTGAATATATTTTGTAAATGAAATGTAGCGTTCTTTATTTACTGGAAGTAATGACACTACTCCTGGTATCTTTTTAGCTATGTTTTTAATAATGAAATGTCTATCATAATTACCGAGGTTATGAAATACAACTGGGATAGTATATGATTTTTTAAAATTTAGATTACATGATTGATGCGCCGCGCCACGAAAAAAACCTGTAAAATGGTTGTGATCGCGAACTTTTATATCAGTCACAAAGAACTCCTTTTGACATATGTAACAAATTTTTGTTCTTAAGAACTCGATTTCTTGTTCTCTTGTCATTTTTAGGGGTACTGGGTTATCAAATTTATCGCTAATAAACTGTGAAATTTTGTAAAGTTCATTTGAAAACCAATCAATGCAGTGCTCACTTCGGTTTAATTTAAAATCTGAAAGATTGTTATGATGTGAACATTTTAAATAATATGAATGCTACTTGGAACATGCTTATGAATTTTGATTGAATTTTTATTATCTTTATCTTCAGTTTTTCGTAAAATAGATTCTATATCGACATATATTACAAACGGTACAGTATCCTGATAATGATAATTTTTGAATTTTAAATATTTGTTTTCGTCAGTAGGTAATTCAACGCGACATTTATTAATTAATTTACAGTCAATTAAATGCTGATTAAAAGCCGTCTCTCAAATAAAATGATTTAAACATCTATCACAAAAGTACATTTTTCCGTTATGTTTTGATATTTGTTTAGTTAGTAGTCTAGTTAAATTTTTAATCCACATAAAGTGATAATTAGTATTATTTCTTACATTTTTAACAGTGTCATCATCCACTTCTATATTTTTGTCACTACTATCATTATTAGATAACATTAATAAATGAATAAATTTACTACCTTCGAATTTAGTCAAGTACAATGGCACAACTTCATTTTTCTCTTTACCGAATTTTTTCAATGTATAAATATTTATGGATAAATTATTCATTTTTTCAAATTTGGGAATGTTGTTTAAATGCATCGGAAAACTTATGCCGTAATATTTCAACACTCTACTGAAATGTGGGTAAGATGACACTCTATCTGAATTTTTATTTGCAGGATATAGAGCGGAAGCTATAGCCCATAAAAAGCAGTATTCATCTGCATTTTTTAAATTGATTATTGCATGTTTATTTTTAATGTCAAGCGGTAAATCAATATATTCCCCACCAAAAATAGGTGTATATTTATTAATAATAATTTTTAAATGTAATATTTCAAACAAAGCCCACCCCGAATCGCGCTCCTGAAACTCTGATAATTTTGTTAGTATTTTACTCACGTTTTCACGAAACCACTCTCTGACACTTGCCGTGTTGGTTATAATACTATTGGCTGTATTGAAAGATTTTATTTCGATCACACCTGTTTTAGGTAATATAAAATTTGCACTAAAGATTAAATTTACTTTCAAATTTGAAGATTTTAGAAGTTCTTTAATTTTATTAGAAAAAATTCTAAAACATATATTTAAGAATAATGAAGGATTTTTGTAATTTAAATTTGCGATAATTCCCGTACATATTCGAGATTCAAAACAGGATTGTAGATCTTGCCAAACTAATTTTTTTGACTTTAACCCATCGCCATAAATACCTCGTTTTATTTGTTTTAACTTTTCGCGGTAAAATTTGGTTAAAGCTAAATTAGATTCCAACTGAAATAAATTACCATTAATTTCACCATTTTGTTTTAAAGCCCGGTTAATTAATAAAATAAACTTATTAATAACCTTTAACCATCGCATACATTCGTCTTGAGTTTTTAAAATTTTAATTCCGTCGACAAGTGTCTTTAATGCTTTGCTACTTACTTTAGCAACGCTTGACATCGCGATCTGTTCTGTGCGCGTAACTGAGCTCAAATGACTGATTTGCAATGACATCACGCTTCTGAAGGGCTGAGTGTGCAACATCAGACACAGTAACCAATCAAAACAGTGCATTCCAATTTATAAATAATTCATTGCCCACTAATTATTTTAATTTATGCATCATTCAAAAATACATGTCTGAACATGCAAGCTACAACTTTGCAAATTGCGCTGGGAGTAGGGAAAGAATGAAGAACATTAAAAATCATAGCTATTATAATAATTTATTTAAACGAGCTATTTATTCATTACTGATTCGTTAAAATATTATATATATATATATATATATATATATATATATATATATTCTAAAATTAAATGCTTACTTACATTAAAAATACTTATTTACTTTTGTACACATATTACATTTACATAACACACAGTTTTAAAAAAAATCATTGTTTGGTGTGCGGTGAACAATCCACACCATGTCTTCATCGGCATCTTCTTCTTCTTCAATTTCTTTCTCTGCATCTGGTCTGTGCTCAGCATGTTGTTCTTGAGCCATCGTCTCTTCCATCGCCTGATTTTGCACAAAATTTTGTAGCACCTCAAGTGACAAATTAGCTGCTTGTATATATTCCTGCTGATCCGTGATGCACTTTTCGAGGTATTCACAATATTGTTTATATTCTTGAAGCCAGTTATTGGAACAGCAGTCACAGTACCCGATAAGTTCTTCGGGAATAACAACTCTCACAGAAAATACTCGTGCCATGTTGTAATGATGGCTAATTGTTTTGTACTATTTAAAATTCATTTTTAACCCTATTTATACTGTGTGCATTCCAAAGTGCATTACAGCAGATGATACTTCATATGTAGCATTGGTCGTCAGAGAGGTGACGCTTGGTAATCATTCGTTTAGATATCATCAGTAACACACGCCTCTTGTGCAATTACCAGGTGTTATTACAGTTTTTAAATAAAAGTTATCTAATTATTGTAAAACATTTATTTTACATCCAAAAAATAATACAAAATACATTTATATATTACTAACAATATTTGTTAACGGATTATATATAGTTAATTATTTTATCATGGATTATTAAACAATATGCAGCTGTGTTCTCGAGCATATTTTCGGTAGTTTCAAATTCTAATCTAATGTCAACATTACCCGACTTCAATGTCTCACTTTGATGGGAACAATCTATAACTGCTAGAGGTGCTGTATTTAAAAACTCATCTGGCTCGAAAATAGGTTCACATGACCGCTCTTAGTAAGACAATTGAAACAGAGTGTACATAACGTACAGCATTGCCCAATGATTATTTTTAAAGTTTAAATTTAAATTATCATAAGGACACACATCAGAATTTAAATACAACTTAATATTAGTTAAGTGACAATGATTTTATTTACTCATATTTTTACTTAGTTTATTCTTGCGATCAGTTTGAAATCCCACGATGACATAACGCGGTGTTTCTAATTGAGCTGTCGTTTTAATCGGCCAGGTATGTCGCTCCGTTTTTTGTAGTAGTGGATATTCATGAAGCTCCCAGCTGCGGAATGCTATCTCCAAATTAACACTTTTCTCTATATACTTCATAAGCATTAATCGCTCGGCATCAGCTACAGATATATGTGGAATCTTCCAATGAACTTTACTTAACTCAATCTTCATATTTTCGTTTGCTGCGCTATTCTCAATCGCATTCATGTCTGTGCTGCTTCGAATAGACACTAATTCTTGTTGTAAATTTAAAATATTTTTTTTTTAAATCTTCACAGAACCCCAATAGCATGTTTAATGGAATACATATGTTAAAAATGCCGTGATTATCAATTATATGTTTTGTATTATCAGTTAAAGGTGACCAACCAGAAATTTGTAATCGTTTGCTTTCATTCGTGATATAAGAGACATAACCTGTCATACAGGAAGTTATGCCAGGATTACGGACTCTATCTATAACTATTCCAACAATTTCATATCGAATTTCACTGAACAAGAATGCAAATGCGTTGTTAACCAATTTAGCTGTAGTTGACGGTTTGTTGTCATGTGTGGAGAAGTTTTCCCTCAATATAAAGTAAACTATTCCACGGTAGAGTGTACAAATCTTGTTGCTGTATGGGTATGCGTATTTCATCATTATTGTTTTGATGGAGTGCGACTGTGTGGAGGTTGAGGTTCGGCGAGTTAATTAACTATGACACTGATTGCAAAACTACAACTCAATATATTTACATTGACAGTAAAAACATAAACACAGATACTAAGTTACATAGTGAATATAGCATAGAGTTGGGTGCCGGAGCTAGGCGACATTGGCGCCAGCGCCAGTGGCGGGAAGATTCAAACGGCCGGATTGTCATCTCCAACATGTTTAAAATGTAGATGCATACGGTTGATGTGTGTGTTTTTCTGCATGACTGATTGAATCATCAAATAAAGCCTTCTCGGACGCGCTCAAAATATTAGCATTCATTTTGATGAATGCAGAAAATAAAATTTTTATACTTTTTATATTTAACTCCAATCCAAATAATTAATGCTTTTATCCGCTTTCTCGGTCTATTATTATCCAGATTGTACTTTAAACCCAAGAGATTTTAGAAATTAAAAATTGACGGGTGTTAACCCTTCAATAGTCTTCTTACGAATGATGTAACTACACTTTCGAGCAGTATTTATATGTTTGCAAGTAGTATGATTATAGATTTGTTTTTTAAGATGCAATCTTACCGTAATAACTTCTTCTCTGAAATTAATTAACTTTCCGTCTTGGTCTACTATTTTAAGGGTTAAAGAATTTATTACTCGTGTGCTGATTGGTAAAAAGATTATATGATTTGGTGCTTCTATAATTTTGAATCCTGGCGGGACGCGCGGAAAAACTTTATGAATTATGTGCACATTTCTATTATTTGAATAAGAATTTGTAGTTATGCTACACTCAATACACACTGCATTTACTTTAATTATAGAAACTGGATTATCAGATTCATGTGATATATTAGCTGTTAATTGACGAGGTTTAAACCCTAAAATATTACCAATTGAATTGTCTCGTATAAAATTTATTTCCTTATTGCTTCTAACTTCACACTTAAGAGTATTATTATTTGCTACTATGTTTAATTCAGTGTCAGCATCTAACTTACTGGTTAAGAATTTATTTATATCATCAATTTTATAAGAACCTTCCGGAAGAGTTATTACACGACTACCAATATAAAATTTATAATTTTTAATATCAATGTTCGGTATCGCATTATAAACTTCAAAATTTATTAAACCGAGAACGTACTCCGAATCTTCATCGAGTGTAATTGGTGGATAAAAGGTCTGAGTTATAATTGAATTAGTACCGAAGAGCGTAAGCGTGTATGACATGACGGTTCAACCAATACTGAGGAGTAATCAGATTTGTTCATAAAGAAATGCTAAACATAAATGACCACACCTTACACTGTTATTAGGTTGGTATCTATCATAATTGTAGTGTATTGAGCACCTGTTTCCAAAATAATTAACTAGTTCTTTTGGCGGCGCGAGGTTTCCTGTGTAAAAGTAACTAAATTATTATGTTTTTTGTATGCAACCCAATGAGATCCTGGCCCATTACTGTTATCCAAATTAACCATTGCATACTCGTTATGATTAACTTTTTTAGGTAAATTATTTCTCATGAAAACTCCTCTAAAGAAAGGGATTTTTAATAGTTTAGCATATTTTTCAAGATCAATATTAGTTAATGCCCGCGATGGTAAATCTATTGGGAGTTTTTTAAATATAGTCCAAGTCCCTTACGGTACGGCTTCAAGTATAGACCTTTCCCCATAGCTATAGATTCTATCATTTTATTATGGCGCTGAGCTTCTTTTAATTGCTCGGTAGCAGCTTTAGCGTCGTGAACAGCCTTGGCGATACCTGCTGCACCACCCCCAAATGCGCCTAGAGCGCTCAAGCCGGCGAAAATTGGAATTAGGGGAAGGAACCCTCCGTTTTTTGGTAGTGATATAACTCGTGGATTTTTAATCTTTCGCTTTATTCTCTTAACCGTTCGTAAAGCTATTCTTGCAGATTTATTCAAATCAGAACCACTGGTATTTCTCTTTATGGCTTTCCGTGCGCGGTTGACCATGTTGCGAACGACAAACTTCCGCCAGTTTTCTTCCTCTTCTGCACCCGCATCATGACTATTTAAGGAGCACACGTCTTACCTCTTCCGCAGTCAGTAACGAACTGTGCTGATGTAATGTTCATCTCCTTATTTATATCAAAATGCATACTGTAAAACAAAGTCATAGCCTCGTCGTAAAGAATTATGATTTGAATAATGTCAGTAGTGAGCCGCGCCGTAGTATATTATTACCAGATATTGTAAGATGTATTTTAGCCGGTCCATCCGGATGCGGTAAGACAAATGTTATGATTGCACTATTAGAACATGAAAATTGCTTATGTTTTTCTAATATCTACATGTACTCAAAATCATTATTCCAGCCTAAATATGAGTATTTAAAAATGTTACTAGAACGTATAGACGGAGTAGGTTACTTTGCGTATAATGAAAACGTAGATATTGAAAAGCCGTGCAATGCGCAATACAATTCAGTATTTATATTTGATGGTGTAGCGTGTGATAAACAAGATGTAATTAGAGAATACTTTTCTATGGGTCGCCATAAGGCTATAGATTGTTTTTATTTATGTCAGACTTATACTAGAATCCCTAAACATCTTATACGAGATAATGCGAACATATTAGTATTATTTAAACAAGATGATATGAATTTAAAACATGTATATTCTGATTACGTGAATACAGATATGTCATATGAAAAATTTAAGAATCTCTGCTCATTTAGTTGGTGTGATAAGTATGGATTCGTGGTTATTGACAAAGAGAGTGAATTAAATAGAGGGCGTTATCGTAAAGGCTTTGATCAGTATACTATAATAAATAATAGTGATGTGAGCTAAGAGGTATCAGTTGGTAGTTAGTTGTCGTAAGGTAAACATCTCAAACAGGTTAAATAGAACAGTAACGGATGAATTTAAATTATATTTGCTTTTGATTTGATTTTACAGATCATTATCTGGTTATGATCTGGTTATCAATTGTTGGATCAGTTTTTTACCTGTTTCTACAAATAACAGCTCTAATAATCACCTGTTTATGAGTTAATATATGAACTTGAATCTGTTTGCCATCTGTTTTAAATTGTTCAACCAGTATCTGTTTTCCAGAACAGATTTAGGTTAGGTTTGAACCGATAGCTGTTTTTCAGAACAGGGCTGTTTTAGGTGTTTTAAAAGGTTGAACTGGCATCTGTTTTCCAGCACAGGGCTGTTTTTAGCTGTTCTAAATTGTTAATTTGGTACCTGTTTTCCAGAACAGGGTTGTTTTTTATAATTATAGCTACCTTTTTTCATAAAACCACTTACAATGGAAACGAGCTTAAAAATGGATTTAATCAAAACAAGAAATATTGTAAAACAAAAACTTCGTAATCTTAAACGTGGTGCATTACAGAGAAAAGCTGAATTAGAATTCCAATATAAGCCAATAATCAAATCTTTACAAGATATTACAGTCAATCTACCAATGACCAATATAAAGGATGAAATTAAAAGAGAACCAAAAGAGGATGAGGAAGAGGAAATACCAGAGAAAAATAAAACTTTAATAGGCCCTAAATTTTTGGAAACAAGTGTTATAGCAGAATCAGGGGGTCAATCAACCGTGATAGGAGACCAACCATCAATAACTAGAGATGATATTTTGAATTTAACCCAGGAGCCTTCATTCAGGGAGTATTTGGAGCAGTATGATCCACTACCACGACAATACAATGAAGATATGTTAAAAGATGATAAGGATTTATTTGATTTCAAGTATGGCGTTCGACATGATGCTGAAACTGATAAATTTTATATCGGTAATTCTGAGTTAAAAATTCAGGGTAAAGATTTAGTTTTACAAAATTTGAAATATTTAGGCACACCAGGTTTATATGAGCTCTTATTTAAAAAGCAGCCATTGAGATATACCCAGGTTGATCAAAAAAATTATATTGATATTGTAAAAAGAACAAAAGCCGCCAATCGAAATTATAGTGAAAATGAACAATTAGCAGGATCAAGGTCACATAAGTATACTACCGTAATAGCTCCAATGTTAGATCCTCGAAGGAGAGTTTTACAATCTAGAAAATGAAATTCGGTTTCTAAAAGAACAGGTTCAACGTCAGGTGGTAGTTATTTGAAAACGTTTACTAAAAAACAAGTGGAGTACGTATACTGGGACAATATTAATGAATTGTTTAATAGACTACGTCTTTTAATTGCGTCACGTGATGCCGGTCATACAGGTGACGATAATAAAGTTATATCCATAATTGAAGAGTTAAAAGAAGCGGGAGTTATAGAATAGCGACAGTTTAATAATGACTTGATAAGTTCGGACGTCATATTGACCATCATAATACTAAAAAATATACTAATAAAGAATTACTTTTTGATTCGAAAAAAATTAAGGAATTAGACTTAGGTTGTATAAAGAAAATAAATATACTTGAAAATAAATTTCGAATAGAATTGTCTAAAGTAAAAAATAATTTAAAATCTACCATTGTTATTAATTTAAAATTAAAACTAGATGGTGACATTTATAATATATTAAACAGCTCTAATTTATCTTTTTACAATTTTCCTTGTACTGGTAAAATAACTCAAATTAATTTAAGGAATCCAAAAGAGCTACTAAACTATTGAATTAATTAAGAACCCCGTATCTCAATAATAGTTAATAAACATGTTGTAAAGGATGATAAATTGATAATATATCCCAGTCCTACAAGTTTAAATACGAGTGATTTATATGTGGAAATCGTACTAGAAACATCTGTTAACTATGTCGAAAATTAAACGTGAAATTGTGGAAGAATTACATAAATCAGCACGAGTACACTTTCCCAGGAGGCGTGTAATTACAAAGGGAATAAATGACTTATTCCAGGCTAATTTGGTTGAAATGATTCCTTATGCTAGAATAAATAAAGGATATCTCTACATTTTAGTTGTTATTGATGTATTTTCTAAATTTTTGTAGACTAAACCCATAAAAAACAAAGCAGGTTCTGAAATTTCGAAAGCTATGAAAAGTGTTTCGCTTAGTACTAATCGAATTCCTCAAAATTTACAAACTGATCTCGGCAAAGAATTTTATAATAAAAATTTTCAAAATATAATGAATAAATATAATATTAATCACTATTCAAGCTATAGTACTAAAGAGGTATCTATTGTAGAGCGAGTTAATCGCACTTTAAAATCAATGATGTGGAAAGAGTTTAGCTTACAAGGTACATATAAGTGGTTGAGTTTATTACCTAAACTTACAGAAAAGTATAATAATACAAAACACAGAACCATTAATATGAAACCTAGTGAAGTTAGTAGAAAACATGAACAATTACTTCTTGACAATGTTTACAGTAATATTAAAATGATTGCGAAAACAAAATTTAAAGAAAATGATTTTGTGCGTATAAACAAATATAGAGGGGATTTTGCGAAAGGTTATACTCCTTATTGGTCTAATGAAATTTTTACTATATACTCAATTCAATTAACAGATCCTGTTACTTATATTCTTCAAGATCAGTCCGGCCAAATTATAAAAGGGGGATTTTATGAATACGAATTACAGAAAGTAAAGTATCTTGATACATACCTTGTTGAAAAAATTCTAAAAAAGAAGGGTGATATGGTGTTTGTTAAATGGCTTGGATTCGATAATAAACATAATAGCTGGATAAGTAAAACAAATGTTGAATGAGAATTAAAAAAACAAAAAAAAAATGTGAGAGATAGGGGGAAGGGGGGAGTGATTTTATCATCCTAATCAAGGGTGAATATAATACTAATAATATAACTCTTGTAAAGTATTCTACTGTCTCATTTGACTTCTGAACTTCTAACTGTATAAATATGACTGTTTACGTAGTACATCTACAAGGGTTTCAAATATTTGAGGCTGATGACACCATGACATTTATATGTAAAGAAATTGCCGTTTTAAATATTAATACGAATTCACTTGATTTTAAAATATTTTTATCTCCGTACCCTTTCTCTAGTTTAAATACTAAAAGACAGAAAAATGTGCTTTGGCTATCGAATAAATATCATCATTTAGAATGGATTTCAGGCAATATAAATTACAGTCTTTTAAACAATATTGTGCGAGGCATCTTTAGTGGTGCTTGCAAAATTTATGTTAAGGGATCTGATAAAATTAAATGGTTAAATAATATCTTAGGTTTACATAAATTAAAAATATGGAATGTTTTGGTTGTCCTTCATTAAAAGAATTACGTGAATCTTTTCAATTAAATATATGTAAATCACATCTGCAAAACTGTGCTATAAAAAATGTATACTTATTCAAAGACTGGTACAAGCAACGTTTTAATTCATTGGCTTCATTTAAAAAGTTTAATGATACGGGATTTTTACATTTTATGTATGAAGAGGATATATCATGTCTGCCTAAAGAGTCTATTATGGCCTGCATCCCACGCCAAATAGATGGGGAATAGGACAAATTTCCCAGGAACTGGCAAGATGATAAGGAATTCCAGAACTATAGGCGCTGCACTGACCACCCGCTAATTCCTGACGTTAACACGGATCAAGTCGGGAATGTGTACCCAATAAAAAGTATTGTTTTCAATGTAATAAATAATTTTATGTAATATTAATTGTAATGTAACAAGTTTAAAAATAAATTTTAATTTTAAATATTTTATGTTTTATTTATTTTACTTACCATCTCCCAACATCTGTATCCTATCTTCGATAGGATTGAATTTATGAAGGTAAGCACATGTAAAAATCAAACAATACAGTTTTATTATTATATTATTGAGAATAATAGTTACAAATTATTACATAATACTTATACATAAAAATATTTCACATTTCTATTTTCTAATATAGGTTTCAAAAGTAGTTCATAAATACTATCATTCTTATATCTAAAATGTGCTCTATCAATAGCTATTTGTATCCATAGGCTCTGCCTCGCTGTTTTGTAAGCGAATGTCCATACAAACATGTAATGAACTTTGACTGTTTCACTGAACTGCACTTTCATGGTTTATGTTTAACTGTTTAATATTCTTAAGAATATTTTTTAAAACATAGTAATTATGAGTAGTATGTATTCGCCGGTTCTAGGACAGCACGTTCGGCTTTTTACAGGTTCGCGCATACTTTCTCCATAAGAAAAGTATGCGCAGAACGGCTCCCCCACCACTTTGAGCATGTTTTCCTACACGCGTTCTGATTGGTTGCAGTAATTATTCTGCTCCGCGCCGATCTTGAAATTTGACGCATTGAAAGTGAAAGTATTAGTATTGTTTTTGACGTGCTACTTTTAAGTTGTTGTTGGCGAGTGAGTAAAAAAAGTAAGTGTAGTAATATTAATCATCTAATGATTTTAACAAGTTGTTTTTAGATGGCCTTACCACGTAAACGCACTTCAGATTTGTCTATTGATACTAGTGACCAAGAGGATAACAATAAAGTTGCGGAATTATATTTGGAATCACCTTTTACGGAAGAATTTTTGTCAAATATAAACAATGCGGAGTTTTTTGCAACACTTTTCAAAGAAGATATCCTTCTATTGTGCACAAATTATAGTCTTAATAAATCAAAAACAAGATGGGTTTCTGTAGGGTTAATTGTACTTAGAGATTTTTTACCTGTTTTGAAATTTACGTCAAGCAAACCGGATAATGTTGGTATTCAGTTTACACACGCTGAATTGAATCAATTAATTACTCAGAAACAATTCATTCTTGATTATTTTGATTCCGGAAGTGAATGTATTCAAGATTATATTTCGGACAATCATTGGATGGTTTTGAATAATATTAATAAAAGGAAATTTCTAACATTAACTTGGCATATTCCAGGCTGTGACATTGTATTAGATTCGCAATCGGTTAAAATTCTTTTCAGTTTACTGAGTACCATTATTATTTTTCGGCTAAAACTTTTGGAAAGTTGTAATTTTAAAAATTATTACAATAAAATTGTAACACTTGCCAAGGATTATCTGCAGGTAAATCCCAATGAAACTGATTACAAAAGTGTAGAAACCGTTTTGGATAATGATTTACAATTGAATTTATTAGCTATTAAGGAATTATTGTATTTGCATCAAGGAAAAAAGTAGTTCAAGGATATTGTTAATAAAAAGACAGAATAAAGTTTAAACATGGTTTTATTTTGTTTACACATTACACAATTTTTTATCATAAAGATAACGTGTCTGTACTGTTTTTCAAAAGAAATATTTTATCATCTTTTACTGATAAACATAACTTGTTTTGCTTTTGGGTATACATGTTTTATTGACTTGAAAATGTTTTGATTTGCGTAGGTTATTTGATTTGTGAATTTTTATAATCATCATGAGTCAGTTTGTTTTTCACTATATGCCCCTTAATACCTTTTGCTTTTTCTATTTCCTTATTTTCTGTTTTAATTGAATACATTTTGAACGTAAAACCACAAGTTCTAATATAATTTTATCACCCATTTCATCTTAAAATTTTCCTAATTCTCCTTTATTGACAAGAGGTATATTTAACTGAATCTCTTTACCCGCATTTTTTCGCAGACAAATTTAATTTATGCACCCTGGAAATCGGGCAATATGACTTACCTGCACCTACACGTATGATATTAGCGTGTGTCTGCAAACTGTTTAATTTATTCACCACTAGGGAAGGATTAAATAATAAAAAAACATCTTACATATTTATTTATTTGCGAAAACTAACAAATATCTTAAAAACAACAATTACAACGTTCAATATCTGCACACAAAACAAAATTACAATTGTTTATACATGTTTTTACTTTATTTATTCTATTTTTGAAAATAGAGTACGGTTTATCAATGTAAAATCTGAGAGAGATACACGCGGACGTAGGACACGCGCTCTGGTTGAAACTTGCCATAACAATGCGTTTATCCGAATGTTTAGAAATCATCATAGCATTCATTATAAGAAATAATTTTAAATATTGTTAAACTATAATATAACGGAGAAAAGATTTGTTAGCACACTACTCGCATTTTTTTGCAGACATATATAATTTATGCACCCTATAAATCGGGTAATTAAAATTTGCTATCTCTTTCTGAACTATGAAATATTGATTGCAGTAGGGGGTTTATTTATAAAGATTATTTAGTAAAAGTACAAAAAATATCAAAATTAATCGACAATAAGCAGTTCATATTTAAAACAGTTACTTTATGTCATATTTGTCAGAAAAGCTTTAAATGAAACAGACAAAGTTGCAGATCATGATCATTTGACCTCAAAATTTGTAGTTGTATGTAATTTAAATTTTAAAAATCCGAAAATAATTCCAGTTTTCTTTCATAATTTATCAAACTTTTATAAAGGAGTTGGGGTGTGATGAATTAATATTTTTATAAAAAAATATATATGTACGATAATTCGATGGGTATTCAAAATAAAATATACATGAAATAAAGATTTGTGGATTCATTTATATTTATACCAAGGCTTTAGAAAAACTTGCTAAAAATTAAGAAGATGAACAATGTGTAGAAGTAAAAAAGTGTTTTCCTATAGAGAATCAATTTATATTACTATAAAAAAAGGGCTATTTCCATATAAATATATGGATTTATTCGATATGTTAAAAGAAACATCTCTTCCGCATATAGAATAATTTAATAATACTTAAAAATAATAATTCTATAACTCAAGAAGAATATAGTCACGCAAAAATGCTGACAGAATAAAACGGGATAATGTTAACCCAGTTTTGTGTCAGCAGGACATTGACTGTGGTTTAAACATAGCACAAATATTTTGTCACTATAAACAAAATTCTTATAAAGAACAATTTAGCATGGTGTGCATTGCAAAGTTACTCACCCGTAGCTATCGTTTAACGTCATACCCTCGGTCATATTACAATAATGAAGTAACACATTATCATCAAAATTAAATTGGGAAACTTCTGGAACATGTAATTATTATAACGTAGTAAAATTAATTTGTGGTATCCCTTATGCTTGTTTGTTTTATGTCAAGAGTATTTGAAGAATGCATTAAGGGTATATTGATAGTAACTAATTAACATCTTAAACAGCTTGCCGATTGAGAGTATAAATAAGTTAACCTAAATATTTATTGAACACTCTTATAAAAGTTATCATTATGTCATATTTGTAAAAAAACTTTAAATGAAACAGACAAAGTTGCAGACCATGATCATTTGACCTTTCTAACATTTATTTCATCAACTAAGACTGTTTTCGAAAATGATATATATTTATCTTTATGTTCAATTTTAGATATTTTTTTTTAAAGCTACACCCGTGAAATCTAATTTATGTTCATACTGTCTGTATTGATTCATTCGTTCGAAAATATCTGTTGAAATTTGCGCTGTCATAAACTTTGTATTTAAAGATTTCACTTCCTCTTCTACAATAATATCCAATTTATTTATTTTGCACAATGCAAAAAGTTCTAAATTAAATTTAATAGAAACATGTTTCTTTCTTTGTTTCTCTATCAAATTAAGTACAGTAATGTTTTGCAAAAATGTTGGTACGTCTATTAAAATATTTTTTATTTTGAATGATACTATCCTGTTCTTTAATGCAAATTGAATGACAGAAATTCCTGGGTAATCCGTACTATCTGTGCAACATTTAGACTTGTGCGAATTACTTCTCGGATGGGCATTGTAATCATTATTTTTGATGTATAAATTACAAGCCGCACATTGTTTTGGTTTGGTTTCACTTGTTGTATATTTTGGTCGCTTCCTTGGTCTTGATGTTAAAGGCTCGCCTTGTGTTATTCATTTTATTCAAATGGTTCTTGTAATATAATTGACTATACTTCTTCCCACAATACTCGCATACTATGGTTAATCTAGTTTTGCAAATATATTTCTCATGTCGCTGTATCTGTGTTGTATCATTTTTGGCACAATAATTACATGAAAACATGTTTACACGTTGTATTGCTTTTTAATTATATGATAAAGATTAAAATTTTTATTACGTTTACTTGTTTTTGTAAAATAATACTGACATTTACTGCAATTATATGGTGCTTCTGCTGAGTACAAATTTGACAAAATATTTTCTTTAAATATAATAAATCACACATATGAATCGTATAATCAGTACTAATATCTATACAATTAATATTAGGAAATTTTCTGTGTACTTCTTTAGCAAAATAGCAAGATGAACAAAACGTATTATCATTATTTCTTTCATCTACAAAATAACTAAAAAATACAAAACATGAAAAAAATTTTCTTTGTGTTATGCTCTCCACAAAAGTTAATAATTCTTTTTTAAATTCCTCAAAATATATTACATCGTCATTATAGAACATATTTATACTTAAGTAACTAGTTAATTATTGGTTGACCTAAAATTAAAATGCTTATAATATATTATTAAAGCAAATATTATTGAAACAGCCTTACTTTACAAATTTAATCTTCATAAATTTATTATTTTCTGTCGTGTAATTTATTATGTTCAAAGATAATAAACTTTGAATTTCGGAGTCAATTTTCCAAATCGTGCAGGCAAAAAATAATCTTCTTCATTAATGGTTACCGCTACTCTAGTTCCAAATTGAGTGTGAATTGATTTTGCAGCTTCAATTTTGTACGCTTGATTTATTGTTAATTCGTCAACTTTTTTGTATGTGCAAGAACCGAGATCGTTAAGACGTTTTAAAGTTGACATTTTGAGATACCAATGATACTTCTATATATATGCCTTAACTATTTATAGAAGATAATATAAAAATATTGCAGCCGTTTAAGTTGATTTATATGTTGGTGGCCTTCAATTTATTATAATTGCTTAAAGAGTGTTACAATGTATTCGTCTGACATTCACCTGCTGTACAGTTCTAAATATGTAGTTTGTCCGTTTACGCTCGAATAAACATGACATTATAAAATAATGACCCGCCAACGTATTGACAACTCGGCAACCCACCGCTATGACATCACCGCACCCGCATCCCACCACTATGACGTCACAGCAACCCGCATACCACCGCCCCCGACACCCTCCGCACCACCTAACCCCCCGCACCTATGAGCCAGAACTCTCATGACTTGACTACTCTTTTAGCTAAAATATGATAAAAAATTATAAAATTTATATGATTTTTTACAAATATAAAGTCAGATTTTACTTTGTCTTGATGAAAACATTGTATATTGTAAGCTACATGGGCTGGATTCTAGAATACCTACCACACTTGAAATAGCAATTTTCTTGTTGCAATGTTTTTTTTAGCTAAAATATGATGAAGAATTATAAAATTCGGGCGCAGAAGCAAATATTTATATGATTTTTTACAAAAATAAAGTCAGATTTTAGTTATTCTTGAAATGGATATTCTTGTTAAAACATTCATATTTATGCTTTAGGATCTATACTATGGATAATTTTAGCATTGGACATGCAAAAGTGAACATAAAGGTGGTACCAATCAGATAATAAATATTAAATTTTCGGGTGTCATTTTAATGAATACGTTGTATATTGTAAGCTACCTGGGTTGGATTCTAGAATACCCACCACACATGAAATTGCAATTTTCTTGTTGCAATGTTTTCTTTTAGCTAAATTATGATGAAGAATTATAAAATTCGGGCGCGGAAGCAAATATTTATATGATTTTTTACAAAAATAAAGTTAGTTTTACCTATTCTTAATGAATACGTTGTATATTGTAAGCTACATGGGCTGGATTCAAGAATACCTACCACACTTTAAATAGCAATTTTCCTGTTGCAATGTTATCTTTTAGCTAAAATATGATGAAAAATTATAAAATTCGGGCGCGGAAGCAAATATTTATATGATTTTTTACAAAACTAAAGTCAGATTTTACCTTTTCTTGATGAATACGTTGTATATTGTAAGCTACATGGGCTGGATTCCAGAATACCTACCACACTTGAAATAGCAATTTTCTTGTTGCAATGTTTTCTTTTAGCTAAACTATGATAAAGAATTACAAAATTCCTTCGCGGAAGCAAATATTTATATTATTTTTTACAAAAATAAAGTCAGATTTTACCTATTCTTGAAATGGATATTTTTGTTAAAACATTCATATTCATGCTTTAGGATCTATACTATGGATAATTTTAGCATTGGACATGCAAAAGAAAACATAACGTGGTACCAATCAGATAATAAACATTCAATTTTTGGGTGTCATTTTAATGAATACGTTGTATATTGTAAGCTACATGGGCTGGATTCCAGAATACCTACCACACTTGAAATAGCAATTTTCTTGTTGCAATGTTTTCTTTTAGCTAAAATATGATGAAGAATTATAAAATTCGGACGCGAAAGCAAATATTTATGTGATTTTTTACAAAAATAAAGTCAGATTTTACTTATTCTTGAAATGGATATTTTTGTTAAAACATTCATATTCATGCTTTAGGATCTATACTATGGATAATTTTAGCATTGGACATGCAAAAGTGAACATAACGTGGTACCAATCAAATAATAAACTTTCAATTTTCGGGAGTCATTTTAATGAATACGTTGTACATTGTATGCTACATGGGCTGGATTCTAGAATACCTACCACACTTGAAATAGCAATTACCTTGTTGCAATATATTATTTTAGCTAAAATATGATAAAAATTATAAAATTTGGGCGCGGAAGCAAATATTTATATGATTTTTTACAAAAATAAAGTCAGATTTTACTTATTCTTGAAATGGATATTTTTGTTAAAACATTCATATTCATGCTTTAGGATCTATACTATGGATAATTTTAGCATTAAACATTCAAACGTGAACATAACCTGGTACCAATCAGATAATAAACATTCAATTTTCGGGTGTCATTTTAATGAATACGTTGTATATTGTATGCTACATGGGCTGGATTCTAGAATACCTACCACACTTGAAATAGCAATTACCTTGTTGCAATATATTATTTTAGCTAAAATATGATAAAAAATTATAAAATTTGGGCGCGGAAGCAAATATTTATATGATTTTTTACAAAAATAATATCAGATTTTACCTTTTCTTGATGAATATGTTGTATATTGTAAGCAACATGGGCTGGATTCTAGAATACCTACCATATTTGAAATAGCAATTTTCTTGTCGCAATGTTTTCTTTTAGCTAAAATATGATGAAGAATTATAAAATTCGGGCGCGGAAGCAAATATATATATGATTTTTTACAAAAATTGAGTCAGATTTTACCCATTTTTGAAATGGATATTTTTGTTAAAACATTCATATTCATGCTTCAGGATCTATACTATGGATAAATTTAGCATTGCACATGCAAAAGTGACCATAACGTGGTACCAATCGGATAATAAACATTCAATTTTCGGGTGTCATTTTTATAAATACGTTGTATAGTGTAAGCTACATGGGCTGGATTCTAGAATACCTACTACACTTGAAATAGAAATTTTCTTGTTGAAATGTTTTCTTTTAGCTAAAATAGGATAAAAAATTAAAAAATTCGGGCGCGTAAGCATATATTTATATAATTTTTTACAAAAATAATGTCAGATTTTACCTTTTCTTAAAGAATACGTTGCATATTATAAGCTACATGGGCTGGATTCTAGAATACCTACCACACTTGAAATAGCAATTTTCTTGTTGCAATGTTTTCTTTTATCTAAAATATGATAAAAAATTATAAATTTCGGGCGCGGAACCAAATATTTATATGATTTTTTACAAAAATTAAGTCAGATCTATACTATGGATAATATTAGCTTTGCACATGCAAAAGTGGTACCAATCGGATAATAAACTTTTAATTTTAGGGTGTCATTTTAATGAATACGTTGCATATGCTACGTTGTATATTGTATGCTACATGGGTTGGATTCTAGATTACCTACCACACTTGAAATGGCAATTTTCTTGTTGCAATGTTTTCTTTTAGCTGATATATGATGAAGAATTATAAAATTCGGGCGCAGAAGCAAATATTTATATGATTTTTTACAAGAATAAAGTCATATTTTACCTATTTTCGATGTATACGTTGTATATTGTAAGCTTCATGGGCTGGATTATAGAATACCTACCACACTTGAAAAAGCAATTTTCTTGTTGCAATGTTTTATTTTAGCTAAAATATGATGAAGAATTATAAAATTCGGGCGCGGAAGCAAATACTTATATGATTTTTTACAAAAAAAAAGTCCGATTTTACCTAGTCTTGATAAATACGTTGTATATTTTAAACTACATCGGCTGGATTCTAAATTACCTTTCACACTTGAAATACCAATTTTCTTAATGCAATGTTTTCTGTTAGCTAAAATATGATAAAAAAATATAAAATTCGGGCGCGGAAGCAAATATTTATATGATTATTTACAAAAATTAAATCAGATTTTATCTTTTGTTGATGAATATGTTGTATATTGTAAACTACATGGGCTGGATTCTAGAATACCTACCACAATTGAAATAGCAATTTTCTTGTCGCAATGTTTTTTTTGAGCTAAAACATGATAAAGAATTATAAAATTTGGGCGCGGAAGCAAATATTTATATGATTTTTTACAAGAATAAAGTCATATTTTACCTATTTTCGATGTATACGTTGTGTATTGTAAGCTTCATGGGCTGGATTATAGAATACCTACCACACTTGAAAAAGCAATTTTCTTGTTGCAATGTTTTCTTTTAGCTAAAATATTATGAAGAATTATAAATTTCGGGCCCGGAAGCAAATACTTATATAATTTTTTACAAAAATAAAGCCAGATTTTACCTATTCTTGATGAATACTTTGTATATTGTAAGCTACATGGGGTGGATTCTAGAATAACTACCACACTTGAAATAGCAATTTTCTTGTTGCAGTGTTTTCTTTTAGCAAAAATATAATGAAAAATTATAAAATTTAGGCGCGGAAGCAAATATTTATATACTTTTTTACAAAAAAAATGTCAGAGTTTACCTATTCTTGATAAATACGTTGTATATTGTAAGCTACATGGGCTGGATTCTAGAATACCCACAACACTTGAAATAGCAATTTTCTTGTCGTAATGTTTTCTTTTAGCTAAAATATGATGAAGAATTATAAAATTCGGGCGCGGTAGCAAATATTTATATGATTTTTTACAAAAATTAAATCAGATTTTAATTGATCTTAAAATAGATATTTTTGTAAAACATTCATATTCATGCTTTAGGATCTATACTTTGGATAATTTTAGCATTGCACATGCAAAAGTGACCAAAACGTAGTACCAATCAGATAATAAACATTCGATTTTCGGGTGTCATTTTAATAAATACGTTGTGTATTGTAAGCTACATGGGCTGGATTCTAAAATACCTACAACACTTGAAATAGCAATTTTCTTGTTGCAACGTTTTCTTTTAGCTAAAATATTATAAAGAATTATAAAATTTGGGCGCCGAGGCAAATATTTATATGATTTTTTACAAAAATAAAGTCAGATTTTACCTATTCTTGATGAATACTTTGTATATTGTAAGCTAAATGGGCTGGATTCTAGAATACCTACCACATTTGAAATAGCAATTTTCTTATTGCACTGTTTTCCTTTAGCTAAAATATGATGAACAAATATAAAATTCGGGCGCTGAAGCAAATATTTTTTTGATTTTTTACAAAATTAAAGTCAGATTTTACCTATTCTTGAAATGGATATTTTTGTAAAACATTCATATTCATGCTTTAGGATCTATACTATGGATAATTTTAGCATTGGACATGCAAAAGTGACCAAAACGTGGTACCAATCAGATAATAAACATTCTATTTTCGGGTGTCATTTTAATGAATACGTTGTATATTTTAAGCTACATGGGCTGGATTCTAGAATACCTACCACACTTGAAATAGCAATTTTCTTGCTGCAATGTTTTCTTTTTGCTAAAATATGATGAAGAATTATAAAATTCGGGCGCGGAAGCAAATATTTATATGATTTTTTACAAAAATAAATTCAGATTTTAACTATTCTTGATAAATACAATGTATATTGTAAGCTACATGGGCTGGTTTCTAGATTACCTACCACACTTGAAATAGCAATTTTCTTGTTACAATTTTTTTTTTAGCTAAAATATGTTAAAGAATTATAAAATTCGGGCGCGGAAGCAAATATTTATATGATTTTTTACAAAAATAAAGTCAGATTTTACCTATTCTTGAAATGGATATTTTTGTAAAACAATTAACAACAATAAAAATATTTATCCATATTTCTTCATCTTTATGTATTATCTTCTTTACCCCCCTCTCTCTGCGACCGCAACTGTAAATTCACTTGTTTTGCCACTAATGCGTGTTATTCAGAGTTTCTTCTGTTGCCATGATGTTAACATCATGTACTCTCTCTTTCAAGGACAATGATACAATTATTATTTAAATTTGGGAAAGAATTGTTTTCCACAAATTAATTATATATCACTGTAATACATGAAACATTTTGTAACACATTAATAACAATTTGTTGAGTTTTAAAATATTTTATAATCAAATCATGTAACAATTTTATAATATTTGTAGCTTATGATGGGCGAATTTAGCCCGAAACGTCCAAATTTTAAATAATTAAACAAGACACATGTCTAATAAACATCAGGAACCTAAAGGCCTATTCATTTACCCAGTTTTCGAGTTCCCAAAATTTCATCGATCCACATTAGAAGGGCAGCAGGCGAAACTCTCCCTTATTCTTGCAACTCTCCAGAATAAAACAAATCCTTCAAGAAATTTAATACCACCAAGTGCTACTCCGACAGGCATCACCCGGAATCTCCCGAGACAAGATACACCGGTTTTTTTAAGATTATACAAGACAGCTTCGGCTGGAAAACAATGCAGAAAATAAAAAGGTACTACACACTAAATATTAAAATAGCTACAACTGAAAATAGAATTATCTTCTCACACACATGTAAAGATAATAATTTAATCCTAAATTTTATTAATATTTGTACCACTTTCAATAACAACTTGGCAAACAAAGATAATCGCAAAAAATATTTTCATGCCACCCAAACTTATAAATACAAAATTTTAAATATAGAAATAGAAGAGGCCCATTCTCACTTAAATTATTTAAAGAAACAGAAAACCAAATCTATCCGTTACTCCATGGACATTTTACCCATTGATGTTTTCAACTATGTTGTTCATAAATCAAACATTTTTTATATTAACACAAAAACTTCTAATAAACATACAATTGAAATTAAAATAAATAAATTAAAATCAATAGCATTAAAAAGTAATATTTGCTCCTGTCTTCTAAAGAATTATAAAAATTTGATAACAAACCTTAGCAACATAGAAATTGATTAAGAAGTCTTAGCAATACTTGCTCTTGGACCAAAATTCAGTTACAAAAATATAAATTCTAAACATAATCAACAACTTATTATACATTGTTTTGTAAACTTATCAATTGCAGTTGATAGAAGTGATATAACAGATAAAGATCAAATAAAAAAGAAAATTTCTACTATACTCCATCACAGATATAACCAATTAAAAAATTACAAACTAGATTACCAAGAGCAAGAATTGCTACGATGGATTCAGAAAACCAAACAATTTGCAAAATTAAACTCTGATAAATTAATCATTACAAAAGCCAATAAAGGTTCTAAAACAGTAATTATGAATAAAACCGACTACGATAATAAAGTTTTAGACATTCTATCAGATCAATCAACATATCATAATTAAATAAAAATCCCATCAACAAATCAGATAATAAATGCAAAAAATATTTAGTCAGAATCACACATCCCCACCTCATAGTACAGCAGTAGGTATAATCGGCGGTTTCTGGCCCTCTTCCGCTTCCGGTCTTGGTATTAAGCTAGTGTTCGCACGCCTAGATTGTATGCAACACACATGCGTGTGTTACGCTGTGTGCTGCTGTTGTTCTGTTGAATTTTATTTTATCTATGCAACCCACATGCGTTGTGTGTGTGTGTATTGTTCAGATAAATAATATAGATCTTACTCCTGCAACCCTCTCCCTCCGACCCTGCCGCCCTCTCCCTCCGCCCCTGCCGCCATTCTCCTCTGCCCCTGCCACTCTCTCTATCTCTCTATCTTTTATATTTATTTATGTGGGACAACAACAATTAGAATGATTTATATCTGTACACAATTCAAAATTACAATTGTTTATATACATTTTTATTTTATTTATTATATTTTTTAAAACAGAGTACGCTTTATCACAGTAAAACCTGCTGAGATACATGGTAAAAGTATACATGCCACCCTTTCTATCTCTCTATCTTTTATATTTATTTATATGGGACAACAACAATTAGAATGATTTATATGTGTACACAATTCAAAATTACAATTGTTTATATACATTTTTATTTTATTTATTATATTTTTTAAAACAGAGTACGCTTTATCACATTAAAATCTGCTGAGATACATGTTAAAAGTATACAATGTCCTAATGCGACTATCCCTCTGCCTGATGTCTCATACTTGGTGAATTTTATAAGACCGCTAAGTGTGTGTGTTTGTGAGGTGTAAATAAATCAGTAAAAAAGTAAAAATTTAAATAATACAATATTTTTTTTTTATAATTAGTACATACCTTTTCTCTCTTGTTCATTATTATTGTCTGGCACATTCTTGTTTATTGCATGATGTATATAATTCACATTCGCAATTATGACTTGTGGTATAGTTTCTAATTCATGTAAATTTATATTATTACATTCTTTTTTATAAGAATATACAAATCTGAGCTCAGTAACCCAAGTTCTATGTATAGAATTTTCTCGAAAACAATATTCACATAATTTTAAAGGTCCCACGTCCATAATTCGTTCATCTCCTAGCCAAGCATGGTTTAAACAATAAAATACGATTTCATAGCATTACCGGGCGTCATCGTTTGAATCTTGTGGTGTTCCACATATTGGATATAAATTATTTGTACTTGATACTTCATTGTTTTGTGACTACCAAAAAAAAAAAGTAAAAATATATTTTTTTATACTCACATGCTATGAAATTGTTTGGGAATATTAGGAGTGATAACAAAAAGAACACACACTTATGAAATAACAAAATTTATTTTTTCACTTCTGTAACAAAAGAAAATTAATTAATTCAAAATATTTTGTTAAATAATATTAATTTACAATATTTTTTAAAAATAATTGATAATACATACATTTATATACATAACGTACACAGTGCGGCCACTCCTCCAAATTTGGAGTGGCCACTCAATGCCGTCCACTAATCCGCTGTATATACAAGTTGCCTCTGGGGGAGGCAACTTTTTTAATTCGATTATTTCTACATCGATCATCTGAAATATATATATGATAAATAAAGTCAAATTATGAATGTTATATTTAAAATACTTAAATAATTTTATAACTTACATTTAATTTTTCGATTAAATATCTGTGGACAGACATACTAATCTTGAAAAATTCCATTTTTTTCTGTGAATAATGCAAAAGACAGCAGCTGCTTTTATAGAATATGATAATATTTTATCAAGTTGCGGTCTTTTGATTAAAATTTTTCATTTTTTATATATAGAAAAACGTATAAGAAAATTTGCTTTTATTTTTTATCAATTTGTGGTATTGGTTAAACACAATTTATTACAATGTACATAAAAGAAAATACAATATTTTACATATAAAAGGTAATATAAAAATAATATATAAGATTTAGTAATATAAAAAAGGTACATAGTAAATATTAAAAAAATTATAAACAGTAACATAAGAAAAATTATATACATTTTTTAAATGAAAATAATAGTTACAAAGAAATGATAATACTAAATAACCTAATAACTTTTGTTTATAGGACATATCGTGAACAATTAAAGTTCCAATTTGGGATGAAATTTAAACACATTTCCACATCCAGTGTAATAAATGCAGGAAGTTTTGTAGCATGAAATCTTCACCGGAAATTCACAGGTTGGAGGTGTGAAAACCCATGTTGTTTTTCCCTTACACCCCGGACACTTTTTTGTAAGTCCCACACATTCGGGTTTTCGACAGTATTTGCATTTTGGAGGATCCATACTTATACAGAAATGAGATTTGTAGGATAACGGTTTGGGAATATTATGAGTAATAACAAAGAAAAGAACACAAAATACAGGTAATACATATATATTTAAAACACATTTAAAAATAAGAAAAAAATATATAATAAAATAATAAGAGTTACAAGCTAGTTTCCATAGCTTTTAGTTCAATACAGGGACAAGCAACAGAGGAATTCCATTGAAACAATTGTGTATTACATTCATAACAATAATTATTTTCAAAATCTTTTAAAAATTGTAACATTTCACAATTTTTTAATATTAAATGATCTTTAAAAAGTGGTTTAAAATACCAAATACCACTAATTTTTCCTTGCATTTGTAGAAAACTTTGTTCCTTACATATTTTTACAAATGGTTTTTGCATCCAATAACTTGCACATACACGACAATAATGCCGACACATCCAAGAAAAATTACCATTTCATAAAAAGAACGTATAGTATTTTATATTTATATGATTATTATCATTAAAGCAATATGGTATAATATTTTCTGAAGTTCCACATTTCCATATTTTATAATGATCTAAATTAAAATAATCTAAACATGTTTTCTCTTTTTTCTCTTTCCACTTCTTCTATTAACTGTTTAAAGAAAATTTCATCATCGCTTGGAACGAAAAAATCTATAATTTCAGACATTTTTTTAACAATATGTTTACTTGTTATACTGCAAATCTCAAACTAAAATAACATAATTTTTATTTATATTTTTTCTCATTTTTTTCCTTTCAAATATTTCTAGAATTATTTAATTGAAAATTTCTTAGTAAAATTTTATTTCAGCATAATTGTCCTAAATTCTGACTTTATTTTTGTGAAAAATCATATAAATATTGGCTTCCGCGCCCGAATTTTATAATTCTTCATCATTTTTTAGCTAAAAGAAAACATTGCAACAAGAAAATTGCTTTTTCAAGTGTGGTAGGTATTCTAGAATCCAGCCCATGTAGCTTACAACATACAACGTATTCATCAAGAATAGGTAAAATCTGACTTTATTTCTGTTAAAAATCATATAAATATTTGCTTCCGCGCCCGAATTTTATAATTCTTCATCATATTTTAGCTAAAAGAAAATATTGCAACAAGAAAATTGCTATTTCAAGTTTGGTAGGTATTCTAGAATCCAGCCCATGTAGCTTACAATATACAAGGTATTCATCAAGAATAGGTAAAATCTGACTTTATTTTTGTAAAAAATCATATAAATATATGCTTCTGCGCCCGAATTTTATAATTCTTCATTATATTTTAGCTAAAAGAAAACATTGCAACAAGAAAATTGCTATTTCATGTGTGGTAGGTATTCTAGAATCCAGCCCATGTAGCTTACAATATACAACGTATTCATCAAAAATAGGTAAAATTTGACTTTATTCATTAAAATGACACCCGAAAATTGAATGTATATTATCCGATTTGTACCACGTTATGGTCACTTTTGCATGTGCAATGCTAAAATTATCCATAGTATAGATCCTAAAGCATGAATATGAATGTTTTAACAAAAATATACATTTTAAGAACAAGTAAAATCTGACTTTATTTTTGTAAAAAATCATGTAAATATTTGCTTTTGCGCCCGAATTTTATAATTTTGCATCATAAATTAGCTAAAAGAAAACATTGCAATAAGAAAATTGATATTTCATGTGTGGGTAGGTAATCTAGAATCCAGCATATATAGCATACAATATACAACGTATTCATTAAAATAACACCCGAAAATTTAATGTTTATTATCCGAGTGGTACCACGTTATGGTCAGTTTTGCATGTGCAATGCTAAAATTGTCCATAGTATAGATCCTAAAGCATGAATATGAATGTTTTAACAAAAATATCCATTTTAAGAACAAGTAAAATCTGACTTAATTTTTGTAAAAAATCTTATAAATATTTGCTTCCGCGCCCACATTTTATAATTCTTTATCATATTTTAGCTAAAAGAAAACATTTCAACAAAAAAATTGCTATTTCAAGTGTGTTAGGTATTCTAGAATCCAGCCCATGTAGCTTACAATATACAACGTATTCATCAAGAAAAGGTAAAATCTGACTTAATTATTGTAAAAAATCATATAAACATTTGCTTCCGTGCACGAATTTTATAATTCTTCATCATATTTTAGCTAAAAGAAAACATTGCGACAAGAAAATTACTATTTCAAATGTGGTAGGTATTCTAGAATCCAGCCCATGTAGTTTACAATATACAACGTATTTATCAAGAATAGGTAAACTCTGACCGTATTTTTGTAAAAAATCATATAAATATTTGCTTCCGCGCCCGAATTTTATAATTTTTCATCATATTTTCGCTAAAAGAAAACATTGCAACAAGAAAATTGCTATTTTAAGTGTGGTAGGTATTCTAGAATCCAGTCCATGTAGCTTGCAATATACAACGTATTTATCAAGAATAGGTATAATCTGACTGTATTTTTTAAAAAATCATATAAATATTTGCTTCCGCGTCCGAATTTAATAATTCTTCATCATATTTTAGGTAAAAGAAAACATTGCAACAAGAAAAATGCTATTTCAAGTGTGGTAGGTATTCTAGATTCCAGCCCATGTAGCTTACAATATACAAAGTATTCATCAAGAATAGGTAAAATCTGACTTTATTTTTGTAAAAAATCATATAATTATTTGCTTCCGCGCCCTATTTTATAATTCTTCATTATATTTTAGCTAAAAGAAAAGATTGCATCAAGAAAATTGCTATTTCAAGTGTGGTAGATATTCTAGAATCCAGACCATGTAGCTTACAATATACAACGTATTTATTAAAATGACACTGTAACGTGCTTTAAATATATTTCTTAATAGAAATGTAGTAGTAGTAGTAAATATTTTATTTATTACCTTTCGGTGTTCAAATTTCTACATTATCTATATTTTACATTTCATGTGGTATTTACATTATTATAACTTACTATTTAATCTACTTATATATACTTTCTTCATCCAATCTGTGTCTGGGTTTTCGTCGTGTTGTATCTGTTGTGTAGATTTGTCATTTCTCTGGTTTTCGCTGCAGTCTCTTCTTAAGTGTTTTATTGGCTCAAAGTCTCTCTCACATATTCTGCTTTGTCTGTCTTCGTCTCCTATTCAGTGTTTATTCCTTTTTTCTTCGTTTTCCGTTCTAAATCTTGCGATTATTTTTAAATTTTTGTTTTTTTTTGTTTTCTTTCTTCTTTTTTTGTTATTTCTACCCAACAATCAAATGCAAGACTTTTCCATGGTATCCCTCTTAATTTCTCTTCATACTTCATTGCTCTCCTTCCTGCTTCAGTCTTTATTTTAAACCGTTTTGTTTCTTCCTCTATTATATATACCGGTGTTTGTTTATCTAGTCCATCGTATATATTTTGTTTGAACTTTTTCTATTTCGTTTTATTCTTTCCAACCCCAAATTTCGGCTCCATACATTATAATGCTCGCTATCAATTTATTAAACAGTAACATTCTTAATTTAAAGTTGTTTTTGAATTTTCTTTGCCCTATGCCCCAGATTTGTGGAAGAGCTTTGTTTGCTTTTTTTGTTGTTTGCTTTATGTGTTCATTCTCTTTACCATTCTTGTGAAATGTATACCCCAAGTATTTGAAAGTTATTATTTTTTCTATTTCTTTTCCTTCCCATATCCACGTTTCTTTTGTTTCCCTACCTCTTCCTTTATTGAAAACAACAATCTTGGTTTTTTCTGTGTTTAACACCATGTCTTTTTTCTTTAAGTATATCATTAGTCTCTTCATTATGGAATCCATTTCTTGTTTTGTTTTCGCAACTATTGCCAAGTCGTCGGCATACGATAATGTCCAAAACTTTTTGCTCCCAATTACTATGCCTCCTGTCTGTCCTTTAGTAAAGTGAGCTGACATGTAAATGAGAAAAGAATAGGGCTTAATGAGCACCCTTGCCTATCTCCGCACATTGTCCAAAAATCATCTCCTTCTTCTCCGTCTATTTTCACCGAACTTATGGTTTCAGAGTATATTTCTGCTATTCTTTCTACTAGGTTTTCTTCGATGCCAGATTTTGTCAATATGTCAATCATCTTTTTCCTATTTACAATATCGAACCCTGCCTTCAAATCTGCAAATAGTACATATAATTTTCCCTTTTTTTTGCTTATTTCCTTCTGTATTGCATAATTTAATATATAGATGTTATCAATTGTACTTCTTCCTTTTCTAAAGCCTGCTTGGTTATCTTGTAGTATATTTCTCTCTTGTGCTTCTTTACTTAATTTCTCCTCTAAGATCATGGCGTATATTTTGTATGCCGTGTCTGGCAGTGTTATGCCTCTGTAGTTTTTAGTTTCTTCTCTGTCTCCGTTTTTGCGTATTGGACTAATAATACCTTTTCTCCACCTTTGTGGAAAGCCTTTTCCTTTCCAAACATTATTTATTATTTTTGTAAGTCTATCGACTGCTTACTGTGAAAGATATTATTTATGCATTGCTTCTTCATTTGCAATGCCGTAGTCTATAACTGATTCTCCGTTTAGGCCAATATAAGTAAATTCCCCTTTTTCGTCTCCTGTCGTATGTCCATTCAATATTTTCAGCCCATTTTCTTCCACGAATTCTAGGAGTTTTTCTCCTTCGCTGTTAATTATTTTGTCTTTTGATGACCTGTTTTTTTCAGATCCATCTCTAGTATCAATAATTTTTCCTTCTTCCCCTATTCTGGCGTTGAAGTCTCCTCCTAATAATAAATTGTATTCATGTCTGTCCTCTGTTTCTTCTATTTGCTCTTGTATGAGTTTTATTTCTCCTTTGCTGTATATTGTTATTATTTTCCATTTTTCTCCTTCTATTAGTAATGTTCGTTCTTGCATTTGGACCATACTTCTTCCCTCTGGTAGTTCCTCTAATGTGTTTCTGACCCCAGTTATTATTCCTCCTTTAGCTCTTCCCTTTTTATGTTCTCTATTTGCATATACGCATTTCCATTTAAATTTATTCGCAAGTTTGGTTTCCCATTTCGTCCAGTCTTTCTCTTCTATCCATGTTTCTACTATCCCGATAAAATCAAATTCTTCTATAAAATTCCAAAAATCGTTGTCCATATTCTTTAAGTCGGTGATGTTCCAAAATCCTATTTTAGTTCGATCTGTGTTATTCAGCGCGCTTATTTTGAGTAGTTTTTTGGATCTTCCTCTTTTGGTGGTGCTGTTGGCGCCGTTTCTCTGTAAGTGGATTCTTTTGCGCTGCCTTTAATTGGTCTTTCATCATATCTACTATAGCTGCTTGACCTTTGACGGTCCCTATAATCAGGAGTATGTGCTACATATGGGGTTATTGGCTTCTGTCTCTTCATGTCTTTCATTGCATGATGCATTTTTTTGAGGTCCTCTTTCCTTTGTTTCTTCTTCAACTTTTTCTTCTGATAGTTGTCTTTTCTTTTCGTTTTTTTCGTGCAACGTTCTTATTGCCTCTTCTTATTTAATTGGTTTACCGTCAACATACAGCTTGTTGTATTTTATTATTGCGTGTTTGCCCTCTTTACGCATCTCTTTCATTAATGGTAATAACCGCTTCCTTCCTTCTGCTACTTCTTTTGGGAAGTCTTCTGATATTACGATGTTTGTTCCTTTCAATAACTTTGTATTTTTAAAAATATCTATTACCTTCCTTCTTGAAGTGAATCTTATTAAAACTGGTCTATTCTTGCGGTCCTTTTTAACTCTAATTCTATATATGTTGTCTATCTCAAAGATGGATATATCTACTTTTAATTTTTGGGTAACTAAATCTAGGCATTCCTTCTCGAGTTCATGTCTACTTGTCTCTCTTTCCAATAATCCGAATATAACAATATTTTTTTGTCTTTTGCTGCGCTCTAGTTCTGCCCACCGTTCTTCGTGGTCGATTAATATTTTCTTATGATCATCAAGGGCGTCTGCTGTCATTATAAACCTGTCTTGCATTGTCTTTTTTGTAATTGCTATGTCAGTTTTTAAATCTGCTATCGCTTCTAATATTTTTGTTTCCATGTTGTGTTACTAGCTCTATCTGTGCGTTCTAAATAGTAGCTTAGCGTCGGTAATTCAGTTATTGTGACTGTCCTACTTAATTCAAACAGTCACCTGTAAAAACCGCTGGCTAGATGTTACTATTAGACGCTAGATGTCGCTACTAGGTCGCTGCTTCGCTAGGATTTGATATGACATGTAATATGACACCTAGATAACCTATAAGTTGTATGAACTTACTTTTATCTTAATATCCTGTTTATCGTTTCTAAGAACCTTGCCTCCACAATATCACAACATCCACAACTTGTAACTACTGCGAAGATACAAGAATCACTTATTTTTGTTTAATTTTGCTCCTTAAAGATTGACAAAACTATTTAGCCACTACACTAACTCTTCACTCTACAACGTCACTTTTGTGGTTGTGTAATAGAAATGTAATAATGACTAATTATATTAAATATTTAAAAAAAAAGATTAATAAATACTTACTTGAAGTATTATTATCTTCCCAATAATTTATTATAAAAAAAGACACAAGGATAAAAGGATTAAAAGGTTTTGGGAGGTTTGAGAGGTTTTGGGTTCGTAGCCCTCGTAGGTAAATAATGGATTTTCTTAGCTCTACACACTAATTTATCTTAGAAACTACAATATTGTAAAATAATTAAAGTTTATACTTACAATTTAGTTCAGGGAGTTGTAGGACAGACACTTGAGGATGGTTGATTTTAATTTAATAGGAATTTTGAATTATTTTAAAAACCGAACGATAGATAAAATTAACTAATTACTGTTGAGACGCCTGCTTGCAAACGAATGAATGAATTCTCCAAAAGCAAGAAGATTGAAAAAACTGACTTGTTCAGCATTTTTACCCCACTAATAATGAATGACTATAGCAGCTAATTATTTAAATTTTGGCGGTTTGTTACATTACCCCTTTCTTTATGAAAGAATGATACTCTCAAGTGTCATTCCTTTACAAGTGTTAGTATGATATAAAATACAAAATAAAACTTAATAATATATTATATACGAAATTCACTGCACCTCCACATCAAAGTTCCTGGCACATATGAGGGCTGATCACTAAAGTCCCTGAGCACTCAATTCTCGTGGAAGGTGAGGTGGGTTACTACGAATAATTCTGTAACAGTTTATATTTTTAACAACTCTATCTATATTAAAATTAAAATGTATAAAAATAATAAAGCAATACATAAATTAAGTTTGATCCTGACGATTATCCGTCCAATGGGATGGGCTGTTGATCTCGGGGTAAAGGCGGGGAGGAGCTCCGGGTGAGGATGTTGTCTCCGTATCACTGGTTGTATTCTGCTTCTTTTGTTTGCTCAATATATTTCGATGAAGGAGCCAGTTAGTTAAAGTACCCCATATACTGGTGATAAGGTACCAACCGCAGCCAATTGTATGGTAAATAGTGATTCCTCGAAGCCCTACTCCGCATACATACTTTATAAGTAATATAACATAATAAAATCCAATTTTACTGGAGCTAAATAGTCTTTGGTTTGTATTTTTACTTCAGCTGTAATAACGACGTTGTCCCAGGAGTGACCATTTTCATGATACGTTGTTCCTTTACAAGCCCCTTCGGGTGTTAGGCTGCCGTAGGCCACTAATGAGGCTGATGTTGTACCGTTCATATTTATTTCTCCGATGATTTGTTGGTAAATTTTTTAGTGTTTTGTATCTACGAATATTTCTACATTCTTCGGCTCCGATTTTCTATACATAATTTGCAATCCCATTTGTTACTGCAGAAGTGTGACTATGCATTCCACAGTAATATATAATTCGAGTTATTTTTACAAGACATGCTTGAACTGGTACGAGTTTAACTTCATTTCTTTGAATAACTTTCCCTGGACCTGATCACTCTGGTAATCGGAGTCTGGATGTGGACACTCTTCGACATGCTTCAGAAAAATGGTGGTCATATTGAGGACAGGTCCTTCGCAGTCATATGCAATAAACCCCCAGGACAGGGTCCAAAATATTGTGACTATGAGTGCCTTAACAATCATAGTTGGACATGAAACATTTTTCTCACAGTAACTGGTACTTATTTAGTTCTTAATCTAATGGTCGCTATAATCATCATACGTATTTGCTTTTTTTTAACTTATATTTAATTTTAGTGAAAACTTTTTTTCCTCAAAGGAAAAATAACGCAGCTTTAACACTTTTTCTGTGTAAAGGGTCTATGACCGGCTCGAATTCCGGTAGGGCTCAGCTAGTCTCAACAATTTTAAATGAGCTTTCCAAAGGGCACTCTGAGATAGCGCGTCCTCCCCGACTAAGTTAAACAAAAATCCAGAAGAGGTACTCGTGCTAAAGACGAATAGCGTACCTCAACTGGTGGATTCGAGCTATTAATTTTAATTTTCAGAAAATTTATTTTATTTCCTTGCCTTTTCGATCGGATGCGAATTCAATAAAGTTGTAGACTTGTTGTGGTCACCAGTGCGTAACCGGGAATTCACCACCTAGACGAACTCACGCAGGAGATTTCGTCAGGATGCGAGAACCCCAGAGCAGTACTCACGGGTGGGCACAACAGATCTATTAGGTAAATTATGGAAATCATGTAAAACTTTTGGAACTAATGTTTTTGGTATTACTAGTTGTTCATTTTGATTCTGGTTATCCACTTTGTATAAAATATTTTCGCTATCCAAAAAATATGAATTAGTACTTTTACTTATATCTATAATTTCGTTAATAATATTTTTACACAATGAATCCAGCCCATCTAGCTTACAATATACAACGTATTAATTAAAAATAGGTAAAATCTGACTTTATATTTGTAAAAAATCATATAAATATTTGCTTCCGAGCCCGAATTTTATAATTTTTCATCATATTTTATCCATAGTATAGGTCCAAAAGCATGTTTATGAATGTTTTAACAAAAATATCCATTTCAAAAATAGGTAAAATCTGACTTTATTTTTGTAAAAAATCATATAAATATTTGCTTCCGCGACCGAATTTTATAATTTTTCATCATATTTTAGCTAAAAGATAACATTGCAACAAGAAAATTGCTATTTCAAGTGTGGTAGGTATTCTAGAATCCAGCCCATGTAGCTTACAATATACAACGTATTCATTAAAAATAGGTAAAATCTGACATATTTTTGTAAAAAATTATATAAATATTTGCTTCCGCGCCCGAATTTTATAATTTTTCATGATATTTTATCCATAGTATAGGTCCAAAAGCATGTTTATGAATGTTTTAACAAAAATATCCATTTCAAAAATAGGTAAAATCTGACTTTATTTTTGTAAAAAATCATATAAATAATTGCTTCCGCGCCCGAATTTTATGATTTTTTATCATATTTTAGCTAAAAGAAAACATTGCTACAAGAAAATTGCTTTCAATTGTGGTAGGTATTCTAGAATCCAGCCCATGTAGGTTACAATATACAACGTATTCACTAAAAATAGGTAAAATCTGACTTTATTTTTGTAAAAAATCATATAAATATTTGCTTCCGCAAGCGAATTTTATAATTTTTCTTCATATTTTATTCATAGTATAGATCCAAAAGCATGTTTATGAATATTTTAACAAAAATATCCATTTCAAAAATAGATAAAATCTGACTTTAATTTTGTAAAAAATCATATAAATATTTGCTTCCGCGCACAAATTTTATAATTTTTCATCATATTTTAGCTAAAAGAAAACATTGCAACAAGAAAATTGCTATTTCAAGTGTGGTGGTATTCTAGAATCCAGCCAATGAAGCTTACAATATGCAACGTATTCATCAAAAATAGGTAAAATCTGACTTTATTTTTGTAAAAAATCATATAAATATTTGCTTCCGCGACCGAATTTTATAATTTTTTATCATATTTTAGCTAAAAGAAAACATTGCAACAAGAAAATTGCTATTTCAAGTGTGGTAGGTATTCTAGAATCCAGCCCATGTAGCTTACAATATACAACGTATTCATTAAAAATAGTTAAAATCTGACTTTATTTTTGTAAAAAATCATATAAATATTTGCTTCCGCGCCCGAATTTTATGATTTTTCAACTTATTTTAGCTAAAAGAAAACATTGCTACAAGAAAATTGCTATTTTAATTGTGGTAGGTATTCTAGAATCCAGCCCATGTAGCTTACAATATACAACGTATTCATCAAAAATAGGTAAAAACTGACTTTATTTTTGTAAAAAATCATATAAATAGTTGCTTCTGCGCCCGAATTTTATAATATTTCATCATATTTTATCCATAGTATAGGTCCAAAAGCATGTTTATGAATGTTTTAACAAAAATATCCATTTCAAAAATAGGTAAAATCTGACTTAATTTTTGTAAAAAATCATATAAATATTTGCTTCCGCGCCCGAAATATATGAATTTTCATCATAATTTAGGTAAAAGAAAACATTGCAACAAGAAAATTGCTATTTCAAGTGTAGTAGGTATTCTAGAATCCAGCCAATGAAGCTTACAATATACAACGTGTTCATCAAAAATAGGTAAAATCTGACTTAATTTTTGTAAAAAATTATAAAAATATTTGCTTCCGCGCCCGAAGTTTATAATTTTTCATTATATTTTATCCATAGTTTAGATCCAAAAGCATGTTTATGAATGTTTTAGCTAAAATATTCATTTCAAAAATAGGGAAAATCTGACTTTAATTTTGTAAAAAATCATATAAATATTTGCTTCAGCGCTCGAATTTTATGATTTTTCATCATAATTTAGGTAAAAGAAAACATTGCAACAAGAAAATTGCTATTTCAAGTGTGGTAGGTATTCTAGAATCCAGCCAACGAAGCTTACAATATACAAAGTATTCATCAAAAATAGGTAAAATCTGACTTAATTTTAGTAAAAAATTATATAATTATTTGCTTCCGCGCCCGAAGTTTATAATTTTTCATTATATTTTATCCATAGTATAGGTCCAAAAGCATGTTTATGAAGGTTTTAACAAAAATATCCATTTCAAAAATAATTAAAATCTGACTTTATTTTTGTAAAAAATCATATAAATATTTGCTTCCGCGCCCGAATTTTATGATTTTTCATCATAATTTAGGTAAAAGAAAACATTGCAACAAGATAATTGCTATTTCAAGTGTGGTAGGTATTCTAGAATCCAGCCAACGAAGCTTACAATATACGAAGTATTCATCAAAAATAGGTAAAATCTGACTTAATTTTTGTAAAAAATTATATAATTATTTGCTTCCGCTCCCGAAGTTTATAATTTTTCATTATATTTTATCCATAGTATAGGTTCAAAAGCATGTTTATGAATGTTTTAACAAAAATATCCATTTCAAGAATAGGTAAAATCTGACTTTATTTTTGTAAAAAATCATATAAATATTTGCTTCCGCGACCGAATTTTATAATTTTTTATCATATTTTAGCTAAAAGAAAACATTGCAACAAGAAAATTGCTATTTCAAGTGTGGTAGGTATTCTAGAATCTAGCCCATGTAGCTTACAATATACAAAGTATTCATCAAAATTAGGTAAAATCTGACTTCATTTTTGTAAAAAATTATATAAATATTTGCTTCCGCGCCCGAAGTTTATAATTTTTCATTATATTTTATCCATAGTATAGGTCCAAAAGCATGTTTATGAATGTTTTAACTAAAATATCCATTTCAAAAATAGGTAAAATCTGACTTTATTTTTGTAAAAAATCATATAAATATTTGCTTCCGCGCCCGAATTTTTTAATTTTTTATGATATTTTAGCTAAAAGAAAACATTGCAACACGAAAATTGCTATTTTAAGTATGGTGGTATTCTAGAATCCAGTTAATGAAGCTTACAATATGCAACGTATTCATCAAAAATAGGTAAAATCTGACTTTATTTTTCTAAAAAATTATATAAATATTTGCTTCCGTGACCGAATTTCATAATTTTTCATCATATTTTAGCTAAAAGAAAACATTGGAACAAGAAAATTGCTATTTCAAGTGTGGTAGGTATTCTAGATTCCAGCTCATGTAGCTTACAATATACAACGTATTCATAAAAAAATAGGTAAAATCTGTCTTTATTTTTGTAAAAGATCATATAACTATTTGCTTTCGCGCCAGAATTTTATAAATTTTCATCATATTTTATCCATAGTATAGGTCCAAATGCATGTTTATGAATGTTTTAACAAAAATATCCATTTCAAAAATGGGTAAGATCTGACTTAATTTTTGTAAAAAATCATATAAATATTTGCTTTCGCGCCCGAATTATATGATTTTTCATCATATTTTAGCTAAAAGAATACATTGCTACAAGAAAATTGCTATTTCAATTGTGTTAGATATTCTAGAATCCAGCCCATGTAGCTCACAATATACAACGTAATCATCAAAAATAGGTAAAATCTGACATTATTTTTGTAAAAAATTATATAAATATTTGCTTCCGTACCCGGATTTTATAATTTTTCATCATATTTTATCCATAGTATAGGTCCAAAAGCATGTTTATGAATGTTTTAACAAAAATATCCATTTCAAGAATAGATAAAATCTGACTTTATTTTTGTAAAAAGTCATATAAATATTTGCTTCCGCGACCGAATTTTATAATTTTTCATCATATTTTAGCTAAAAGAAAACATTGCAACAAGAAAATTGCTATTTCAAGTGTGGTAGGTATTCTAGAATCTAGCCCATGTAGCTTACAATATACAACGTATTCATTAAAAATAGGTAAAATCTGACTTTATTTTTGTAAAAAATTATATAAATATTTGCTTCCGCGCACGAAGTTTATAATTTCTCATTATATTTTATCCATAGTATAGGTCCAAAAGCATGTTTATTAATGTTTTAACTAAAATATCCATTTCAAAAATAGGTAAAATCTGACATTATTTTTGTAAAAAATCATATAAATATTTGCCTCCGCGCCCGAATTTTTTAATTTTTTATCATATTTTAGCTAAAAGAAAACATTGCAACACGAAACTTGCTATTTTAAGTATGGTGGTATTCTAGAATCCAGTTAATGAAGCTTACAATATGCGACGTATTCATAAAAAATAGGTAAAATCTAACTTTATTTTTGTAAAAAATCATATAAATATTTGCTTCCGCGTCCGAATTTTATAATTTTTCATCATATTTTAGCTAAAAGAAAACATTGCAACAAGAAAATTGCTTTTTCAAGTGTGGTGGTATTCTAGAATCCAGCCAATGAAGCTTACAATATGCAACGTATTCGTCAAAAATAGGTAAAATCTGACTTTATTTTTGTAAAAAATCATATAAATATTTGCTTCCGCGTCCGAATGTTATGCTTTTTTATCATAATTTAGGTAAAAGAAAACATTGCAACAAGAAAATTGCTATTTCAAGTGTGGTAGGTATTCTAGAATCCAGCCAATGAAGCTTACAATATACAACGTATTCATCAAAAATAGGTAAAATCTGACTTAATTTTTGTAAAAATTTATATAAATATTTGCTTCTGCGCCCGAATTTTATAATTTTTCATAATATTTTATCCATATTATAGGTCCAAAAGCATGTTTATGAATGTTTAAACAAAAATATCCATTTCAAGAATAGGTAAAATCTGACTTAATTTTTGTAAAAAATCATATAAATATTTGCTTCCGCACCCGAATATTATGATTTTTCATCATAATTTAGGTAAAAGAAAACATTGCAACAAGCAAATTGCTATTTTAATTGTGGTAGGTATTCTAGAATCCAGTCAATGAAGCTTACAATATACAACGTATTCATCAAAAATAGGTAAAATCTGACTTTATTTTTGTAAAAAATCATATAAATATTTGCTTCTACGCCCGAATTTTATAATTTTTCATTATATTTTATCCATAGTATAGGTCCAAAAGCATGTTTATGAATGTTTAAACAAAAATATCCATTTCAAGAATAGGTAAAATCTAACTTTATTTTTGTAAAAACTCATATAAATATTAGCTTCCGCGCCCGAATTTTATGATTTTTCATCATAATTTAGGTAAGAGAAAACATTGCAACAAGAAAATTGCTATTTCAAGTGTGGTAGGTATTCTAGAATCCAGCCAATGAAGCTTACAATATACAACGTATTCATCAAAAATAGGTAAAATCTGACTTAATTTTTGTAAATAATCATATAAATATTTGCTTCCGCGCCCGAATTTTATAATTTTTCATCATATTTTAGCTAAAAGAAAACATTGCTACAAGAAAATTGCTATTTCAATTGTGGTAGGTATTCTAGAATCCAGCCCATGTAGCTTACAATATACAACGTATTCATCAAAAATAGGTAAAATCTGACTTTATTTTTGTAAAAAATCATATAAATATTTGCTTCCGCGCCCGAATTTTATAATTTTTCATCTTATTTTATCCATAGTATAGGTCCAAAAGCATGTTTATGAATGTTTTAACAAAAATATCCATTTCAAGAATTAGTAAAATCCGACTTTAATTTTGTAAAAAATCATATAAATATTTGCTTCCGCGCCCGAATTTTATGATTTTTCATCATAATTTAGGTAAAAGAAAACATTCCAACAAGGAAATTGCTATTTCGAGTGTGGTAGGTATTCTAGAATCCAGCCAATGAAGCTTACAATATACAATGTATTCATCAAAAGTAGGTAAAATCTGACTTTATTTTTGTAAAAAATCATATAAATAATTGCTTCTGCGCCCGAATTGTATAATTTTTTATCATATTTTATCCATAGTATAGGTCCAAAAGCATTTTTATGAATGTTTTAACAAAAATATCCATTTCAAAAATAGGTAAATTCTGACTTTATTTTTGTAAAAAATCATATGAATATTTGCTTCCGCGACCGAATTTTATGATTTTTCATCATATATTAGCTAAAAGAATACATTGCTACAAGAAAATTGCTATTTCAATTGTGGTAGGTATTCTAGAATCCAGCCCATGTAGCTTACAATATACAATGTATTCATCAAAAATAGGTAAAATCTGACTTTATTTCTGTAAAAAATCATATAAATATTTGCTTCCGCGCCCAAATTTTATAATTTTTCATCATATTTTATCCATATTATAGGTCCAAAAGCATGTTTATGAATGTTTTAACAAAAATATCCATTTCAAGAATAGGTAAAATCTGACTTTATTTTTGTAAAAAATCATATGAATATTTGCTTCCGCACCCGAATATTATGATTTTTCATCATAATTTAGGTAAAAGAAAACATTGCAACAAGCAAATTGCTATTTTAATTGTGGTAGGTATTCTAGAATCCAGTCAATGAAGCTTACAATATACAACGTATTCATCAAAAATAGGTAAAATCTGACTTTATTTCTGTAAAAAATCATATAAATATTTGCTTCCGCGCCCAAATTTTATAATTTTTCATCATATTTTATCCATATTATAGGTCCAAAAGCATGTTTATGAATGTTTTAACAAAAATATCCATTTCAAGAATAGGTAAAATCTGACTTTATTTTTGTAAAAAATCATATAAATATTTGCTTCCTCGCTCGAATTTTATAATTCTTCATCATATTTTAGCTAAAAAAAACATTGTAACAACAAGTTGCTATTTCAAGTGTGGTAGGTATTCTTGAATCCAGTCCATGTAGCTTACAATATACAACGTATTTATCCAGAAAAGGTAAAATCTGACTTCCGCGCCCGAATTTTATAATTTTTCATCATAATTTAGCTAAAAGAAAACATTACAAAAATAAATTTGCTATTTCAAGTGTGGTAGGTATTATAGAATCCAGCCCATGTAGTTTACAATATACAACGTATTCAGCAAGAATAGGTGAAATCTGCCTTTATATTTGTAAAAATCATATAAATATTTGCTTCCGCGCCCGCATCTTATAGTTCTTCATCATATTTTAGCTAAAAGAAAACATTGCAACAAGAAAATTGCTATTTCAAGTGTGGTAGGTATTCTAGAATCCAGCCCATGTAGCTTACAATATACAACGTATTCAACAAGAATAGTTAAAATCTGACATAATTTTTGTGAAATATCATATAAATATTTGCTTCCGCGCCCGAATTTTATAATTCTTGATCATATTTTAGCTAAAAGAAAATATTGCAACAAGAAAATTGCTATTTCAAGTGTGGTAGGTATTCTAGATTCCAGCCCATGTTTCTTACAATATACAACGTATTCATTTAGAATAGGTAAAATCTGACTTTATTTTGTAAAAAATCATATAAATATTTGCTTCCGCGCCCGAATTTCATAATTCTTTTTTATATTTTAGCTAAAAGAAAATATTGCAATAATATAATTGCTATTTCAAGTGTGGTAGTTATTCTAGAATCTAGACCATGTAGCTTACAATATACAACGTATTCATTAGAATGACACCCGAAAATTGAATGTTTATTATCTTATTGGTACCACGTTATGGTCACTTTTGCATGTCCAATGCTAAAATTATCTATAGTATAGATCCTAAAGCATGAATATGAATGTTTTAACAAAAATATCCATTTTAAGAATAGGTAAAATCTGACTTTATTTTTGTAAAAAATCATATTAATATTTGCTTCCGCGCCCGAATTTTAAAATTCTTCGTCATATTTTAGCTAAAAGAAAACATTGCAACAAGAAATTTGCAATTTCAAGTCTGGTAGGTATTCTAGAATCAAGCCCATATATCTCACAATATACAACGTTTTCATTAAAATGATACCCGAAAATTGAATGTTTATTAACTGATTGGTTCAACGTTATGGTCACTTTTGCATGTCTAATGCTAAAATTATCCATAGTATAGATCCTAGAGCATGAATATGAATGTTTTAACAAAAATATCCATTTCAAGAATAGGTAAAATCTGACTTTATTTTTGTAAAAAATCATATAAATATTTGCTTCCGCGCCCGAGTTTTATAATTCTTCATCATCTTCTAACTAAAAGAAAACATTGCAAGAAGAAAATTCTTAATACAAGTGTGGTAGGTATCCTAGAATTCAGCCCATGTAACTTACAATATACGACGTATTCATCAAGAATAGGTAAAATCTGACTTTATTTTTGTAAAAAATTATTTAAATATTTGCTTCCGCTCCCAAATTTTATAATTCTTTATCATATTTTAGCTAAAAGAAAACATTGCAACAAGAAATTTGCTATTTCAAGTGTGGTAGGTATTCCAGAATCAAGCCCATGTATCTCACATTATACAACGTATTCATTAAAATGACACCCGAAAATTGAATGTTTATTAACTGATTGGTTCCACGTTATGGTCACTTTTGCATGTCTAATGCTAAAATAATCCATAGTATAGATCCTAGAGCATGAATATGAATGTTTTAACAAAAATATCCATTTCAAGAATAGGTAAAATCTGATTTTATTTTTGTAAAAAATCATATAAATATTTGCTTCCGCGCCCGAATTTTATAATTCTTCATCATCATCTAGCTAAAAGAAAACATTGCAAGAAGAAAATTCTTAATACAAGTGTGGTAGGTATCCTAGAATTCAGCCCATGTAACTTACAATATACAACGTATTCATTAGAATGACACCCGAAGATTGTATGTTTAGTATCTGATTGGTACCACTTTATGGTCATATTTGCATGTCCAATGCTAAAATTATCTATAGTATAGATCCTAAAGCATGAATATGAATGTTTTAACAAAAATATCCATTTCAAGAATAGGTAAAATCTGACTTTATTTTTGTAAAAAATCATATAAATATTTGCTTCCTCGCTCGAATTTTATAATTCTTCATCATATTTTAGCTAAAAAAAAACATTGTAACAAGAAGTTGCTATTTCAAGTGTGGTAAGTATTCTTGAATCCAGTCCATGTAGCTTACAATATACAACGTATTTATCCAGAAAAGGTAAAATCTGACTTTATTTTTGTAAAAAATCATATAAATATTTGCTTCCGCGCCCGAATTTTATAATTTTTCATCATATTTTAGCTAAAAGAAAACATTACAAAAATAAATTTGCTATTTCAAGTGTGGTAGGTATTATAGAATCCAGCCCATGTAGCTTACAATATACAACGTATTCATCAAGAATAGGTGAAATCTGCCTTTATATTTGTAAAAATCATATAAATATTTGCTTCCGCGCCCGCATTTTATAATTCTTCATCATATTTTAGCTAAAAGAAAACATTGCAACAAGAAAATTGCTATTTCAAGTGTGGTAGGTATTCTAGAATCCAGCCCATGTAGCTTACAATATACAACGAATTCATCAAGAAAAGGTAAAATCTGACTTTATTTTTGTAAAAAATCATATAAATATTTGCTTTCACGCCCGAATTTTATAATTTTTCGTCATATTTTAGCTAAAAGAAACCATTGCAACAAGAAAATTGCTATTTCAAGTATGGTAGTTATTCTAGAATCCAGCCCATGTAGCTTACAATATACAACGTATTAATCAAGAAGAGGTAAAATTTGACTTTATTTTTGTAAAAAATCATATAAATATTTGCTTCCGCACCCGAATTTTATAATTCTTCATCATCTCCTACACTAAAAGGCTTGATAATCTATATATCTATAGATTCATCTCGAGCATCGAGTAACATTTGTAAAGGCCTACAGCCTGAACCATGCAAGTGATTGTTATAATTTTTTTTTAATATGTGGGGGCTAATGAGATCTTGTGCCTTTTGTGTATCTCATATTTTTACTGTTAGTAGTTTTCGTGTTAAAAATTTAAACTGTGCACAAATGCTGGCTGGAAACAATGGATCCTAGTGGCCATGTCTAAATTTAAGAAGAATCACGCCGTCATCCGTCACTTTTGACAAACTGTCTATGAACTTTAATGGATTATATCTTTTAATACAACATTGATATCAAAAATTTGAAAACAGTATCATGAATAATACACTTGAGCAAAGGTGTTACATTTAATTTAAGTTTAAAACATTACGTATTTAATTAATATAGATTTTGACGTTTTCAATGTGAAAAGTCACTGTTGCCAAATGTGTAATGAAATAACTAAATTAAAACCAAATATTCCTAACCTAACTTTACTGAAGACGGTGGCAGCTGTATTAGGGTTGGCAATATTAATTTATAAATTTAATAATTAACTACTATTTTTTAATACAAACAGTGTTGCCAAATTATAAAGTAAGTAAATAAAAATCAAATATTTGATATCAAAAGTAAGAAAACAATAAGAGCCGGTTTTGAAATGACAAAATAAAATGTGTCATGTCGACCTGCATTTGTTTTTTGTAAAAAGTTGTTAGAAGTACGTCGTCCTTGGGTTCTAAGGAAACGACACGATGTAGACTGTTGCGCAAGAATGACAAAAATGTTCTACATCAATTAAAATTTGTTTTTTGCAAAATGTTGTCAGAAATATGTTATGTTTGGTATCGAATGAAAAATGTAATTATATTTTTACACATTATAATAGTGAGCGAAATATATACAAATACACTGAATGTTAAGTGTGGTGTATTTAAAATATTTAATTTTATGATATCTGACGTTTATCATTCTTTGGTCTATAGCCAAAAAAGTCGTTACACAAGTTTTATATTTTCAAAGAGAAATATACAGAAATATAAAGTAAACTTTGTTGGAAAGAATATGTACAATACACTTTGTGATGTAAGTATATTATTTTAATTTTGTTTCGCTGTATTTAAATATGTATTTTCATTTTAGTTACAATTTTAAATTGGTTACCCTAACAAGAGTACATTTATAGATAAGAACACTACTGAAGTGTAACTGATTATCATAAAAGTGCATTGTACATAATAATTTACGGCAAACCTTATTTACAATATTTAAATTTTCATGACATATGACGTTTGTCAAAATGTCAGTTATAATCAAACAAACATTATTTAAAGCTTGTATTTGCTTGGAGAAATATATAATAAAATTAGTTTAAAAGTAAAATTACACTACATTTTGTAATATAAGTATGTAATTTTATATTTCCTTGGCTGTATTTAGATGTGTTTCCATTTCAGTTATAGTTTTTAATTGGTAAGTTATCCAGAAAAAATAAATTTATAGAAAAGAAATATCATAAAATTACGGATAATAACACTATTGACAAAAAAATAAATTCTGGAAATTCAGTCATAAGCACATTTATTTAAAAATACTGACAATCTTTTTCTTCATACCATCTTGGAAGAAATGTTTAACAATTTATTGTACAATAATTATTTTGAACTATGTATCTGGATTATATTAAAATGTAAGTAACTGAATTTTATACATTCTTTATGTATTCTGTCATCAAATTTCAGATAAAAGTAGTTGATGACAACAACGATTAGTTTTTTAAAAATTCCATTGTATTTTGTTATAGAACAAGATGATTTTTTAGATGAAAACGTTTACAAAATTGAAGTATCTATCCAATTATTCATTCATCATTGATATTTCAAACTATAAATACTTTCTGAAACCAAATATTATTCTAGAAATGCATTTGGTGACATATATTCTTAGTCGAATGTGACTGAATGGATTGCATAAAAATTCATATTTTTACTACGAAATAATGCAAAAGAATGTTTGAAAATTGTTGTATATTAATTTAAGGTATGATATAAATATTTTGAAATACATTTTTAATTTTTATTACTTACAGATGTCATATTAGGTTACTGGCTGAGAGTGTAATCAAATGAAATTAAATAAAGCTATTTTTATCATAAATAATGCTATAAAAAGAGTAAATATAATATAATATTTCATATACAACCATAAAGTTTTAAAAAATGTATTATTTATGCCAAAATTTGTAATGATGAAAGTAAGGTTTGCAAGTTCCCACAGTTAGTTTTAGTTATTATTCTGTAGTTATAAACATATGTCATTTTAAAATATAATATTATACCTTTATATTCATTGGATAGTAAATAAAAATTACTTTATGAACAGTATTATTTCACATATTTTACTTATTTTATTTAATTCAAATTTGTCAATCTGACATCTAAAAATTCATTTTCATAAACGAAGAGTACCTATTAAAATGATAAGATATATTTAAATGAGATTTTATAAGAAACCAAAAATATTTAATATTTAAAAATGAGCCTTTAGATTCTCGAAAATTTAAAAGAAAATGGCCTGCTTTGATTGTTGGCTACCCTTTATGTAAATATTCGGGACCCTAAAGGCCCATTGTTAATTATTAAGTTATATATATAATATTTTTATTAAAAAAAATATTGTGTTCTAATTAAATTTATTTTGAATTTTAAAATTTACACATAACACAAGTTTGAACGCATCCAAAATAAAGTTGTCAAATTATCTTGTCATTTTGACATTACTGAAAATATAAGTTTTAGACTGTATTATGCATTTAAAATCAATAATATAATATTCATTTTGCTGTATTATCAGACTTCATTTTATTAAGAAATGTAAAGAAGCTTGCAATTTATTGTCTATCACAACTTGTACCAAAGAAACAACTGCAAGAAACAAAGTACTTGTTTACATATGTATTATTTCTGTAATTTTACCTTCAATTATAACTGTGTAGAGAAGTCACATTTAAATAAAAATTTTAAAATACAGTCCAAAACTGATCAGTCTATGATTTGGAGCAAGCCTTTACAAGCCCAATTAGAAAAATATCAAAAAGTTTCAATAAAATAATTCTACATAAATACGTCTGGAAATTTTCTTGATACTCTTTTTACATTTTCAAAATATAAGCAAAGAAATTTAGTCTGAAACGAGTGCATAAAGTATTATATTTAGAGCGAAATTGAAAGCAAATTAAATAGGGCTGGAAGTGTAAAGAAAAAATGAGTAGAAAGAAGAAATCAAAAAATAAAAACCATAATAAAAATTTAATACGATAGACAAATTCGCAATAATACTACATTTTCTGTAATTAACTCTTTTATTGTAGATGTACATATGTACTATTAGAATTAGATTGGTACAGAGAAAAGATGACAATGATTATTATAATAAGAATTAATGGCTACAATTTTTATTGTAATCAAGCTATGCGTTATGGCTTGGAAACCAAAAGTGAAGCGAGATTAGTATTTCAAGCTTCAACTAATATATTATAAATGAAATTGGACTTGTGTTGTAAAATTATCTAACCAATCCTACGTAGCATGTAGTGTTGATGGTTTTATGAAAACAAAAAACGGATTTGAACTTCTAGAAGTAAAATGTCCTTATTCCTGTCAAAACAAAATCATTGTAGATTTACAAAATAAGAAGTCAGCTGTAAATGATTAAGAATTCGATGAAAATAGTAACGTTTAACTACAAAATGCGACAAATATTACACACAAGTCCACTTTTTAAAGCACATACTTTATATTACCGTTTACCATTTCATTATTCGTAGAAAGAGATGACAAGTTTCTATCTACATTAATTCTAAACATTTAAGACTTTTATTTGAAATATTTCATTCAGTTTGTTCTGAATAAGTTTTAATAGACTGCATTAGTGTATCGGTCATTTTGTGGCGCCAAATTCAAACTGAAACCCTAACTCACCTCCGCCGATTTATGCGCCCATGTTATTCTTATGTGAATAAAAATATGCTATGTTTAAGCTGCTGGAAAGTATTATAAAATGCAAATCTTATTTATTAAACCGTATAAATACTAATCTCTAATGTTTTATCTATCTTTTAATGTAATATACACACCCAAAAAACATAATATTATTTAATAAACTTCAATTTAAACAGTAGGTGCAAATTTCTGAAAACGTATGTCGTAGCTGTCTTAGTATTCAGTTGAACCTGCCACTTTAACTCGGCGTTTTTAACTTGCTGCACCAAGTAACGACATATGTTACTATTTGCGATACTACTTTCTTTAAAATGAAATTTTTCTTAATTTATTATTTTATTTGTACTTTACAAAAAAAATCTCTATGTTATAATTAAAAATCGCCAAAATGCTTTAATATCGTGAATTGAAAATGTACTCCCATACGAAATGCATGCACTCAGGTTTGAATTAGGGTTTCGCGCCAAATGTACATCTTAACCTCACTATATCAAATTAAATACAAAAATATTTGTTTGTTGAATATTTATATCGATACCTTCCTTAGAAGATGTAATAAAATTCATAATTAGTGCCATCTATGTGATTTTTTTAAACTAAAAATTATTAATTTTTTCTGATATACACAAAAACAAATTTTACAAAAACTGGTTTAAACGGTATAGTTAAACCTATAAAAATTATATTTATATATTATTTAAAAATATAGATTTATTAGTAAAAAATATTATTATATAGAAATTAAATTTATAAACAAAGTTATAGTAATTTTTAACACAATAATTTTAAATAAAATAATAATTTACCGATGAGTCAAAAGTGTTGATAGATAATTTATTCAAAAATTTGTTTTATTTATCAAGGCAATCTTAATTCATTTACTCAAAACCTTAAACTTTATTTAATGAATATATCGTTAAATATGAATATTTATGAAAGTAATTTGACTTTATAGGATGCCTTTTTAATTTTTGAACTGCTTATATTCCAATGCTTTCATATCTGGGGGAAAATTTAGTAACTTCTGATTTTAATTTTAATTTAAATTCAAGTTAACTGGGTAAACAATATTAAACAATGTCAATTGACAATGAAAATTTAAAAGAAAAAGTATGACAGTAAACATAAATAATTACCACAAAGGCAATAATATAAAAAAATTATAATGTTGACATCGTAAGTAATATTTTCAGAAATTTTTTATCTATGTATTAGAAAATATTTTTTTTATTTATAGAGTTCAGCATATAAGTACCGACGTAAATACCCCAACTGCAAGAATAAAAGAAGTGTGAATGTCCGCGGTACACAGAATAAACATTTTTTAGTTTTCCTCTTCACGATCAAACAAGCTGTGATGTGTGGAGAAATTTTTGTAAAATTAAAGCAGGTACAAATTTATCATATTCTTATCTTTGTGTAAAGCATTTTCATATTAATTCTTTTTACAACATATAGAAACACCGTTTACTAAAAATGCTTCCATTCTGGCTCCCAGACACTTTTAAACTCCGATACAAATGCAGGTCTGTCATATATCAATGATAGGATAGAGTTTTCCAGAACCGAATTAGGATCTAGGTGTAACGTTATACGTCAAATTAATTTAAATCAAATTCCTTCTAATACTACAGTTTCGGCATGTGATTCTAGAAATAAAAATAGAGGTTTGTGTGTTACAAATTTATCTGTAAAAGAAAGAATATTATATAAATTTTATAGACAAGAGAAAATAAAAGTTATAAAATTGAAGAACAAGCTTTCAAGAATGAATTATTTAAAAAAATATATAAGTCAAAATATTATCTAATCAATTGGTAGAAAATATTGTAAGACGGGTTAATAAAATTCCTTCCATGTTCATTAAATCACAGTTGAAAATATCTCTCCAATACTTTTGCTGAGAGAACATCGCTCCAAAAATTTCATCGAGAAAATATCTCTTCCACAAATGACACTGAGAGAATATCTGTCCAAAACTTTTGCTGAAAGAATATCGCTTCGAGAAATTTCACCGAGAGAACATCTCTTCCACAAATTGCACCGAGAGAACATTTCTTTAATACTTTTGCTGACAGAACATCATTTCGACAAATTTCACCGAGAGTACATCTTCCACAAATGACACCGAGAGAACAACTCTCCAAAACTTTTGATGAGAGAATATCGCTTCGACAAATGGCACCAAGAGAACATCTTTCATCATATATGTTTATTTTAAATGAATAAATAAACAATAAATATAATGATATCAAATGTATATCTTTTATTTAAAATTAAAATATCCAGTAGTAATAACTGAACAAATGAAAATTGACAGCTTCATTTGACGTTTATATGGAATTTACAAAATTTAATGATCAAGTAGGCTTAGAGTAACGCAACCCCGAGAACATCAGATGGCAGCAGTTCCGTGCTACACACTTGATCCATTGGGTTACGCTTCTACTTATGTTAATGTTTTGTGGGTTCAACTTTTATTTACAACGGCTAGAAAACATGGAACCAAATTTGGTTGACATTGAAATGTCTGTACTCATCTGTTAACATTGTCAATGTCGTATGATTTTCAAAGGCTGTTTATTGTTTACATATGTACATTGTTTTGAAAATGAAACCGGGGTAATTTGCCAAATGTACATTATTCAATGATAAATGATTTTTATCGAATGAATTCAAATCCACAAAGTTTTCTACGTGACGTCACATATCCCCTCTCCAAAACTTTATTATTGTTTTTCTCCGGAATTATCAATAATAGAGCAATTTAAAAAAATACGGGGATTTTATTTCTTGTACAGAACAATAAAATGGAAGAAAATAAATTAGATCATATATCCCATTAAGGTTTACAAACAACACATTTGGTTAAATCAACTCAAAAACTTGTAGTAACTTCCTCAAATGTAACCAAAATTACTTTCAAGTGAAGCAAGTAATGTACTTTGTTGAATAATTACTGTTTTATTAAGAAAGTATGTCGGTAAATATTACAAGTTCTTCTTTAAATTATTATAATTTGTTCCCCAAAATGATCCATTCAAAAGGTTTGTTCGTTAAATGCAATAGTCTAAAACGAAGTGAAAACTTCGAATAAGATAATAGAAGAAAATGTAATCAAATTTTATAAAAATTTTAATTTTGATTTTATTAACCACAAGGCGTATTTTAATTAATCCTTTTTTTTACAAAAATGAACTTGTGTTTGTTATTAATTGAAAGCACTTGACAAGGACTTAGCTTGCAAAAATGATAAAATGGTTCCATGTCGATCAGCTTTTATTTTTAGCGAAAAGTTGTCAAAAGTATGTTGTGTTTAGTATCATATGAAAGGAGTTGATACGAGTTGGCTTACAGAAACCACAAAATTTTCGATCAACTTTTGTTATTTTTTGTAAAAAAACTGTCAGAAGTATGCCGTGTTTGGTATCAAATGAAAGCACTCGAGTAGGGCAGCCCTATTGAAATAACAAAAATTTGCCAGGTCGATCAGCTTTTGTTTTTTTTTGCAAAATTTGCCAGAAATATGTCGTGTTTGGTATCATATAAAAGGTCTCGTCGAGAGCTGGTGTACAGGAATGAAATTAGATGTCAACTGTAAATACTTCATTGATGCCGGAGGCCTAGCGAAGCTCAGCGTAGCTGAGCCTTCGCTATTCTCCTATACTAAACGATTACATTCACTATATATCTATCTATCTATAGATTCATCACGAGCATCGAGTATCTTTTGTAAAGGCCTACAGCCTGAACCATGCAAGTGATTGTTATAATTTTTAATATGTGTGGGCTGATGAGATCTGATGCCTTTTGGGTCTCATATTTTTACTGTTAGTAGTTTTCGTGTCAAAAATTAAATCTATGCACAAATGCTACCTTGAACAATGGATCCCAGAGGCAATGTCTAAATTTAAGAAGAATCACGCCGTCATCCGTCACTTTTGACAATCTGTCTGTGAACTTAAAACGATTTTATCTTCTTAAAGGACATTGATATCAAGAATTTAAAAACAATATATTAAGTTTATAACAAAACATATTTAATTATTTTAAATTTTGACGTTTTTTATTATATAAGTCAATGTTGCCAAATGTGTGATGAACTAACTTTGACAAGGATAAGTACGAATATTGAACTACAATAATTTTGAAAATGGACAAAGATATAATTAACTGAACTATGTATCCGTACTTTATAATATTGAGCAAAATATATATTATTGTTTTAGAAATTGTATATGGTATAATTTAACGCTTGTCATAATTGGTTATAACATATAAATTTATACTAGAAATTTTGCAACTTGATACAAATACTCAGAATATATGTTGGTTTGTACTTATTATTTATTATTTAAATAAATATAAAATGATATATGTATGTATATGAAATATAGAGACAGATATAAAAAGGAAAGAAATATACAAAAGATTGGAAATAAGCAGTAGGTACTAAAGAATATGAAAGACGAAAGAGTACAATTTATTATTTCTACAAAAGCAGAAACTTTATTTTTCAAAAAATAATTCAATTAATTGATATTCTGTTTTTCATATACAAGAGAGTTATAGGAATAATTCAAATAACGCGCATTTTTTGAGCAGGTATTCTTATTTTGATTCATATGCGTTTCAACCCTCTATTTTATTACGTGAACGACAAGTTCGAAGAAATTAAATCATTTGTCAAAACATGTTAGTTGTCAGACCTTCATAATTTACTTAAAAGTCTTGCAGATTATTATTGTTTATTGTATTTGCAAAATGACAAGTACACCTATAATTGTAAGCCGGGATATATTTTGCATACGTATTAGAAATAGTAAGTTACAAATAAGTTCATATTATATTGAATAACAAGTTATTTATTATAGGTGTTTTTTAGTACTGTCCTGAGTACTGTACTTCATTTTAATATAGACAGGCGATAAAAAATTAACTAATGATAATAAAAAACTACATGATATCATTAGAAGATTATGACTTCAAATCAACGGTTAAGTGACATAACTGACTATTGTAAATTTTCAATTCTGAGCTAAAATTGTTCACAATGCTAGACAAACAATATGTGGTGTTAATATCCTGCAATCTGTTAATAAAATCTGTAAGTACCAAAAGATATGTTTTAACTTCGAATGAATGTATGTACATAACAGATTGTGTTGTCCTAAAACATCTTTATTATGAAAAAAATAATACAAGCTGGAGGGGATGTACTATTTTTATTTTTATTATAGGCCGTATTTATTTGGGATTTTTTAAGTAACCTAGTATGTTAATTAAGTTTACTTGGTTCATTTGAAGTACCCAGAACTGATCTCGAACTGAACCAACTCAACCAGCTATTTTTCTGGGTTGGTGAGTTGATCCTGTTTTCTTTCTTTGTTTACACAGTGCTTTCTCTATCTACATCTGTCAGAAGTTGTATCTTTTATAAGTTAAAACGAAAAAAGTAAATAAATAACTTTAATAAATAACTAACATTTATTTGTTAAAATTTTGTTGTTTATTTGGTAACAAACTCGGGTAAGGTCAGGATCAGTTTAGGGATGTATTAAAATTTCTCAAATAAATACGACCATAAAATAATTATAATGAAACGAACGAAGTAGAATTTAATAAAATACGTTTTATGATAAATATCTTTTTAATGCAGGATTAGTTTATCGACTGGTTGTTAATATAAAAAAGTCTTTATTGGAGTTGCGATCATCTAATAAAATCCACTAATACACATATTAATGGATTTTATTAAATTACAGTAACTGCAAGAAAGACCTTCCTCTGTTTTTTTAATTTGTAATTTTCATTTTACAGCTATGAATGTGAAAAAATAATAATAATGTAGTTACACTGAACAATAGTTGCAGTTTATTTTAACAAAAATACAATATGAATGATTATACACAAATTTTGAATGTATTTCATGTTAGTATACATTTTAGTTTATTTAATTTCTACCAATACGTTTTATTTTATTAACAGTTATAATGTTATTAGTATCAATCAGTGAAGAAGTTTATGTTGCAACCATTTGAAAACTGCTAGCATTTCGAACATAACCACTAATGCCAGAGTATCAGTTTTTGCTCAAAGATTCGCCCTTATCTTATGATCAATTAAAATGGAAGTTGAAGATTCGAAAAACAAACCTTGCATCTGTGACACCCACGCTAAAAGTAAGTGTATTATAATTATTTCGTTATTGTATATAACACGTTAATTTCGTTTTAAAAGAAAATTTTCATTCAAATTAAAAGTATATTTGTGATACAACATTATTAATAAATTATAACTTAAAATTTATTATTTTTGAATTTTTAATAATTTAATTTTTATATTTATCGGTATGTACGCTGTCGGTATTAATAATTTCACATTTACCGACATTTCGGAAATACTAATTTTAGATCATGGACACCATAGAAAACAAAATTTGTTTATCAAGAATATTGTTTCTTCACCTGTGTGTAGAGTTATTTCATTTATTGTACTTTGTTACAATATATTTATATTGCGAATTAATATTCATTATCTTTGATCTGAACTGCAGTAGTCACAATAAAATAAATCCCGTTTAGTGTGCCGCTAGATTTAAATCTAAGGTGAGAAATATTTTATATCTTTTAAAATCCTCGAAAAATCAACTTGCAAGTTCGCAATTTACAAGTAGAAAAATGTCATTTGCATCCAAGCTAATAGAAATTTTAATTTGTGATTTCACTATTTTTTTATATATTATTTAATTTCTTATTAAATTCTATGTTGTTCTTGTTTACTCGGCGCCAGTAGTTTTTAACCGGTTTTCCGTAAACCTACGAAAGATGTGTCTCCATTATTTTTATTTACCTGAAGTATGCTCCAAAATATGCTAAATTATTTATTGCAATAAAAATATTTAGGCGGGTATTTCATAGTCTCTGGCGGGCCACGTGTTATAGCTAATTGCGAGTTAGACTAACCTACAATTTTTGAGAGTTGATCTTCTATTTAAGTATAAGTAATGTACTTTAAATTTATAATCATTACACTATCTCTAATAGGCCGTAAAAGCGTGACGTCAAAATGGAGCGGGAATTACATATATATAGTTTCCTTATCTTACAAACTATACATAAGAACACAACAGATGACAGTTATTTAAATTGCGCGGTTATAGTTTGTTCACTATATGCACAATCTCAAATATATTATTATATTTCACGATGTGTAATTGCCGTTCGATTATGATGAAAGCAAATTCACGACCTAGACATTGTACATAGTTTGCAGTATTTAGTAATTTAGCAATCTAATAATACAAAGCACACATTTATTTCGTATTAATTTTTTATAATGCTATGCATATATTTTAAATATTAATTTTACTATAGGTTTACAACTTGACTGCAGCAGAGTAAGAGAAAGAGTGCAGAATTCCATTATCCTAACAGAAAAGAACCTGATCGACTTATAATCGAAAGCCTGACGTAATTATTGGTAATTATAAATATTGAAAAAAACAACGCACTCAAAAATTGTAAGTTTTGTATAATTTGTAAGTAAATAACAAAATGCCAAGTAAAGATAGAATTAACCGTCTTAAGCGCAAGCAAAACAACGAGAAAAATGCGGCAAAAAATAATAAAAATGATGATACGGGAAATATAGAAGAAAACTTTATTAATAGTCAGATTCAATCAGGTTGTAGGAGTATATCTGTCATTTCAGTAGCGGACAATAATATCAATAATGTACATACAAGTAATCAAACGAGTAATATAGGAATTAGGACAGTAAATTATCAGATTCAATTAATAGACCAGGATATTAACACGTTACTAAATCCTGCAGGGTACTTAGAAGACGTACATATAGACTTTTTCTTTTCTTTAGTCCGTTCTATGACTGAGTTCAACCCTCAGCCTACAATATATGTAAATGCGCCGGACCGTATCATTCCAGTTCAACAACACTTACAAATTTTATTCGTGCCAGGTGCAAATATTGATAGCATCGGTCATTGGTCATTGGTTCACAGCGTACTATGACGGTTCAGAGATAATAATTTATGATAGCATGAATTCTCAATGTTTAAATCAGAATGCAAGTTTATATTTAGAAAGATTGTTTCCTTATAGACCAACAGTTAGATTTGTCCGAGTTCAACAGCAGACAAATACTTACGATTGCGGGTTGTTTGCCATTGCATTTTTTACGAGTATAATTTTTAATCGTAATCCAGAAAACGAAAATTATGATATCAATAGGCTTAGAACACATACTTTAAATATATTTCAAACACGCAATTTAACAGTATTTTCGGTAACTCGACAACAAAAATTAAGGGAAAATTATTTAAAACGCAAAGAGAATGAAATAGACGAAGAACGGTTTAAACTAGTGGTGGCAAAGTCCGGAAAAATTTGAGTCCGGACCCAAAGAAGAAAAAAAGTCCGGACTTAAAAAAGTCCGAACTTTTCGGACAGTGTAAAATGCACCCTCACGGTCCGGACCCGTCCGGTGCATTTGTGTATCAGTGCACGGTCCGGTCCGGTGCGGTGCATAAATAAATTTACGAAGCAAATAAAATTAAGTTTAAGTGAAAAGTATATTTTTGACAGCAATGATTTTAATACCCTAAAAGAAAGAAAACCGATTATTATATGTTAAATTAAATAAATTTGCACGGAAGTAATTTACTTGGCTGTATATAAAATCGGCCATAAAACAAATAAAATTGAAGTACCTAGTACCTACATATTATGTTACATTTGATTGATGACTCGATGTTATTAGCATTGATTTAACTATCGCAGGTCCGAACACGGACGGGTCCGGACTCGGACGGGTCCGGATTTTTTCATTAATAGTACGGACTCAAAAAAATCCGGTCTCCGTTGCCAGCACTAGTTTAAACGTCTAAAATTAAATATAGAAAATAAATTAAAAATTTTAGCTAATGAAACACTTGATCAACAAACAAATAGGTTAAATAAATTAAAATTTAATTTCAAAGAATACATTAAAAATGAAACACCTGAACTAAAAACAAATCGCTTAAATAGATTAAAAGATAAATTTCAAAATATGATTCAAATATAAACACATGAACAAAAAGAAAAACTTTTAAATAGATTAAGAGATAACTTTCAAAATATGATTCAAATAGAAACACCGGAACAAAGAGAAAATCGTTTAAATAAGTTAAAAATTAATTTAAAAAAATCTATAGAAATAGAAACACGTGAACAAAAAGAACGTCGTTTAAATAAGTTAAAAGATAATTTTAAAAAAGTAGTCGAAACAAATTCACACACTGCTGCCTTAAAGGCAAGTTAAACGCAGATCAATTAGGCGAGTTACCGGAATACATAAAAAGTCTAATGATCAGTAATAACGCAGACAGTAGAAATTTTAAAGATCATATTATACAGTACAATAGTGCGTTAGCATTTGCTACATTTGGAGCAAAAATTTCAATGCCTCCGGGTAGAGAACCATATTGTTTCCGAATACATGGTCAAATTTATCATGATTCAGCCAGTTCCTTATATCCAACTAATAATAATGTTGAAAAATATGCGCAGTTATACATTATAAATTCTGCGGAAGCGTTAGAGAAACGAATGAATGTAGAATACAATAAACAGTGTAAACCAAATATAATGGGGCAGTTAGATGATATTATTAGAGAAATTAATCCGTATTCTCAAGCGTACATGATGATAAAAAAGTAGAGCAAAGAGAAATAGCTATAGCAAATATTAATAATCAGTCAGTGCCAGAAATTAATTTATGGATAGTTAGTGACAGACGAAAAGATAAGCGTAGGTATAATGTACCAACATGTAATGAAGTGGCCGAAGTTTTTACATCAAATGACGGAGAGCCACCAATAGATAGAGACATTTGTGTTCACCCAAGAGCAGGCAGTTCTGTTAGAATTAATCAATTCAGCGGAAACTGCGACCTCATGACATATCCCATACTTTTTCCTCAAGGTGAATGTTACTGGAACATGAACCTAAAGCATGCCGACGGTATTAAAAAACAAAGCATGATACAATTTTACATTAATAGATTAGCAGTTAGAGATACATTTAATCCGTGTTTAGAAACCGGAAAGCTAACTCAGCAGTACATTGTAGATGCATACGTGAAAGTCGAGGCTGAAAGATTGACTTATAATAGATTAAATCAGCCTACCCTCAAAGTAGAGCTGTATTAATGGACCTTGTAAATAATTTAGCAGATAATGAAGGCGGTAAGGCGGGCACAATGTTTATTTTACCATCGACATTCCAAGGTGGCAGTCGTTTTATGTTAAAAATGTATCAGAACGCTATGTCAATTGTTAGAGAATTCGGCCGACCTGATTTATTCACAACAGTAACGTGTAATCCAAAATGGGCAGAAATAATTGAACAGTTACGCGAAGGTCAAAGTTCTGCAGATCGGCCAGATATAGTAGCGCGAGTTTTCAACGGAAAAATTAAAAGTATGATGAATGAAATTCTTCACTATGCTATTTTTGGAAATGTCGTAGCCTTTATTTTTGTAATAGAATTCCAAAAACGTGGGTTACCACATATGCATTTGTTGTTGACTTTAGATAGCGATAGTAAAATCCGTAACAAAGATGAAATAGATGAAATTGTAAGCGCCGAAATTCCAGATGAAGACGATGAACCAGAGTTGTATCAATTAGTTCGAACATACATGATCCACGGTCCCTGCGGTATATTAAATAAATATTCACCTTGCATGAATGAAAATAAATGCACAAAAAGATACCCTAAAAAATTTCGAAACGAAACACACGAAAATATTAATAGTTATCCTCTTTACAAAAGGCCAAATAATAATGCAAAGATATATATTCTCTGGAAAAACGGTTTAGTAAAATATACAGTAGATAACAGATGGATAGTACCTTACAATCCATATTTGCTAAAAAAATATTATGCCCATATTAATATCGAAATATGCTCTTCGGTTAAAAGTGTTAAATATATTTGCGATTATCTGTGTAAGGGTCATGACTGCGCAAGTATTAAATTAGGTCAACCAGATAAAGATAAAGTAATTCAATGGGTTGATATCAACGGTTATTTAGATGCGAGGTATGTTTCTGTTCCAGAATGTTGTTGGAGGCTACTGGAATATCCCTTACACGATAAATCACATACAATATTTGAGTTAGCTGTTCATTTGAAATACCAACAGGCGGTATTTTTTGTTAATGGTCAAGGGAAAAAAGCTGTAGAACGGGCAGCGAAAAAAAATACAACTTTAACTGCGTGGTTTATTCTAAATAGCACAGATGTAAATGCTCGGCAATATGTTTATATGCAAATTCTAAAATATTATGCATTTGTTAATAACGCTTGGAAGGCTAGGCAACGCGAGTCAAAACCACCAATAGGCCGAATGATTTCCGTCAGTCCCAGAGATATAGAAAGGTTCCATCTACGTTTAATATTAGTACACGCGAAAAGGGCAACAAGTTTCGAAGACTTGCGTACCGTAGATAGTAAGTTGTATAACACATACCAAGAAGCTGCCCGCGCATTAGGTCTTTTAGCAAATGATAAAGAATGCGAAAGTTGTTTAGGTCCACCAATGCCGTAGCTTTGTGGGAAAAATTTAAAGAGTATTTGATAGAGGATTATTTTTTGCACAATTCCGAAAAAGTAGCACAAAATAAATGTTTAACAAAAATTCAAGAAATATTAGAAATACATAGTTTCACATTTCAGTTTACCGCTGCCAGATGACGTAGATGAAAATGAAAACGATTTGATTGATACTGCAGCAGAGAAATTAGAGGGAGAACAAAATGTAGCGTTGTTTAATAATGATCAAAGAGAAATTTTAGATTTAATTTTAAATGCCGCATCAGATAGTAACAGCAAAAATAGATATTTCTTTGTAGACAGTCCTGGTGGTACAGGAAAGACATTTTTACATAATGCCCTCATCAGTATTTTAAGAGGTCAAAATATTAAGGTAATAGCCGTGGCGTGGACAGGAATAGCAGCTACTTTATTAAGAGGTGGACAAACTGTACATTCGGTTTTCAAGTTACCAGTACCTGTAAATGACGGCTGCGTATGTAAAGTTAAAGCGAATAGTAATGCAGGCAAACTAATAAAAGATGCAAGTGTAATCATCTGTGACGAAGTAACTATGATACCGAAAAACGCGTTAAATGCAATAGATTTACTTTTAAAAGATTTAATGAACAATACGGTACCATTTTGTGGGAAAGTTATAGTATTAGGTGGTGATTTCAGACAATGTACCTACTACAATTGAAATAGCAATTTTCTAGTTGCAATGTATCCTTTTAGCTAAACAATGATAAAGAATTATAAAATTCGGGCGTTGAAGCAAATATTTATATGATTTTATATAAAAATAAAGTCAGATTTTACATATTCTTAAAATGGATATTTTTGTTAAAACATTCATATTAATGCTTTAGGATCTATACTATGAATAATTTTAGCATTGGACATGCAAAAGTGACCACAACGTTGGACCAATCAGATAATAAACATTTAATTTTCGGATGTCATTTTAATAAATACTATGTATATTGTAAACTACATGGGCTGGATTCTAGAATACCTACTACACCTGAAATAGCAATTTTCTTGTTGCAATGTTTTCTTTTAGCTAAAATATGATAAAGAATTATAAAATTCGGGCGCGGAAGCAAATATTTATATGATTTTTTACAAAAATTAAGTCAGATTATAACCTATTCTTGATATGGATATTTTTGTTAAAACATTCATATGCATGCTTTAGTATCTATACTGTGGATAATTTTAGCATTGGACATGCAAAAGTGACCATAACGTGGTACCAAACAAATGATAAACATTCAATTTTCGTGTGTCATTTTAATGAATACGTTGTATATTGCAAGTTACATGGGCTGGATTCTAGCATACCACTACACTTGAAATAGCAATTTTCTTGTTGCAATGTTTTCTTTTAGCTAAAATATGATAAAGAATTATAAAATTCGGACGCGGAAGCAAATATTTATATGATTTTTTACAAAAATAAAGTCAGGTTTTCCTATTCTTGATAAATACGTTGTATATTGTAAGCTACATTAACTGGATTCTAGAATACCTACCACACTTGAAATAGCAATTTTCTTGTTGCAATGTTTTCTTTCAGCTAAAATATGATAAAGAATTATGAAATTAGGCGCGGAAGCAAATTTTTATATGATTTTTTACAAAAATAAACTCAGATATTATCTATTCTTGATGTATACGTTGTATATTTTAAGTTACATGGGCTGGGTTCTAGAATACCTACCACACTTGAAATAGCAATTTTCTTGTTGAAATGTTTTCTTTTAGCTAAAATATGATAAAGAATTATCAAATTCGGGCGCGGAAGCAAATATTTGCATGATTTTTACAAAAATAAAGTCAGATTTTACCTTATCTTGATGAATACGCGGTATATTTTAAGCTACATGGGCTGGATTCTAGAATACATACCACACTTGAAATAGCAATTTTCTTGTTGCAAAGTTTTCTTTTAGCTAAAATATGATGAAAAATTATAAAATTCGGGCGCGGAAGCAAATATTTATATGATTTTTTACTAAAATAAAGTCAGATTTTACCTTTTCTTGATGAATACGTTGTATATTGTAAGCTACATGGGCTGGATTCTAGAATACCTACCACACTTGAAATAGCAATTTTCTTGTTTCAATGTTTTCTTTTAGCTAAAATATGATGAGGAATTATAAAATTCGGGCGCGCAAGCAATTATTTATATGATTTTTTACAAAAATAAAGTAAGATTTTACCATTTCTTGATGAATACTTTGTATATTGTAAGCTACATGGGCTGGATTCTAGAATACCTACCACACTTAAAATAGCAATTTTCTTGTTGCAATGTTTTCTTTTAGCTAAAATATGATGCAGAATTATAAAATTCGGGCGCGGAAGCAAATTTCTATATGATTTTTTACAAAAATAAAGTCAGATATTATCTATTCTTGATGTATAAGTTATATAGTGTAATAGGATAATAATATAAACAATATTAATCATAAGTAGCGTAAGATTACTGTCTAGCCTTTAGTTTAGTATAAATACAGGTCTGATAACACATATTGGCCATTCTGTAACTAGCCTTCTTGTAATAAAGTTCTTTTTAAAAACGACACGTCTCGAACTTATAATTTAACTGGCGACGAGGATGGGATACATCTCCAAAAACTAAAACGAGAGTATCTCTATTGATAGTTAGTGAGACCAGCATAACAGAGGGGAAATAAACCTACTCTGGTTCGTTTCAACGATTAAATTGCAATCAACGCAGCCACGAGCCTTCACCCAGGTGCTGACCCAAGGTGTGTCCAGAGAACCAAGAACGGCATTGTGTCGTCCCATCCACAACGGGATTCGTAAGCGGCGCACAACTACAGAATCACCACCATCCTCCTTTGCTGCCCAATCCACGTAGGGAAACATAAGCGGCAGCAGGGAAATCAACAACCTTATGATAATCGCAACCATACTGTGAGTACAGTTTGTATTGCAATAAATAAATTTTTATATTATTATTTATATAAATTAAATTAAACAAAATAAAATGGCACCATTGGAACAAAGGTATTTAGATACGGTCCCAATTTTCAATGGGAACCCCAATGAGTTGGCGTATTTCATTAGAATGAGCGAAGCTCTAATAACTAATTTTTATGATTCTACCAATACTGCAAATTACGAAAATTTCGTATTGCTAGCTAATATTAGAAATAAGGTAAGAGGAGACGCTGCGAGAGCGATCTCCCATTATAATATAAATAGTTGGAATGATTTGAAGACTGCTTTATTAACTGCATACGCAGATAAGCGCGACTGCTATACATTAGCAATTGAAATTGCAAATCTGAAACAAGGATCGGAGAATGCCTTCGATTACTATAACAAAATGTTAAGTTTATTAAATGCCCATACGGCATATGTTGAAACACAAATAGACGTTGCAGCATATCGACCGGCAATGATAACATACGGTCAAAATTTAGCCATAAGATCTTTCTTGAGAGGACTTCGAGATCCGTTACGATCATTCCTCCAAACGAAGAATCCACAAAATTTAAATTCAGCTCTCAAAATTTTAATGAATGATTTTCAAATGGAAGCGTCTAGAACAAATTCAACCCTCCCCTACAAAAAACAAACACCAACCAAACATACGAGCGCATTCCCTAAACAAGCACAATACATACCACAAATACAACAACCCATCAACATACCAAGATTTGATCCACCTAAACATACAAACAACTTCCCGAAAGGTCCCATAAACATAAAAAATACCAGCATCAACAACAGCCAAGACCTACTCCAATGTCGATTTCAACTCGACAAAGCTCAGTACAACAACCAACACATAGACACACGTTCCAATCTCAGTCCAGACCTACATTCTATTCACAAGAACTACATAATGTAGAAATTTAGATCCCTGCAATTCAGAAGAGAATTATAACGCGACTTCAAGTGACTATGACGATAATTACTACCAAGAATATGACGTACAAAATTCGGAAGAAACTCAAACCTTTGAGAATGATTCTTTTTTAGACTCAATCCCACCTGCATTTTCGGAGAAATAATGAATATTGACAGCCCTACAAAATTGCCTTACCTAGAACTAGACAAATATAAATGCTTAGTAGATACCGGAAGCACCAGATCTTTCATAAACCCGGACATAATTGAAAAATATCCAAATCAATTTAAATTACACAAGGAAAACTTTACTTTATCAACAGCACACGGTATATCGAAGGGAGATAGCTACATAGTACTTTATTTTGACAATACCCCTATAAAATTTTATGTTTTCAAATTTCATAATCAATTTAATTTATTAATCGGCTTGGAAGATTTAAAAACATTACAATGTCAATACGATGTAGTAAATGATAAAATATCATTGTTAGGACATGAATATAATCTTAATGACCATAACAATTTGATTAAACTGTAACCAAAAGAAACAAAATTTATTAAATATTTTAGTAACGAACAAGACTCAGATGTCCTTTTGAAAAACAATAACATAAACACTGATATAGAAATTCCCGACAGTCTAGTTAAAATTCAAAACAAACAGATTGTATTCCCTATCATAAACAACTCTGATAAGGAAATTGAATTAAATAATTTGGCAATACCTAATTTCACTAAAAATTATGAAATAACTAGTGCCCCAGTAGACCCGATTGACTTTAGTAACTTTAGGACAGAACATTTAAACAATTTAGAAAAACAGGAACCCTCAAAATTAATACAAGACTTCCGTGACATATTTTACAACGAAACTGATAAGCTGACCTTTACAAGTAAAATCAAACACGCTATAAAAACAAGCGATGAAATTCCAGTCCATGTTAGGAGTTATAAATATCCCCATTGTTATAAAGAGGAAATTCAAAACCAAGTTTCAAAATTATTAGATGACGGTATAATCAGACATAGCTATTCACCGTGGTCATCACCGGTATGGATAGTTCCAAAAAAACAAGATGCATCTGGAAAAAAGAAATTTAGAATGGTCATTAACTATAGAAAACTTAATGAGAAAACGATTGACGATAAATACCCGATTCCAAATATTAACGATATACTTGACAAATTAGGCAGATGCAAATATTTCACGACCCTTGATTTAGTATCCGGCTTTCACCAAATCGAAATTGAACCAAATGATATCCCGAAAACGGCTTTTAATGTAGAAAATGGGCACCACGAATTCACTCGTATGCCGTTTGGCCTTGAGAACGCCCCAAGCACGTTCCAACGCTTGATGAATTTTGTTTTAAAAGACTTAATTGGAAAAATTTGCCTTGTTTACCTAGATGACATCATCATCTTGGGAAATAGTTTGGAAGAACATTTAGAAAATTTGAAAAAAGTTTTTATAACCCTTAGAGAAGCCAATTTAAAAGTACAATTAAACAAATCAGAGTTTTTGAGAAAAGAAGTTGAATATTTAGGACATGTTGTCACTTCAGAAGGAATTAAACCAAACCCAAATAAAATTTCGGCAATTCAAAATTTCCCTATTCCAAAAACACAAAAGGAAATGAAATCATTTCTTGGCCTAATAGGATATTACCGGAGGTTCATCCAAAATTTTGCAAAAATTACAAAACCCCTAACAAAAGCCCTTAAGAAAGGATCAGTAATAGACATTAATAACAAAGAATATAAAGACAGCTTTGAAACATGCAAAACTTTACTAATAAATGACCCGATACTTCAATACCCAGACTTTCAAAAACCTTTCATTTTGACTACTGACGCGAGTAACTACTCAATAGGTGCAGTTTTATCTCAAAATTTTGACGGAAAAGAACTACCCATAGCCTATGCTAGCAGAACATTGAATGGACATGAAATTAATTACTCAACTATTGAAAAGGAATTCCTTGCAATAGTGTGGGCGACTAAATACTTTAGGCATTACTTATATGGAACTAAATTCAAAATTGTGACAGACCACCAACCCCTGACCTGGCTTTTCAACCTAAAAGAACCAAACTCTAAATTCCTTCGCTGGAAATGTAAACTACAAGAATTCGACTATGAGATTGATTATAAAAAGGGAAAATTAAATTCAAACGCTGACGCATTATCCCGAGTTAAAATAAATAATTTCGAAATAGTGGAAAAAGAAGGAGATCTGCTTGAAGTAGATGATCATTTAGCACATTGTATTAGTTCAGACAGAATAGCTGCACAGATAAATTCAAAATTTGATAGTAAAAATTATTTATCAAAATTCAAAAACCCAAGAATCACGGACGTACTTATGCAAAGACTACCAAATGAGAAATTAATATTTCATTTAGTGACTAAAGACAAATATAATCACAAACCGACATACAAACATTTAAAAGACACATTACAAAATTTAAAATTATAGATAAAAAACAATTAATCGAAATTTCAGTCATACAGCGTTTATTCCTACAAAACCGACGTTTCGGTATACACTTATACCTTCATCAGGGTAAGTAGAATCTATAGATAGATTTCGGTTGTCGTCCGTGAGACAATTTAGATGCGTATGTGCTTTTATGAATTTTGTACGATGTATGTAATACTGAATGAATCTACGAATGTATGCTGTGTACATGATTATAATCTATAGATTCTACTTACCCTGATGAAGGTATAAGTGTATACCGAAACGTCGGTTTTGTAGGAATAAACGCTGTATGACTGAAATTTCGATTAGTTGTTTTTTATCTACACTACACCACAGTCGAAAAAATCCCATCCCTCATTACACCATTTAAAATTATATTTGATCAGTAATAATATAGACAGCATTTCAATACCTAGAATTGGATGTGGAAATGACAGGAAATCCTGGGAAAAAGTACTTTTAATTTTACACGAAATATTTTCGAACACAAATATCAAAATAACGGTATATACCCTGACTAATAAAATCGAAAATTTTGCTATGGACTCAGACAACGACAGTAACATTGCAAACAAATCTTTGTCATTCGGATTATGAATCCCCCATATCTGGAATAAAATTTTTAGAAACTTCTATTAATACGGGAAAACACCAAATCATATTTAATCTAACCGACTTCCCTCATTTAAAAGTAAATATAACGAAAGAATTTGAAAACAAAATTAGACTTGATGTTTATATTCCAAAATCAAAAGTAGCCGACAGTATTCTATCATTTTTGAAAGACTACTGTAAACCAAAAACAACATATTTCTGCATATTTAACGACAATCTTTACTACAGCATAAACGAAATTTTACAAAAAATGTTTATAAATAAAAGCATTCAAATGTTCAGTTGTAAAAATAAATTAGAAGATGTGAAAAATCAAGACGAACAACTTGAAATTGTAAAACTTTGTCCCGAAGGAAAAACAAACCACCGAGGTATCACAGAAACGATAAAACGTATTAAGGAAAAATATTATTGGCCTAATCTTCATAATTTAGTTCAAAATTATATTAACACCTGTGAAATTTGCCTTCAAAATAAATATGAACGAAATCCTATTCAGTTAAATTTACGTGTAACCCCTACCAGTAACAAACCTTTAGAAATCATCCATATGGATGTAATTTTATTAGAAAAGGACAAATATTTAACTATTATTGATAGTTTTTCAAAATTTGCCCAAATTTATAAATTAAAAAATATGACTTCTTTAGAAATTGTTAATAAATTACTAAAATTCCTTTCACAATATACTATCCCCGATAAGATAGTTTGTGACAACGGAACCGAATTTAATAATATGGTAGTAAAAGAATTTTTAGCTCTTCACAAAATTAACATTCACTTCGTAAGTATAGATAGTCCAAATTCGAACGGACAAATTGAACGTTTTCATTCCACTCTCGTTGAGCACATAAGACTTTTAAACCTTCAAAAGGAATACAAAAATTTAGATTTGAAAGATAAAATCCAATACGCAATGATCGGCTATAATAATACTATACACTCTACAACAAACTTTAAACCAGTTGATATATTATTCGGACATTTCAAAAGTAACGATATAAATATTGATTTAGAGAAACAGCTTACTCAAAATTACGTTCAGAATCATAAGGATAAAATGCGAGTAATTTACAATAACTTGCAACAAAATTTACATAATAAAAAAGAAATAATAGCAGAAAAACGTAATCAAAATAAAACGGAAAAGATTCCGGAAAATTTAGAAGAGGTTAGAATTAAACAAAACATTAGACATTCAGGCAAAATAACTAAACCAAAATATGTGACTCAAAAAGTTGCAAAATTACAACCGAAATTTGGTACATTACAGACAAGTAAAGGGAAAAAACATAAACTATCCAAAATTAAAAGACCTAGAAAAATAACGCAAAACCCGACTGTTTCAGACTCATCCTGTTCGGATCAGGATCAACCACAAAATTCTTGACCGACATTACTCACAACCCTGGCGCAATCATCAATAAACTAGGTGACGCTAAAATCTACTTAAATAAACACACTATACATTTTAATTACGACTTTCACTCTCTTTATACGGAATATGAAAATTTAAACGACCAAATTGCACTGTTAAAATTAGAACTGCGAAAAAGCGACAATAAAACATTTATTGAATTTGTCAATTATTGGAAAATACTAAATTACTATCAGAATGAAGTTCTCGAAAAATTAGAAAATTTAGAATCCAAAACTAATAAAAGAACTAAAAGAGGAATCATAAACGGCTTAGGTACTATCATAAAAACTATTACCGGAAATTTAGACAGTGACGATGGACAAAAATATGACAAACTAATTCAACAATTAAAAACTAATCAAGAAACCCTAAACCAGAACATTTTACAAAATTACAACAGTAACACACAAATGATAAAATTATTTAACGAAACCGTAGAAAATATCAAACATAACGAAGTAATTTTAAAGTCCAGAATTTTAAACATACAAAAATTCCTATGCGATAAATCATCATTAATAGATCATTTATTTATAAAAGACATATTTAATCAAATAATTAATTTACTCAAAATTTTACAACATACCGTATCAGAAATAGATACATCTTTAAGCTTTTGCAGCTTAGGTTTATTACACGATAGTAATATTCCTAATAAAATATTAAAAGAAAATTTATTCCAAATTAATCAGAATAACAAATTAGAGTTTCCAGTAAATTTAAATAATAATGAAATACAGCAGCTCATCTCAACCTATTGTAAATTGGAAAATAAAGAAATACACTACTTAATTTTCGTGCCATTGTATTTTGAGAAACAATTAGAATTATTGCAATACACCCCTGTACCTACAGTCCAAAATAATGAACTAGTGACAATATTTGAAAACGAACATCTTCTTTTAAAAGACGAAACCAACCTATATTCAGTGTCCAGTGCGTGTGAAAAAATCAGTGATATATATTACTGCAACCACGTTAATAATGAACAAATTCCCCATGATGACTGTGATCATCAAATAATATATTATAATAATCCAAATAAATGTAATTATATCAATGTAGTTACTAACAATAGTGGTATGATAGAAATAAGTAATACTAACCAAATTATATTGTATTATTTTAAGGAGTATAAATTAAAAATTAAATGTCAGGATGAAAATGAAGAATTCAAAATGTTAAAAGGAATTTATTTTCTGCAAAATAATAATTGTAAAATTAATAACAAACAAATTATTAGTAATTCTATTAAGGGAGAACCTGTACTAATTTCAGACTTTAAATTCAACCTAACCGACAATCAGAAAATAGATTCTGAAATCAATTTTAGAGATTTAAAAGGTATGCAAATTATTAGGAAACAATTAAAAAATATCAATATTGTTCAGGATGATAAAATTAACAAGTTTCATATAATTAGTTATAGTTTAATAATAACTATTGTGTTAGCATTTATTATAATAGCTTGTAAGAACAATTTAAAATTAATTGAAAAATGTAAAATTAATCAAAACAAAAATACAAATTCCCATATGTCATCCCTCTCCCTACCAGGTGATGCCCAACTCTAAGGGTGGAGGAGTTATATAGTGTAATAGGATAATAATATAAACAATATTAATCATAAGTAGCGTAAGATTACTGTCTAGCCTTTAGTTTAGTATAAATACAGGTCTGATAACACATATAGGCCATTCTGTAACTAGCCTTCTTGTAATAAAGTTCTTTTTAAAAACGACACGTCTCGAACTTATAATTTAACTTATACGTTGTATATTGTAAGCTACATGGGTTGGATTATAGAATGCCCACAACACTTGAAATAGCAATTTTCTTGTTGCAATGTTTTCTTTCAGCTAAAATATGATAAAGAATTATAAAATTCGGGCGCGGAAGCAAATATTTGCATGATTTTTAGAAAAATAAAGTCAGATTTTACCTATTCTTGATGAATACGCGGTATATTGTAAGCTAAATGGGCTGGATTCTAGAATACCTACCACACTTGAAATAGCAATTTTCTTATAACAATTTTTTTTTAGCTAAAATATGATGAAAAATTATAAAATTTGGGTGCGGAAGCAAATATTTATATGATTTTTTACAAAAATAAAGTCAGATTTTACCTTTTCTTGATGAATACTATGTATATTGTAAGCTACATGGGCTGTATTCTAGAATACCCATCACACTTGAAATAGCAATTTTCTTGTTGCAATATTTTCTTTTAGCTAAAATATGATGAAGAAATATAAAATTCGGGCGCGGAAGCAAATATTTATATGACTTTTTACAAAAATAAAGTCAGATTTTACCTATTCTTGATGAATACTTTGTATATTGTAAGCTACATGGGCTGTATTCTAGAATACCCACCACACTTGAAATAGCAATTTTCTTGTTGCAATATTTTCTTTTAGCTAAAATATGATGAAGAATTATAAAATTCGGGCGCTGAAGCAAATATTTATATGACTTTTTACAAAAATAAAGTCAGATTTTACCTATTCTTGATGAATACGTTGTATATTGTAAGCTACATGGTTTGGATTCTAAAATACCTACCACACTTGAAATAGCAATTTTCTTGTTGCAATGTTTTCTTTTAGCTAAAATATGATGAAAAATTATAAAATGCGGGCGCGAAAGAAAATATTTATATGATTTTTTACAAAAATAAAATCAGATATTACCTTTTCTTGATGAATACGTTGTATATTGTAAGCTACATGGGCTGGATTCTAGAATACCTACCACACTTGAAATAGCAATTTTCTTGTTGCAATGTTTTCTTTTAGCTAATATATGATAAAAAATTATAAAATGCTGGCGCGAAAGAAAATATTTCTATGATTTTTTACAAAAATAAAATCAGATTATACCTTTTCTTGATGAATACGTTGTATATTGTAAGCTACATGGGCTGGATTCTAGAACACCTACCACACTTGAAATAGCAATTTTCTTGTTGCAATGTTTTATTTTAGCTAAAATATGATGAAGAATTATAAAATTCCGGCGCGAAAGCAAATATTTAAATGATTTTTTACAAAAATAATGTCAGATTTTACCTATTCTTGAAATGGATAATTTTGTAAAAACATTCATATTCATGCTTTAGGATCTATACTATGGATAATTTTAGCATTGGATACGGAAAAGTGACCATAACGTGGTACGAATCAGATAATAAAATTTCAATTTTCAAGTGTCATTTTAATGAATACGTTGTATATTGTAAGCTACATGGGCTGGATTCTAGAATACCTACCACACTTGAAATAGCAATTTTCTTGTTGCAATGTTTTCTTTTAGCTAAAATATGATGAAAAATTAAAAAATGCGGACGCGGAAGCAAATATTTATATGATTTTTTACAAAAATAAAATCAGATTTTACCTTTTCTTGATGAATACGTTGTATATTGTTAGCTACATGGGATAGATTCTAGAATACCTACCACGTTTGTAATAGCAATTTTCTTGTTGCAATGTTTTCTTTTAGCTAAAATTTGATAAAGAATAATAAAATTCGTTCGCGGAAGCAAATATTTATATGATTTTTTACGAAAATAAAGTCATATTTTACCAATTCTTGATGAATACGTTGTATATTGTAAGCTACATGGGTTGGGTACTAAAATAACTACCACACTTGAAATAGCAATTTTCTTGTTGCAATGTTTTCTTTTAGCTAAATTATGATAAAAAATTATAAAATTCGGGCGCGGAAGCAAATATTTATATGAATTTAGCTACGTGGGCTGGATTCTAGAATACCTACCACACTTTAAATAGCAATTTTCTTGTTGCAATGTTTTCTTTTAGCTAAAATATGATGAAGAATTAAAAAAATCGGGCGCGGAAGCAAATATTTATATGATTTTTTACAAAAATAAAGTCAGATTTTACATATTCTTGAAATGGATATTTTTGTTAAAACATTCATATTCATGCTTTAGGATCTATACTATGGATAATTTTAACATTGGACATGCAAAAGTGACCATAACGTGGTACCAATCAGATAATAAAAATTCAATTTTCGGGTGTAATTTTAATGAATACGTTGTATATTGTAAGCTAAATTTGCTGGATTCTAGAATACCTACCACACTTGAAATTGCAATTGTCTTGTTGCAATGTTTTGTTTTAGCTAAATTATGATGAAGAATTATAAAATTCGGGCGCGAAAGCTAATATTTATATGATTTATTACAAAAATTAAGTCAGATTTGACCTGTTCTTGATAAATATGTTGTATATTGTAAGCTACATGGGCTGAATTCTAGAATACCTACCTCACTTGAAATAGCAATTTTCATGTTGCAATGTTTTCTTTAGCTAATATATGATAAAGAATTATAAAATTCGGGCGCGAAATCAAATATTTATATGATTTTTTACAAAAATAAAGTCAGATATCACCTATTCTTGATGAATACGTTGTATATTGTAAGCTACATTTGCTGGATTCTAGAATACCTACCACACTTGAAAAAGCAATTTTCTTGTTGCAATGTTTTCTTGTAGCTAAAATATGATGAAGAATTTTAAATTCGGGCGCGGAAGCAAATATTTATATGATTTTTTACAAAAATAAAGTCAGATTTTACCTATTCTTGATGAATACGTTGTATATTTTAAGCTACATGGGCTGGATTCTAGAATACCTACCACACTTGAAATACTAAATTTCATGTTGCAATCTTTTCTTTTAGCTAAAATATGATGAAAAATTATAAAATTCGGGTGCGGAAGCAAATATTTATATGATTTTTTACAAGAATAAAGTCAGACTTTACCTTTTCTTGATGAATACGTTGTATATTGTAAGCTATATGGGCTGGATTCCGAATTACCTACTACACTTAAAATAGCAAATTTCTTGTTGCAATGTTTTCTTTTAGCTAATATATGATGAAGAATTATAAAATTCGGGCGCGGAAGCAAATATTTATATGATTTTTTACAAAAATTAAGTCAGATTTTACCTATTGTTGATAAATACGTTGTATATTGTAGGCTACATGGGCTGGATTCTAGAATACCTACAACATTTGAAAAGCAATTTTCTTATTGCAATGTTTTCATTTAGCTAAATTTTATGAGGAATTTTAAAATTCAAGCGCGGAAGCAAATATTAAAATGATTTTTTACAAAATTAAAGTCAGATTTTACCTATTCTTGAAATGGATATTTTTGTTAAAACATTCATATTCATGCTTTAGGATCTATAATATGGATAGTTTTAGCATTGGACATGCGAAAGTAACCATAACTTTAAACCAATCAGATAATAAACATTTAATTTTCGGTTGTGATTTTAATAAATACTTTGTATATTGTAAGCTACATGGGCTGGACTCTAGAATACCTACCACACTTGAAAGAGACGTTTTCTCTTTTGCAATGTTTTCTTCAAGTTAAAATATGATGAAGAATTATAAAATTCGGGCGCGGAAGCAATTATTTATATAATTTTTTACAAAAATAAAGTCAGATTTTTCCTATTCTTAATGAATACGTTGTTGCAATGTTTTCTTTTAACTAAATTATGACGAAGAATTATAAAATTCGGGCGCGGAAGCAAATATTTATATGAATTTTTACAAAAATAAAGTCAGATTTTACATATTCTTGTGAATACGTTGTATATTGTAAGCTACATGAGCTGGAATCTAGAATACCTACCACACTTAAAATAGCAATTTTCTTTTTGCAATGTTTTCTTTTAGCTAAAATATGATGAAGAATTATAAAATTCGGGCGTGAAAGCAAATATTTATATGATTTTTTACAAAAATTAAGTCAGATTTTACCTAATCTTGATGAATACTTTGAATATTTTAAGCTACATCAGCTGCATTCTAGAATACCTACCACACTTGAAATAGCAAATTTCCTATTGCAATGTTTTCTTTTAGCTAAAATTTAATTAATAATTATAAAATTCGTGCGCGGAAGCAAATTTTTATATGAATTTTTACAAAAATTATGTCAGATTTTACCTATTCTTGAAATGGATATTTTTGTTAAAACATTCATATTCATGCTTTAGGATCTATACTATGGATAATTTTAGCAATGAACATGCAAAAGTGACCATAACAAGGTACCAATCAGATAATAAACATTCAATTTTCGGGTGTAATTTTAATGAATAGGTTGTATATTGTAAGCTTAATGTGCTGGATTCTAGAATACCTACCACACTTGAAATTGCAATTGTCTTGTTGCAATGTTTTCTTTTAGGTAAATTATGATGAAGAATTATAAAATTCGGGAGCGGAAGCAAATATTTATATGATTTATTACAAAAATAAAGTCAGATTTGACCAGTTCTTGATAAATATGTTGTATATTGTAAGCTACAAGGGCTGGATTCTAGAATACCTACCTCACTTGAAATAGCAATTTTCATGTTGCAATGTTTTTTTTTAGCTAATATATGATGACGAATTATAAAATTCGGGCGCGAAAGCAAATATTTATATGATTTTTTTCAAAAATAAAGTCAGATTTTACCTATTCTTAATGAATACGTTGTATATTGTAAGCTATATGGGCTGGATTCTAGAATACCTACCACACTTCAAATAGCAATTTTCTTGTTGCAATGTTTTCTTTTAGCTAATATATGATGAAGAATTATAAAATTCGGGCGCGGAAGCAAATATTTATATGATTTTTTACAAAAATAAAGTCAGATTTTACATATTGTTGATAAATACGTTGTATATTTTAGGCTACATGGGCTGGATTCTAGAATACCTACAACATTTTGAAAGCAATTTTCTTATTGCAAAGTTTTCTTTTAGCTAAAATATGATGAAGAATTTTAAAATTTAAGCGCGGAAGCAAATATTAATATGATTTTTTACAAAAATAAAGTCAGATTTTACCTATTCTTGAAATGGATATTTTTGTTAAAACATTCTTATTCATGCTTTAGGATCTATAAAATAGATAGTTTTAGCATTGGACATGCAAAAGTAACCATAACTCTGAACCAATCAAATAATAAACATTCAATTTTTGGTTGTGATTTTAATAAATACGTTGTATATTGTAAGCTACATAAGCTGGATTCTAGAATACCTATCACACTTGAAATATCAACTTCCTTGTTGCAATGTTTTCTTTTAGCTAAAATATGATGAAGAATTATAAAATTCGGGCGCGGAAGCAAATATATGTATAATTTTTCACAGAAATAAAGTCAGATTTTACCTATTCTTGATGAATACGTCGTATATTGTGAGCTACATGGGCTGGATTCTAGAATACCTACAACATTTGAAAAAGCAATTTTCTTGTTGCAATGCATACTTTTAGCTAAAATATGATGAAGAATTTTAAAATTCGGGCGCGGAAGCAAATATTTATATGATTTTTTACAAAAATAAAGTCAGATTTTACCTATTCTTGAAATGGATATTTTTGTTAAAATATTCATATTCATGCTTTAGCATCTATACTATGGATAATTTTAGCATTGGACATGCAAAAGTGACCATAACGTGGTAACAATCAGATAATAAATATTGAATTTTCGTGTGTCATTTTAATGAATAAGTTGTATATTGTAAGCTAAATGGGCTGGATTCTAGAATACCTACCACACTTGAAATAGCAATTTTCTTGTTGCAATGTTTCCTTTTAGCTAAAATATGATGAAAAATTATAAAACTCGGGCGCGGAAGCAAATATTTATATGAATTTTTACAAAAATTAAGTCAGATTTTACCTATTCTTGATGAATACGTTATATATTGTAAGCTATATGGGCTGGATTCTAGATTACCTACCACACTTCAAATAGCAATTTTCTTGTTGCAATGTTTTCTTTTAGCTAATATATGATGAAGATTTATAAAATTCGGGCGCGGAAGCAAATATTTATATGATTTTTCACAAAAATATAGTCAGATTTTACCTATTGTTGATGAATACGTTGTATATTGTAGGCTACATGGGCTGGATTCTAAAATACCTACAACATTTGAAAAGCAAGTTTCTTGTTGCAATATTTTCTTTTAGCTAAAATATCATGAAGAATTTTAAAATTCAAGCGCGGAAGCAAATATTAATATGATTTTTTACAAAAATAAACTCAGATTTTACCTATTCTTGAAATGGATATTTTTGTTAAAACATTCATATTCATGCTTTAGGATCTATAATATGGATTGTTTTAGCATTGGACATGCAAAAGTAACCATAACTTTGAACCTATCAGATAATAAACATTAAATTTTCGGTTGTGATTTTAATAAATACGTTGTACATTGTAAGCTACATGGGCTGGATTCTAGAATATCTATCACACTTGAAATAGCAACTTCCTTATTGCAATGTTTTCTTTTAGCTAAAATATGATGAAGAATTATAAAATTCGGGCGCGGAAGCAAATATTTGTATAATTTTTCACAGATATAAAGTCAGATTTTACCTATTCTTGATGAATACGTTGTATATTTTAAGCTACACGGACTGGATTCTAGAATACCTACAACATTTGAAAAAGCAATTTTCTTGTTGCAATGTATACTTTTAGCTAAAATATGATGAAGAATTTTAAATTTCGGGCGCGGAAGCAAATATTTATATGATTGTTTACAAAAATAAAGTCAGATTTTACCTACTCTTAATGAATACGTTGTATATTTTAAGCTACATGGGGTGTATTTTAGAATACCTACCACACTTGAAATAACAATTTTCATGTTGCAATGTTTTTTTTAGTTTAAATATGATGAAAATTTATGAAATTTGGGCGCGGATGCAAAAATTTATATGATTTTTTACAAGAATAAAGTCAGATTTTACCTTTTCTTGATGAATACGTTGTATATTGTAAGCAACATGGGCTGGAATCTAGAATACCTATCACACTTGAAATAGGAAATTTCATGTTGCAATGTTTTCTTTTAGCTAAAATATGATGAAAATTTATAAAATTCGGGTGCGGAAGCAATTATTTATATGATTTTTTACAAAAATAAAGTCAGATTTTATGTATTCTTGATGAATACGTCGTATATTGTGAGCTACATGAGCTGGATTCTAGAATACCTACAACATTTGAAAAAGCAATTTTCCTGTTGCAATGTTTACTTTTAGCTAAAATATGATGAAGAATTTTAAAATTCGGGCGCGGAAGCAAATATTTATATGATTTTTTACAAAAATAAAGTCAGATTTTACCTATTCTTGTTGAATACGTTGTATATTTTAAGCTACATGGGCTGGATTCTAGAATACCTACCACACTTGAAATAGCAATGAGTATTCCGGTGGCGGAGTGGGGATCTCAGGTGTCGGTAAGGTCACTGTTCTGCAAGTGAACACGTGCAAGGTCACATTGAGGGTTTTGTTCTCTTGGCACACGTGTGGACACATGGATACACCTGTTTGATGCTTGAAGATGGTGGTTGAACCTCTGAGTGTGTCAATAACCTAGTCCGTCTGCAGAACCATGGCCATAGGTCAGTGTATTACTTGAAGCACACGTGCAATTTGCATCTGTGTGTGATGCTGGAAGAGGGTAGTTGAATAACCTAGACCGTCTGCTGAACCATTTCCATAGGTCAGTGTATTACTTAAAGCACACGTGCAAGTGGCACCTGTGCGTGATGCTGGAAGTGGGTGGTTGAATAACCTAGACCGTCTGCAGAACCATTGCCATAGGTCAGTGTATTACTTAAAGCACACTTGCAATTTGCACCTGCACGGCGAGACTTACGGGGTGAATGTTCAAAATAGAAAATTGATACTTGTAATAAATTATTCTCTCTCGCTTTATGATATGTTCTACATATTGATAGATAAGAAGTGTCTTACAGATATATTTCTGGAGACACTGACACTGCACCTGTAATATTGCAGATGCATACTAAGTCTATACGGAGGACGATGGTGGCAAGACTTGACTATTTGAATGATTAAGTGTGATACACAAGTTTACAGGTGTATCAGAACAGCTTGAACTGTATAGGAGTAATTATAAAAGGAATAAGAATAGTAATAAAATTATCATATTGCTTATTTATTTACAAAATAATTATTACAATCAATATATTATTAATATTACATTTTTACAAGATGCAGCTGTGGCTGACTTGGTGGGTCAGTTGGTTAGCGCGCTGCAACTTGAATTGAACATAGGCTGAGATCTCGGGTTCAAATCCAGTGTAGTCAATCTTTTTTCTAAAAAAATTGTTGTGTCCTGTCGTTTTGGTCCATGATATCACCCTGTTCAAATAAGAGTCAATGACCTCACCGAGCTACCAGTCTAGATCAAAAGAGCTTCTAGCGGGGTCTGTAATATGAAAGGATGCCACAATGCTTCCAGGGTCTGCAAAATTTTCACAGGTTCAATCGTTCCAATAATCGCAGTCATATTGGTTCGTAATCCCACTATAAATTGTAGATCCCATGCAGAGGTTGTAGGCTGAGAACCTAAACTACTAAGATGCAAATAATAGAGACCCTGTTCCAACTTGGAATGTAGTACCACATATATTGATGCTACATACTTACAAACTACAATTTAATATATCTATGTTATATCCATACGGGTACGTATCCGTAAAAAGATAATTCACAATTCTTTTATCGTCATATGAACTTAAAGCTAGCTTATTTTGCTTAATTGTAAACACATTATGTTGTTTCGAAGATATTAAGATTTGTGATTTCACAACTGACTGATTATGAAATTCTTTAAAATTTATAGACTTCATAGTGGCTTTTGTAACACCCTTCGCTTTCATACTTACTTCTTCCTTAGTACTAAGAAGCGTTTTGTATGCATACATTTTAGCTCGTAGTCCAACAAAATCTGTCATAAAATTGCCATTAAACCAACCACTTTTTTATTAGCTACTTAAGAAACACAATCTGCCTACTATCAACATGAACATGATACCTCCTTGTAGAGATAACGTACATTATAAAACAGCCTGTAAATGTTATGTATCTTTTTTTTGTACTTCTAACACGAATAAAGAACGTAAATTAGACCCGTTGTAATTTTAATTCTTTTTAAAAACTCACTTTCCCGGAGAACAAACAAAATTGGCGCAGTCGGTAGGATACTCGAAATTATTCATCTCGAACGGGTAATTTCTGTCTCAACAGTTAATCAAGTATCACATTTCGGTACGGGAGTGAAAATCGAGCGCATATCGGTTTACCACGAGCCCAGCAGCCGAAATCGGGAGACGAGTCTTAGGGAAAAGAAAATACAACGCCCTGGTGGAGGACAGCATCGCCAAAGCCAGACCTGGTGAAGGACAGCAGACCTTAGACTAGGAAGACCTGGGAGAGGAACAAAAATCGTCCAAACCTATAGGCATTTGGTTAAGAAGAATGAAATAGAAATATTTATGTAAGTATAAACAAAGCTCATATCCTATACAAAACTATTCCCAAATACCTTAGTAAGAGTTTCAACTAGAATAAAAATAATTTAAAATACGCCACAACCGAAATATTTATGCCTAATAACGAAATCCTAAACTTATCTGAAATACTAACTTAATTTAATTTGGGAGACACAGATACAGAAATGTCACCACCACCTACCCAAGCTCAACCCCAAATAACAGCCCCAGTCAATTACCAACTCTTAAGATTGTATGAAGATTCGATTCCACATTATGAAGGCAATCCTCGCACATTAAATATATTTCTTGATTCTTGTCAAAATTTAATTAATACTTTTGGAGCTCATCCAAATATAACATTAAACAATTTCCTTGTACGAGCTATATTAGGAAAATTAACAGGCAGAGCTCTTATTTTAATTGCATTGTGCACAAAGACAACCACAAATCCAAATGCGTCCACCTACATTTCAACATATCCAGAGACCAGTAAATTTCCCACAAAATTTCTCACGCCCAAATATACAACAAAATACCTTCCGTCCTAATTTCCAACAAAATTTTACACGTCCAAATCAACCCCAACCATTTAAACCCGAACCGATGGACACCTTATCAATCCATTCCAGAAGAAGTAACCCTCAAAAAACATTCACATCAACCCAATTATTTAATCATAATATCCAGTCTGACACCGAACAAACACCCCAAACTTCCCAAGACATATCCTATAACACCGAATATGAAACCTATGAGAACAATCCCGTAGACTATGAATATGACACGTATTATGACTATTCACACACTTTAACTTACGACTATTCCTATTACAACAATGATGATAACATTACGTATGAAGAACCCGTTATCAACAATGCTGAATCAAATGTAAATTTTCCTATGACCAACAATGCCAACAATCAGACGTAGTACAATTACACACAATAAAAGCAAATTTGCCCCACATATATATACCCGAATTAAATGCCAATTTTTTGATAGATACTGGTAGCACTAAAAGTTTAATAAATCCGAAATTAGCATACACATTTTATCCAAATTACATTTATAATCAAAATTTTAATATTCAAACAGCACATAACGTATCATACCACAATGAAGTTGCAGAAATCCCTATTTTCGAAACTTTTTATATTCCCGAAACTCATAAATTCTATTTGTTTAAATTCAGTAACAAATACGATGGCCTCATCGGTGTTGATCTTTTAAGACAATTAAATGCAAATGTAAACGTCACAAACAAACTAACAACTCCATATGCCGTAATATCCATAATTTTCAATCCCGACAACGAAAGAAAAGTTCATAATAATTCAGCTCTTTTACATTCCATTATTGTACCACCTCGAACGTCATTTGTAGTAAAATTACCTGTTAAAATGAGAAACGGTATAGGAATTTTAAATCATACAAATTTTGAAAATGGCGTACAAATACCAAAAGCAGTTGTAAACGTTTCACACAATTTTGCTATAACTACATTAACAAATATTAATGAGAAGCCTGTTCAGATAAACATATTAGAACCATTAGAAATTGAACCTTTAGACCCTATCGAAATTAATTCTGTTGAAAAAATGGAAATTGATGAAGAACCCGATATAGAATGCGATAATCTTTTAAAACAAAATTTGAAAAATATTAGAATAGATCATTGTAATAAAGAAGAAAAAGAAGCAATTAGAAAATTATGTTTCGAATATAGAGATATATTTTATTGCGAGAAAACACCTTTGAATTTTTCGAACGAAATAACACACAAAATTAAATTGAAAGACGATACACTAATTCATGTAAAATCATATCGTTTCCCCGAAATTCATAAAAACAAAGTCAAGTCTCAAATTAATAAAATGCTTGAGCAAGGCAGCGTATCCCCTTGGTCCAGTCCTATCTAGATAGTGCCGAAGAAACTAGACGCTTCTGGTAAGAAGAAGTGGCGCGTAGTTATAGACTACCGAAAATTGAACGAACAAACCATTGACGACAAGTACCCATTACCAAACATTTCTGACATACTAGACAAACTTGGCAAAGCAACTTACTTTTCGACTTTAGACCTAGCTAGCGGCTTCCATCACATAGGAGTAGATCCTAATGATAAATCAAAAAACTGCATTTTCTTTAGAAGGCTGGCATTATGAATTTAAACGCATGCCATTCGGTATAAAAAACGCCCCATCAACCTTTCAACGAGTTATGGACAATGTTCTTCGCGGCCTTCAGCACAAGACATGTTTAGTATATCTCGATTATATCATTATTTTTAGTTCATCCCTTCAGGAGCATATTGAAAGACTGAAATCAGTATTTAATCGTTTAAGAATCAGTAACTTCAAAATTCAACTTGACAAAAGCGAATTTCTTCAAAAAACCGTTCAATATTTAGGACATGTAATTACCTCACATGGTGTAAAACCTAACCCAGATAAAATTTCGGCAATCAAAAATTTCCCCATACCTCGAACACCAAAAGAAATTAAAAGCTTTTTAGGATTACTAGGTTACTATAGACGTTTCATCAAAGACTTTGCAAAAATAACAAAACCCATGACCAAATGTTTGAAAAAAGACGCCAAAATTATTCACGACAAAGAATTCATAGACAGTTTTAATACATGTAAAGAACTACTTACAAACGATCCCATATTACAATACCCTGATTTTGACAAACCTTTTGTACTAACGACAGGCGCCAGCGATTTCTCAATAGGTGCCGTTCTTTCGCAAGGCGAAATTTCACGTGACAAACCTATAGCTTATGCATCTAGTACTTTAAATGATACTGAGACACGCTACTCCGCTATCGAAAAAGAACTATTAGCGATAGTTTGGGCTTGTAAGCATTTCCGTCCGTATCTTTATGGCAGAAAGTTCACAATAATGACTGACCACCGTCCTCTTACTTGGCTAATTAATATTAAAGAACCAAATTCCAAACTTGTTAGGTGGCGATTAAAATTAGAAGAATACGACTATGACATACAATACAAAAAAGGAAAATTTAACACCAACGCAGACTGTCTTTCTAGAATAAAATTAAATGCCATTGAAATAGAATCCACAATTAATAATCCCGGCGAAATTAATAAAGACAGTATCGAATATTTTAGAAACCTTGCTGAAAATTTTACACCCGACAAAAATGAATTGCATCCCCAACCTTCCACTAGTAAACCGACTATTATATTATTATTATAAATAACAAAACGAATCAGATCCACGTTTTTCCTCATATATATATATATATATATATATATATATATATATATATATATATATATATATATATATATATATTGATACCTGTTAAGTAGTGACTTCCACAATGCATAAAAGGCTTCCTGACTTCCTGGTGTTCCGCGTGTTGCAGTAATATATTAATAATATTTTATAAATGAGGGGAACCCATATAATAGGTTCAGCATAAGAGGGGAAAATATTTTATTTAAAAAATTTATATATAATTTATAGATATATATTATACGAAGTTACTTCCACAACAAAGATACAATAATAGTCTTGTTTATGTCAGTTTATCATACGATAATATAAACAATAACTACAAAACCTTCTTATCATATTCATTCAACGATCATATTGAGTCTTTAGCAAAAACTGTTACAACTAATATTTATAATTAAAACAACCAAAATAATATATGCCCCAAGAAATTAACGCATTACTTTTAAAAATTAGTTTAAAAAGAAAAAACACTCGGTAAGTTTCAAAAATATATTACTTTTATTTTTTAAAATTTTATCGATTTTCAAAAATGCTTTCCTAATTTTTATCATAGAAGGATTATTTTTTTGAATTAATAACAAATAACATCATATTAAATTTGTGTGCAACTGAAGCACACTATTATCTGGTAAATAATTATAGTCAGTCGGAAATAAACATTAATAACTTGAAATACTATAGGACCCATAATAGAAATTATTGCATCATTTTGAAGCTTAGAGATTCCTGTCAAATAAATATAAAAATAAAGTTATGTTTTATGTTACAGAGTGTAAATTACAGTAATATAAATAAATATTCAAAATGAGCACATTTTAGATAGATTTTTAGTTACATGCGAGTTCAACATGCTATATTTCCTAAAAAAATGAGGCGAAAAAAATTAATTTTTACATATATTACTTACAGTACAGTATTCTTAAAGATAATATATTTATAATTTAATATTTGTTTATAATAATTATACAATTAACGAAATTGTACATAATGGTTATTCGATAAACCGTTCAGTGGTTTTATTTAAAATTAATGAATATTGTAAAAAACAGTAAGTATAAACACATCCCTGAGCGCTGACCTGAGGGTTGCGCAGTCAGTGTAGGGTTTTATAGTATGTGGTGATTTGTGAAATTAGGACTTTATTGTGTTTCCTGTGTTAGTCTGATATGCCGTTTGGAGTAATTAAAGGTGAGTTTACCTCACAGTCATTCAAGTTACATAGTATTGTTCCTAATCTGGAGATTATCATGAAATGATCGATATAATATTCACTGGTTGTGTACTATGCATGTTGTGAATGATATCTACATGAGACCTAATAGTAATATTCATTTATGTGTGAACTGTGTGTATTTTGTACTCCTTAGGAGAACCAGTCCTAGAGAGACCCGAACCGACGCTATGACAGAGTGCAATGCAAGAGGACGCTTTATGAGTTAAGGGATGTGAAATGTATTTCAGTATAAAAGTAATGCATGCAATGCCCTTAGTTCCTGATAATAAATCATTGCATGTACTTCTATTGTATGTCATATAAATTGCCATATTTTACATGCGTTCTAATTATAAACAACAAAGAAAAATTAAAAAATAAATACTCTTTATCAGTCTTTTATCTAGTTATGAAGTAAGTGTCCTTCTCTGTTTAATGATTCTTAATAGTGCTTTACGATTAATCGATTAATTGCATAAAGTAATTAATTGGTTTTACAATTAATCGATTAATTGCCATTTCCGAATAATTGCATCATGCAATTAATCGATTAATGGCAAATTTCAATTAATTACATCATGCAATTAATCGATTAAACTCAAATTGCAATTAATTGCATCATAGAATTAATCGTTGAATTGCTAATTACAATTAATTGCGTGACGTAATTAATCGATTAATCGTGAAGCACTATCTGAAACCTAAGTTATAGGCAACATTAAAATAATAATCATAATATTATCAAATAATATAATTTTGGATTTCAATCATAATGATACCCGTTATAAGAGGCACGGCAGTAATCTTTGCTTCAGATTCGAGAAAGTCCTTGGTGCCGATATCAAAATCAATTGCGTGGGCGTTAGCCATTGGAGTTATTCATCGTGCTACATGATATGGTTTTGCTGAGGTTGTAGAATATACAGGCGATACCGTCTATTTGTTCCTATCTGTGAATTTTCGCGTGAAGTGTTAATTATTATTCAAGTGTCTTATAGTTTGCATTGTGTACCTATATAAAAAAAGTTTAAAATCATGTCATCCAGAGGTCGTTTAATGGTTAAAATGGCTATTACAAAAGGTAAGTAAGTTAATAATTTTAAATTAATAATGTCCATTTGCACCAAGTAGCCTTAAAATTTAAGCTTCGCTTGAACAGAATGTTAATTTAAGGAATGCCTAAAATTTAAGTTACACTGGTGCATTTGGTCATTAATCCTTTTGTTAAATATAAATAATTGATTCTTATAGAATATAAAAATAATTCTGAAATGAAAAAGAATCCTAAAAAATGTGTAGAATATAGGAATAATGTAGAATATACACATGATTCTGAAATTAAAAAAAAATCTGAAAAATGTATACCTCACAGTAATATAGAATATGAAAATGATTCTGAAATGAAAAAAAATTCTGAAAGATGTATAGAACAATATAATGTAGAATTTGAAAATTATACTGAAATGAAAAAAAAAATAATTGAAAAATGTATAGATGATAGTAATTTAGAATACGAAATGAAAAATAAATTTGAAAAATCTATAGAACGTAGTAAAATGAAATATGGAAATGAATCTGAAATGCATTCTAAAACCCAAAAAAAATCGGAAAAATGTACAGAACATAGTATCACAGAATATGAAAATGATTCTGAAATGAAAAAAAAATCTGAAAAATTTGTAGAACAGAGTAATATGGAATATTGTCGCGAAGAAAATGAAAAAGAGATATGTAATGTATGCAGAAACTACAGTCTATTTTCTAAAGTTTGCACCTCACAAATTGAGATAAGAACCTGCGATTAAGTACCCGCTTGCGTTATTCCTAAAAGTGGACTTGAAGGTCCCAAAATTCAAGTTGTTACTATCTTTAGAACAAATAATAAATTTTTATAAATATAACCGTTTTTCTCAATATTTTGTTGAAAAATTCATGATTATTATGATAATGTAAAATAGCAGAGAGCAAAAAGAAAGCCCTTAGTGATTTTTAAAATTATAGAATAATGTACGTTGCATGTAATTGTCGAATATTGGATAAAAATGAAAGATAAAGATTTTAGCTATGATTTGCATACTCGACAATTTAATTTTATCAACTCAAATAGAAAGATAAATGACAAATGCTTTTGTTAAATTTTTCTTAATAGTTTATTCTTTGCTATTTTATATATGAAGATTTTTTTTTAAATTAGAGACATATAGTAAAATTTATAGGAAACATTATTATAAAATAACATTAAATTTTACATTCTCTAATCTTTATATGGCTTTAAACATTAATTATAACATTTTTATTTGTTCAATATATGTATATATAAGTAAACTTGCAATTTGGGACATTAAAGCCCACCTCTTGAGATGATTCAAGTAGGCTGGACACGCATATTATTTTTAAATTTATTTTACACTCATTTAATTATCTGTAATCTAACATTTTTATAGATGCCTCGATTTGTGAGATTGTAGTAGCAGACGCTCGATAACGTAAACACGGGATTATGAAAACATTGCGCTAATGTGAACACAAACTTCGTTCTACAGGATCAAATGGAACGCGCGATAACGTGAACAATTTGTACGCTCGATGACGTATACAACTTGTTTTTCAATGTTCGGCAGACTAAAATTGTTAAACTATTTTTCTTCTAATTACAAAATACTTATCGCTGTTAAAATATTTGTTTAGTTTGTTATAAATATGTATTAAACATTTATTTTAATAAATCATTTAAGTATTATTTAAATTACGTTCGCCAATGTAAACATTTCGATAATGTGAACCACACTTGGTTTGAATTAGTTTACATTATTGAGCGTCTCCTGTATACTGTAGACAATGGACTACTAGTAAGAAAATATTATTTTATATGTGCTAACTTTTTTTTCAAATATTACAGGATTTAACTATAAATAAGAATAAAAGCGACAAAAGTATTTCTAGTCCTTGTTCTTTCATACCAGATTCTCAGTCAGAATCTGATACGAGTTGCGAAATTCCAGTAATACAAGAAATTTCTTTGAAAACAAATTGTAATGTAGCTCCAGATATATACGACTTTCATTCTAATAGCACTGATTATAATGAATGTAACACAGATAATGATATCCAGGGACCTAAATATTTATTAGATACTACCAGAAAATCATTTAATAATTTCATTTTGAAACAGACAAATGACGAAATTTTTGTAAAATTGCCTTCCCAGGAGACGTCAAACCCAAATAATAATGCTTCTCTCAGTATTCATGATTCTGACAGCAATGATTATAATGACGACAGCAGAGATAAGGGCTTTAATATATCGGAATACTCATCCGATACTACCGGCGAATCATCTGATAATAATTGTAATTTGAACGAAATAATTAATGATGACATTTGTCAGGCTGAAACCTATTGTAAAACATTTTCCCAGCCACTTTCTGAAAAAATTAAGGTGTGCAAAGAATTTATTTAAAAAACAAATAATAATTCAATGTAATACTCATAGAAGTTTTTATTTATTTAATTTTTCTTAGAGTCAGAAGAAACAAGGGAAAAAATGCAATGTAAATTTTGTGAAGATGATATAGACACTAAAAATTTCTCACGTCATTTAAAAAGACAACATTCAGCTGAAAACGAAATTCAAACCATATTTCAATATCCAAAGAATAGCAAAGAGAGAAAGCTTGCATTGAGCCTCTTGAGAAATGAGACAAATTTTAATCTTTATACAAAAGGAACAGTAAGGCCAAATCGACAACTTAATATAATAAACAGGTCCGCTCAGGATAAGTATTATCCCTGTGCATATTGTAAAGGATTAGTTCTCAAACAATATTTAAGACGTCATACAAAATGTTGCGATGCATATAGGAAACATGCTGAGAATAAAATGGTAACGAAAAATCTCATTTCTCGGTCCCATATAATTACTGCCTGCGCAGTTGATTATTTGATGTTGATGATGTTTTCTTATTTTACTCACTAATTGTCTATTTACACCCATCATTTGGAGCACTTTTTTATTGTTAATTTTACTTGTCCATTTTATTTTTAAACATCTCCTATATATCCACATTTCCACTGCTTTTAATTTATTTATCATATTATTATTAATTGTCCACGATTCAGAACCATAAGTAATCACACTCCAAATGTAACATTTTATCAGGCGTACTTTCGTTTTATTACTAATATTGTTGTTTGTCAGAAAGTTTTTCATTTTGTTAAAGGCCACCTTTGCTAGTGCAATTCTGTTATTTATATCTGTTTCGCATTTGCCATTGCTACTTATAATACTACCAAGGTATTTGTATTGGCTTACCCGTTTCATCTCCTTGTTGTACAATTTTATTACACTGTCATCAGCTTGTTTTTGCCTTTCTTTTCCCACCACCATATATACTGTTTTCTCTGTGTTAAGCTGTAGCCCTCACTCGTCGCTAATCTCTGCTACTTTATTTATTAGTTGTTGCAATTCTTCCAAACTATTAGCTAACAAAATAGTATCATCTGCGTATCTGAGATTATTTATGGTTTTGCCTCCAACTTTTACTCCTTCTAACGTTATAATTGCCTTAAATATTTGTTCGCTGTAAAAGTTGAACAAGAGGGGGGAGAGAACACATCCTTGTTTCACTCCTTTTTTAATTTCCGTATAATTTGACAGTTTTCCCCCTATTCTTATAGCTGATGACTGAATCCAGTATAGGTTTTTTATCAATTTTATTGTTTTTATGTCTACGCCAGCTCTTTCTAGGGTTGTGATAAGTTTTGCATGATTTACCATATCAAATGCTTTTTTGTAGTCTAGAAAACAGACATATACTTTGTTGTTGACTTCTAAGCTTCTCTCTATTATTGTTCTTAGCAGGAACAAACAATTTCTTGTTCCTTTTCCCGCCGTGAATCCAAATTGTAACTTTGAAATTTCGGGCAGTAAGAAATTTTTGAGCCTAACAAGGAGAACTGTCAGGATTATTTTAAGAACATGACTCATGAGACTAATCATTCTATATTGATCACAATGATTGGATCTGCTTTTCTTAGGGATTGTAATAATTGTAGACTTTGTAAGCTCTTCTGGAATTTCCCCAGATTTATATATTTGGTTTGCTTAGCTGGTAATTATTTCAACTCCTTTGTCGTCTAGTGCATCAATCATTTCTATTGTGACTTCATCTGGTCCCGGGGCTTTGTGTTTGTTCATGGTTTTTATGGCCGATTCTATTTCTTCTTTTAAAATACTTTTTTCTTCCCATTTATCTTCTGAGGCGATTAGCGAATAATCTATGTTTTCAGGCTTGTTCTCATCTGCGTAGAGATCTTCTATATATTCTTCCCATCTGCATAATATTTCATTTTTTTCCATCAAAATTTCTCCCTCCTTGTTTTTAATATAGTTGTTGTTATGTAGTCTCTTTTTATTACAAATGTACTCGATCTTTTTGTAAACTTGGTGCGAATTTTTTTGGTATAAATCTTCTATTTCTTTACAGTTTTCATTAAGCCATTTCTCTTTTGCGTCGTTGCACATTTTTTTAATTTGTTTGTTCAAGATAGTATATTCTGAAGTGTTTTTCTTTCTTCTGCGTTCATCCATTCTGTGTAGTATCTCTTCAGATATCCATTGTTGATTTTTAACTGAATTTGTTTCTTTAGGAACAGTTTGTTCAATTGCATTTAGGATTATAGTCTTCATTTTTTCCCAATGGACGTTGATGTCTCCTATTATTTTTGTGGGTTGCCATTTTTCATTTACTACTTCTTTGTAATTTTCTTTTATTTCTGTAATAGCTAATGCATTTAAGTCCCATTTGTTGCTGGTGCTTTCTTTTTTGTAAGGGATTTGAAACTTCAACCTAGTGACTGCTACAACTGGTGTATGATCGCTATTACAGTCGGCACCCGGGTACGTTTTAACACTTAACACGCTATTTTTAAATCTTGAATTAACTGTAATAAAGTCGATTTGATTTTTTGTATGTCCATTTGGATGCCGCCAAGTACCAGTAACCAGTAACCAGGTGTTCATAATTATTTGGTCGTTTGCTTTACACCACCCAATCATTCTTGCACCTCTTTGATTCCTAGTACCTAGCCCGTAAGGCCCAACAGTTTCTACGTCGCTCTCTGATACAACTTTCGCGTTGAAATCACCTATGATGTAGATAACTTCATGGGGTTTGCAAAGCTTTTTAGTATTTTCAAGCTCTTCATAAAATAAATCTATGTCTTCTTCTTCGTAATCCCCTGTTGGTGCGTAGACTTGTATGATGTTTGTATTAATATGTTTAGTTCGTAATTTCAACAATATAATGCGTTCGGAAATTGGGATATAATTAATTACTTTATTTTGTAGTTCTTTTTGGACTATTATTGCTACTCCTTTTTCATACTCTGTTCCACCTGAGTAATATATAATTCCATCATCACAATGTACTTTTCCACTTTCGATCCATCTTACTTCGCTTAGACCCAAAATACTTATATTTAGCCGCTTCATTTCTTGTAAAACATTTGCTAGTTTACCTCGTTGATACAATGTTTTAACATTCCAGGTAGCTAGTTTCCATTTATCTTGTTGATTCGTGATCTTCCTGGGCAATATAGAACAGTGGTTTGCCATTGCCTTTTGCTCGTTGAGCAGTTGTGACTGTATTAATTTCTCTAAAACCTTATTATTTGCCATGGTTGTTTTCAATGTGGTCCATCCTATTTCCAGTAGTTGCTATTTATTATATTTTGCAGTATCGTTTTCTTTAGCTTGCTGCACATTAATTTGTTCCATACGCATCGGATCTTCTGTGAGATTACTGTATGAGGGTGATCTTGCTGTAAGATATTGCAGCATATTGTTTCCTTTTGTGGGGTCCTGTTTACCTTTTTTCACGACCTTTTTTACTTCTGGAAGATTAAATACTTCCACTTTTTCGACTGTCTCTTTTTCTTCCGACAGGTTTCGTTTTTTTGTATTTATTTCCTCATTATTTTCTTTATGCGCTTTATCGTCCATGTCTTCTACTTTCTTCGCTTTATCTGAGTTATTTTCCTTAGCTTTGTCGACATCGATTACCACCTCCTTCCCATCTACTATGAGTACATCATATTTTATATACGCATACTTTCCTTGTTTCCTTATGTTTATCATTATTAGTTGTAGTTGTTTCCTTTTATCTCTTACTTCTTTCGGAAAATCTTCTTTGATGTAGATATCTGTATCTTTTAGTTCACTTTTATTGCTCATAATTTAAATTTTTTTATTTAGAGACGTTAGACCAATTTTAATTGGTCTCGCTGTATTACCTTTCTTACCCAAGTAATAAGCAAAATCAATTTCTTCCTCTTTCAATGTAACTTTTACTTTCTCGTTAATAACAAATAACACTTTCTTTATCATATCATCATAATTATGCGTTTCTCTTATACCAAACAGGACAATATTTTTCTTTCTCGTCTCTTTCTGCAAACCTACAATTATTTTTTCTTGATTTTCCAATTTATTTTTAAGCACGGCGTTTCCTAGCTCTATTTCCTTGAATTTTGTATTGATGCTCGAATGTAAATTGTCACATTCATGCTTAAATTCATTTTTTAGTTCAGTTTTTAGCTCATCTATTTTATTACAAATTCGGTCTTCCATGCTTTGGGTGTTTCTAGCCATGTTTTAATTTTTATACAGTTGGGAACACTGTTGTATAAAGAAAATAAAAATGATTATATTGTGTCTATACGAGTTGCAACACTGAACATAGAATGATGACCTTGTCGTTGTACGCCAAAATAGGCCTTATGGTTCTGACCTTGCACAGAGAATTTTTGAAAAAAGTTATATTTAAAATTTTAAATGCAATTTAATTTAGGTTATAATAAAGATTAGGGTTTTAACTTACTCCAATTATGTCTTTACTTATATTTTATGGCACTAGATCACGATTTGATAATATTTAGTCACACTGTCACTAACAACCTCCTGTCAACACAAATTTCCACTCCATGTAATAAATACATATGTATATAACTGTCATAATTTCTTTCAGACTTCCTGTTGATATCTATCAAACCGCCAAAATATCGAAATTACTATTGATTATGGAGAAAGGAGCTATTTCAACGGAATATAAAGGAAAATCATTATCTCAAATAAATTTCGATAAAAACTTGGAATATATGAATGAAACACATATTGGTAACCCGCACTACAATATTTTTTTAAATTGTAATTTAATTTGGATTCTTTTAGGCAACACTTGTGAAACTAATTCCAAAGTGGACACTCCTAATGAAAGAATAACCGATAAAGAATAGAGACGAAAAGAATACATAGAAGAAACAGGTATAATTTTCATAAAAATTATCTAATTTACTTGAAAAGAAAACTACAATTTCTCGAACTGATTTTATTTGTAATATGTAAATATAGGCTATGCACCGAATCAACCGATGTACGTCATTGTTTTCAAACTAAAAACGAGCAAGCACAATATCTGCATATATAAAACAGATCGCTGATATTGTACTTGTTGGATTTTAGTTCGGAAAACAATGGCGTGGATCGGTTCATTAGGTTCAAAGCCATGTTTCATAAATTTATATTGTCTCCAGATTCAACTGACCATGAAAGTGATATAATTTCAATGGAAATAACCGAGGAAAAAACCAAACGACATAAAGAAAAAAGGTATAGTATCCCTAGATTTGAATTATCAATTTAAAACTTAAATGTGTTTTTCATTTCAGGTTGGCGTCAAGAAGAAATTAATTTAGTAACTGACACTTTCAAAAACTACATCGATGCAAAAACTTATCCTCCAGCTAGCCAAATAAAAATCTTTATAAAACAGAATAATATCAAACGAAATGTGGCAACAATCAAATCTAAAATTCAGCACTTAATAAATAAAAATAAAAAAGAAATGTCAAGGCACAATTAAAATTACAAAATTTATTAATTTTTAAAAATAAATATTTACTTTTAATTAAAAATTATGGGTCGTACATTTTTTTTTATTCCTTTTTTTACCAAGACGAAAGCCACAAGCTTCCCCCTACAGATTTGCTTGAGCCGCTTCTTCTTATCTTCATTTCATGGTAATTGACCGTCGCCAACACCGATACGGTAAATGAGACATAGAAGAAATAAATCCAATTTGACTGCATCCAGAATTTATTTTCACGCTTAACTTATATTAATCTCTCATAAATCATGTTACTATGTTCTATATCTACATAATTGAATTGTTGTTACTATTTTTATTGTCAAAAGTCTTTGTTTGTATTAAATATTGTTATTTTATAATATAATCAATAAATATTATATTCTTCCTTAAATTTCAGAAACAGTGTAATATTGACTAATTATTCTTAAAGAACAGATTTCCTACCTTCAATTTCTCGTATAATTTAATCCTTGCACTAAAAACTTAATTTGTATCTTTTGATATGCATCCTATTTATTTATTTATAATTATCATGTAAGATAATACTTACTTCTTAAACAAAATCTCCAGGAACCTTGTTGATAATTTGGTGTTCTACATAATAATAGAATCTATAAATAGCGTTCATTTTATGATACAATATTTTTTATTTGAATACAAGATATAAGATTACAGAAAGAAAATACAAAAACATTAATACCTACACACGCAGGTGTCTACCTGATTTAATACTACAAGAGGTAGGTTAAAGTACATATATAATATTATGAAACTAATTATTTTCATTTAAATAAAAAAATCTGATTTCAATTAGGTTTTCCTTTAAAACAGATCACTTTAAACATTTTAAAAATCATTTTTTTTTATAGAAATACAAAAAGTAAGAAGTACATATTTTCACATTTTAATAAATTGCCCACAAGCAGAATTAAAAAAATTTTTTTTAAAGAAATTGAAAAAAAAAACAATTTTTTTTATTTATATCAAAAAAATTTAATTCAAATTTTTCGATTTGATATTATAAACATTTCGTAGGCAGTTTCATTTTACATAGAATATTTTTTTGTTGCAATAAGAAAAAATAAGAACGAAGTACATAATATTTGCACATAGAAAACTGCTCCCACGCAGGGTAATAAAAAAATCATGATTTTTTGAAAAATCTAAAAATCAGTTTTTCATTTAAACCAAAAAATCTTACTTAAATTAGGTACTTTTAAATCAAAATTAGTAAATTTAAATTTAGTGTTTAATAATAATAAAAAAACAAAGTGGCACAGGTATCATGGAAGTAGCGCTGCCCCTTATACTAGGTAGGTTGCACTATAAGATTTTTTTACACACATAACGTTTAAACGTGCAATGTCTATTAATTTCATTTGCAATTGTCTACCGAAAGAGCGCCCTGTTGTTACTCCTCTGTTACACTACTATCGTTAATTTTGCATTTAAATTTAAATTGTTAATATCACCTCCGTCTTAACCGTAAATTAAATTATTACATATTTTTCGCATGTTTAAATTTTCATAAAATAAATAGATAAAATATTTCAAATTCGCGCACTAAATAGCCGTTTGCACCAACATAACTTAAATTTTAAGCTTGCCTTAAATAGACAATATCGAATCGAAATAAAATGTCAAATGTATAATTTAACATTAATGTCAAAAATTCGATTAGATTTTTTTGTTTAAGTCTGGCTTAAAATTTAAGCCATTTTGGTGCAAACGAGCATTAGTGCGCGAATTTGAAATATTTTATCTATTCATTTAAAATTTCATTAATTTTTGATATTATTTCTGGGATATCGATTAATTGTTTATCTGTGTGAAAAACGATATTAAAATCGTTAATATCAATTATATGCATTTGATTGTATGTTACATTGTGTATCGAAAGCCTCTCAATTAAATTTTTGGTCGGCGGTAAAATTGCCATACGTCGGTTGGACTTCCAACACATATCTTTTATATCCGTTAGTAAAATATCACATTCACCTGAAAAGCTAAAATTAATATCTTCGCTGTTTAAAATTCTATATTGCGTTTTATATTTTTCCATAAAAAAATTTTTTCCACTCCCGGGTGGCGCATAAATGATTAATTTAGGATTATACATATAAAATTTTGTAAAATATTTAGATTTTCTATTAAGAGCCAAAATGTTATTAATTTCACTTCTATTATATTTAGTGTAGTTTTTCAAATTATTATCATCAAATTCACGCACTATATGTTCATAATACGCAAACGAAACAAAGTTATTATCTTTTTCTTGTTGGCGACACATAGTTAACCACTCATTTAAATTCACTTTCATTAACTGCACTTTATATCTTGATGTTCTGGTTCTCTCCAGAAGATCAATGGACCTAAATTTTGCCTGTTCCGGTAATGAAGCGATAATAGAATTTTTTGCCGAAATCATTCTTGTTAGACTTGGTTTACTGGATCCAGCTCCACCGTACGTACAGTTTCCCATAAACTGTTAGTAGTTGTAGACAATACCCAGGCTTCAATGAAGCTCAGATAAACTAGAGTGTTGTCGCTTAAAATTTCTTCTACTCGATTTGTGTTTGGTGGAATCGGTTCAGGGAATTCAGCCATTGTAAATGGTTGGAGTGTAACTAAAATATAAAATAAATATTTCTATTATATTTTCTACAAAAACCTAATATAACTTACCGAGAACTAACAACAGGGCAATCATTGCTCCTCCAACAGAACAACTGCACTGCCAAAGGCAAAGTGAACGATGAGATGAGCTGAGTGGGCTTTCTATCACTAAACTAATATTTTTTGCTGATTTATATTTTATATATTGCAAGTAAACAGACGAGTCACACATAAACGTGAAAACATTTTAGTTTATGGTATGCCTAATTATATTGCTGTTTTGACAAAATAAGTCAAACAGGCGATGCTATGAACTGTTTAAATTAAGTAAACAAAATAGGAAAGAAAATAATTTTATTATGAAATGTAAAAATATATACAAAGTATATGTACTTTGACTGTTTTATATATATGATAAAATATGTCAAATAGACGATCCCGTGATCCTGTTTAAATTAAACATAATATGAAACAAAATAATTTTATTAACAAATGTAAAAATATATACAAATTACATGTATTTTGACTGTTTTAGATATATGATAAAATATGTCAAACAGATGATCCTATGATACTGTTTAAATTAAACAAAATATGAAAGAAAATTTTTTTTAAGAAATGTAAAAATATATAAGTACATGTATTTCCTTCCTCGTTATAATATAAGTAGGCTATTAGAAAACCAATAATTTCTCAACAATCAACTACTATTCTACTATAAGAGCAGAGGAAGCATTAAATTCATGCATAAAAAACCACCTCTGTTTTTCAATATATTCTTGAAATGCGAGTGCAATAGACTAATAGAGCCATCTCTTTATTGACCGGCACTATAAAATTGCAATAAACTGATTATTACAATATACAGCGTGTAAATGAAACTAGGGAACGCGATTTTTCTCGAAAATTATAAGAGATACAAAAAAATCTTTCAAATAAAATTGTTAGTGTTTCTAGTAAGCTACATAAATTAATGTAAATCAGAAAAAAAATATTTTAATTTTCGGAGATATACCTATTTTTGACTTTTTTTAAATGGTACGCCCTGTATATTTTTATACTATTTAGTACGAAATAATTTTTCCTTTAAAAAATTTTCAAAAGGTATACCTTCTAAACTTAATAGTATTCGAGATATTGAAGAAAATATTAAAATAATTTTACTGGGTAATAAAGCAGGCTATGGAAACAAAATTTGAAATTTGTATTAGTTTATTGATATAACTTTGTAAAAAAAGAATGATAACTGACTATTATTTGTTGTAAAAATGGAAGAATACTCAATTAACGAGAATGTGAATAATTTGATGTAAATTTGTAAATTAAAATATGTCGTAACTCAATATTTTGTATTCATAGCCAGCTTTAATTTCGAGTAAAACAATTTTAATATTTTCTTCAATATCTCGAATACTATTAAGTTTAGAAGGTATACCTTATGAAACTTTTTCAAAGGAAAAATTATTTCGTATTAAATAGTATAAAAATATAAAGGGCGTACCATTTAAAAAAAAGTTAAAAATAGGTATATCTCCGAAAATTAAAATATTTTCTTTTTGATTTACATTAATTTATGTAGCTTACTAAAAAAACTAACAATTTTATTTGAATGATTTTTTTGTATCTCTTATAACTTCCGAGAAAAATCGCGTTCCCTAGTTTCGTTTACACCCTGTATATTAAGTACTTGTTTAAATGACGAAAATTAATGAAGTTGGAAAATAAATAACAATACTATTGAGCTATTGACCACGTTTAAACTATTTTATTTGATTTTATTATATAATAAATTAATTAAAGTTTTACAGAAATAGATGACATTTGAAATATTTCAAAAGGTAGGTAATTATTAAAAATTCTATTTGTTTTTATAAAAAGAGAAAACCATTAAGGGTGATATAAAAAAGTCATGTAAGATAAGTTAATTTTGAAGATAGGTATATTTACTGTGTGTTTTTCCGTTTGTTTTTCTTTTTTTTTGTTACTTTGCTTATTTACCATCAATTTCTTTATTATAAAGAAATAAAAATGTATGATATTAAGATAAGAACAATAAAATTATGTTAACAAATCAATTTCACTTTCACATGAATATAACCAACTCAAATTGCAGCATGTTGTTATCTGCTACATAAAAACAAACAAAGAAGATACGTTGCGAAAACAAGTTAACATACAAAGCATGGAAGTAACTACGTACAGCCCGCTACATATTTATAAACGACACTAGCGCCAGTGATATATAACCGAAGTAAAAGATTGTTTTCCGGGCATGGGGAAGTCCAAATGACTTCCAACAAAAAATTTAATATATGATGCCTGACGATATTGTGACTCTATTGCCGTGAAGAACTTTTAAATTCGTAGTGACTTCCGCAACTGGAAGTCACAACGTTATATATGAATATCTGCTTCGGATGTCACAACGTACTACATATCAATATATATATATATATATATATATATATATATATATATATATATATATATATATATATATATATATGAGGAAAAACGTGGATCTGATTCGTTTTGTTATTTATAATTTCGTCTAATATTGTTATGCCGGTGTTTGTATTGTCATTCTCAGTGGAGTGTTGTGTAATAGATTCAGAGTCTGTGTCTACGCCTATGCCTTCGTTATCAATATTTTGTTCAGGATTAGTATTTGTAGTGTTTAGAGGTTTGATTTGGATGTTGGATATGATTTTGATTTTTGGTTTAGTCGGTTTACTAGTGGAAGGTTGGGGATGCAATTCATTTTTGTCGGGTGTAAAATTTTCAGCAAGGTTTCTAAAATATTCGATACTGTCTTTATTAATTTCGCCGGGATTATTAATTGTGGATTCTATTTCAATGGCATTTAATTTTATTCTAGAAAGGCAGTCTGCGTTGGTGTTAAATTTTCTTTTTTTGTATTGTATGTCAAAAATATTTCAACTCTCAAATCTTTATTTTATACCTTTATTAGATCTAAACTGGAATATTGTCTTGTTGTGTGGAATCCACTTTACACCACTCATGTATCAGAAATTGAACAAATTCAAAGAAAATTTGTCAGGTACTGTGCTAGAAAATTCTGTCATCCATTCGATCATTTAACATACAGTTATTCCCGAACATTATTACAATTTAACATGTTATCACTAGAAAGTAGACGTAAGCTAATATCTTGCTTATATTTGCATAAATTAGTGCATAACAAAATTGATGACGTATTAAGTTTGGGTAAAATAAGAATTTGTGTGCCTCGTTTGCCCTTTAGACAAACTAAATACTATTCGACATTCTCTAACTTTCCTGTCAAAACAAATTATGAATTAAGAGCCCCTATTTCAAGAATTTGTTCTATTTTTAATAGTTTAGAACTAGAATTAAATGCCGATATTCTTTGTTATTCGTACATCCATCTAAAATCTGTTTTATATACACTTCTGATGTCCTTGTAAATTGTAATGTTGTTCTATCATACAGTCTTGTTTCCACAATCTTGTTTCTTATTCTATGTATATTATTATGTTCAAATTTCATATGTGTTAATCATGTAGCATATCCAACTACCAGTAATTGGGATACTTTGTATCCTGTTGTGTAGTTGTAAATTAAATAAATAAATAAATAGTCGTATTCTTCTAATTTTAATCGCCACCTAACAAGTTTGGAATTTGGATCTTTAATATTAAATAGCCAAGTAATAGGACGGTGGTCAGTCATTATTGTGAACTTTCTGCCATAAAGATACGGACGGAAATGCTTACAAGCCCAAACTATCGCTAATAGTTCTTTTTCGATAGCGGAGTAGCATGTCTCAGTATCATTTAAAGTTCTAGATGCATAAGCTATAGGTTTGTCACGTGAATTTCGCCTTGCGAAAGAACGGCACCTATTGAGAAATCGCTGGCGTCTGTCGTTAGTACAAAAGGTTTGTCAAAATCAGGGTATTGTAATATGGGATCGTTTGTAAGTAGTTCTTTACATGTATTAAAACTGTCTATGAATTCTTTGTCGTGAATAATTTTGGCGTCTTTTTTCAAACATTTAGTCATGGGTTTTGTTATTTTTGCAAAGTCTTTGATGAAACGTCTATAGTAACCTAGTAATCCTAAAAAGCTTTTAATTTCTTTTGGTGTTCGAGGTATGGGGAAATTTTTGATTGCCGAAATTTTATCTGGGTTAGGTTTTACACCATGTGAGGTAATTACATGTCCTAAATATTGAACGGTTTTTTGAAGAAATTCGCTTTTGTCAAGTTGAATTTTGAAGTTACTGATTCTTAAACGATTAAATACTGATTTCAGTCTTTCAATATGCTCCTGAAGGGATGAACTAAAAATAATGATATAATCGAGATATACTAAACATGTCTTGTGCTGAAGGCCTCGAAGAACATTGTCCATAACTCGTTGAAAGGTTGATGGGGCGTTTTTTAAACCGAATGGCATGCGTTTAAATTCATAATGCCAGCCTTCTAAAGAAAATGCAGTTTTTTGAATATCATTAGGATCTACTCCTATGTGATGGAAGCCGCTAGCTAGGTCTAAAGTCGAAAAGTAAGTTGCTTTGCCAAGTTTGTCTAGTATGTCAGAAATGTTTGGTAATGGGTATTTGTCGTCAATGGTTTGTTCGTTCAATTTTCGGTAGTCTATAACTACGCGCCACTTCTTCTTACCAGAAGCGTCTAGTTTCTTCGGCACTATCTAGATAGGACTGGACCAAGGGGATACGCTGCCTTGCTCAAGCATTTTATTAATTTGAGACTTGACTTTGTTTTTATGAATTTCGGGGAATCGATATGATTTTACATGAATTAGTGTATCGTCTTTCAATTTAATTTTGTGTGTTATTTCGTTCGAAAAACTCAAAGGTGTTTTCTCGCAATAAAATATATCTCTATATTCGAAACATAATTTTCTAATTGATTCTTTTTCTTCTTTATTACAATGATCTATTCTAATATTTTTCAAATTTTGTTTTAAAAGATTATCGCATTCTATATCGGGTTCTTCATCAATTTCCATTTTTTCAACAGAATTAATTTCGATAGGGTCTAAAGGTTCAATTTCTAATGGTTCTAATATGTTTATCTGAACAGGGTTCTCATTAATATTTGTTAATGTAGTTATAGCAAAATTGTGTGAAACGTTTACAACTGCTTTTGGTATTTGTACGCCATTTTCAAAATTTGTATGATTTAAAATTCCTATACCTTTTCTCATTTTAACAGGTAATTTTACTACAAATGACGTTCGAGGTAGTACAATAATGGAATGTAAAAGAGCTGAATTATTATGAACTTTTCTTTCGTTGTCGGGATTGAAAATTATGGGTATTACGGCATATGGAGTTGTTAGTTTGTTTGTGACGTTTACATTTGCATTTAATTGTCTTAAAAGATCAACACCGATTATAAATAACAAAACGAATCAGATCCACGTTTTTCCTCATATATATATATATATATATATATATATATATATATATATATATATAACAAACCTTCTATTACACATAACAATTACGAACATCAAAAAATTATTAAAATCAAATTACCGGAACAAAATAATCACCAATTTATATTTGAATTCTTAAGAGACTATACTGACTCAAAAAATATTTATCATCTTTATTTTCACACTGACAAACTTTTCCGCGATTTCTCAAAAGTCTATTTAGATAAAATTTCAATGAAAGGTGCGAAATTAATTAAATGCACTAAAATTATTAACACCGTAACTGACAAAGAAGAACAAATTTTGCTTATAAAAAATCATCACGAAGGTAGTACTATCCATAGAGGCATTAATAAAACTTTGGAATATCTTAAAAGAAATTATTATTGGAAACATATGAAAACAACAATAACAAATTTTATAAACGCATGTGAGATTTGTCAAAGAGCGAAATATGCTAGGAAAAAACCATATGTCCCGCTCATGCTTACTGAAACAGCCTCATGACCTTTTCAGATAATACACGTAGATATCTTTATGTTTGATAATAAAAATTATCTTACTCTTGTAGATGCCTTTACAAAATTCGCACAAGCTATTTTCATAGAAGGAAAAACTGCTATTCATACTGGTAATGCTTTAATAAAATATTTTGCTTCATTTGGCATACCCGAAAACTTAATTTTGAATAACGGTAGAGAGTTCAATAAAAACACAACCAAAGAACTTTTAAAATTGCATAAAATTAATGTCCATTTTACCACCCCTTTACATGACGAATCAAATTCTATTGTAGAACGATTTCATTCAAGAATAATTGAACATCTAAGAATTCTAAAAGAAATGTATCCGGACGATAACACTGATCAAATGCAATATGCAATAATTGGTTACAATAACTCTCTTCAAAGCGCTACACATTACACCCCCTTTGAATTAGCATTCGGACACACAAATTCCAGAAATCCAAACGAAATATTCCTTCCCAATTCCTTTTACAACGATTACATTCAGAATCATAAAGACAAATTAAAACATGTTAATCAGGAAGATAATAACGAAACCTAACACCCACGGTGATACAAATTACGCTTTTAAAATAGGACAAACCGTTTATAAACAAAATCCTTTAAATAGAAGTAAAAACTCATTGAAATTTTTAGGACCATTTAAAATAACTAAACTTTTGGACAAAAATAAAGTTGAAATTTGCAATGAAAAGAAAAAGAATAAGGTAGAAAATATACATTTAAAAGAACTGAGACAACCACCTATTTCAGATCCCTTATCTTCATCATCACCACCGCAACTCTCGAAATCCCAAAATTCCACAACCTGAACACCATCCCCGGACTGTTACCATTAAAACTTGGACATGCTCAGATTAAAACAGATCAATGGACTTTCGTACAAGTTTACGATATTACAGATATCATAAATGAGTATAATAACTTACGTAATTCCTTCTCAAAAATAAAACATGAAAATCAAACCTCAAAACAAAATAAGGAAAATTATCAGATTACAACAATTTTGAAAGATAAAGTGTCATTATAAATTCAACAATTAAACCCATTATCGCATAGAAAAAAGAGAGGTATAATCGATGGTCTCGGATTCGTAATAAAAGCCATAAAGCTATATCAAGGCTGACAAACAATCAAAATAAATTTTAAACTATAATGGATGATCAAATAACTATCTTACAAACCTCAATATCAAAATTTGACAACAATGTAAAAATTCTTTCAAAAAATCAACAATCCCTTAATTCCAGAATTAACGAACTAGAAAATTTCATAAATAGTACATACATAAAAAGAGTTGAAACAGGTAATTGCTTTTTTCTCCAAACCGTCCTTACTCAATACATAACAAGCCTACAAATTATTTACGATTTATTAGAAAAAATTGAAGTGGCTATTTCCTTTTCGAAACTTAACACTTTTCATAATTCAATCATTGAACCAAAGGATTTACTATCTGAAATTATCCAAATAAATAAACTTTTAAACGACAATAAATTCCCATTTGAAACATCTTTAGAAAACCTTCTTTTATTCGAAAAAATTATTGAAATCAAAAGTTTTAGTAAAAATAAGCAAATCACATTTTTAATCGAAATTCCAATAGTCGAAACTGAAAGCTTCACCTACTATCATCTATATCCTTTACCAACCTCACATCAGAATATATTTAAAACCATTATACCCCGAAATAAATTCTTTGCTTCCAATGAGCATGCTTACGCATTCTTCGAGACCAAATACCAGGAAATTATCCCAGAAGAGTTCCTGTGTTATGAGGCGCATACAGCAACAATAAATGCCGACACCCCATGCGAAGTTCAACTATTGAATTACATAAAAAATTCCACTAATTGCAAACAAATAGCCGTCAATATTCCAAACACCACCATCCGAAAAATCGAAGGACATCAATGGATCATCATCGCCCCGAACAGCATCGTAGCCACCCAAAGATGCGGCAAAAACGTCGACAACATCCCTCTATTTGGCAGCTACCTCCTTGAACTAAATAGTGAATGTGAAGTGAAAGTGAAAGATTCCGTGCTCAAAACATATCAGTCCCAAAAAAAAAATTTCAAAAACATTAATTTACCCAATATACACCTTTCGAACAATTTTAGAGATAAAGACATTTTTAATTTTAAAACATTTAAGTTAGATTCTGTAAACCTAGATGACACAGATCACATATTGTCCCTTATTAGTAAACATAAGAACAATTTAAAAGAAATAAATAATGAACCCATTTATTATAATAGAATGAGTATTTTTACCATTGTTTTGTATTGTTTCATAATTATTTGTTTTGTATGTATAATACTATATTTTGTTAATAAAAGAAAGAAGTCCAGAATACTACAGCCAAGGAACATCGAGGCTTCAACGTCCGCACCCCCAAATATGTCATTTTTGTCGAAATTTGTGGCTAAAACCCCATAGTTCTCATCTAAGGCCGGAGGAGTTAAGAAACACAATCTGTCTACTATCAACATGAACATGATACCTCCTTGTAGAGATAACGTACATTATAAAACAGCCTGTACATGTTATGTATCTTGTGTTTTGTACTTCTAACACGAATAAAGAACGTAGATTAGACCCGTTGTAATTTTAATTCTTTTTAAAAACTCACTTTCCCGGAGAACAAACAAAATTAGCTAATGGAATATCATAAATATTATTTAAAGGATAATATGAAGTATCAAATTTATGTATATCCCTTTTCATAATTTCATAAATATCAAAGTTCTTAAATAAATAAATTAAACTATCTGTATCAGTGTAACAAAGTTCAGCATTTGAATCAAAATATTGTTTTATATAATTATAATGAAAATCATGAATATATGTTTTTGAGATGTTCAGAATCAAGAATCCAATGTAAATTGGTTTATTGAAGGGTATTGAAGTTTTATTCATTTCAATTATTATTACATCATCCTCGATTATAGAACAACTGTAAAAATTTGGTTTGGCTATTAATGCTTTGGCACCATAACGACCGTCACACTTTGTTACTAATTTAACGATTTTATGTTTACGAACATTCTCCATAGTTTTTCTGAAAACAGCATTATTCATTAATTTAAAGAAACTCTTTTGAAATTCATTGCTTGACTTTTTTCGCAATTCCGTATTTAAATCAATATATGATTTTAACCAAGGACTTTGTTGAAACTTAAGAATTCTATGGATTTGTGTAATTTGCATTCCTAAATTAAGACATTGTTTTAAATTGTGATAATGAATAACATATTTTTTTTTAATATATAAATTTGCAACCAATTTAGACTGTTTTGAAGTAGGAGGAATAAAGTTTTCCGGACAAAGAGGTAAATCTTTGTGTAACGCATGTAAAGATTTAGGATACTCTAAATCCACTTCGAAAATGTAGCCAATATCTGAATTTTCTGTTAAGTTCATTAAACCAATATTGTAGAATTCAGTTTTATCCACTCAATTAAATCCCCCGAACGGTAAATAATAACTCATTGCTGCGCCATACAGATTAGTTATTAACATCAAAGTACATGAGATACGTTTCTTGTTCATCCGGGTTGTGTAATTCATTTAAATATTTATTGTTAGCTTTCGCATAACGTTTTGCGCATTGAACCACCGCGTATCCCTTTTTCTATGAATAATAATTTGTCTACGTCTGTTAGCAGCTCAAGTTTTATATTTGTATATTTCAACATGGCGTCAAAAGCCAAACCAGGTGCTGTATAGTAATGAAGAGCATCTAATTTGTAAGTCTGTAAACAACTATTACGGAAATTTTCAAACACATCTGCTAATAAGTGAACATCCGTTGCTAGATATAAATCCGAGTATTCTCCTAATGTTTTAATATTAAATGTTCGCCATACATTTTTGGCATGCATATAATCCTCATCGCTAATATTTTCATCTTTCAAAGAACTATAAAAGCAATTTCGATCAGGTAAACAAGGTTCATTAAATTTGACCCAGTCATCAACGTATTCATAAGGAAATACTCCTTTTCTTGTCAATAATTTAAACTGACTAATGTCTTTACAAAAAATTTTTGTTATCTGTTTCTCATCGTCTCTCAAATAAGTTGACAATTTTTCAATACTACTAGGCATAAAACGGAAGGAATCAATAAATCTAAAATTAATTTTTGTATCTTGCTCGTACTTTGTAAATGAAATGTATCGTTCTTTATTAATTGGTAAAAGGGACACTTGTCCTGATAACATTTTGGCTATATTTTTAATGATAAAATGTCCATCATAGTTACTAAGATTATGAAATACAACTGGAATTGTATGTGATTTTTTAAAATTTAAATTGCATGACTGATGTACAGCACCACGAAAAGCCCGAATAAAATGATTATGATCCCGAACCTTGGTTTCAATCTCCAAAATCTCTTTTCTACAAATGTAACATACTTTGGCGTTTGAATACTCAATTTTTCCTTCTTTAGTCATTTGTATTGGTACGGGATTTTGAAATTTTTTGTCAACAAATTGTGCAATAGTTTGAAGCTCATTTGAAAACCAGTCAATACACTGTCCACTTCTGTTTAATTTAAAATATGATAAGTTGCTACTACATGAACATTTTAAAAAATAGGCAATACTACAAGGAACATGTTTATGAATTTGAACTGAATTTTTATTTTGTTTATCTTCCGATTTTTGTAATATTGATTCCAAGTCTGCGTATATAACGAAGGGTACGGTGTCTAGATAATGTATGATTTTAAATTCCAAATATTTGTTATTATCATGAGGTAATTCAACCCGACATTTATTTATTAATTTACAATCAACTATGTTTGTTTCAAGAGCCGCTTTCGTGGTAAAATGATTTAAACATCTATCACAAAGAAAAAGTTTCCCATTCTGATTTGATATTTGCTTACTTGAAAGTTTTGATAAGTTTTTAATCCACATATAATGGTAACTAGTAGCTTTTCGTATCTCTTGAACCCTGTCTTTATCTTCCAAGAATTCATCAACTCCTCGTAATCATCATCGTCGTCATTAGTGTTAGAAGACAACATTAATAAATGAACAAATTTATCTCCCACAAATTTAGATAAACATAATGGTTCAACTCGATGCATTTCTTAATAAGATTTTTGTAAAGTATAAACATTAATAGATATTTTATTCATATTTTCAAATTTTGGAATATTCTTTAGCTGCATCGGAAAACTTAGACCGTCATACTTTAAAACTTTACTAAAATGAGGATAAGACGCCACTCGATCTGCATTTTTATTTGTAGGATACAGTGCAGAAACCATAGCCCATAAAAAGCAATAATTATCTTTATTTTTTATGTTGATTATTGCTTTTTTAATTTTGATATCATTGGGTAATTCAATATATGTACCTCCAAAAATCGGTGTGTATGTATTAATATTAATTTTTAAATGTAAAATTTCAAATAACGCCCATCCTGAATCACGCTCTTGAAACTCTGATAATTTCGATAATATTTTGTCCACATTGTCACTAAACCACACTCTGATACTCGTCGTTTTATTTATAATACTATTAGCCGTCTTGAAAGGTTTCACTTCTACAGCACTTGTTTTGGGTAAGATAAAATTAGCGTGAAACTGAAGATTAACTTTTAAATTTGAAGAATTAAGAGCTTCCTTAATTTTATTAGAAAAAATTCTAAAACATTTATTTAGAAATAATTGAGGATCTTTAAAATACAAATTTGCAATCATTCCTGTACGTATTCGAGACTCAAAACAGGATTCTAAAACTTGCCACACTAATTTTTTAGATTGTTTCTTTAATCCAGCACCATAAATACCGCACTTCATTTGTTTTAATTTTTCCCGATAAAAATTAAGCCAAATTAGATTCCAGTTGAAATATATTACCATTATTTTCATCATATTGTTTTATAGCTCTGCTAATTAACAACACAAATTTATTAACATACTTTACCCATCGAATAAATTCCTTTTGTGTTTTTAATAGTTTAACCGCGTCGGCAAGTGTCTTTAACGCTATCGAACTAGCTTTAGCAATATTCATCTTGATTACCAAAGTGTGACTGAGGAATATGTACATGCAGTAAGTCATATTTATATATCTGCTTGACCAGAGCCGGAGTAAGTTCCCAATGAATAAATGCATGTTGTTCTCGAACAGTCTAAACGTGTTCTGAGATGAATCACCAATGTTTTGATGATCGGATGAGTTCCTATTTTTTCTTTGCAAACACACCTGTGATCTTTTCTTACAAGCTTACCTCTATTTGATGCAGCTGACTGGATATTAATTAATATTCTACTTTTAAAAAATCACCAATCGAGTTAATGAAGTTTATTTCAACTAAAACTTCTTTGGTGATATAAAAATACAATTTTTTATTAAATGTGTAACTATATAAACGAATATACTCCATTGAGTTTCACAGTTACAATTTTGCTAACACAATGGATTTCTCCATTGATGAAATGGAGAAATTGTTTAGTACCAGTGATTTTAACTGGTTAGAATCTTCAACCTGAGATATGTTTAATGAATATCTGAGTTTCTTGGAAGGGAGTTCATATCAGTCACAACAACGATAACAGCAACAACAACAATCGCAAGGACAATGTCAAGAACAACAAATACAACAACCGCTACAACCAAAACAACCATCACTACAGCCAAAACAACAACAACAAAGACAACTACAACCTCAAGGACAACATCAACAAGAAGAAGAACAACAACAAAATTTAGAAATTTTAGCAGTAATTAATGAAAAATTTTGCGATTGTTGTATATGTCTTTTAATAAAAAAACACATATTTTTTAAAAAATAAATTTTAAATATATTGTGTATAATGTATTTTTCATAATTATTATTGTATGTAAAATAAATACGAGTAAAACATGATGTTCTTAAAAATTATTTATTTTCAAATAAAATTTACAATTCATATAACAGTTTTATTATTTCTAAATTAATATACCTATACCATGATTGTTAGTAAAAGTAAAATTTACATTTTACTAATAATATTTGTTAATGGATTATAATTAATAATTTTATCGTGTATAATTAAACAATAAGCAGTTGTATTGTCTGGCATAATCTCATTAGTCTCAAATTCTAATCGTATATCAACATTACCCGACTTTAATGTCTCACTCTGATGTGAACAATCTATAACTACCAGTGGTGCTTTTTTTATAAATTCGTAAGATGTGTAGATAGGTTCACATAATCGATTATAATAAGACAATTGAAATTGAGTGTACATCTCATACAACATTGCCCATTGATTATTTTTAATATTCAAATTCAAATTATCATACAGATACATATTTGAGTTTACATACAACTTAATATTAGTTAAATTGCAATGATCAAATTTTCTCATATCCTTAGTTGCTTTATTTTTGCGATCTGTCTGGAATCCCACGATGACAAAACGCGGTGTTTCTAATTGCGTTGTAGTTTTGATGGGCCAGGTGTGATGTTGTGTTTTCTGCAGCAGTGGATATTCATGAACTTTCCAGCTACGGAAGGCTATTTCAAAATTAACACTCTTCTCCATATACTTCATAAGTTTCAGTCGTTCAGCAGCAACTACTGATATGTGTGGTATTTTCCAGTAAACCTTACTTAATTCAATTTTCACAGTTTCATCGGCAGAACTGTTTTCAATTGTATTCACATCGGTGCTACTTCGTATAAGGACTAATTCTTGTTGCAAATGTAGAATAATTTTCTTAAAATCTTCACAAAATCCTAACAACATATTGAGTGGGATGCACCCATTGAAATTACCATTGGTGTCAATAATCTGCTTTGTTTTATCTTCCCAAAGTGACCAGCCAGCATTTTGTAAACGTTTCCCTTCATTTATATTATATGAGACATAACCCTTCATACATGACGTTATACCAGGATTTCGAACCCTATCAATCACTATGCCTCCAGTTTCATAACGAATTTCACTAAATAAAAACGCAAATGCATTGTTAACCAGTTTAGCTGTACTCGATACTTTGTCATCTTTTGTGAGAAGTTTACCCTCAATATAAAGTAAACTGTTCCATGGAAGAGTATATAAATCTTGTTGTTGTATGGGAATACGAATCTCATCATTATTGTTTAAGGTCATGGAAGCGTATGGCTGGTGGGTGTGTTTTTCAGCATGACTGATTGAGTCATTAAATAAGGCTTTTTCTGACACATTCAGAATATTACCATTCATTTTGATGGATGCAAAGAATAATATTTTTCGATTTTTTAAATTTAATTTCAATCCAAATAATGAGAGCTTTTATACGATTTTTATGTTTACTTCTATCCAGATTGAACTTTAAAACCAAATGATTTCAAAAACTGATAATTTTGTGATGTTAACCCTTTAACAGCCCTCTTACTAATGATACTATTCCGGTTTTGTGTTGTATTTATATGCTTGAAAATTATATTATTATTAAAATTAATTCCCATTTTGTTTCTTAAGGTGTAGTCTTACCGTGATGACTTCTCCTCTAAAATTAATCAAAGCCCTGCTTTGATCCACTATATTAAGAGTTAAGTAATTTATTACTTGCGTGCTGATTGGTAGATAAATTATTTGATTTAGAGCTTCTATTATTTTGAATCCTGGCGGGACGCGTGGAAAAAATTCATGAAGTATCGGAACATTTTTACTATTTGAATAAGAATTTGTAGTTATACTACTCTCAATACAAATTGTATTTACTTTAATAATAGAAACTGGATTATCAGATTCATGTAATTTATTTGCTTCTAATTTTCGTGGTTTAAATCCCAAAATATTTCCGATTGAATCATTTGATTCAAAATTTACTTTCTTATTGCTGCTAACTTCATATTTAAGTGTATTATTGTTTGCTATAATGTTTAGTTTGGTGCCTGTATCTAACTTCGTTGTTATGAATTTGTTGATATCTTCTATTTCATAAGAACCTTCTGGAATTGTGATTATTTGATTATCAATATAAAATTTATTATTTTGATTATCAATATTTGGAATAGCATTATACACTTCGAAATTAATTAATCCTAGAACATATTCGGAATCCTCATCGAGTACAATAGGTGGGTAGATAGTTTGAGTTATACTTGAATCTGTACCAAAAAGAGTAAATGTGTATGACATGGCGGTTCAATCGTTAATGAACAGTTTTCAATCTTGTTTGTATAGAAATGCTAAACATAAATGACCGCATTTTACACTATTATTAGGTTGGTACCTACTATAATTATAAATTATTGAACATCTGCTTCCAAAATAATGAACTAGTTCTTTTGGTGGCGCTAAGTTTCCAAAACTATCAAAATATACAACTAAATTATTTAGTTTTTTATAAGCAACCCAATGAGATCCTGGTCCATCACTATTATCTAAATTAACAATGGCACACTCATTAGGACTTATTTGACTGGGTAATTTATCCCGCATGAAAACTCCTCTAAAATGTGGAATTTGCAGTTGTTTTGCATATTTTTGAAGATCAATATTAGTTAATGCTCATGATGGTAACTTTACTGGTAGTTTTTTGACTGATTTAAATACAAGCCAAGCCCCTTCCGGTATGGTTTCAAGTAGAGACCTTTGCCCATGGCAATAGCCTCCATCATTTTATTATGACGCTCAGCGTCCTTTAATTGCTCCCCAGCAGCTCGCGCGTCGTTGACAGCCTTTGCGATACCTGTAGCTCCACCCCCAAGTGCGCCTAAAGTGCTCAAGCCAGCAAAAATTGGAATTAATGGAAGAAATCCTCCTCTTTTCGGCACTGATATAACTCTGGGATTGTTAATTTTTCGCTTTATTCTTTTTACAGTTCGGAGAGCTATTCTCGCAGATTTATTTAAATCAAAATCACTATTGTTGGTCTTTATCGCTTTCCGCGCGCGATTAACTAAATTGCGGAAGGATAAACTTTTTTAGATTTCCTCTTTTGCACTTTTTTCTTCATGACTATTTAAAGCGTACACGTCTTACCTCTTCAACAGTTTGTAATGAACTGTGTTAATGTAACGATCACACATTGATTTATACTAAAAATGCAAATTGTAAAACAGAATCACGATCTTTATGTTAAAAATTATGACTTTAGTACTATTAGTAGTAATAGTAGTAAACCTCGACATAGTATATTGTTACCGAATATAATACGATGTATTATAGCCGGACTCTCAGGGTGTGGTAAGACAAATGTTATGCTTGCACTTCTAGAGCATGAAAATGGCCTAAGTTTTTCAAATGTTTATGTATATTCAAAATCATTATTCCAGCCCAAATATCAACACTTAAAACTACTTCTGGAACCTATTAAAGAGATAGGTTATTTTGCTTACAATGAAAACATAATTATTGAGAAGCCGAGTAGCAGAATCAGTGGATGACGATGTGAACGATGATATATTTACCAACAATCAATCAACAATCATCAAAGACCACCCATCAATAACAAGAGAGGATATAATGAATTTAACTCGTGAAGCCTCGTTCAAGGACTATTTAGATCAGTATGATCCATTACCACGACAATATATTGAAGAAATGTTGACAGACGAAAAAGATTCATTTTCAAGAACGGTGTGCGACATGATGCGGAAACTGAAAAATTTTATATAGGTGATTCTGAGGCACAAATTGATGGGATAAAGTATTTAGGAACAGCAGGTTTATACGAGTTGTTATTTAAGAAACATCCAGTAGGATATAATCGGGCTGATGAAAAAGATTATATTGATATAGTGAAAAAAACTAATGCAGCCCGTCGACACTATAGTGATGGTGAGCAGTTGTCAGGGACAAGATCTTATAAATACACAACCATTATTGCTCCAAAATTTGACACTCAAAGAAGAGCTCTTTTAGCTTCCAGAAGATTGGGCTCAATATCTAAGGAAAAAAAATCAGGTGGAAATTATTTTAAAAAAATTTTCAATAAAAAAATAGAGTACGTATATTGGGATAACATTAATGAATTGGTTGACAGATTGCGGCTCTTAATTGCATCACGTGATGCCGGACATACAGGCCACGGAAATGAAATTATATCCATTATTGAGGAGTTAAAAGAAGCGAAAGTTTTAGATTAGTGTCACTTCAATAATGAATCTCGACAAATTCGGACGACATATTGAGCATCATAAAATTAGGAAACATATCAACGAAAGAGTGGACTCTGCCCCACGAATTAAATTCATTAATTCGGTTAAATAATGATAAATTTAAATTAGAATTAGATAACAAAATTACTAACATTAAAAATAATTTTGAAGTACAATTAACTAAATTAAAAAATAATCTGAAATCTGTTATTATTTTCAATTTAGCATTAGAATTGAAATCTAATTTATATAAAATTAATAATTTAGATGTTTATAATTTTCCATGCTCAGGAAAAGTTCTTCAAGCTCAATTTAGTGATCCCAAAGTATTCCTAAACTATCGTATTAAAAATGAGCGTCATCGAGTTTCAAATATAATCAATAGAAGTATTAGTGAAGGTGATTCTTTAGAAATATTTCCTGGGCCAGTAAGTTAAAATCCTCCCCTACATTTACATATAGTAATTATATTTGAAACACCTATTTACTATGTCGAAAATTAAACGTGGAATTGTAGAAGAATTACACAGACCTGCTCGAGTTAATTTTCCAAGAAGACGAGTAATTGTTAAAGGAATAGATGATTTATTTTAAGCAGATTTGGTAGAAATGATTCTTTACGCTAGAATGAACAGAGGATATCGATTCATTTTAGTTGTTATTGATGTTTTCTCCAAGTTTTTGTGGACCAAACCTGTTAAAAGCAAAACAGGTTCAGAAATTTCGACAGCTATGAAAAGTATTTTGTTCAATAGTAATCGAATACCGAGAAATTTGCAAACTGATATGGGAAAAGAATTTTATAATAAAGATTTCCAAAATTTAATGAAAAAAATTATATAAATCATTATTCAACTTATAGTACTATGAAGGCATCGATTGTTGTACGTGTTAATCGTACTTTGAAATCAATGATGTGGAAAGAGTTTAGTTTACAAGGTACATACAAGTGGCTGAATTTATTACCTATACTTACGGAAAATTATAATAATACAAAACACAGGACAATTCTGATAAAACCCTTAGATGTTAGTAAAAAGAATGAAAAATTACTTCTTGACAGTGTTTACAGTTAAATAAAAACAGTTAGTAAACCAAAATTTAAAGTCGGAAATTTTGTGCGTATAAGTAAACATAGAGAGGCCTTTGCGAAGGTCTATACTCCTAATTGGTCTAATGAGATTTTTATAATTCATTTAATTCAGTTAACCAATCCCATCACATATGTTCTTAAAGATCAGTCAGGGCAGATTATTAAAGGAGGCTTTTATGAATATGATTTACAAAAAGCTAATTATCCGGATATATACTTAGTGGAAAAAATTTTGAAGAAGAAGGGTAATATGGTTTATGTTAAGTGGCTTGGGTTTGATAATAAATATAATAGTTGGATAAGTAAATCTAATGTGGAGTAAATACATGAGTGAGAGAGAGAGAGAGGAATTGTGTTGTGGGGGGTGTAGTTCATCATTGAGTATAGAAGCCAACTATTAGATTTTATAGTCATTTGTTTTCTGAACGTTAACCGGTAGAAATATGTCTATTTTCATAGTTGATTTACAAGGATATCAAATATTTAATAAAAACAATGGAGTAGATTTTATTTGTAAAGAAATTGCAGTTTTAAAGATTAACACTGACTTATGCAAATCAGAAATATTTTACTACCATATCATTGGACTAAATTTAGTTCAAAAAGTAGAAAGAATATAGTTTGGTTAATTAAAAAACATCATAATTTAAATTGGAGTTCTGGTACGACACCTTATCGTCATTTAAAGAGTATAGTGAAATCTTGGCTAAACTGTGCTGAAACTATATACGTAAAAGGAAATGAAAAAGTAGAATGGTTAGGAAATATATTAGAATCACATATGTCAAAAATTATAGATGTTGAAAATTTGGATTGTCCTAATTTGCAAAATATATATGAACCTTTGAAATTAAATATATGTAATTTACATACAGAAAACTGTGCTGTGCGTAATGTTCATGCGCTATATAATTGGTATAAACAGCGCTTTACTCCATATGCATCGTTTAAAAAGTTTTATGAATGTGGAATTTTACATTTTATGCTAGAAGAAGAAATTTCTCAAGTTCCAATGGAGTTTGTTATGGTTTTCGCCTGTAATCAAATTTATACCCACTGGGACAAATTTTCAAAGCAATGGCAGGATAATCCGGAGTTTCAGAAATATCGACGCTGTGTGGACCACATACTGATCAATGACCATAATGATGATCAAATTGGAAATGTATACTCCATTAAAAAGTAGTGTGTTGAATGTAATAAAATGTAATATAATATAATTTTGTATCGCAAAATGTAATTAAATAGATGTAAAATAAATTTTATTTTAAAATATTGTCTGTTTTTATTGTTACACTTATGTCCCATAACTTTTGCAAAAAGGATGAAGCGGAAGGGTTGATGATGGTTTTGTAGCTGATAATTAATTAAAACCATATAATGTTTTACGCATTTATTGACCCATAATTATTACTACTACAATAGATTACAAAGATTTATTTCCTATAGTTTAAATAATTTTTAATTTTATTTTCTAAAACTTAACTAATAATAGGTGAATAATACATTTCTAACTTTAATTTAAACCTCTGCCGATCTCTTGCACACTGTTCCCAATCACCTCTTCGAGCTGCCCGGTAGGCGTAGTCCCACTTCACCAGGAGTTGTATTTCAATTTCTTCTCTGAACCGCACTTTCATCAATAGTGGATAGTGTTATATAAACTACATTTATTTATACTCTGTATCCATCATTTATATTAAAATATTTGAATTTTTTATTTAAATTTTTTAAAATACTGTAACGTTTTATTTATTTAGGTGAAGTGTAAAATTGATTAAAACACTAATATATATATAACTAAGTTTAATTAAAGAAATATGAATTATAAATAATAATGAAAAATAACTAACACTAAGAATTAACAAATATAAACACTAATTTAAGACTAACATATATCAATAAAGACCTAAACACTAAGATAATTTATTTAAACAATTAAAACTACGCAATATTTATTTCAACAATATTTATATCACTCTTTATTTATATCACTATCTTTTTATTTATATCACCATCTGTTCACTACACGTATCGATACAAGACTGTTTTCGCGATCTTTTGCTTGGGGTATTTATATTAAAACAGTTCAATCTAGAATATTCCACGATTCTGTGAATCAGAACAATGGGGAGCGGACGGACGTGTTTTAACCTGTTCGCTAGCGGCCGCAGCCCGCGCCGCCGCCCGCGCCGCGACCCTGGGTTCGCTACATTGCCCCCTCCTTAAGACTGTTTCGTCCCGGAACAGTTCGTTATGACGAAATCTGCATGCATCACCCTTGGTGCTTCTGGAAGTCTTGAAGAAGTAACAGTCGACGGTCCGTTTGAGCTCTTCTTGGCCGGTAGATTTGAAGCTGCAGAGTAGAATTTCCACTCCGGTAAAGCGGAAGATTGTTTCTAACATGCTTCTAACAATCCTCCAATCCAAACCATCTAGTCCACAGCCTATCTTCGGTACTGCCAGCTTCATGATGTCGTCCTTCAAAGTATGGTCCGTCATATCGCACAACGAGTCCCATAAACTGCGGTATGACGGCTTCTGATATGAGTGTTGTTTGGTAACCAGGTAGTAAAGGTATCGCGTGTTTTCTACGTTATCATCCTTCAGTTGTAGCGTTTTTCCAACAGTTGGACTTTGGTTGGCCAGTTCTTGTACTCGTCCAAATTTTCTTTTAAAAACTGAAGCGATGCCGCGGGACATTTTAATATCTTTCGCTACACAATGTGCGAGGGAATAGTCTGGGGACACGGTGAACAGATCTCGTTGTTCTTCTCGTGTCACGCCATACCGAGCCTTATGACCAGTAGAATGACTTTCCATGAAGTCTTCAAATGTAAGTTCCTCAGGTACAACCCGACGAACCGTCGCTCCACGATGATCGTCAAAGTTATCACCAGCGAAAGGGGCTAACCGATTGAAGTGGACTACTCTCGGCTTTCCATTGGGTGTTTTCCTAATTCTGTAGACCACATCATTTATTCTCTTTACGATCTCGTAGGGACCTTCCCAATTCTTTTGCAGCTTCGGTGATAAGCCACGACGTCTTTGTGGATTGTAAAGCCACACCAAATTCCCAGGTTGATAACCACCTTTTTCAGCCTTGACATCGTACTGGTCTTTCATCCGATCGCTGGCACCTTGAATGTTTGTGCGGACTTGTTCTTGGATATCATTCATTCTTCTCCGTAAGTCCGTTACATAGTCCTCCTCGGCTAGATCTTCATCGGGTTTACTGCCAAATACCAGGTCGCATGGTAAGCGCAACTCCCGCCCGAATAACATGTTTGATGGTGTCTGCCCTGTTGTCTCATGCACGGATGAACGGTAAGCCAACAAGAACAGATGAAGATGTCGGTCCCAGTCTCGTTGATGGTTAGAGATTACCTTTGACAAATACCGATTTATTGTTCTGTTCATCCGTTCAACCATGCCATCAGACTGCGGGTGTAATGCAGTAGTTCTGGTTTTCTTTATTCCTAATATCTTACAGATATTTTGGAACAGAGCAGACTCGAAATTCCTTCCTTGGTCGGAATGTATCTCTCGCGGTACTCCAAATCGGCAGATGCATTCTTTTACCAAGACTTCAGCGACCGTTACGGCTTCCTGGTTGGGTAATGGATAGGCTTCGACCCACTTAGTAAAGTAGTCCATTACTACTACTATGTATTTATTTCCATCATCAGTTTCGGGGAATGGTCCGGCCACGTCAATCGCAATGCGTTCAAAGGGACTTCCAACGTTATATTGGCGCATTAGAGCTCTTCTTTTTCTATGTGGCCCGTTACTTCCCGCGCAGATCACACATTTCTTGCATCACTCTTTAACATCCTCCTTGCAATTTACCCAGTAAAATCGTTGGCGCACTTTCTCAAGGGTTTTATTCACTCCAAAATGTCCAGATCCGTCGTGGATCTCCTCCAATACTTCAGTACTCTATTCCTAGGAATTATCAGCTGGGTCCTACTCACAGTATCGTCAGTATTCTCTATGACACGTTTCAGGAGGCCCTCTTCAACCACAATAGAGTCCCACTGCGCCCAGTAAGATTTTACACTTTGTGAGTGTCGTGCAACATCTTCCCAAACTGGTCTACTATCGTCACGTTTCCAATCCCGTATAATTTTCAAGTCCAAGTCATTCTCTTGGTCCTTGCAAAGGTCTTCCGTTTGCCAACTATCATTCACTACTGTTGTTCTGGCGATGGTAGAGAGTTTTTCTTCTAGAAGACTGCAATGCTTGCATTTGTCCTGTCAAGGTCTTCTTGATAATGCGTCAGCATTACGATAGCTTGTACCTGCTCGATGCTCAATAACGAAGTTATATTCTTGCAATCTTTCAATCCATCTAGCTGCCTGACCTTCAGGATTCTTAAATTGTAGCAGCCATTTGAGAGCAGCGTGGTCAGTTCTTATAAGAAATCTTCTACCGTACAAATATTTGTAGAAGTGCTCTACGGATTTCACGACAGCCAAAAGTTCTTTTCTGGTGACGCAATAATTCCTCTCTGGTTTTGACAAGGTCTTACTAAAATAGGCAATAACCTTCTCTTGTCCTTCTTGTATCTGGGAAAGAACGCCACCAATTCCAACGTTGCTGGCATCTGTATCTAGAACGAATTCTCCTTCTGGTAAAGGATAACTTAGGACAGGTGCGCTTGTCAAGGAATATTTAAGTTGTTTGAACGCAGCTTGACAGTCCATCTCCCAGATAAATTTTCTGCCTTCTTTAGTAAGCCTTGTCAATGGCTTCGCTATGTTGGCAAATTTAGGTACGTCGGTAGTATGTACAGAGACCAAGGAAACTTCTCAACTCATGTTTATCTCTCGGTACTGGCCAGTCACTCACAGCCCTTATTTTCTTCGGGTCAACTGCAATGCCCTTACCAGAAACTACGTGTCCAAGATAATGCACTTCTTTTTGAAATAAGTGACACTTCTTTGGACTGAGTTTCAGGTTAGCCTGTCTCAATCTTTGGAAAACCTCTTCCAAGTTCTTCATGTGGTCCTCGAACGTTTTTCCTACCACAATAATATCGTCGAGATAGACCAAACATGTTTTCCACGACAGTCCAGCCAACACGGTTTCCATAAGCCGTTCAAACGTTGCAGGGGCATTGCAGAGCACAAATGGCATAACAGTAAATTGCCAAAGACCGGTACCGATGGTAAATGCCGTCTTTTCTTTGTCTCTTGTGTCTAAATCCACTTGCCAATATCCGCTCTTTAGATCAAGAGTAGAGAAAATCTTTGATCCTGCCAATGTGTCCAGAGTATCGTCTATTCGGGGTAGCGGGTAGCTATCCTTCTTCGTCACGTTGTTAAGTTGACGATAATCGACGCAAAATCTTGTAGAGCCATCCTTCTTCTTCACTAGCACCACTGGTGAAGCCCATGGACTGTTTGAAGGTTCAATCACACCTTCCGTTCTCATATCCTCTATAATTTCTTCTGCTTCTTCCCGCTTCGCCAGTGGTAATCTTCTTGCTGTTTGGCGGATGGGTCTTGCGTCTCCGGTGTCTATTTTATGATGGACTACATTGGTTCGTCCTTTGTCCTTCTTGTCAAATTGGAACACATCTTGAAAGGTCCCAATTAAGTTCTTAGCCTTGGTTTTCTGGTCGGCAGTCAAGTCCTGGAACGATGATGACAGCTCTTTGATTAGAATGTCTGGAATTTCGCAGGATGTGTTATCTTTGGCCTTTACAGTTCGAATAATCGATGATACCGTTGAGCATTCTCCTACTATAGTCCCTTTCTTCAGTATAACGGGATAAAAATTTATGTTCATTACTCAAACTGGGATAACCTTGTCGGTTTTGAGCAAGGCTTTTCCAATTACAACTCCAGTCCCAGTTTTGGCATCATCGTTTTTCGGCTGGAGCATGACAATGTTTCCCTCACAGAAGCTACCCTCTAGCTGTGCTTCCACGATTGATTCACTTCGTTCTGGGAGGGTTACATCTTCCGTTATTAGTACTCGCATAACATTGTCGTCTCGTGGATTAAATACCAATTCTTCATCATTGACCATCATCACTCCATTCTTCAGGTCAAGTTTAAATCCATGCTTTTTCATAATGTCCATGCCGAGAATGAATTCATCTTCTACATCAGCTACCAGCACACAATGTTTAATGCACGTTTTTCCAAAAGTGATGCTCAGATCTATTTCTCCAGATGCGGTAGCTTGTTCTCCGGTGGCTGTGCGTATCTGCCACTTTGTTGGAAGTAGGTGTTTTCTGCATATTTCTCTTGCTACGTCGGGTCTGATTATTGTTTTTGTCGCACCCGTATCCAACAACATTTTAAACGGCCTTCTGTCGATAGAGCCGTCTACATAGATGCTGTTAGCTTGATGATGAATGGATGCGACATAACTAATAGATTTTGGGGCTACTGGTTTACGGGTCGACGATTGCCCCTTCGCATCAACCCGGTTTAGTTTCGCGACTCCTTTTCATTCTTTCTTGGTTCTGCTTTCTTCTGTTGTTTTCTGCAGAGCCTTTGCGGGTGACCTAATTCACCGCAATTCCAACAGAGTTTCTTTCTTCCAGAAGCATGAATTTCGGATGTAATACGTCTTATCCTATCATCTAGGTCCTCGATACTCTCAGCATCGATATTTCGCACTCGCGACTGGTTACGTGAAGCTTGTTTGGCTGCTTCATGATCTAAGGCATATGAAAGTGCGTCAACCAGAGTTTTTGGTCGAGCCAATTGCAGTGCTTGTTGAGTTTCATTGTCACGGACTCCATAGATAAATGATTGAGTGGCCAGACATTCCAAAACACTGTCAGGAGCTGTGGGATGTGCAAGACGAACTAAACGAGCTATATCAGCTTCAAATTCTTGAAGGTTTTCTTTAGAACTCTGATATCGGTTCCTCAGTTGCGTCTGGTACACTTGCTCCAGATGCGCATTGCCATATCGCATATCCAATCGCTTAACAAGTTGTTCGTAGTCTTCCTGTTCATCCTCTTTTGCGTCTGTAGGATATCGATGGCTTCTCCACGCAGTGAAACTGTCAGCGCTGTAGCCTTTTTCTTGGAAGTCCAGCCATTTGCTTTGGCAGCGGCTTCAAATTGTTTTACATAATTCGGCCATGATGACTTGCCGTCGAATTCAGGTGTTTTAATGTGCAGTCTTGAATTATTTTCTTTTTCTGGTTTCTTTTCCTGAATCTCATCCGCCTTAACTATATTAGAATTTGAAACTGCTGCTGATGTAATTCTTGAGACATTTTTTTGTAATTCTGCAATCCTCATATCGTATTCATCTTTCAAATTTTTCAAATTGTCTGCCATTTTTTCTTCCAATTTATCTTCTAAATTTCTAGAACTTTCTTTCAGTTGTTCATTCAGTTTTTCTTCCAAAACTCTAGAATTTTCCATCAACTCTTCTTTCAATATTCTGGAACTTTCTATTAATTCTTCTTTCAAAGTTCGAGAATTTTCTTCAGATTTTCTAGAACTTTCCTCGAATTTTTGTTCTAATTTCTGTTCGAAAGTTCTAGAACTCTCCTCCAATTTTTGTTCTAATGTTCTAGAACTTTCTTTCATTTGTTCCAAAGTTCTAGAATTTTCTTCTAAACTTCTGGAATTTTTTTTCAGAATTTTAACAAAATCATCAATTTCGAATTAAAAGCCATCAGGACTTTCACCAGCTTCTATTAGAGCTTGCCGTAGACGATGTTGTAGAACAGACTTGGTTCCCGATGTCTCCAACTCTCGTTCTTCCAGCTCCCTCTTGAGATCGGCCACTTTTAATTCACTTAATTTTACTTGTTTAGTAGCCATTTTATTTATTTTAATTTTACACTTCACAGTTTATTAACCCCACACCTGACACCAATTGTAACGTTTTATTTATTTAGGTGAAGTGTAAAATTGATTAAAACACTAATATTTATATAACTAAGTTTAATTAAAGAAATATGAATTATAAAAAATAATGAAAAATAACTAACACTAAGAATTAACAAATATAAACACTAATTTAAGACTAACATATATCAATAAAGACCTAAACACTAAGATAATTTATTTAAACAATTAAAACTACGCAATATTTATTTCAACAATATTTATATCACTCTTTATTTATATCACTATCTTTTTATTTATATCACCATCTGTTCACTACACGTATCGATACAAGACTGTCTTCGCGATCTTTTGCTTGGGGTATTTATATTAAAACAGTTCAATCTAGAATATTCCACGATTCTGTGAATCAGAACAATGGGGAGCGGACGGACGTGTTTTAACCTGTTCGCTAGCGGCCGCAGCCCGCGCCGCCGCCCGCGCCGCGACCCTGGTTTCGCTACAATACAGTAATTGTGAGTATCTTTTTTTAAAATTTTTTGTTTTTTCAAATGTTTATTTATGTTAATAATAAAATTGTTATTAAAATTTACTTTATGCGTCAATGTTTCAGTCCCTCAGAAGACAACTCGTACTTCTCGTATGTGACATCTTCTTTACAGTGAACCAAATTCTAGATCCACAATTTTACCAATCTTTCCCTTGGACACCACATAGAGTTTTCCTGCCTCGGCTTGCTCGTTACCGCTTACTATCTGCTCATCTGATAGTTTATTGAACCGTGCTCCCAAAACAATATGTTGTTCTCTTGTTCGAGAACAATTTTTTCACCGTAGGTAGTAGATACACGTTTAATATTATAAACTTGATACTTCTTGCCCTTTTCTAAATCTGTTAGAGATATGGTTTCTTTTACTTGAACTACTTTATTAAACACTTCAAAAATACTAGCAGACATCTTTCTATTATTGTTATCAAACGTTGAATGTCTTGATCAAGAATGAATACTATCACAGGGAATTTAAACGTCTTAGAATATTAGTAAAAAATCAAATAAATATCGCTTACGATAATTATATTCAATCAGTGGAAACTAATATTCAAACCAATCCATCTGGCCTATGGAAATTTACAAATCTGAAAAAAGGTAAATCATGCATACCTGGCAAACTTATTGATGATTATAAAGAATATACGACACCATAGGAAATAGTAGAAGCCTTTGCTACTATTTTTTCAAATTTATTTGTAATGAATACACCTAAGGCACTTACTGTAACTCAGTCGAATTATCAGACATTTATGCTTCGTTCAGTGTCAAGTGATGATATTATTAGAATTATGTCTAAACTTTCTAATAAATTTACATCTGGTGAGGACCAAATACCCAGTTTCTTACTCAAAGACCTGAGATTCACTCTTGCTGAACCACTCAAATTTATAATCAATCTGGCATTAAACTCCAACACTTTTCCTGACATGTGGAAAACTTCATGTATAACTCCAGTTCTTAAAAAAGGTGATGCTTCACATATTAATAATTACAGGTCTATATCCATAATAAACAATCTGGGTAAAATATTTGAAATGTTAATCTTTGAATCACTGTACAATAATGTGAAATCCTTAATATCACCTCATCAGCACGGCTTCATGGAAGGAAGATCCACTACCACTAACTTAGCTTGTTTCTCACAGTATACATCTCAAGTTATTAATTATCGTGGTCAAGTTGATACCATCTACACTGACATGTCACGCGCATTCGATTCTGTTAATCATAGTGCACTTTTAAATAAAGTAAATTCCTTTGGCGCAAGTACTTTTCTTATCAAACTTATAGACTTTTATCTGCAAAATCGTGTGTATTATGTATATCACAACGGTTTCAATTCCTTCAAATTTACACCTACATCAGGTGTTCCCTAAGGTTTTAATCTTGGTCCCCTCTTATTCATCATATTTATTAATGATCTTATAGAATCATTCTCATGTCCTGTTCTTGCTTATGCTGATGATGTCAAGTTTTACTTTAACATATCTACTCATGATGATTCTCTACATCTGCAAACTAATTTGAAGAATTTTGCTGATGTAACAGTGACTGTGACCGTGGAGCACAGATCTGTTCACGTGCTGATTATTGAATAAGAATAAGATATACTTACCTGATAATCCACGGCGATACACCTTTCCCTGGAGATTCTCACAGTAGAGAGGATGGACAGGATGCACGAATAAATAAACTTCACGACGTAAATTATGTTGGCAAAGTTAAAAATAATATATTTAACAAATAATAATTACACTATGAATTATAAAGGAACCAATAAACAAAACCAAACAAATAAGTTAAACTGACCGAAGTAACATACCTGTCAACTCCCGAGTGACTAACTAACCCCCGGCATTAAGTTCTTCTTCCAGTGGTACTACAGTCCATCAGTGGACCTTGACCTCCTGTAGCCTTCGCCTCCATTTGTCCCGATCTCGTGCCTCTGCTTGCCAATTTCTTACGCCGAGGAGCTTCTTCGCGTCGCTTTGGACGTTGTCTCTCCAGCGTGTTCTTGGACGTCCCCTGCCTCTAGAATAATAACGCATTTCTTTATTCAGGATTCTTCTTGGTATTTTATCCTCGTTCATCCTTTCAACATGCCCTGCCCATCTAAGACGTTGAACTCTCACAAAGTCCACAATCTTCAGGTCCTTATATAGATCGTCTAGCTCAAAATTGTATCTAATACGCCATCCATTTTCCTCCTTAACTGGGCCGTATATTCTTCGGAGAACCTTTCGTTCAAAGATTGCAAGCATTTCTTCTGTTTTCTTTGTGAGCGTCCACGTCTCACATCCGTAAAGAACAACTGGTCTAATTAGCGTTTTATATATTAGGATTTTTGTTTTTCTTTGAATTAATTTTGACTTGAAGATATTATGTAGTGTGCAAAGAGTTCTATTCCCCTTCATCACCCTAGTTCTGATCTCTTGTGTGATGTCATTTGTCTCGTTTATCTTACTCCCCAGATAAGTAAACTCTTGTACCACTTCAATATCATCATCATCGATACTCCAGCTCTGGCGTACTCTTTCCTTTGTCCCTATTTCCATGACTTTAGTTTTTCGTATATTGATTTCTAGGCCAATGCCTTGTGCTTTCTGTTTTAGTTCTCTATTTCTTTCCTTAGTTAGCTGTTCTGTTCTTCCGACTATGTCAATATCATCCGCATACGCTATTAGTTGTTGTCCTTTGTTTATGACAATTCCGCTGGCGTCAATGTCCATTTGTTTTACAACCTTGTTTAGGGCAATGTCCATCTCCTTGTATTAGGCCTTGTTCAATAGCAAATTCGTCTGTAGTTCTTTGCTGTATTTTAACCTTTCCCTTAGAGTTATCCATTGTCATACTCGTTAACCTCACCAGCTTCGTTGGGATGCCTAGTTCTTCCATAGCTTTGTATAGTGTCTCCCTTTGTATACTGTCGTAAGCTTGTTTAAAGTCAACGAATATCTGGTAGATACTAAGGTCATATTCCCAAGCTTTTTCCATAATTTGTCTGACTGTGAATAATTGATCCGTGGTCGATCTACTGGCTCGAAAACCTCCCTGGTACTCTCCTATGTGCTCCTCCACGTATGGCTCTATTCTATGTCTTAATATGTCGGTGAATACTTTATATGTTGTGCATAGCAGTGAGATGCCTCGATAGTTTTCGCACTTTAGTTTTTCACTTTTTTTATAATTAAGTTGATCGAGTCATTATTTACTTCGCAAATATCGATGGAATGTCTTACATACAACTTTTGCGATCATTGACGTCCATCGATATTTGCAGTTTTTATATAATCTAATTTGCGTCATAATTAATAAACTGCAATTCAGAGGTAATACATTGCGTACAAGCGCGGTTTATTGAACTATTACTAAATACAACTGACAATGCAATTTGGAAGAATCGCGCTTGTTACACTGACTCGTGTATTAACAATGACCTAAATTTAAATATTAATAAGTGCTGCTTTGTTAGGTATACGCGTAAGATTGTATTCAATATCAGTTGTGTATTAAAGACGCACCACTTGAACAAAAAAAATATTTCACTGATCTTGGTGTAACTTTTAGTTATAAATTCAGTTTCTCTGAACATACGCATAATATTTGTGCGGCTGCTAATAAGATGTTAGGTTTCATTATCCGCACCACAAAAGTGTTTTCAAATCTAAAAGCAATCATGTCACTTTATTTCGCATATGTCCTGAGTAAATTAGAATATGCGATCCTTCTTTGGTATCCTACCTACAGTTACCAATCTTTGGCTCTCGACCGTGTGTACAAAAGGTTTCTGAATTATCTAACTTACAAACAAGATGGAGTGTATCTCGATAGAAGCATCAATATCAACATTCTACTGAATCATCATCATATGCTCTCTCTCATAGAAAGAAGAGAAATATCGTCTGCTAAATTTTAAAAAAAACTTTTATGTAAAAAAATCGATTGTTCTTTTCTTCTCTCTTGCATTCTCTTTCATGTTCCCAGATTTGATTCTAGATTCTCCAGAGTTTTCTACCTACCCACTCCAAGAACTGACGTTCTCCACAGATCTCCAGTCCATATCATGTGCCGAAATGCAGAAGCCCATTATGAAATTTTATTTCAATAATAATTGTTTATTTTTTTCATTATTTTTCTCCTTCTAATATTCCATTTGTATACTTTAATATTGTTAATTTATGTATTTGTATGTCATGTAAACTTGTTATGTTTTTGTCCTGTAATTGGTTTAAACTGTTGGACAAATAAACTTATTATTATTATCTAAACTAAATCAAATGTAATATATATCACTGCTTTATATTAAAAAATACCCCCACTACTACTACAACTCTATGTCAGATTAGTTTATTGATACACTTAGGTGTTCAACCACTCTCTTCCAGCATCGCACACATACCCAAATACACAGGTGTAACTTGCGCGTTTGTAAGACATTGATCTCCTCCAGCATCATGCACGTGCAAACTACAGGTGTGTCATCAACGTAAAAGTCAATGCCAATTTTCTATTTTGAACATTCACCCCGTAAGTCTCGCCGTGCGGGTGCAAATTGCAAGTGTGCTTTAATAAAACACTGACCTACAATTCAATGCCATGCTCCTGCAGACGCATTAGGTTATTGACACGTTTAGGCGTTGAACCATCATCGTCCAGCATCATGCATGTGTCTTACTGATCTACAGATCATGCTTTTGCAGACGGTCTAGGTTATTCAACAACCCTCTTCCAGCATCGCGCACTGTTGCAACTTGCACGTGTGCTTTAAGTAATACACTGACCTATGGCAATGGTTCTGCAGACGGTCTAGGTTATTCAACCACCCACTTCCAGCATCACGCACAGGTGCCACTTGCACGTGTGCTTTAAGTAATACACTGACCTATAGCAATGGTTCAGCAGACGGTCTAGGTTATTCAACCACCCTCTTCTAGAATCTCACACAGATGCAACTTGAACGTGTGATTCAAGTAAAACACTGACCTATGGCCACGGTTCTGAAGACGGACTAGTTTATTGACACACTCAGGGGTTCAACCACCATCTTCAAGCATCAAACCTTGCACGTGTTCACTTATAGAACAGTGACCTTACCGATACCTGAGACCCCCACTACGCCCCCGGAATAGTCATTAACCACCCCCTCCCCCCTCTGACTCCCCCAACCCCCTGAGATCGCACCAAATAAGCTAGCTCTCTCACTGCTATACTACTAATATATGATCAAGAATTATAAAATTCGGGCGCGGATGCAAATATTTATATGATTTTTTACAAAATTAAAGTCAGATTTTACCTATTCTTGGTGAATACGTTGTATATTGTAAGCTACATGAACTGGATTCTAGAATACCTACCATACCTGAAATAGCAACTTTTTTATTGCAATGTTTTCTTTTAGCTAAAATATAATGAAAAATTATAAAATTCGGGCATGGAAGCAAATATTTATATGATTTTTTACAAAAATAGGGTCAGATTTTACCTATTCTAAAATTGGATATTTTTATGACAACATTCATATTCATGTTTTAGGATCTATACTATGGATAATTTTAGGATTACACATGCAAAAGTGACCATAACGTGGTATCGATCAGATAATAAACATTTAATTTTCAGGTGTCATTTTAATAAATACGTTTTATATTGTAAGCTAGATGGGCTGGATACTAGAATACCTACCACACTTGAAATAGCAATTTTCTTGTTGCAAAGTTTTATTTTAGCTAAAATATGATAAAAAAAATTATAGAATTCGGGCGCGGAAGCAAATATTTATACGATTTTTTACAAAAATAAATTTTGATTTTACCTTTTCTTGATGAATACGTTGTATATTGTAAGCTACATGGGCTGGATTCTAGAATTCCTACCACACTTGAAATAGCAATTTTCTTGTTGCAATGTTTTCTTTTAGCTAAAATATGATGAAGAATTATAAAATTCGGGCGTGGAAGCAAATATTTATATGATTTTTTTACAAAAATAAAGTCAGATTTTACCTATTTTTGATGAATATGTTGTTTTTTGTAAGCTAAATGGGCTGGATTCTAGAATACCTACTAAACTTGAAATAGCAATTTTTTTGTTGCAATGTTTCCTTTTAGCTAAAATATGATGAAGAATTATAAAAGTCGGGCGCGGAAGCAAATATTTATATGATTTTTTACAAAAATAAAGTCAGATTTTACCTATTCTTGATGAATACGTTGTATATTGTAAGCTACATGGGCTAGATTCTAGAATACCTACCACACTTGAAATATCAATTTCCTTGTTGCGATGTTTTCTTTTAGCTAACATATGATGAAAAATTATAATATTCGGGCGCGGAAGCAAATATTTATATGATTTTTTACAAAAATAAAACAGATTTTACCTTTTCTTGATAAATACGTTGTATATTGTAAGCTACATGGGCTGGATTCTAGAACACCTACCACACTTGAAATAGCAATTTTTTTGCTGCAATGTTTTCTTTTAGCTAAAATATGATAAAGAATTATAAAATTCGGGCGCGGATGCAAATATTTATATGATATTTTACAAAAAGAAAGTCAGATTTTACCTACTCTTGAAACGGATATTTTTGTTAAAACATTCATATTTATGCTTTAGGATCTATATGACGTGGTACCAATCAGATAATAAACATTCAATTTTCGGGTCGCATTTTAATGAATACGTTGTATATTGTAAGCTACATGGGCTGGATTCTAGAATACCTACCACACTTGAAATAGCAATTTTCTTGTTGCAATGTTCTCTTTTAGCTATAATATGATAAAGACTTATAAAATTCGGGCGCCGAAGCAAATATTTATACGATTTTTTACAAAAATAAAGTCAGATTTTACCTATTCTTGATGAATACGTTGTATATTGTAAGTTACATAGGCTGGATTCTAGAATACCTACCACACTTGAAATAGCAATTTTCTTGTTGCAACGTTTTCTTCTAGCTAATATATGATGAAGAATTATATAATTTGGGCACGGAAGCAAATATTAACATGATTTTTTACAAAAATAAAGTCAGATTTTACCTTTTCTTGATGAATACGTTGTATATTTTAAGCTACATGGGCTGGTTTCTTGAATAACTACCACACTTGAAATAGTAATTTTCTTGTTGCAATGTTTTTTTTTAGCTATAATATGATGAAGAATCATAAAATTCGGGCGCGGAAGCAAATATTTATGTTTTTTTTTTTACAAAAATAAAGTCAGATTTTACCTATTCTTAAAATGGATATTTTTGTGAAAACATTCATATTCATGCTTTAGGATCTATACTATGGATAATTTTAGCATTGGACATGCAAAAGTGACCATAACGTAGTACGAATCAGATAATAAACATTCAATTTTCGGGTGTCATTTTAATTAATACATTGTATATTATAAGATACATGGGCTAGATTTTAGAATACCTACTACACTTGAAATAGCAATTTTCTTGTTGCAATGTTTTCTTTTAGCTAAATTATGATAAAAAATTATAATATTCTGTCGCGGAAGCAAATATTTATATGAATTTTTTACAAAAATAAAGTCAGATTTTACCTATTCTTGATGAATACGTTGTATATTGTAAGCTACTTGGGCTAGATTCTAGAATACCTACCACACTTGAAATAGCAATTTTCTTGTTGCAATGTTTTCTTTTAACTAAAATATGATAAAAAATTCTAATAGTCGGGCGCGGAAGCAAATGTTTATATGATTTTTTACAAAAATAAAGTCAGATTTTACCTATTCTTGATGAATACGTTGTATATTGTAAGCTACATGAACTGGATCCTAGAATACCTACCACACATGAAATAGTAATTTTCTTGTTGCTATGTTTTCTTTAAGCTAAAATATGATGAAGAATTATAAAATTCGGGCGCGGAAGCAAATATTTATATGATTTTTTACAAAAATAAATTCAGATTTTACCTATATTTCAAATGGATATTTTTGTTAAAACATTCATATTCATGCTTTAGGATCTATACTATGGATAATTTTAGCATTGGACAAACAAAAGTGACCATAACCTGGTACTAATCGGATAATAAACATTTAATTTTCGGGTGTCATTTTAATTAATACGTTGTATATTATAAGCTACATGGGCTAAATTCTAGAATAACTACCACACTAGAAATAGCAATTTTCTTGTTGCAATGTTTTCTTTTAGCTAAAATATGATGAAGAATTATAAAAATCGAGCGGAAGCAAATATTTATATGATTTTTTACAAAAATAAAGTCAGAGTTTACCTTTCTTGATGAATAGGTTGTATATTGTAAACTACATGGGTTGGATTCTAGAATACCTACCATACTTGAAATAGTAATATTCTTGTTGCAATGTTTTCTTTTAGCTAACATATGATAAAGAATTAGAAAATTCGGGCGCGAAAGCAAATATTGATATAATTATTTACAAAATAAAGTCAGATTTTACATATTCTTGATGAATACGTTGTATATTGTAAGCAACATGGGCTGGATTCTAGAATACCATCCCACACTTAAAATAGCAATTTTCTTGTTACAATGTTTTCTTTTAGCTAAAATATGATAAAGATTTATAAAATTCGGGCGCGGAAGCTAATACTTATATGATTTTTTACAAAAATATAGTCTGATTTTGCCTATTCTTGTTGAATACGTTGTGTATTTTAAGCTACGTGGGCTGGATTCTAGAATACCCACCACACTTAAAATAGCAATATTCTTGTTGCAATGTTTTCTTTTAGCTAAAATATAATGAAGAATTATAAAATTCGGGCGCGGAAAAAAATATTTATATGATTTTTTTTACAAAAATTAAGTCAGATTTTACCTATTCTTAAAATGCATATTTTTGTGAAAACATTTATATTCATGCTTAAGGATCTATAGTATGGATACTTTTAGCATTGGACATGCAAAAGTGACAATAACGTGCTACCAGTCAGATAATAAACATTCAATTTTCGGGTGTTATTTTAATGAATACGTTGTATATTGTAAGCTACATGGGCTGGATTCTAGAATACCTACCACACTTGAAATAGCAATTTTCTTGTTGCAATGTTCTCTTTTAGCTATAATATGATAAAGACTTATAAAATTCGGGCGCCGAAGCAAATATTTATACGATTTTTTACAAAAATAAAGTCAGATTTTACCTATTCTTGATGAATACGTTGTATATTGTAAGTTACATAGGCTGGATTCTAGAATACCTACCACACTTGAAATAGCAATTTTCTTGTTGCAACGTTTTCTTCTAGCTAATATATGATGAAGAATTATATAATTTGGGCACGGAAGCAAATATTAACATGATTTTTTACAAAAATAAAGTCAGATTTTACCTTTTCTTGATGAATACGTTGTATATTTTAAGCTACATGGGCTGGTTTCTTGAATAACTACCACACTTGAAATAGTAATTTTCTTGTTGCAATGTTTTTTTTTAGCTATAATATGATGAAGAATCATAAAATTCGGGCGCGGAAGCAAATATTTATGTTTTTTTTTTTACAAAAATAAAGTCAGATTTTACCTATTCTTAAAATGGATATTTTTGTGAAAACATTCATATTCATGCTTTAGGATCTATACTATGGATAATTTTAGCATTGGACATGCAAAAGTGACCATAACGTAGTACGAATCAGATAATAAACATTCAATTTTCGGGTGTCATTTTAATTAATACATTGTATATTATAAGATACATGGGCTAGATTTTAGAATACCTACTACACTTGAAATAGCAATTTTCTTGTTGCAATGTTTTCTTTTAGCTAAATTATGATAAAAAATTATAATATTCTGTCGCGGAAGCAAATATTTATATGAATTTTTTACAAAAATAAAGTCAGATTTTACCTATTCTTGATGAATACGTTGTATATTGTAAGCTACTTGGGCTAGATTCTAGAATACCTACCACACTTGAAATAGCAATTTTCTTGTTGCAATGTTTTCTTTTAACTAAAATATGATAAAAAATTCTAATAGTCGGGCGCGGAAGCAAATGTTTATATGATTTTTTACAAAAATAAAGTCAGATTTTACCTATTCTTGATGAATACGTTGTATATTGTAAGCTACATGAACTGGATCCTAGAATACCTACCACACATGAAATAGTAATTTTCTTGTTGCTATGTTTTCTTTAAGCTAAAATATGATGAAGAATTATAAAATTCGGGCGCGGAAGCAAATATTTATATGATTTTTTACAAAAATAAATTCAGATTTTACCTATATTTCAAATGGATATTTTTGTTAAAACATTCATATTCATGCTTTAGGATCTATACTATGGATAATTTTAGCATTGGACAAACAAAAGTGACCATAACCTGGTACTAATCGGATAATAAACATTTAATTTTCGGGTGTCATTTTAATTAATACGTTGTATATTATAAGCTACATGGGCTAAATTCTAGAATAACTACCACACTAGAAATAGCAATTTTCTTGTTGCAATGTTTTCTTTTAGCTAAAATATGATGAAGAATTATAAAAATCGAGCGGAAGCAAATATTTATATGATTTTTTACAAAAATAAAGTCAGAGTTTACCTTTCTTGATGAATAGGTTGTATATTGTAAACTACATGGGTTGGATTCTAGAATACCTACCATACTTGAAATAGTAATATTCTTGTTGCAATGTTTTCTTTTAGCTAACATATGATAAAGAATTAGAAAATTCGGGCGCGAAAGCAAATATTGATATAATTATTTACAAAATAAAGTCAGATTTTACATATTCTTGATGAATACGTTGTATATTGTAAGCAACATGGGCTGGATTCTAGAATACCATCCCACACTTAAAATAGCAATTTTCTTGTTACAATGTTTTCTTTTAGCTAAAATATGATAAAGATTTATAAAATTCGGGCGCGGAAGCTAATACTTATATGATTTTTTACAAAAATATAGTCTGATTTTGCCTATTCTTGTTGAATACGTTGTGTATTTTAAGCTACGTGGGCTGGATTCTAGAATACCCACCACACTTAAAATAGCAATATTCTTGTTGCAATGTTTTCTTTTAGCTAAAATATAATGAAGAATTATAAAATTCGGGCGCGGAAAAAAATATTTATATGATTTTTTTTACAAAAATTAAGTCAGATTTTACCTATTCTTAAAATGCATATTTTTGTGAAAACATTTATATTCATGCTTAAGGATCTATAGTATGGATACTTTTAGCATTGGACATGCAAAAGTGACAATAACGTGCTACCAGTCAGATAATAAACATTCAATTTTCGGGTGTTATTTTAATGAAAACATTGTATATTGTAAGCTACATGGGCTGGATTCTAGAATACCTACTACACTTGAAATAGCAATTTTCTTGTTGTAATGTTTTCTTTTAGCTAAAATATGAATAAGAATGTTAAAACTCTGGCGCAGAAGAAAATATTTATATGATTTTTAACAAAAATAAAGTCATATTTTACCTATTCTTGATGAATACGTTGTATATTGTGTGTTACATGGGCTGGATTCTAGAATACCTGCCACACTTGAAATAGCAAATTTCTTGTTGCAATGTTTTCTGTTAGCTAAAATATGATAAAAAATTATAAAATTCGGGCGCGGAAGCAAATATTTACATAATTTTTTACAAAAATAAAGTCAGATTTAACTATTCTTGATGAATACGTTGTATATTGTAAGCTACATAAGCTGGATTCTAGAATACCTACCACACTTGAAATAGTAATTTTCTTGTTGCAATGTTTTCTGTTAGCTAAACTATGATAAAAAATTATAAAATTCGGGCGCGGAAACAAATATTTATATGATTTTTTACAAAAATAAAGTCAGATTTTACCTATTCTAGAATACCTACCACACTTGAAATAGTAATTTTCTTGTTGCTATGTTTTCTTTAAGCTAAAATATGATGAAGAATTATAAAATTCGGGCGCGGAAGCAAATATTTATATGATTTTTTACAAAAATACCACACTAGAAATAGCAATTTTCTTGTTGCAATGTTTTCTTTTAGCTAAAATATGATGAAAAATTATAAAATTCGGGCGCGAAAGCAAATATTTATAGGTTTTTTTACCTAAATAAAGACAGATTTTACCTTTTATTGATGAATACGTTGTATATTGTAAGCTTAATGGGCTGGGTTCTAGAATACCTACCACATTTGATATAGCAATTTTCTTGTTGCGATGTGTTCTTTTAGCTAAAATATGTTGAAGAATTATAAAATTCGGGCGCGGAAGCAAATATTTATATGATTTTTTACAAACATAAAGTCAGATTTTACCTATTCTTGATGAATACGTTGTATTTTGTAAGCTAAATGGACTGGATTCTAGAATACCTACTACACTTGAAATAGCAATTTTCTTGTTGCAATGTTTCCTTTTAGCTAAAATATGAAAAAAAATTATAAAATTCGGGCGCGGAAGCAAATATTTATATGATTTTTTACAAAATTAAAGTAAGATTTTACCTATTCTTGATAAATACGTTGTATATTGTAAGCTACATGGGCTGGATTCTAGAATACCTACCACACTTGAAATAGAAACTTTTTTGTTGCAATGTTTTCTTTTAGGTAAAATATTACATAAAATTCTAATATTCGAGCGCGGAAGCAGATATTTATATGATTTTTTACAAAAATAAAGTCAGATTTTACTTTTTTTTGATGAATACATTGTATATTGTAAGCTACATGGGCTGGATTCTAAAATACGTACCACACTTAAAATAGCTTTTTTTTTTGTTGCTATGTTTTCTTTTAGCTAAAATATGACTATGAATTATAAAATTCGGGCGCGGAAGCAAATATTTATATGATTTTTTACAAAAATAAAGTCAGATTTTACCTATTCTTGAAATGGATATTTTTGTTAAAACATTCATATTCATGCTATAGGATCTATACTATGGATAATTTTGGCATTGGACATGCAAAAGTGACCATAACGTGGACCAATCAGATAACAAACATTCAATTTTCGGGTGTCATTTTAATTAATACGTTGTATATTATAAGCTACATGGGCTGGATTCTAGAATAACTACTACACTTGAAATAGCAATTTTCTTGTTGCAATGTTTTTTTTTAGCTAAAATTTGATGAAGAATTATAAAATTTGGGCGCAGAAGCAAATAGTTATATGATTGTTTACAAAAATAAAGTCAGATTTTACCTATGACGGGAATTCAATAGATCCGCTTTAATTTATCCTAATTCCTATCCGCTCTAAATTGTGCGGTGGCTAAGGTTGAGTCCTGAGTTGAACCTAGCTAAATTTATCGGAGTCGGCGTGGTTCGAATACGCAAAACTATAATACCGGGGGCGCCAGACGGTCTGAGCGTCAACGGTTCAACCGAAAGTAGACCGACAAACCTAACAGGATCTAACCTAGCTTGACGGTAACTCCTAGGACAGGTGAACAAAAAGGGAAAAAAAAATAAGAGAAGCAAACAACAGGTAATTTCAAATAAAGAGATAATATTCCAACAAGTTACAATATTACAGAAAGGCAATCGGTTCGGGAGTCGATGATAATACACAAGGATGACTAGGGCAAGCACGAATGCCAACAATCAAAAAGGGCTAAACTCAGGCTCTTGAGAGCGGAATGGCACACACATACACAGTTGGCTAGTTCACACGGCAGCTTCAGTGCTGCGGCGTACATTCGCCGATAGATCCTACACAATGCGCAACGATACACGGCGGGTCGATGGTACCAACGATCGCAATGCATGCATACAACCAAATAAATTATACAAGGAGCCCTATTGACTACAGCGCTGGCTGAGCCATACCGGGACATATGCGGATGCCATACATAGGCTCAGCACTCAAAATAACACTAAAAATGGCACTAAATATGCTTGACCGGGCCTTCTAAACATAACCAGTGTCCCCGCAAACCGATGTCCAAGTGACGTTAATAACAGATCAAAATTTGCGTACAAAACTTATAAACCATAAGAATAAATAATCGAAAGAAACAAAAAAAGTAACTAAATAAATAAATGGGTTTGCTTAGCTGTGTCTCCACGGTGATCGTCGAAGTCAGTAGTCGGGAAACCTCGTGTAGTAAGCGGAGCCGAAGCGCCTCCGTCGGTACTTCAGGGCAAAATGGCGCCTATGTTAATATTATATTTTAACTTCATGTTCCATTTAATAAGGTACTTGAATTATATCTACGTCTTTCACATCACTTAAAAGAGTAAATAAAATCTACACTAGACAACAAAACGCACCATCTTGCGCAAAGCGGAATTTATTAATTAGCAATTGAAATGTCAAACGACATAAATAAACAATACTTTTTTTCATTTAATACACTGAGTTCAGTGATATATGTTTGAAGTAGCCTTATTGAAAGCAGTCAAATTATTGATCAGGTAATTGAATATTTTTGAAATATCGAAAATTTAATTTTAAATTACTGCAACATTAATCATTTTTATTTTAGGTTACTCAGCAAAACGGGACCGTTACAACTCTCCCTTTGCTCCCATGAGAGAAAATTTCAATAAATTTGGTCCCAAAAAAAAAAATAATTAAGAATATCACCCAACTACCATTGACAAAACAAAAAAAGTTCGAACAAAAAAAAAAGATATATGTAAAACTAAACTAGGTAAGTAAGAGCGTAACTAATCATTAAAAGAATTATTAGAGCTCTTGTCCTCATCGTCAGGGCCAATCTTTAAATCTTTCACGTGCCAGGTTCCGGCACTATTTCCTGACCTATCCCTTAACTCATATGTAGTATTAGACGTCCTTTTAGCAATAGTAAAGGGCCCTATATATTTCGGCGCCAGTTTACTGGCGAAGAAATTCGCTGCGTCAGAAAGAGAAAAAGTTCTTTTCCATACTTGTTGACCAACTTGATAATTTACCGGTCTTCTTCGAAGATTGTATGTGGTTTTATTACGTTCGTAGGCCTTGTCCATTCTATTCCGGATGTCTTGATAAATTGTATCGAATCCTGTAGGTCTTAATCGTTCCAGACCCCCTCTTTCATATTCAATATCACTACCTAAAGGGTCTAGGTTTTTGGTCCTATATTCGTTACCACTCAAAACGTGTTCACGTCCAAAATTAACATAGAAAGTTGTGTAGCCAGTGACTTCGTGTCGTAAGGTGCGAATGGCACATGATATATAAGGTAAGTAAGTGTCCCAATGTTTGTGATTTCCTTTTACGTACGAAGCTAACATTGTTTTTACAACTCTGTTCACTCGTTCAGTAGGATTATGCTGGGGGTGATATCGGGCATTGAAAATAATCTTAACGGCGTACTTCTTACATAGGTTCTGAAATTCATTACTAGGGTATTGTACACCGTTATCACAAATAAGTATCTGAGGGACACCGAATAAAAGAAAAACGTCTTGTTCAATAAATTTTATGACTGCCTTAGTCGTTCCGGTTCTCATCGGAAAGGTTAACACAAATTTACTAAAATAGTCGCAAAGTACAAGTATATATCGATAGCCGTGTGTAGACCGTGGAAGTGGACCAATAATATCCGTGCTTATCATTTGAAAAGGTCGATACACCTTTGGTTTAGAGCCCATTAAACCGACAGGCTTAGCTTGCACAGGCTTATGTTCGGCGCAAACGGTACATTTATTAACGAAACGAGCTACGTCTGATCTCATCTTTGACCAGAAATATTTTTCTCTGAGTTTATTATATGTTTTGTAAACTCCGGGGTGACCAGAAGTGGGTGGACAATGCGCGACACCGATTAATTTCTTACGTCTTGCTTTTGGTATAACCAATTTCCAGTAGTCGTTCGCGTCCGCAAATTCCGGAATCTGATGGCTAACATATTTATAAAGGTCGTAGTTTTCAACTCGCCACTTAGCAAATTTCAGTGGGCTTTGTTCTACTTTCTGTTTCATAGCCTCGTACCATTTATCATTATCCTCTTCACTGGCATTCATGCAGATTGAATTAATCACGGGAAAGGATCTCGATAGACATTCGGGAACGACATGATCTTTTCCCTTCCGATGTTGAATATAAAACGAGTATTGTTGCATCCTAATCGCCCATCTGGAAAGACGCCCACTGGGGTCTTTCAAATTATTAAGCCAAACCAAGGAGTAGTGGTTCGTAATAACATGAAAATGAGCGCCTTCTAAATAAGGTCTCAGTTTGTCGAGGGCCCATATAACGGCCAAGCACTCACGTTCGGTGGTACTATAATTTCGTTCTTGTTTCGTGAGCGAGCGACTTAAATAACAGATAACTTTTTCCCCGTCTTTGAAATTCTAAGTTAATACGGCACCCAAGCCCTAAGCGCTCGCATCCGTCTGAACCGTAAATGGTAAATCAAAATCCGGGCAAGTAAGTATCGGAGCGGTTATTAAGTTTTCTTTCAATAAGTCGAAGGAATGTTGGCATTCTTTAGTCCAAACAAATTTACAATTTTTCTGCGTTAGGTTTGATAGTGGTGCAATGATATTTGAAAAGTTTGATACAAAACACCTGTACCAGGAGGTCATCCCTATAAAACTACGAATATCGCGCGCGTTTTTCGGAACCGGGATATTTAAGATGGCGGAAATTTTGTCAGGGTCTACACGTAATCCGCGTTTGTCGACTACGTACCCCAAATATTTTATTTCGGCGCAACAAAATTTACTTTTCTCTCGGTTTGCCGTCAACCCGGCCGCTAACAACCGATCGAAGATTTTTTCTAAAATATCGAGATGTTGTTCGAAATCTTCCGATATTATAATGATATCGTCCAAATAGACGAACACAAACGGTTCTAAATTAGCTCCTAAAACATTATCAATAAGGCACTGCCAAGTAGCAGGCGCATTAGATAAACCAAAGGGCTTTCTTTTGAATTGGTATAGCGCACGATTGGGAATGGTAAACGCAGTTATCTCTCGACTTTCCTTCTTTAGAGGAATTTGCCAATACACTGACTTGAGATCTATAGTGCTAATATACTTGGCGCCTCTTAACCGGTCTAAAATGGCAGATATAAAAGGGATCGGATAGGCATCCTTTTTTGTAACCTGATTAACCTTCCGAAAGTCGACGTAAAATCTGTACGTTCAGTCCTTCTTTGGTACCATTATGATTGGTGATGACCAGGGACAGGGACTCTTTGCTTCTTCAATAATATCGGCTTTTAGCATTTCATCAAGTTCGGCATTAATATAGCTTTGAATTACAGGAGACACTGGATAATATTTTTGTTTTATAGGCGGAGAGTTCGTGATAATTTCATGTTCCACCATATCAGTCCTTCCCAATGACTTCCCCATGGCTTCCCATGTTCGTTGTAAGAGCTCATTTAGACTTTGTTTTTGCTCATCACTTAACTCAGTTGAATCAGATACTGAGCTAATCATTGGCGAATGTTCTTCTGCTTTGGAAAATTTCCATACGTTATTCCGTAAGTCGGGTACCAAATCCATGGATTTCCAAAAACCTAGTCCTAGAATGCAGGCAGTCTTGATGCTGGGTATGACGAGAAAATGTACAATTTTGACTTTATTTTCTAGTTGAACTGGTAACGCTACTGTACCGAGGGACTTACACTTTTCGCCATTCGCGACAGTACATATTGGAGAATCATGGGTATTCAAATATAGGTTGAACTTTTCTAAAATTTGCCAGCCTTCAGCACCAATAATTGATCTTGATGCTCCGGAGTCGAGAAGTCCAAGAAAAGATTTACCATAAATTTTAATTTCTAAATATGGGCGTTGATCCCCATCTAAATGCGAGAGTATATAATTCGGAATAATTTTATTCCGATTGAATTGTTGTTCTAGCATGGACGATCGATTAGAGAAAAATTCGGTCGAATTATGTTTAATTTGATTTTTCGAGGACACTTGTCGACTGCTCAACGCCTCGCGTTCCCGTTTCCCGAACATTTGGGACATTTTCTGCTCGTCACTCCAGGTCGACCACAACGATAGCAATGTTTTCGGCATGGTTCTTGACAATCAACTGACCTATGCCCTTCTTTAGTACAATTCTAGCAGGTCAGATTACGGGTCCTGATCTCAGAACAAGAGGCTTCCTCAGATAATTCCGCCTCTACATAGGCTAAATCTGGCTCTAAAGCTTTCCTTCTCGCATTAGTCGGTCTAACTAGTTCTCTTTGGCGTTTTCGTTCTTCTATCAAGCGACAATTCGATTCCAACTCTTCAATGGATGTAATTGGGTTAAAGCCTAACCTATCTTGCAGATATGGAGAAATATTTCTTAAAAATATCTTCAATTTAGTTGCCTCTGGTACCGAGCATGAGAGACGGGAATACATGTTAGCAATGACAACTAAATAAGTTCCGATGCTTTCATCTGGACCTTGTATTCTCTGTTTGATTTCTTCAAACAGTTGATCGTCATAGTCAGCTGGTTGAAATTCCTTTTTAAATGCTCGTGATAAAGATTTCCAATCATCAAAGCGATTGTACACGGCGCGATACCATAATAGGGCTTTCCCGGTGAAAAGATCAATCGCCGAGTCAAATAATTCATCGTCATCTACGTGCCTGGCTCTCTGCAGTTCTTCTACACGTTAAAGAAAAGCACTTACTGATATGCCAAGCGATTCGCTGGAAAATTGCAAGTTCCATTTTTGAACGGGTACTGTCTTGGCCGTAGCAGATCGACACGGGCGACTAATGGAAGGTCTCGAAGACTCATCCTCTAAATCAAGATCCTGAAATAACACTGATGTATCAAATGGCGATTTACCTAGCAACTCGCTGATCTGCTCATCTAATTTTGAGCTCAATAAGAGGATTTCGGTTGATAGTGATGCCTTCGTAGCCATAATTGATACATCCGTGCCTGATATACGTTGTACTCTTTGAAAAAGATGTATAATCTTTGTTTGAATCTTTGCTTTAAGTCCTGTGTCGGTAATGTCGGTGTATGAATTTATTAATTCTTCTACAATTTTCACCTTGTCTTTAATGGTTTTAATTTCGTCGTCCGCCACAAATTCTACCCCCGGCTGAAGAGTAATTTTCTCATCCTGTTCAAGACGCAATAATCGTCGAAGACAACCGCGCATTCGGTCAACTGTTCCTACATTACATCCTCTCACTTTAAATTCATACTCTAATTCGTCTTTACTGAGACGATTGCAGTCCATTTTAAATAATATGCGACACAATACCCAATTTAAAATAATATTCGTTACGGATTACAATTCTAACAACTAATATATTTAAGAATTCTGCACCACGATATTAAGGCCAAAATATCTGCGGAAAGTGGCAGCGAAATGAAGAAAACAAAAAAAACAATATATTTATATCTACTTTTGCCTGTTAGGCTCCACGTTGGGCGCCAAAATTTATGACTGGAATTTAATAGATCCGCTTTAATTTATCCTACTTCCTATCCGCTCTAAATTGTGCGGTGGCTAAGGTTGAGTCCTGAGTTGAACCTAGCTAAACTCAGCGGAGTCGGCGTGGTTCGAATACGCAAAACTATAATACCGCGGGCGCCAGACGGTCTGAGCGTCAACGGTTCAACCGAAAGTAGACCGACAAACCTAACAGGATCTAACCTAGCTTGACGGTAACTCCTAGGACAGGTGAACAAAAAGGAAAAAAAATAAGAGAAGCAAACAGCAGGTAATTTCAAATAAAGATATAATATTCCAACAAGTTACAATATTACAGACAGGCAATCGGTTCGGGAGTCGATGATAATACACAAGGATGACTAGGGCAAGCACGAATGTCAACAATCAAAAAGGGCTAAACTGAGGCTCTTGAGAGCGGAATGGCACACACATACACAGTTGGCTAGTTCACACGGTAGCTTCAGAGCTGCGGCGTACATTCGCCGATAGATCCTACACAATGCGCAACGATACACGGCGGGTCGATGGTACCAACGATCGCAATGCATGCATACAACCAAATAAATTATACAAGGAGCCCTATTGACTACAGCGCTGCCTGAGCCATACCAGGACATATGCGGATGCCATACATAGGCTCAGCACTCAAAATAACACTAAAAATGGCACTAAATATGCTTGACCGGGCCTTCTTAACATAACCAGTGTCCCCACAAACCGATGTCCAAGTGACGTTAATAACAGATCAAAATTTGCGTACAAAACCTATAAACCATAAGAATAAATAATCGAAACAAACAAAAAAAGTAACTAAATAAATAAATGGGTTTGCTTAGCTGTGTCTCCACGGTGATCGTCGAAGTCGGTAGTCGGGAAACCTCGTGTAGTAAGCGGAGCCGAAGCGCCTCCGTCGGTACTTCAGGGCAAAATGGCGCTGACTGAACTGGCGGTTAAATTTGACTACTTCGCTCGTTTCCGGCAATCCCAAACTCGCACTCGCAATCGGATTGGAAATCGAGTACAATCCAGAATAACAGTTAAACAAGACCCATCCGTAGAAAGTAAATCCAACGAAAACGTAAACGTTAATTTAAAAGCCTGAAACGAAATGGGCGTTCATGATCGAGTCTCGCTCGCGGATTCAAAACAGCTGAATTGAGAAATTACTAAAATCCACTAACTTCTCAATACTTGAAAATTATTTCACTTTAATCGTAATGAATCATAACAATGAATAATTGAAATACCTGAGATGGTAGGCGGCTGGAAGTATAAAACTGGAAGCGTGATTGTGGAATAAAATCCGGACTAAGCCGCTGAATAAGAATCCTCGATTACTTATTCATGTTTTTAAGTGCTCCACAAAATTCCCAAAACGGCAACAGTTAGCTTCGTTCCAATAAACCCAAACTAAACTAGCACTGTTAGAATGTACCAGCACTTCTTCACACAAAAATCTTCCGCTTCTTTTACTAATTTTCTATTGCCTCAACGTGGACGTTTCAACTTCAAAAATCCGAGTCTGCCGTTTTTCAAAACGGAAATCAATGCTACCAAAAGGTGAGCAGAACAAAAAACACCAACCATAAATAACCAAAATACTAAATAACCAAGCGATATAAGATGAAAAAGAAATAAACAACACTAATTATTTCCTACAGCGGCAGAGGGGAGCAGCGGAACCGTTCGTTTTACTACTTTTACAATTATAAATTACTAATCAAAACCTATGTTAATATTATATTTTAACTTTATGTTCCATTTAATAAGGTACTTGAATTATATCTATGTCTTTCACATCACTTAAAAGAGTAAATAAAATCTACACTAGACAACAAAACGCACCAACTAGCGCAATGCGGAATTTACTAATTAGCAATTGAAGATGTCAAACGACATAAATAAACAATACTTTTTTTCATTTAATACACTGAGTTCAGTGAAATATGTTTGAAGTAGACTTATTGAAAGCAGTCAAATTATTGATCAGGTAATTGAATATTTTTGAAATATCGAAAATTTAATTTTAAATTACTGCAACATTAATCATTTTTATTTTAGGTTACTCAGCAAAACGGGACCGTTACACCTCTCCCTTTGCTCCCATGAGAGAAAATTTCAATAAATTTTGTCCCAAAAAAAAAAAAATTAAGAATATCACCCAACTACCATTGACAAAACAAAAAAAGTTCGAACAAAAAAAAAGATATATGTGAAATTAAACTAGGTAAGTAAGAGCGTAACTAATCATCAAAAGAATTCTTAGAGCTCTTGTCGTCATCGTCAGGGCCAATCTTTAAATCTTTCACGTGCCAGGTTCCGGAATTATTTCCTAACCTATCCCTTAACTCATATGTAGTATTAGACATCCTTTTAGCACTAGTAAAGGGCCCTATATATTTCGGCGCCAGTTTACTGGCGAAGAAATTCGCTGCATCAGAAAGAGAAAAATTTCTTTTCCATACTTGTTGACCAACTTGATAATTTACCGGTCTTCTTCGAAGATTGTATGTGGTTTTATTACGTTCGTAGGCCTTGTCCATTCTATTCCGGATGTTTTAATAAATTGTATCGAATCCTGTAGGTCTTAATCATTCCAGACCCCCTCTTTCATATTCAGTATCACTACCTAAAGGGTCTAGGTTTTTGGTCCTATATTCGTTACCACTTAAAACGTGTTCACGTCCAAAATTAACATAGAAAAGTGTGTAGCCAGTGACTTCGTGTCGTAAGGTGCGAATGGCACATGATATATAAGGTAAGTAAGTGTCCCAATGTTAGTGATTTCCATTTACGTACAAAGCTACCATTGTTTTTACAACTCTGTTCACTCGTTCAGTAGCATTATGCTGGGGGTGATATCGGGCATTGAAAATAATCTTAACGGCGTACTTCTTACATAGGTTCTGAAATTCATTACCACGGTATTGTACACCGTTATCACTAATAATTATCTGAGGGACACCGAATAAAAGAAAAACGTCTTGTTCAATAAATTTTATGACTGCCTTAGTCGTTGCGGTTCTCATCGAATAGGTAATTCTTGATGAATACGTTGTATATTGTAAGCTACATGGGCTGGATTCTAGAATACCTACCACATTTAAAATAGCAATTTTCTTGTTGCAATGTTTTCTTTTAGCTAAAATATGATGAAAAATTATAAAATTTGGGCGCGGAAGCAAATATTGAATGTGTTTTTAGAAAAAAATGTCAGATTTTACCTTTTCTTGATTAATACGTTGTATATTGTAAGTTACATGGACTGGATTTTAGATTACCTACCAAACTTGAAATAGCAATTTTCTTGTTGCAATGTTTTCTTTTAGCTAAAGTATGATAAAGAATTACACAAATTCGGGCGCGGAAGCAAATATTTATATGATTTTTTACAGAGATAAAGTCAGATTTTACCTATTCTTGATGAATATGTTGTATATTGTAAGCTACATTGGCTGTATTCTAGAATAACTACCACACTTGAAATAGCAATTTTCTTCGTGCAATGTTTTCTATTAGCTAAAGTATGATAAAGAATTATAAAATTTGGGCGCGGAAGCAAATATTTATATGATTTTTACAAAAATAAAGTCAGATTTTACCTTTTCTTGATTAATACGTTGTATATTGTAAGCTAAATGGGCTGGATTCTAGAAAACCTACCACACTTGAAATAGCAATTTTCTTGTTGCAATGTTTTCTTTTAGCTAAAATATAATAAAGAATTAAAAAATTCGGGCGCGGAAGCAAATATTTATATGATTTTTTACAAAAACAAAGTTAGATTTTACCTATTCTTGGAATGGATATTTTTGTTAAAATATTCATATTCATGCTTTAGGATCTATACTATGGATATTTTTAGCATTGGACATGCATAAGTAACCATAACGTGGTACCAATTAGATAATAAACATTCAATTTTCGGGTGTCATTTTAATGAATACGTTGTATATTGTAAGCTACATGGGCTGGATTCTAGAATACCTACCTAACTTGAAATAGCAATTTTCTTCTTGCAATGTTTTATATTAGCTAAAATATGATAAAGAATTAAAAAAATTTGGGCGCGGAAGCAAATACTTATATGATTTTTTACAAAAATAAAGCCAGATTTTACCTATTCTTGATGAATACGTTGTATACTGTAAGCTACAAGGGCTGAAATCTAGAATACCTACCACACTTGAAATAGCAATTTTCTTGTTACAATGTTTTCTTTTAGTAAAATATGATGAAAAATTATAAAATTCGGGCGCGGAAGCAAATATTAATATGATTTTTTCAAAAATAAAATCAGATTTTACCTTTTCTTGATAAATACGTTGTATATTGTAAGCTACATGGGCTGGATTCTAGAATACCTACCACACTTTAAATACCAATTTTCTTGTTGCAATGTGTTCTCTTAGCTAAAATATGATGAAGAATTATAAAATTCGGGCGCGGAAGCAAATATTTATATGATTTTTTACAAAAATAAAATCAGTTTTTACCTATTCTTTAAATGGATATTTTTGTTAAAACATTCATATTCATGCTTAGGATCTATCCTATGGATAATTTTAGCATTGGACATGCAGAAGTAACCATAAAGTGGTACCAATTAGATAATAAAGATTTAATTTTCGGGTGTCATTTTAATGAATACATTGTATATTGTAAGCTACATGGGCTAGATTCTAGAATACCTACCACACTTGAAATAGCAATTTTCTTGTTGCGATGTTTTCTATTAGCTAAAATATGATGAAAAATTATAAAATTCGGGTGCGGAAGCAAATATTTATATGATTTTTTATAATAATAAAGTCAGATTTTACCTATTCTTGATGAATACGTTGTATATTGTAAGCTACATGGGCTGGATTCTAGAATACCTGCCACACTTGAAATAGCAATTTTTTGTTGCAATGTTTTCTTTTAGCTAAAATATTTTGAAGAATTATAAAATTCGGGCGCGGAAGCAAATATTTATATGATTTTTTACAAAAATAAAGTGAGTTTTACCTTTTCTTGATAAATACGTTGTATATTGTAAGCTATATGGACTGGATTCTAGAATACCTACCACACTTGAAATAGCAATTTTCTTGTTGCAATGTTTACTATTAGCTAAAATATGATGAAGAATTATAAAATTCGGGCGGGAATATTTATATGATTTTTTACAAAAATAAAATCAGTTTTTACCTATTCTTGAAATGGATATTTTTGTTAAAACATTCATATTCATGCTTTAGGATCTATACTTTGGATAATTTTAGCATTGGACATGCAGAAGTGACCATACCGTGGTACCAATCAGATAATAAACATTTAATTTTCGGGTGTCATTTTAATGAATACGTTGTATATTGTAAGCTACATGGGCTGGATTCTAGAATAACTACCACACTTGAAATAGCAATTTTCTTGTTGCAATGTTTTCTATTACCTAAAATATGATGAAGAATTATAAAATTCAGGCGCGGAAGCTAATATTTATATGATTTTTTACAAAAATAAAGTCAGATTATACCTATTCTTGATGAATACGTTGTATATTGTAAGCTACATGAGCTGGATTCTAGAATACCTACCACACTTGAAATAGCAATTGTCTTGTTGCAATATTAATATTTAGCTAATATATGATGAAAAATTATAAAATTCGTACGCGGAAGCAAATATTTATATGATTTTTTATAAATATAAAGTCAGATTTTACCTATTCTTGAAATGGATATTTTTGTTAAAACTTTCATATTCATGCTTTAGGATCTGTACTATGGATAATATTAGCATTGGACATACAAAGTGACCATAACGTAGTACCAATCAGATAATAAACATTCAATATTCTAGTGTCATTTTAATGAATACGTTGTATATTGTAAGCTACATGGGCTGGATTCTAGAATACCTACCACACTTGAAATTGCAATTTTCTTATTGCAATGTTTTCTTTTAGCTAAAATATGATGAAGAATTATAAAATTCTAGCGCATAAGCAAATATTTATAAGAGTTATTACATTAATTAACTCAGATTTTACCTATTCTTAATGAATACGTTGTATATTGTAAGCTACATGGGCTGGATTCTAGAATACATACTACAATTGAAAAAGCAATTTTTTTGTTGTAATGTTTTCTTTTTGCTAAAATATGATGAAAAATTATAAAATTTGGGCGCGGAAGCAAATATTGAATGTGTTTTTAGAAAAAAATGTCAGATTTTACCTTTTCTTGATTAATACGTTGTATATTGTAAGTTACATGGACTGGATTCTAGAATACCTACCAAACTTGAAATAGCAATTTTCTTGTTGCAATGTTTTCTTTTAGCTAAAGTATGATAAAGAATTACACAAATTCGGGCGCGAAAGCAAATATTTATATGATTTTTTACAGAGATAAAGTCAGATTTTACCTATTCTTGATGAATATGTTGTATATTGTAAGCTACATTGGCTGTATTCTAGAAAAACTACCACACTTGAAATAGCAATTTTCTTCGTGCAATGTTTTCTATTAGCTAAAGTATGATGAAGAATTATAAAATTTGGGCGCGGAAGCAAATATTTATATGATTTTTACAAAAATAAAGTCAGATTTTACCTTTTCTTGATTAATACCTTGTATATTGTAAGCTAAATGGGCTGGATTCTAGAAAACCTACCACACTTGAAATAGCAATTTTCTTGTTGCAATGTTTTCTTTTAGCTAAAATATAATAAAGAATTAAAAAATTCGGGCGCGGAAGCAAATATTTATATGATTTTTTACAAAAACAAAGTTAGATTTTACCTATTCTTGGGATGGATATTTTTGTTAAAATATTCATATTCATGCTTTAGGATCTATACTATGGATAATTTTAGCATTGCACGTGCATAAGTAACCATAATGTGGTACCAATTAGATAATAAACATTCAATTTTCGGGTGTCATTTTAATGAATACGTTGTATATTGTAAGCTACATGGGCTGCATTCTAGAATACCTACCTAACTTGAAATAGCAATTTTCTTCTTGCAATGTTTTATATAAGCTAAAATATGATAAAGAATTAAAAAATTTGGGCACGGAAGCAAATACTTATATGATTTTTTACAAAAATAAAGCCAGATTTTACCTATTCTTGATGAATATGTTGTATACTGTAAGCTACAAGGGCTGAATTCTAGAATACCTACCACACTTGAAATAGCAATTTTCTTGTTACAATGTGTTCTCTAAGCTAAAATATGATAAAGAATTAAAAAATTCGGGCGCGGAAGCAAATATTAATATGATTCTTTACAAAAATAAAATCAGATTTTACCTTTTCTTGTTAAATACGTTGTATATTGTAAGCTACATGGGCTGGATTCTAGAATACCTACCACACTTTAAATACCAATTTTCTTGTTGCAATGTGTTCTCTTAGCTAAAATATGATGAAGAATTATAAAATTCGGGCGCGGAAGCAAATATTTATATGATTTTTTACAAAAATAAAATCAGTTTTTACCTATTCTTTAAATGGATGTTTTTGTTAAAACATTCATATTCATGCTTTAGGATCTATCCTATGGATAATTTTAGCATTGGACATGCAGAAGTGACCATAAAGTGGTACCAATTAGATAATAAAGATTTAATTTTCGGGTGTCATTTTAATGAATACATTGTATATTGTAAGCTACATGGGCTAGATTCTAGAATATCTACCACACTTGAAATAGCAATTTTCTTGTTGCGATGTTTTCTATTAGCTAAAATAAGATGAAAAATTATAAAATTCGGGTGCGGAAGCAAATATTTATATGATTTTTTATAATAATAAAGTCAGATTTTACCTATTCTTGATGAATACGTTGTATATTGTAAGCTACATGGGCTGGATTCTAGAATACCTGCCACACTTGAAATAGCAATTTTTTGTTGCAATGTTTTCTTTTAGCTAAAATATATTGAAGAATTATAAAATTCGGGCTCGGAAGCAAATATTAATATGATTTTTTACAAAAACAAAATCAGTTTTACCTTTTCTTGATAAATACGTTGTATATTGTAAGCTATATGGACTGGATTCAAGAATACCTACCACACTTGAAATAGCAATTTTCTTGTTGCAATGTTTACTATTACCTAAAATATGATGAAGAATTATAAAATTCGGGCGGGAATATTTATATGATTTTTTACAAAAATAAAATCAGTTTTTACCTATTCTTGAAATGGATATTTTTGTAAAAACATTCATATTCATGCTATAGGATCTATACTTTGGATAATTTTAGCATTGGACATGCAGAAGGGACCATACCGTGGTACCAATCAGATAATAAACATTTAATTTTCGGGTGTCATTTTAATGAATACGTTGTATATTGTAAGCTACATGGGCTAGATTCTAGAATACCTATTACACTTGAAAAAGCAATTTTTTTGTAGCAATGTTTTCTATTACCTAAAATATGATGAAGTATTATAAAATTCGGGCGCGGAAGTAAATATTTCTATGGTATTTTGCTAAAATAAAGTCAGAATTTACCTATTCTTGATGAAGACGTTGTATATTGTAAGCTACATGGGCTGGATTCTAGAATACCTACCACACTTGAAATAGCAATTTTCTTGTTGCAATGTTTTCTTTTAGCTAAAATGTGATGAAGAATTATAAAATCCAGGCGCGGAAGCTAATATTTATATGATTTTTTACAAAAATAAAGTCAGATTATACCTATTCTTGATGAATACGTTGTATATTGTAAGCTACATGAGCTGGATTCTAGAATACCTACCACACTTGAAATAGCAATTTTCTTGTTGCAATATTTATATTTAGCTAATATATGATGAAAAATTATAAAATTCGTACGCGGAAGCAAATATTTATATGATTTTTTATAAATATAAAGTCAGATTTTACCTATTCTTGGAATGGATATTTTTGTTAAAACTTTCATATTCATGCTTTAGGATCTGTACTATGGATAATATTAGCATTGGACATACAAAAGTGACCATAACGTAGTACCAATTAGATAATAAACATTCAATATTCTAGTGTCATTTTAATGAATATGTTGTATATTGTAAGCTACATGGGCTGGATTCTAGAATACCTACCACACTTGAAATAGCAATTTTCTTGTTGCAATGTTTTCTTTTAGCTAAAATAAGATGAAGAATTATAAAATTCAATCGCATAAGCAAATATTTATAAGATTTATTACAAAAATTAAGTCAGATTTTACCTATTCTTGATGAATACGTTGTATATTGTAAGCTACATGGGCTGGATTCTAGAATACCTACTACAATTGAAAAAGCAATTTTCTTGTTGCAATGTTTTCTTTTAGCTAAAATATGATGAAAAATTATAAAATTTGGGCGCGGAAGCAAATATTGTCTGTGTTTTTAGAAAAAAATGTCACATTTTACCTTTTCTTGATTAATACGTTGTATATTGTAAGTTACATGGACTGGATTCTAGAATACCTACCAAACTTGAAATAGCAATTTTCTTGTTGCAATGTTTTCTTTTAGCTAAAGTATGATAAAGAATTACACAAATTCGGGCGCGGAAGCAAATATTTATATGATTTTTTACAGAGATAAAGTCAGATTTTACCTATTCTTGATGAATATGTTGTATATTGTAAGCTACATTGGCTGTATTCTAGAATAACTACCACACTTGAAATAGCAATTTTCTTCGTGCAATGTTTTCTATTAGCTAAAGTATGATAAAGAATTATAAAATTTGGGCGCGGAAGCAAATATTTATATGATTTTTACAAAAATAAAGTCAGATTTTACCTTTTCTTGACTAATACGTTGTATATTGTAAGCTAAATGGGCTGGATTCTAGAAAACCTACCACACTTGAAATAGCAATTTTCTTGTTGCAATGTTTTCTTTTAGCTAAAATATAATAAGAATTAAAAAATTCGGGCGTGGAAGCAAATATTTATATGATTTTTTACAAAAACAAAGTTAGATTTCACCTATTCTTGAAATGGATATTTTCGTTAAAATATTCATATTCATGCTTTAGGATCTATACTATGGATAATTTTAGCATTGGACATGCATAAGTAACCATAACGTGGTACCAATTATATAATAAACATTCAATTTTCGGGTGTCATTTTAATGAATACGTTGTATATTGTAAGCTACATGGGCTGGATTCTAGAATACCTATTACACTTGAAATAGCAATTATTATCTTGTTGACATGTTTTCTTTTAGCTAAAATATGACGAAGAATTATAAAATTCGGGCGCGGAAGATAATATTTATATGATTTTTTACAAAAATAAAGTCAGATTTTACCTATTCTTGATGAATACGTTGTATATTGGAAGTTACATGGGCTGGATTTTAGGATACCTACCACACTTGAAATAGCAATTTTCTTGTTGCAATGTTTTCTTTTAGCTAAAATATGATGAAAAATTATAAAATTCGGGCGCTTAAGCAAATATTTATATGATTTTTTACAAAAATAAAGTCAGATTTCACCTATTCTTGATGAATACGTTGTATATTGTCAGCTACATGGGCTGGATTCTTGAATACCTACCACACTTGAAATAGCAATTTTCTTGTTGCAATGTTTTCTTTTTGCTAAAATATAATGAAAAAATATAAAATTCGGGCGCGGAAGCAAATATTTATATGATTTTTTACAAAAATAAAGTCAGATTTTACCTTTTCTTGATGAATACGTTGTATATTGTAAGCTACATGGGCTGGATTCTAGAATACCTACTAAACTTGAAATAGCACTTTTCTTGTTGCAATGTTTTCTTTTAGCTAAAATATGATGAAGAAATATAAAATTCAGGCGCGGAAGCAAATATTTATAATTATGATTTTTTTAAAAAATAACGTCAGATTTTACCTATTCTTGAAATGGATATTTTTGTTAAAACATTCATATTCATGCTTTAGGATCTATACTATGGATAATGTTAGCATTAGACATGCAAAAGTAACCATAGCTTGGTACAATCAGATTATAAACATTCAATTTTCGGGTGTCATTTTAATGAATACGTTGTATATTGTAAGCTACATGGGCTGGATTCTAGACAACCTATTACACTTGAAATAGCAATTATCTTGTTGAAATATTTTCTTTTAGCTAAAATATGATAAAGAATTTTAAAATTTGGGTGCGGAAGCATTATACGATCTTTTACAAAAATAAAGTCAGATTTTACCTATTCTTGAAATGGATATTTTTGTTAAACCTTTCATATTCATGCTTTAGGATCTACACTATAAATAATTTTAGCATTGTATATGCAAAAGTGACCATAACGTGGTACCAATCAGATAATAAACATTTAATTTTCAGGTGTCATTTTAATGAATACGTTGTATCGTATATACCTAACACATTTGAAATAGCAATTTTCTTGTTGCAATGTTTTCTTGGAGCTAAAATATGATGAAGAATTATAAAATTTGGGCGCGGAAGCAAATTTTTTTATGATTTTTTACAAAAATAAATTCAGATTTTACCTATTCTTGAAATGGATATTTTTTTTAAAACATTCATATTCATGCTTCATGATCTATACTGTGGATAATTTTAGCATTAGACATGCAAAAGTAACCATAACTTGGTACCAATCAGATAATAAACATTCAATTTTCGGGTGTCATTTTAATGAATACGTTTTATATTGTAAGCTACATGGGCTGGATTCTAGAATACCTACCATACTTGAAACAGCAATTTTCTTGTTACAATGTTTTCTTTTAGCTAAAATATAATAAAAATTATAAAATTCGGGCGCGGAAGCAAATATTTATATAATTTTTTACAAAAGTAAATTTAGATATTACCTTTTCTTGATTAATACGTTGTATATTTTAAGCTACATGGGCAGGATTCTAGAATACCTACCACACTTGAAATAGCAATTTTCTTGTTGCAATGTTTTTTTTTAGCTAAAATATGATGAAGAATTATAATATTCAGGCGCGGAAGCAAATATTTATATGATTTTTTAAAAAAATAAAGTCAGATTTTACCTATTCTTGAAATGGATATTTTTGTTAAAACTTTCATATTCATGCTTTAGGATCTACACTATGGATAATTTTAGCATTGGACATGCAAAAGTGACCATAACGTGGTACCAATCAGATAATAAACATTCAATTTTCGGGTGTCATTTTAATGAATACTTTGTATATTGTAAGCTACATGGGCTGGATTCTGGAATACCTACCACACTTGAAATACCAAATTTCTTGTTGCAATGTTTTCTTTTAGCTAAAATAAGATGAAGAATTATAAAATTCGGGCGCGGAAGCAAATATTTATATTGTAGCGAAACCAGGGTCGCGGCGCGGGCGGCGGCGCGGGCGGCGGCCGCTAGCGAACAGGTTAGAACACATCCGTCCGCTCCGCATTGTTCTGATTTCCAAGGAATCAAAGAATATTTTAGAATGAAGTGTTTTAATAGTCTTGTATCGATACGTGTCGTGAACAGATAGTGATATAAATAAAGAGTGATATAAATATTGTTGAAATAAATATCGCTTAGTTTTAATTTGTTTAAATAAATTATCTTAGTGTATAACTCTTTATTTATATATGTTAGTGTTCAATTAGTGTTTATATTTGTTAATTCTTAGTGTTAGTTATTTTTCATTATTCTTTATAATTCATATTTCTTTAATTAAACATAGTTATATAAATATTAGTGTTTTAATCAATTTTACACTTCACCTAAATAAATAAAACGTTACAATTGGTGTCAGATATGGGGTTATTAATAAACTGTGAAGTGTAAATAAAAATAAATAAAAATGGCTAAATTAAGTGAATTAAAAGTGACCGATCTCAAGAGGGATCTGGAAGACCGAGAGTTCGAGATATCGGGAACCAAGGCTGTTCTGCAACTTCGTCTACGTTAAGCCTTAGTAGAAGCTGGTGAAAATCCGGATGAGTTTGTATTCGATATTGTTGGTGGTTTCACCAATTTTATTAAAATTCTAAAAGAGAATTCTCGAACATTGAAAGAAGAACTAATGGAAAATTCAAAAAAATCTGAAGAAAACTTAAAAGTACAAATGAAAGAATATTCTAGAACTTTAGAAGACAAATTAATAGAAAATTCTAAAAGTTTAGAACAAAAATTGAAAGAAAAATTAATAGAAAATTCTAGAATATTGAAAGAAGAGTTAATGGAAAATTCTAGAACTTTGGAAGAGAAACTAAACGAACAATTTAAAGAACAATTGAAAGAAAGTTCGGGAATATTAGAAGAGAGAATAGAAACTTATGAGAAGAAACTTGAAGAGTTACAGCAAAATTTCTCCAAAATTACGTTACCATCGGTTTCAAATTCTAATACATCTAAGACTGATATAATTCAAGAAAACAAAACAGTAAAAGCGGAACATAATTCAAGACTGCACATTAAAACACCTGAATTCGAATGCAAGTCATCATGGGTGAATTATGTAAAACAAATTGAAGCCGCTGCCAAAGCAAATAGCTAGACTACCAAGGAGAAGGCTATAGCGCTGACTGTTTCACTGCGTGGAGAAGCCATCGATATCCTACAAACGCTAAAAGAGGATGAACAGGAAGACTACGAACAACTTGTTAAGCGATTGGATATGCGATATGGCAATGCGCATCTAGAGCATGTGTACCAGACGCAACTGAGGAACCGATATTAAAGTTCAAAAGAGAACCTTCAAGAATTTGAAGCGGATATAGCTCGTTTGTTTCGTCTCGCACATCCTACAGCCCCTGACAGCGTTTTGGAATGCCTAGCTACACAAGCATTTATCTATGGGGTCCGAGAAAATGAAACTCAGCAGGCACTAGGATTGGCTCGACCAAAAACTCTGGTTGACGCACTTTCATATGCTGTAGATCATAAAGCAGCCAAACAAGTTTCACGTAACCAATCTAGATGACAGGATAAGACGAATTACATCTGAAATTCATGCCGCTGGAAGAAAGAAACTCCGATGTTGGAATTGCGGTGAATTAGGTCACCCGCAAAGGCTCTGCAGAAAACAACAGAAGAAAGCAGAACCAAGAAAGAATGAAAAGGAGTCGGGAAACTAAGTCGGGTTAATTCGAAGGGGCAATCGTCGACCCGTAATCCAGTAGCCCCAGAATCCATTAGATATGTCGCATCCCTACATCATCAAGCTAATAGCATCTATGTAGACGGTTCTATCGACAGAAGGCCGCTTAAAATGTTGCTGGATACGGGTGCGACAAAAACAATAATCAGACCCGAATTAGCAAAAAAATATGCAGAAAACATCTACTCCCAACAAAATGGCAAATACGCACAGCCACAGGAGAACAAGCTACCGCATCTGGAGAAATAGATTTGAGCATAATTATTGGAAAAACGTGCATTAAACATCGCGCACTGGTAGCAGACGTAGAAGATGAATTCATTCTGGGCATGGACTTAATGAAAAAGCTCGGATTTAAACTTGACTTGAAGAATGGAGTGATGATGGTCAATGATGAAGAACTGTTATTAAATCTACGAGACGACAATGCTATGCGAGTATTAATAACGGAAGATGTAACCCTCCTAGAACGGAGTGAATCAATCGTGGAAGCACAGATAGAGGGTAGCTTCTGTGAGTGAAACATTGTCATGCTGCAGCCAAAAAATGATGATGCTAAAACTGGGACTGGAGTTGTAATTGGAAAAGCCTTGCTCAAAACCGACAAGATAATCCCAGTTCTATTAATGAACATTAATTTTTATCCCGTTATACCAAAAAAACGGAGCGTAGTAGGTGAATGTTCAGCGGTATCATCAATTCTTCGAACTGTAAAGGCCAAAGACAACACATCCTGTGAAGTTCCAAATATTCTAATCAAGGAGCTGTCATCATCGTTCCAGGACTTGACTGCCGACCAGAAAACCAAGGCTAAGAACTTAATTGGGACCTTTCAAGATGTGTTCCAATTTGACAAGAAATACAAAGGACGAACCAATGTAGTCCATCATAAAATAGACACCGGAGACGCAAGACCCATCCGCCAAACAGCAAGCAGATTACAACTGGCGAAGCGGGAAGAAGCTGAGGAAATTATAAAGGATATGAGGACGGAAGGTGTGATTGAACCTTCAAGCAGTCCATGGGCTTCACCAGTGGTGCTAGTGAAAAAGAAGGATGGCTCTACGAGATTTTGCGTCGATTATCGTCAACTTATCAACGTGACGAAGAAGGATAGCTACCCGCTACCCCGAATAGACGATACACTTGACACATTGGCAGGATCAAAGATCTTCTCCACTCTTGATCTAAAGAGCGGATACTGGCAAGTGGATTTAGACCCAAGAGACAAAGAAAATACTGCATTTACCATCGGTACTGGTCTTTGGTAATTTACTGTTATGCCATTTGGGCTCTGCAATGCCCCTGCAACGTTTGAACGAATTATGGAAACCGTGTTGGCTGGACTGTCGTGGAAAACATGTTTGGTTTACCTCGACGATATTATTGTGGTAGGAAAAACGTTCGAGGACCACATAAAGAACTTGGAGGAGGTTTTCCAAAGATTAAGGAAGGCTAAACTGAAACTCAGTCCAAAGAAGTGTCACTTATTTCAAAAACAAGTTCATTATCTTGGACACGTAGTTTCTGGTAAGGGAATTGCAGTTGACCCTGAGAAAATAAGGGCTGTGATTGACTGGCCAGTACCGAGAGATAAACACGAATTGAAAAGTTTCCTTGGTCTCTGTACATACTACCGACGTTATGTACCTGGATTTGCCAACATAGCAAAGCCGTTGACAAGACTTACTGAAGAAGGTAGAAGATTTATCTGGGAGATGGACTGTCAAGCCGCTTTCAAACAACTTAAATATTTCCTGACGAGCGCACCTGTTCTAAGTTATCCTTTACCAGATGGAGAATTTGTTCTTGATACAGATGCCAGCAACGTTGGAATTGGTGGCGTTCTTTCCCAGATACAAGAAGGACAAGAGAAGGTTATTGCCTATTTTAGTAAGACCTTGTCAAAACCAGAGAGGAATTATTGCGTCACCAGAAAAGAACTTTTGGCTGTCGTGAAATCCGTGGAGCACTTCTACAAATATTTGTACGGTAGAAGATTTCTTATAAGAACTGACCACGCTGCTCTCAAATGGCTGCTACAATTTAAGAATTCTGAAGGTCAGGCAGCTAGATGGATTGAAAGATTGCAAGAATATAACTTCGTTATTGAGCATCGAGCAGGTACAAGCCATCGTAATGCTGACGCATTATCAAGAAGACCTTGCCAGGACAAATGCAAGCATTGCAGTCTTCTAGAAGAAAAACTCTCTACCATCGCCAGAACAACAGTAGTGAATGATAGTTGGCAAACGGAAGACCTTCGCAAGGACCAAGAGAATGACTCGGACTTGAAAATCATACGAGATTGGAAACGTGGCGAGAGCAGACCAGTTTGGGAAGATGTTGCACGACACTCACAAAGTGTAAAATCTTAATGGGCACAGTGGGACTCTATTGTGGTTGAAGAGGGCCTCCTGAAACGTGTCATAGAGAATACTGAAGGTTCTGTGTGTAGGACCTAGCTGATAATTCCTAGGAATAGAGTACCGGAAGGATTGGAGGAGATCCACGACGGATCTGGACATTTTGGTGTGAATAAAACCCTTGAGAGAGTGCGCCAACGATTTTACTGGGTAAATTGCAAAGAAGATGTTAAAGAGTGGTGCAAGAAATGTGTGGTCTGCGCGGGAAGTAACGGGCCACATAGGAAAAGAAGAGCTCTAATGCGCCAATATAACGTTGGAAGTCCCTTTGAACGCATTGCGATTGACGTGGCCGGACCATTCCTAGAAAATGACGAGGGAAATAAATACATAGTGGTAGTAATGGACTACTTCACTAAGTGGATTGAGGCCTACCCATTACCCAACCAGGAAGCCGTAACTGTCGCTGAAGTTTTGGTGAAAGAATGCATCTGCCGATTTGGAGTACCGCGAGAGATACATTCCGACCAAGGAAGGAATTTTGAGTTTGCTCTGTTCCAAAATATCTGCAAGATATTAGGAATAAAGAAAATCAGAACTACTGCATTACACCCGCAGTCTGATGGCATGGTTGAACGGATGAATAGAACAATAAATCGGTATTTGTCAAAGGTAGTCTCTAACCATCAACGGGACTGGGACCAACATCTTCATCTGTTCTTGTTGGCTTACCGTTCATCCGTGCATGAGACAACAGGGCAGATACCAGCAAACATCTTATTCAGGCGGGAGTTGCGCTTACCATGCGATCTGGTAAACCCGGTGAAGATCTAGCCGGGGAGGACTATGTAACAGACTTACGGAGAAGAATGAATGACATCCATGAACAAGTCCGTACAAATATTCAAGGTGCCAGCGATCGGATGAAAGACCAGTACGATGTCAAGGCTGAAAAAGGTGGTTATCAACCTGAGAATTTGGTGTGGCTGTATAATCCACAAAGACGTCGTGGCTCATCACCGAAGCTGCAAAAGAATTGGGAATGTCCCTACGAGTTCGAAAAAAAACAAATTATGTGGTCTATAGAATTAGGAAAACACCTAATGGAAAGCCGAGAGTAGTCCACTTCAATCGGTTAGCCCCTTTCGCTGGTGATAATTTTGATGATCATCGTGGAGCGACGGTACGCCGGGTTGTAGCTGAGGAACCTACATTTGAAGACTTCATGGAAAGTCATTCTACTGGTCATAATGCTCGATTTGGCGTGACACGAGAAGAACAACGAGATTTGTTCACCGTGTCCCCAGAGTATTCCCTGGCACATTGTGTAGCGAAAGATATTAAAATGTCCCGCGGCATCGCTTTAGTTTTTAAAAGAAAATTTGGACGAGTACAAGAACTGGCCAACCAACGTCCAACTGTCGGAAAAACGCTACAACTGAAGGATGATAACGTAGAAAACAAGCGGTACCTTTACTACCTGGTTACCAAACAATACTCATATCAGTAGCCGTCATACCGCAGTTAATGGGACACGTTGTGCGATATGAAGAACCATCTGTTGGAGAACGACATCGTGAAGCTGGCAGTACCGTAGATAGGCTGTGGACTAGATGGTTTGGATTGGAGGATTGTTAGAAGCATGTTAGAAACAATCTTCCGCTTTACCGGAGTGGAAATTCTGGTCTGCAGCTTCAACTCTACCGGTCAAGAAGAGCTCAAACTCGTCGACTGTAATTTCTTCAAGACTTCCAGATGCACCAAGGGTGATGCATGCAGATTTCGTCATAATGAACTGTTCCGGGACGAAACAGTTTTAAGGAGGGGGCAATGTAGCGACCCCAGGGTCATTTGTTACAAAAATAAATTCAAATTTTACCTATTCTTGATAAATACGTTGTATATTGTAAGCTACATGGGCTGGATTCTAGAATACCTACCACACTTGAAATAGCAATTTTCTTGTTGCAATGTTTTCTTTTAGCTAAAATATGATGAAGAATTATAAAATTCGGGCGCAAAAGCAAATATTTATATGATTTTTTACAAAAATAAAGTCAGATTTTACATATTCTTGATGAATACGTTGTATATTGTAAGCTACATGGGCTGGATTCTAGAATACCTACCACACTTGAAATAGCAATTTTCTTGGGGCAATGTTTTCTTTTAACTAAACTATGATGAAGAATTATAAAATTCGGGCGCGGAAGCGGAGGATGGGATGATTAATACCCGGCCTAAGATGGATAGAAACAAAACATGGAACTAAAAATGATTTTATTTTTCGACATAGTCTCCTTGTAACTCAATGCATTTGGTCCAACGATATTCAAGGGCCTTTATCCCGTTCCTATAGGAAGATTCTTCCAGCTGTTCAAAATAGCCATTTGTGCTCTCTATTACTTCCTGATCCGACGCATATTTTTTGCCAGCATGGAATTTCTTTAAGTTTGGAAACAAACTAAAGTCGGAAGGAGCCAAATCTGGAGAATAGGGTGCATGAGGCAATAATTCGAACCCCAATTCATGGATTTTAGACATTGCAACAACAGATTTGTGGCAGGGCGCATTGTCCTGGTGAAACAACACTTTTTTTTTCGCCAAACCAGGTCTCTGCTCACGAATTTTTTCCTTTAGTTGGTCAAGTAGATTTGCGTAGTATTGTCCATTAATCGTTTTACCTTTTTCAAGGTAGTGTACTAAAAGAATACCCTTCGCATCCCAAAATACGGTTGCCATAACTTTACCGGCTGAGAGAACTGTTTTCGCCTTTTTTGGAACGGGTTCTCCTCTTGCAGTCCATTGTTTTGACTGTTGTTTCGTTACCGGTGTATTATGATGAATCCATGTTTCATCCACTGTTACAAATCTGCGCAGAAATTCTGTTGCGTTCCGTTTATACAGCGCCAAACTCTCCTCTGCAATGGTCATTCGGGTGAGTTTTTGCTCAAGTGACAACAAACGCGGCACCCATCGCGCAGAAAGCTTTCTCATCTGTAAAACTTCACATAATATGTGATATGTTCGTTCTTTAGATATGCCCACAATGTCAGCTATCTCGACCAACTTCAATCGACGGTCGCTTAAAACCACTTTTTGTACTTTAAGGACCATTTCTTCAGTTGTGGCCGTTTTTGGCCTGCCTGGACGCTCAGCATCAATAGTACTCGTACGACCACGTTTAAAGTCTGCAACCCACGTTTTAACAGTGGTGAATGATGGAGCAGATTGGTTTAGAGTAGAATCCAGCTCGGCTTTAATTTCTGTGGGACTTAAGCCCTTAATAAAAAAATATTTTATTACAGCTCTTAGTTCGATTTTCTCCATTCTTTGAAAAACTCAAAAGTTGTTTTCTTTGGCGCTCTCTCAAATAGAAACTGCTTGGCCGAAGATAACGAAATTTCACTGACAAACTATTGATAAGTGACAGAATAGCAAAAAATAAAAAATTTGAACAAACGCCTACTGGATCTAGGGTAGGCCGCCTATTAATCATCCCATCCTTATATGATTTTTTACAAAAATAAAGTCAGATTTTACCTATTCTTGATGAATACGTTGTATATTGTAAGCTACATGGGCTGGATTCTACAATACCTACCACACTTGAAATAGCAATTTGCTTGTTGCAATGTTTTCTTTTAGCTAAAATATGATGAACAATTATAAAATTCGGGCGCGGAAGCAAATTTTTATATGATTTTTTACAAAAACAAAGTCAGATTTTACATTTTCTTGATGAATACGTTGTATATTGTAAGCTACATGGGCTGGATTGTAGAATACCTACCACACTTAAAATAGCAATTTTATTGTTGCAATGTTTTCTTTTAGCTAAAATATGATGAAGAATTATAAAATTCGGGCGCGGAAGACAATATTTACATGATTTTTTACAAAAATAAAGTTAGATTTTACCTTTTCTTCATGAATTCGTTGTATATTGTAAGCTACATGGGCTGGATTCTAGAATACCTAACACATTTGAAATAGCAATTTTCTTGTTGCAATGTTTTCTTGGAGCTAAAATATGATGAAGAATTATAAAATTCGGGCGCGGAAGCAAATATTTATATGATTTTTTATAAAAATAAAATCAGATTTTACCTATTCTTGAAATGGATATTTTTGTTAAAACATTCATATTCATGCTTTAGGATCTATACTATGGATAATATTAGCATTAGACATGCAAAGTGACCATACCGTGGTACTAATCAGATAATAAACATTTAATTTTCGGGTGTCATTTTAATGAATACGTTGTATATTGTAAGCTACATGGGCTGGATTCTAGAATACCTACCACACTTGAAACAGCAATTTTCTTGTTGCAATGTTTTCTTTTAGCTAAAATATTATAAAGAATTATAAAATTCAGGCCCGGAAGCAAATGTTTATATGATTTTTTACAAAAATAAAGTCAGATTTTACCTATTCTTGATGAATACGTTGTATATTGTAAGCTACATGGGCTGGATTTTAGAATACCTACGACACTTGAAATAGCAATTTTCTTGTTGCAATATTTTAGCTAAATTATGATGAAGAATTATAAAATTCGGGCGCGGAAGCAAATATTTATATGAATTTTTACAAAAATAAAGTCAGATTTTACCTATTCTTGATGAATACGTTGTATATTGTAAGCTACATGGGCTGGATTCTAGAATACCTACCACACTTGAAATAGTAATTTTCTTGTTGCAATGTTATAGCTAAATTATGATGAAGACTTATAAAATTCGGGCGCGGAAGCAAATATTTATATGATTTTTTACAAAAATAAAGTCAGATTTTACCTTTTCTTGATGAATACGTTGTATATTGTAAGCTACATGGGCTGGATTCTAGAATACCTACCACACTTGAAATAGCAATTTTCTAGTTGCAATGTATTCTTTTAGCTAAAATATGATAAAGAATTATAAAATTTGGGCGCGGAAGCAAATATTTATATGAATTTTTACAAAATTAATGTCAGATTTTACCTTTTCTTCATGAATTCGTTGTATATTGTAAGCTACATGGGCTGGATTGTAGAACATCTACCACACTTGAAATAGCAATTTTCTTGTTGTAATGTTTTCTTGAAGCTAAAATATGATAAAGAATTACAAAATTCGGGCGCGGAAGCAAATATTTATATGATTTTTTATAAAAATAAATTCAGATTTTACCTATTCTTGAAATGGATGTTTTTGTTAAAACAATCATATTCATCATTTAGGATCTATGCTATTTATAATATTAGCATTGGACATGCAAAAGTGACCATAACGTGGTACTAATCAGATAATAAACATTTAATTTTTGGGTGTCATTTTAATGAATACGTTGTATCGTATATTGAAAGCTACATGGGCTGGATTCTAGAATACCTACTACACTTGAAATTGCAATTTTCTTGTTGCAATGTTTTCTTTTAGCTAAAATATGATAAAGAATTATAAAATTCGGGCGCGGAAGTAAATGTTTATATGATTTTTTACAAAAGTAAAGTCAGATTTTACCTATTCTTGATGAATACGTTGTATATTGTAAGCTACATAGGATGGATTCTAGAGTACCTACCACACTTGAAATAGCAATTTTCTTGTTGCAATCTTTTCTTTTAGCTAAAATATGATCAAGAATTATAAAATTTGGGCGCAGAAGCAAATATTTATATGATTTTTTACAAAATTAATGTTAGATTTTACCCTTTCTTCATGAATTCGTTGTATATTGTAAGCTACATAGGCTGGATTCTAGAATACCTACCACACTTGAAATAGCAATTTTTTTGTTGCAATGTTTTCTTGAAGCTAAAATATGATGAAGCATTATAAAATTTGGGCGCGGAAGCAAATATTTATATCATTTTTTATAAAAATAAAATCCGATTTTACCTATTCTTGAAATGGATATATTTGTTAAAACATTCATATTCATGCTTTAGGATCTATACTATGGATAATATTAGCATTGGACATGCAAAAGTGACCATAACGTGGTACTAATCAGATAATAAACATTTAAATTTCGGGTGTCATTTTAATGAATACGTTGTATATTGTAAGCTACATGGGCTGGATTCTAGAATACCTACGACACTTGAAATAGTAATTTTCTTGTTGCAATGTTATAGCTAAATTATGATGAAGACTTATAAAATTCGGGCGCGGAAGCAAATATTTATATGATTTTTTACAAAAACAAAGTCGGATTTTACCAATTCTTGATGAATACGTTGTATACTGTAAGCTACATGGACTGGATTCTAGAATACCTACTACACTTGAAATAGCAATTTTCTTGTTGCAATCTTTTCTTTTAGCTAAAATATGATAAAGAATTATAAAATTTGGGCGCAGAAGCAAATATTTATATGATTTTTTACAAAATTAATGTTAGATTTTACCCTTTCTTCATGAATTCGTTGTATATTGTAAGCTACATAGGCTGGATTCTAGAATACCTACCACACTTGAAATAGCAATTTTTTTGTTGCAATGTTTTCTTGAAGCTAAAATATGATGAAGCATTATAAAATTTGGGCGCGGAAGCAAATATTTATATCATTTTTTATAAAAATAAAATCAGATTTTACCTATTCTTGAAATGGATATTTTTGTTAAAACATTCATATTCCTGCTTTAGGATCTATACTATGGATAATATTAGCATTGGACATGCAAAAGTGACCATAACGTGGTACTAATCAGATAATAAACATTTAAATTTCGGGTGTCATTTTAATGAATACGTTGTATATTGTAAGCTACATGGGCTGGATTCTAGAATACCTACGACACTTGAAATAGTAATTTTCTTGTTGCAATGTTATAGCTAAATTATGATGAAGACTTATAAAATTCGGGCGCGGAAGCAAATATTTATATGATTTTTTACAAAAACAATGTCGGATTTTACCAATTCTTGATGAATACGTTGTATATTGTAAGCTACATGGGCTGGATTCTAGAATACCTACGACACTTGAAATAGCAATTTTCTTGTTGCAATGTTTTCTTTTAGCTAAAATATGATGAAGAATTATAATATTTGAGCGCGGAAGCAAATATTTATATGATTTTTTACAAAAATAAATTCAGCTTTTACCTATTCTTGAAATGGATATTTTTGTTAAAACATTCATATTCATGCTTTAGGATCTATACTATGGATAATATTAGCATTGGACAAAAGTGACCATAACGTGGTACTAATCAGATAATAAACATTTAATTTTTGGGTGTCATTTTAATGAATACGTTGTATATTTTAAGCTACATGGGCTGGATTCTAGAATACCTACCACACTTGAAGTTGCAATTTTCTTGTTGCAATGTTTTTTAGCTAAAATATGATGAAGAATTATAAAATTCGGGCGCGGAAGCAAATGTTTATATGATTTTTTACAAAAATAATGTCAGATTTTACCTATTCTTGATGAATACGTTGTATATTGTAAGCTACATGGGCTGGATTCTAGAATACCTACGACACTTGAAATAGCAATTTTCTTGTTGCAATGTTATAGCAGAGAGGTTGGCAATAATGCTTCACACGAATAGACGCGAAAAAATCTGAAGAGAATAAAACAATATTTATAAATAATCGAAACGTTTATAATCATCGAAAACATTAATAACGGTTAATTTAAATATAAAAGAGGAAGCACGTAAGAAAATTTCAATAAAATAATTAATTTTATTACAGTAAGGTACACATAACCTTACTTTTCCTGTTACACCTGTTTGCAACCATGGAAGAAATAATGAATAAACTAACTTCCATAGAAACGAAAGTCGATCAAACCAAAGAAGAAGTTATTAAAATTAACACATCTTTAGCTGAAGTTAAAACAAATCACACCAAATTAGAACTTATAGTAAACCAACAACAAAATGTAATTAACAACTACTGAAGAAGAAAAATTTGATTTTTGTGGGTGTGAAAGAGAATGGTGATGAGAAAAACGAAGAAGTTGAAACTAATATATTACAAATCATTAATGATTACATAAAAATGCAACTTACAAAAGACAGTATAGAAGATGCTTTCCGTCTAGGGACAACGAATGAAAATTATAACAGGCCGATCCTAGTTTCATTTACTACGCTTAGAATCAAACAGGAAATATTTAAAAACAGGAACAAACTTAAAGGAAGTAATATTTATATAAATGAAGACTTAACCTCAGATAAACTCGAAGAAAAGAAGCTACTTTTAAAAGAAAGAAACAGATTAAGGGAAGAAGGAAAATCTGTTAAAATAGTCGGCAATAAGCTGGTAATTGAAGGTAGATCTATCAGCGGTCCAGGTAGAAACGACAAACGGCATAGGGGCAGCAACACCTCCGAAGACACACCCACTAAACCGATGGCGAAGAAACAAATTACTATCGATACGTTCTTTCCCGCCACGGAGTCTTCCGCCTGTCGTTTCAACACTTCGAGACAACACGAAGCTAAGTAACTCTTTTCAAAATTCCCCCACCAATATTGTTTCAAAAAATTAAGTTAATATCGCATTTTGGAATGCAAATGGTTTCAAAAGTTTGTTTAATCTGAATACCGAAACTATAGATTTTCTTTTGCAAGCAGAAATAATTTGCTTTTACGAAACCTGGCTGACACATGAAATAAACACACTTCCTAATTTTCTAAATGAATATAGCAATAATATTTGTCAAGTAATAGCAGTTAAAGATAAAATTAATGGCCGAGCTAGCGGCGGTATATTAGTTGTATTTAAAAATGAGATTTTTAAAAGCATCAGCATCAATGAATCGTACAATTATTGGCTATTTATGAAAGCTATTACACATACTGAAAACTTTCTTATAGGGACTTTCTATCTAAAACCTAGTTTAGACGATAACATATCTATAGAATTACTAGAAGATTCACTTCACTCTTTTTTAGAAACCTTTCATGCCAATGCTAAAGTTGTCATTACGGGGGACTTTAATGCCAGAATCGGCCAGCTGAACCAACTTGCAGAAAATTGTGTCAGCAACCCAAATATTTTTGAAGAGAGATGGTCTAATGAAGATATAGTCAACAAAAGGGGAAAAAAACTAACAGAAACAATGGAAAGTCTAGGTTTATATGTTCTCAACGGTCGGTCACATGGCGATTACCCTGGTAAGCACACATATTTAAGCTCCAATGGTAAAAGTATTATAGATTTGGTATGGGTAGATATAAACACTATGGAATATGTAACTAAATTTGAGGTCTTTCCTACTTTGGAATCATCAGGCCATAAAATCTGTCTTTTATCTTTTGATACAATTGAAATAAAAATGTAATTAGTAAAACCCAAAAAAAGGAGACAAGATACATAACAAAATTTCAATTTCTGGAATGTAAAGCTCCTGAATTTTCAAAGTTACTAAATGAGTCACCGTTCATTTATTTCAACAGCAGTAATATTACAGAAATAAATAATAACTTATTAATAGCTATTAAAGAGGCCGCTATTTTAAGTGGAATGTTCAAAGTTGTAAAAATTAAGGAACAAACTCAAAATTATAAAAGCAGAAAAAATAATCCGTGGTTTAATGCTGATTGTTTAAACTTAAAATACCAAACTAAAGATTTACTAAAAAAGTATAGAGAAGATCCTTCTGATATAAATATTTCAAATTTCGTAGAAAGTAAACGTTCTTACAGAAAACTTATAAAGTTCAGAAAAAATTAATTCCAACGCACTATCACTGACAGACTGTCAAATGTAAAGAACAACAACGATTTTTGGAATGTTATAAAACAACTTAAACCAAAACACATGTCTATTAATCATATCAGCACTGATAAATGGCAAACATTTTACAGTACTATGTACCCAAAATCAATGATTTAAACCTGCCCCATTTTTATGACTGCTTTAATACCAATTTCGATTCAAGTATGACAATACAAGAACTTCTCACCTCAATTAATGATTCAAAAGCAGGAAAGGCCCCAGGAAAAGATGATATCAGTAACAATTTTTATAAAAACTTACCTAGCAATTGGCTTTCTTATCTACTAAATTTCTTTAATAAAATAATTGATGAAGAAAAAATACCGTCTTCGTGGTCAGAAATCCAATTATTTATGCTTTTCAAAAAAGGGGATGCCTCTGATCCTCTCAATTATCGGGGTATTGCTCTAATTAATTCAATATGCAAACTCTTCACACAAATTATAGCATCTCGAATTCAAAATCATCTAGAAGCTACCTCTATACTCTGTGAAAATCAAATGGGTTTCAGAAAAAAAAGGAGTACAATAGATTGTATCTTTTCCTTAACCGCAATAATTCATATACAGTTAAGACTGGCAAAAATTCTGTTTATGTTATATTTGTCGATTTCAAGCGAGATTTTGACTCCATAAACCATTCATTGCTTTGGCAAAAATTGTACAATGCAGGAATTAGCTCAAAAATAATAAGAATTCTTCAAAATTTATATAAAAACGCAAATCTAACTTTCCAAAATTCAGATTCTTTATCAAATGAAACTATATTTGTTACTGAAGGTGTGTTACAAGGAGAAATTTTATCCCCAACTTTATTCTCAATTTATATAAACGACTTAGAGGAATATTTACGTAAAGCAGGAGCTAGTGGTCTTAACATTGACAATCACAATGACTTACTAATGCTCGCTTATGCAGACGACTTAATGATGCTTTGTAAATCTCCTATAGACGTACAAAGAAAATTAAACCTATTAAAAACGTACTGCGAAATTAATAAACTAGAAGTTAATGCTAAAAAGACAAAAATCTTACCATTTCATAAAGGTCGTATAAAATCATCGCCTCCGTTTAGATATGGAAGAAAGACTATTGAGGTAGTAAACAAATTCTGCTACCTGGGTGTAATATTTACTAGTTCAGGTAAATTTTTGAAAACTACCAATCACTCGTTAAAAAAAGCTGCAACATCTACCATTGTAGCTAAAAATATTCTAGCTAAAGGGAAATCAAATATGTGGCAAGAAAAAATTAAACCGTTAAATTCAATCGTTAATGCCACCGCACTGTATGCCGTCGAAATATGGGGACTGCGATACTGCGATAAAATTGAACTATGTCAGTTACGTTATATTAAATCTATTTTATCTTGCGCAAAAACTACTCTTGGTTTTACGCTAAGAACGGAATCCAACTTAAAACATATAAAAATAGAAATTGTTAAAAGAACTTTAAAGTAGTGGGCTAGAGTACTTATGTTAGAAGATACTCACATAACAAAAATACTATATAATAGACTAGTTACCTTAGATAAAAGTCCGTATAATAAAGCCGAATATAATTGGGTAACGCAGTTAAAAATACTTTGTTCTAAACTCCATTTCGAGGTTTTATGGCAACGTCAAAGCATAAATATAAGAGAAATACAGACCATTCTGGAAACATTAAATAGAAATTTACAAGAAAAAGATGCAATATTAGTAAGATCCTCTAAATTTAGTCAACACTATAAAGAAATATCACCAATCGTTTCAAACTATAGTTATCTGAATATAAACATCTTTTTCACTAAAAAACGCGTCATTGCTCAATTACGATTAAGCAGCCAATATAGTATAAATATTTCAATAAACAGCATAAGATATCACATAGATACTAAAGCCATTTGCATGGTATGCAACTCCCAAAAACAAGAAAGTATTTATCATCTTCGTATTGAATGCCCTATGTACCGACAGTTGAGAATTGTATACCTCCCTCAATATTTATCTACGAATGAAACAAATTACCCAGAAATTTTTAATGTCACAAATAAAGTTCAAATTAATAATGTCTTCTACTATATATCGGATGCACTTAAATTAAGAAGCTTCTGCTTGTCCGAATAACTAACCAAATACCTAATGGCAACTATAGGATTGGCATATGGAGTGTTCCATAATTTGTAAGGTCAAATATAAATAATGTTACTACACAGTTAGTTTTATTATATTATCACAGTTAATAGTGTTATCATAAAGGATATGTTTACTTTGTTCATATTGCTAGTTTTTAACTAGTTTCATACAAATATATATATTTATGTACAATATAACCAATCTTCTTGGATCATAGTTTGTAAGCACTAATATAAATAATGTTATTACTAATACTTATATGTTTACATATAAATTTCTTAGATATAAATTTATTTTTGTATTATTGCTTTCTGCCTTCCTACATTATAAGAGAATGTATTTTTGTAAGACAATTAAATATATTATTATTATTATTATAGCTAAATTATGAAATTTGGGCGCGGAAGCAAATATTTATATGATTTTTTACAAAAATAAATTAAGATCTTACCTATTTTTGAAATGGATATTTTTGTTAAAACATTCATATTCATGCTTTAGTATCTATACTATGGATTATTTTAGCATTGGACATGCAAAAGTGACCATAACGTGGTACCAGATCAGATAATAAACATTCAATTTTCGGGTGACATTTTAATGAATACGTTGTATATTGTATGCTACATGGACTGGATTCTAGAACACCTACCACACTTAAAATAGCAAATATGATAAAAAATTATTAAATTCGGGCGCGGAAGCAAATATTTATATGATTTTTCACAAAAATAAAGTCAGATATTAACTTTTCTTGATTAATACGTTGTATATTGTAACCTACATGGGCTGGATTCTAGAATACCTACCACACTTGAAATAACAATTTTGTTGTTGCAATATTTTTTTTTAGCTGAAATATAAAAAGGAATTATAAAATTCGGGCGCGGAAGCAAATATTCATATGATTTTTTACAAAAACAAAGTCAGATTTTACCTATTCTTGATGAATACGTTGTGTATTGTAAGCTACATTGGCTGGATTCTAGAAAACCTACCACAATTGAAATTGCAATTTTCTTGTTGCAATGTTTTCTCTTAGCTAAAATATGATGAAGAATTATAAAATTCGGGCGCGGAAGCAAATATTTATATGATTATTCACAAAAATAAAGTCAGAATTTACCTATTCTTGATGAATACGTTGTATATTGTAAGCTACATGGGCTGGATTCTAGATTACCTACCACACTTGAAATAGCAATTTGCTTGTTGCAATGTTTTCTTTTAGCTAAAATATGATGAAAACTTATAAAACTCGGGCGCTGAAGCAAATATTTATATGATTTTTTACAAAAACAAAGTCAGATTTTACCTTTTCTTGATGAATATGTTGTATATAGTAAGCTACATGGGCTGGATTCTAGAATACCTACCACACATAAAATAGCAATTTTCTTGTTGCAATGTTTTCTTCTGGCTAAAATATGACGAAGAATTATATAATTCGGGCGCGGAAGCAAATATTTATATGATTTTTTACAAAAATAAAATCAGATTTTAGCTTTTCTTGATGAATACGTTGTATATTGTAAGCTCTATGGGCTGGATTCTAGAATACCTACCACACTTGAAATAGCAATTTTCCTGTTGCAATGTTTTCTTTTAGCTAAAATATGATAAAGAATTATAAAATTTGGGCGCGACAGCAAATATTTATATGATTTTTTACAAAATTAATGCCAGATTTTACCTTTTCTTCATGAATTCGTTGTATATTGTAAGCTACATTGTCTGGATTCTAGAATACCTACCACACTTGAAATAGCAATTTTCTTGTTGCAATGTTTTCTTGAAGCTAAATTATGATGAAAAATTATAAAATTCGGGCGCGGAAGCAAATATTGATATGATTTTTTGTAAAAATTAAATCAGATTTTACCTATTCTTGAAATGGATATTTTTGTACAAACATTCATATTCATGCTTTAGGATCTATACTATGGATAATATTAGCATTGGACATGCAAAAGTGACCATAACGTGGTACTAATCAGATAATAAACATTTAATTTTCGGGTGTCATTTTAATGAATACGTTGTATATTGTAAGCTATATGGGCTGGATTCTAGAATACTTACCACACTTAAAATTGCAATTTTCTTGTTGTAATGTTTTCTTTTAGCTAAAATATGATGAAGAATTATAAAATTCGGGCGCGGAAGCAAATGTTTATATGATTTTTTACAAAAATAAAGTCAGATTTTACCTATTCTTGATGAATACGTTGTATATTTTAAGCTACGTAAGCTAGATTCTAGAATACCCACAACACTTGAAATAGCAATTTTCTTGTTGCAATATTTTCTTTTAGCTAAAATATGATGAAGAATTTTAAATTTCGGGTGCGGAAGCAAATATATATATATATATATATATATATATATATATATATATATATATATATATGATTTTTTACGAAAATAAAGTCAGATTTTACCTATTCTTGATGAATACGTTGTGTATTGTAAGCTACATTTGCTGGATTCTAGAATACCTACCACACTTGAAATAGCAATTTTCTTGTTGCAATGTTTTCTCGTAGCTAAAATATTATGAAGAATTATAATATTCGGGCTCGGAAGCAAATATTTATATGATTTCTTACAAAAATAAAGTCAGATTTTACCTGTTCTTGATGAATAAGTTGTATATTGTAAGATACATGGGCTGGATTCTAGAATACCTACCACACTTAAAATAGCAGTTTTCTTGTTGCAATGTTTTCTTTTAGCAAAAATATGGTGAAAAACTACAAAAACAACAGGACGGATTTTTTAAAAGGAGCAAAAAAACAATAAGGACCCCCACAAAAACAGATAAGTCCAACGACATGGCAGACATGAAAGAACTAATGAACACTTTGTTACAGGAAATTAAAGAAGTACGCAGAGAAAACCAAGAATACAAAGATGCAATAAGTAAGGTTATGGAAGAAAATATTGTTATGAAGAAGGAAATAGAACATCTTAAAAAACGGGTGGATCATCTAGATCAAATGAACAACAGGCTGGAAAGGATAGACAAAGCAAGTAGAAGACATAACATAATAATTAGCGGATTAAAAATAGTCGAAAATAATGAGACAGAGATCATAAAAAAACTAAAAAGCTTTATGTTTTTACAAATGCAGGTTAACGCTAAAGTAATGAAAGCAGTAAAGATCAAGGATCACATAGTCATGGCAGAAATAGAAAGCTTGGAAAAAAAGATTGAAATCTTTAAAAATAAATCAAAATTAAATAGAGGCGTATACAGTAAAGTTTATATAAATAACGATATGACAAAAAGGGAACAAGACATACAAAAAACAATTAGAAAGATAGCATATAACGAGAAACAAGCCAACAAACAAGTAATAATTAAATACCAACATCTAATTATAGACGGAGAAAAATTTGTATGGAATGAGAATACTAATAAATTGGAAAAAACAGAGGCAGAAACGAACCAAGATCCAAAAAACTCAAAAATATAAATGGGAATAAAAAATCTAGGACTGATATACAGGCGACGACCAACGTGAATAGACACAAAAAGAAAAGTATTTGGAAACTAGCAACGTGGAATGTTAGAAGTATGAATGGGAAAGAACATGAACTGTACGATGAATTTAATAAATTAAATATAGATATATTAGGAATAACAGAAACAAAAAAGAAAGGTAAGGGAGAAATAATTATAGATAACGGGCATATGTTGATTTACAGTGGAGTGCCGAAAGAAAACAGAGCAGCAGCAGGAGTAGCTTGCCTAGTAAATAAAAAGTTAATAAACTACGTGCAGGCCTGGGAAGGATGTAGTGAGAGAATCCTAAAAATAGAGTTGAAAATTGAAAAAGAAAGTGAAAAAACAATAATAATAATATATGGACCGGATGAAGATGAGTTAGCTGACATAAAAGACAAATTTTGGGAAGAATTAAATCTAGTTACAGAGAATAGTAAAGGGGAAATTTTTGTAATCGGAGACTTTAATGGTAGAGTAGGCATACGAGATGAAAACACTGCAGATACAGTTGGGATATATGGAGAAAACCGAAGAAATAATAACGGAAGAAGACTGATAGACTACTGCATATTAAACGACATGTTAATTACTAATACGTTTTTTCAACATAAAAATATACATAAATACACAAGACAAGGGCCAAGAGAAGAAGATAGATCAATAATAGACTATATACTTGTGGAAAACAAAAAGAGAAATTTAGTACGGGATTGCAGAGTTAGGCGTGGTCCAGAAATCTTCAGCGATCACTTTCTCGTTGAAGCAAGAATTAAAAATATTAGTAAAGATGAGAATACAAAAATTGAAGAAACAAGGACAATAGAATATGAGACAATAAAAACATACAAACTTAGAGATGTAATAACAGCGACAAAATATGCAGAAGAAGTAAATAGATTAACTGACTTACAGAAAATTAACTACAAGGACAAGAATATAGAAGAAACATGGAATATTTTTAAAAAAATAATAACACAAGCAGCAAAGAATATATGTGGAAGTAGTAAAAAGAAAGCTAATAAAAAAATGACGTCTTGGTGGAATGAGGAAATAAAAGAGGAAATAAAAAAGAAAAAGAAAACATGGGTAAAATATCTTAGTAATAGAACAAATGAAAACTACGATCAATACAAACAACAAAGACGGAAGGTTAAAGAATTAGTAGCACAAGCGAAAGAAAAAAGCTGGGAACAATTTGGAAAACATGGGCTGGATTCTAGAATACCTACCACACTTGAAATAGCAAATTTCTTGTTGCAATGTTTTCTTTTAGCTAATATATGGTGAAGAATTATAAAATCCGGGCGCGAAAGCAAATATTTATATGATTTTTTACAAAAATAAAGTCAGATTTTACCTATTCTTGATGAATACGTTGTATATTGTAAGCTACAAGGGCTGGATTCTAGAATACCTATCAAAATTGAAATAGCAATTTTCTTGTTGCAATGTTTTCTTTTACCTAAATTATGATGAAGAATTATAAAATTTGGGCGCGGAAGCAAATATTTATATGATTTTTTACAAAAATACAGTCAGATTTTACCTTTTCTTGATGAATACGTTGTATACTGTAAGCTACAATTGGCTGGATTCTAGAATACCTACCACACTTGAAATAGCAATTTTCATGTCACAATGTTTTCTTTTAGCTAAAATATGATGAAGAATTATAAATTTCGGGGGCGGAAGAAAATATTTATATGTTTTTTTACAAAAATTATGTCAGATTTTACCTATTATTGAAATGGATATTTTTGTTAAAACATACATATTCATGCATTAGGATCTATACTATGGATAATTTTAGCATTGCACATGCAAAAGTGACCATAACGTGGTACCAATCGGATAATAAACATTCAATTTTCGGGTGTCATTTTAATGAATACGTTGTATATTGTAAGCTACATAAGCTGGATTCTAGAATACTAATCACACTTGAAATAGCAATTTTCTTGTTGCAATGTTTTGTTTTAGCTAAAATATGATAAAGAATTGTAAAATTCGGGCGCGGAAGCAAATATTTATATGAATTTTTACAAAAATAATGTCAGAGTTTACCTATTCTTGATAAATACGTTGTACATTGTAAGCTACATGGGCTGGATTCTAGAATATCTGCTACACTTGAGATAAAAATTTTCTTGATGCAATGTTTTCTTTTATCTAAAATATAATGAAAAATTATAAAATTCGGGCGCGGAAGCAAATACTTATATAATTTTTTACAAGAATAAAGTTAGATTTTACCTACTCTTTATGAATACTTTGTATATTGTGCGCTACATGGGCTGGATTCTAGAATACCTACCACACTTGAAATAGCAAATATCTTGTTGCAATGTTTTCTTTTAGCTAATATATGGTGAAGAATTATAAAATCCGGGCGCGAAAGCAAATATTTATATGATTTTTTACAAAAATAAAGTCAGATTTTACCTATTCTTGATGAATACGTTGTATATTGTAAGCAACAAGGGCTGGATTCTAGAATACCTATCAAAATTGAAATAGCAATTTTCTTGTTGCAATGTTTTCTTTTACCTAAATTATGATGAAGAATTATAAAATTTGGGCGCGGAAGCAAATATTTATATGATTTTTTACAAAAATACAGTCAGATTTTACCTATTCTTGATAAATATGTTGTATTTTGTAAGCTACATGGGCTGGATTCTAGAATACCTACCACACTTGAAATAGCTGTTTTCTTGTTGCAATGTTTTCTTTTAGCTAAAATATGATGAAAAATTATAAAATTCGGGCCCGGAAGCAAATATTTATATGATTTTTTACAAAAATAAAGCCAGATTTTACCTTTTCTTGATGAATACGTTGTATATTGTAAGCTACAATTGGCTGGATTCTAGAATACCTACCACACTTGAAATAGCAATTTTCATGTCACAATGTTTTCTTTTAGCTAAAATATGATAAAGAATTATAAATTTCGGGGGCGGAAGCAAATATTTATATGTTTTTTTACAAAAATTATGTCAGATTTTACCTATTATTGAAATGGATATTTTTGTTAAAACATTCATATTCATGCATTAGGATCTATACTATGGATATTATTATCATTGCACATGAAAAAGTTACCAAAACGTGGTACCAATCGGATAATAAACATTCAATTTTCGGGTGTCATTTTAGCGAATACTTTGTATATTGTAAGCTACATGGGCTGTATTCTAGAATACCTACCACACTTGAAATAGCAATTTTCTTGTTGTAATGTTTTCTTTTAGCTAAAATATGATTAAAAATTATAAAATTCGGGCGCAGAAGCAAATATTTATATGATTTTTTACAAAAGTAGTCATATTTTATCTATTCTTGATGAATACGTTGTATATTGTAAGCTACATGGCCTGGATTCTAGAATACCTACCACACTTGAAATAGCAATTTTCTTGTTGCAATGTTTTCTTTTAGCGAAAATATGGTGAAAAACTACAAAAATTCGGGCGCGGAAGCAAATGTTTATATGATTTTTTACAAAAATTAAGTCAGATTTTACCTGTTATTGAAATGTATATGTTTGTTAATTGATTGAATTATCAAATTCGGGCACGGAAGCAAATATTTATATAATTTTTACAAAAATAAAGTCAGATTTTACCTATTCTTAAAATGGATATTTTTTTTAAAACATTCATATTCATGATTTAAGATCTAATACAATGGATGCTTTTAAGCATTTTCCATGCGATAGTGAACAAAACATGGTACCAATCAGATAATATACATTCAATTTTCGGGCGTCATAATAATGAAAACGTTGTATATTGTAAGCTACATGGGCTGGATTTTAGAATACCTACCATTCTTGAAATAGCAATTTTCTTGTTGCAATGTTTTCTTTTAACTAAAATATGATGAAGGTTTATAAAATTCGGGCGCGGAAGCAAATATTTATATGATTTTTTACAAAAATAAAGACAGATTTTACCTATTCTTGAAATAGATATATTTGTTAAAACATTCATATTTATGCTTTAGGATCTACACTATGGATGGTTTTAAGCATTGTACATGCAAAAGTGACCAAAACGTAATACCAATCAGATAATAAACATTAAATTTTCGGGTGTCATTTTAATGAATACGTTGTATATTGTAAGCTACATGGGCTGAATTCTAGAATACCTACAAAACTTGAAATAGCAATTTTCTTGTTGCAATGTTTTTTTTTAGCTAAAATATGATATCGAATTATAAAATTCGGGCGCGGAAGCAAATATTTATATGATTTTTTACAAAAATAAAGTCAGATTTTATCTATTCTTGAAATGGATATTTTTGTTAAAACATTAATATTCATGCATTAGGATCTATACTATGGATGGTTTTAAGCATTGGAAATGCAAAAGGGACCAAAACGTGGTGCCAATCAGATAATAAACATTCAATTTTCGGGTGTCATTTTAATGAATGCGTTGTATATTGTAAGCTACATGGTCTAGATTCTAGAATACTTACCACACTTGAAATTTCAATTTTCTTGTTGCATCGTTTTCTTTTAGCTAAAATATGAAATAAAGTCAGATTTTACAAATTCTTGATATGGATATTTTTGTTAAAACATTCATATTCGTGTATAGGATCTATACTATGGCTTGTTTTAAGCATTGGACATGCAAAAGTGACCAAAACGTGGTACTACTCAGATAATAAACATTTAATTCTCGGGTGTCATTTTAATGAATACCTTGTATATTGTAGGCTACATGGGCTGGATTCTAGATCACCAACCAAACTTGAAATAGCAAAATTCTTGTTGCAATGTTTATGTTTAGGTAAAATATGATATAGAATTATAGAATTCGGGCGCGGAAGCAAATATTTATATGATTTTTTACAAATATAAAGGCAGATTTAACCTATTCTTGATATGAATATTTTTGTTAAAACATTCATATTCATACTTTAGGATTTATACTATGGATGGTTTTAAGCATTGGACATGCAAAAGTAACCAAAACGTGGTACCAATCGGATAATAAACATTCAATTTTCGGGTGTCATTTTAATGAATACGTTGTATATTGTAAGCTACATGGGCTGGATTCTAAAATACCTACAACACTTGAAATAGCAATTTTTTTTGTTGCAGTGTTTACTTATAGCTAAAAAATTATGAAGAATTATAAAATTCGGGCGCGGAAGCAAATATTTTGAAACAATTTCATTCGTTTCGCGGTTTTTTTATTTAAATCTTTTATATTTAACTAAACATACGACATCACTAGTGCGGCTGACTGCTTGAGAGGCGAGCGCGGTCGGTAGAGGAGTTGAGTTTCTGCAATCTGAGACAACGGACGTATTTTGATAGCGATTTGTTTGTTCTAAAAATTTTTATCTAAAGTTATTTTAGAAATCTTCGAGATTTTATTTAGAATATTCCTACTCCAGATTTTTTGTTTCACTGATTTTGGTGAGTAAAGTGATATTTTTATTTTTTTCGAACCTTTTGTTTTAAAGAAATATTTAGATAACCACGTGTTGTCAAAGCTTGCGAGGAAACCTCCTCAGCTTTTTTCTTTTTTTGTTATTATTTTTTTCCAAATTTCTCGTGTATCTTTCACAGGAAAGATTCATTTTTTATTAGTTTGCTTAATATTTTTCTTTTGATTACGATTTAGGTTATTTTTTATACTGCGGGATTTAGACAGTGCTCACGCTGATTTACTGTCGTAAGTAGAATTTGTATCGTTCCATTTTTATTTTTCTCTTTGTTTTTAGATGCCATTAGTTATCTTTTTATCGTTAATTATTTTTTTGGCAGCCAAAAAGTAAGAACAAATTTTACAAGTCCCGCAGTCAAAACGTTAGTTTTTGAAAACCTTTCAAGTCTGTTATATTCTTTCTTTCTCTTATTTTCTGGTCTTTTACAGCCTGGCCAGCTGATAGTTTTTATAAAAGTATTTGTAGTATGTTTTGTGCACAATTTTTTTTGTAAATAATAATTTTTGCATTTATTTATTGTTAAATAAATTATTTGTTCATTTTTTATTATAAAGATTTTTTTGAATTTTTGCCACGGCAAGTTATTTTTTGGGGTCAATTATCTGCTAAAAATTTTTATGTTTTATATTCCCTCCTGGTCCTGGATGGTCGAGGTTTGTTGGTAGCGGAGTGTGGAGGTCCAATCCAAGCTGAATAGTACTGCGAAACGTGCACACGTTCACAGTACCAACTTGCACACAGTACTGAGGCATCACGCACAAAAAAACAGCAGTTTGCATTACACAAGAACAACTCACGCAACCGCCAGACACGCTTAGTCCGGTGACACCACGCATTATCCTATATCCTGCTTTACGCTACTACACTGCTTGTGTCCGACATCCTGTGGCGCCGCTTAATACTAACACGAACAGTACACATTCCGTCGACAAGCCGAACCTCGGTACCAAGACGTCCAGCGACCCACTCCAACGACCTAGCCATTCCAGACCCATCGATATTTTGTTACCCCGCAAAAGGTATTTTCTTATTTTTTTGTAATAGGCAATAATTGTCCCCGTTAATTTCCTATTGTACTTTTACTAGCCGTAAATAAAATTAGTTTTATTTTCAATTTGTTATTTTCAGTGTTGTTGTGTCCACCATTTTCCTTTTGGCACAACTGGCGCCCATCCCTATTATTGTTATTACAAATATCTTAGTGACCCACGACCTAGCGATACCACGACCAATTCTGAGCTGTCGAGGTAAGTGTGTGACGCGTGATTTCTCTTTGGGAAATCACGGTAATTTTTTGAACATTATTTTTAAATTTCTGGCACACGTCACACAAATAATTTTGGCGCCCAGCGTGTGGCCCGTGGTTAATATTTTGTTGGTAATTTTTTTAAATTTTAAATTATTTTTCGTGGTTTTGCTTGGTCTTTTCTAAATCTCTCTTTACTCTTTTATTTTTATCTTTCTCTTTGCTTTTCTCTCTACATATTGTTATTTGGCACTAAAATTATTTTTTTTCAAAAATGTCACTTACCGTGGAACACATCCAATATCTACGAGGAGAGGAAATCAGTTACGAGCTCAAAATTCGAAATTGTTTCTATCCCGGATCAAATGAGGAAAATTTAAACATATTATGTGGATTAATCGAGATGGAAAGTATTGGGTAAACTACAGTTAATGCTGATTATTTTCCTGATCCCATCAATGACTCTCGGACATGTCTGGAAACACTTAAAGAGATGTCAGGTATGATTCAAAATTTTAATAGTAGAAATCGTTCTCATATAGAGCAATTTCAAGTTGATATAAATTCTCGTTTAGTTGCCTTGTATCTTCGTATTTCTCGTTTGCCTCAACATTTAAGTGGCGATCTTTTGAGATTGCTCTCTATGATAAAATCTGCCCTTTCTTCCATGTCCCGTGTAGTTGATACTATCCAGGTAGTAAATTTAATTGATTTTGATGAAATACCTTCCACTAATTCTTTTCCAACTACTTTATCTATCCCTATTGCCATGCTAAGTTCGTTCGATGATAGTTGCCAAAGCTTTTTGCAAAAATTGAATGCTATTAGATTTAGTAACGTAAATATTACCCCTACGGTATCGAATGTACATTCTGAAATTCCACCGACACGGCTACCACATCATCTACCAAGCAGTACTGTTTTACCTCGTTCCGCGACTTGCGATCATAAAAATTTAGTTGCACAAATGGAATATTACATTTGATGGAAATACCGGCCTTAATAGTTTTCTCGAAAATATCGACAGCACGGCTTATTCTCGTGGCGTCTCTCACGAACAATTATTTCGCCAAGCTGGTGACCTCTTTACCGGCCATGCTCTCGTTTGGTATCGCATGATACGCAACTCTATATCTTCTTGGTCGGAACTTGTTTCTAAACTTCGTTCTACCTTTTTACCTGCTAATTATGATCTAGCTCTTATGGATGAGATTCGGAATCGAACCCAAGCTTCTTGTGAGAAGGTAGAGACTTTTATTGCCATCATGGAAAACTTATTCTGTCGTTTAACTAAAACTCCTGACGAAAAACCAGGGTTAGTTACATTATTCGTAATTTACAACCGCATTTTCAGAGATTTTGTTCACTTCAAAATATTACCTCTCTCTCAGAATTGATTACTATTTGCAAGAGAATTGAAAACACTGAACTTAATGTGTCGCAGTTTAAAAATCCACCAACTCGTTCCTCACATACTTTAGAACCCGATCTTTCATTTCAAAGTAGTTCTAAATCATCCTGTAAATTGGATAGGAATTTTTCTCGTTCAGCCGTTGCAGTTGTAGGTCTAGGGCGTGTTCTTAGTTGTTGGAACTGTAATAGTACGGAACATCTTTATCCAAAATGTCCAAAGCCTCGTAATCTCTTTTGCTTTTCTTGTGGTAAAAGAAACGTTACCAAACTTGAATGCCCTATCTGTTCAAAAAACGTGTGCGGCGCCTCGGTCTTGCCAGCTGTCGAGGAAAACGCCACCCCAACGCTGGTAAAGTCGTTAGAAAAACCGACAGAGACGAGTGGTCTCAATGGTTAAACCAAGTCTCTAACTTTTTCACGAATAATGTCATTTCACCTATTTTTAATAAATCAAGTGATGATAACCGACCTTTCGTTACTATCTTCATTCACGGAGTACCTATGACAGCCTTAGTTGATTCGGGTGCTAATATTTCTATTGTAGGTGGTCGAGGCTATTTAATGCTAAAACATCTATTTTCTCTAAAACCTAGTGTTGTTCCTACCGTTTCAACTGCTGATGGTAAATCTCATCCAACCCTAGGCAACGTTTTTGTACTTTTCTCGTTGGGTAAAACGAGTAATCATTTTTCTTTTACTGTCGTTCCTTCTGTAAAACATCCTGTAATATTAGGTGTGGACTTTTGTCGTTGTTTTGGTCTTAAGTTAGACTTTTCTAAGTATTCGTGGCATGCCCAAAATTAAATTGCTTCTCTTAGTGGTGTTTCTAGCCGTGAAAACTTATCTTCCCGTCCTCAAGAAACTCTTCATTCCGTTGTTGCTGATTTTGAAAAGCTCGGATCTAGGACTCGGTTGTACCAATAAAATTCAACATGTTATTGATACTGTAACAGAGGGGTTGTGCAGTGAAGTACAAGCCCTCGTTGACGTACTGAATTATGCAGGACGGTTCAAAGAATGTAAGTTTATACTTACCTGTTCACTGCTGTCCTTCGTTGTTGCTGTACTCTGGGTAGGGGCGGGTGGAAGGTGAAAATGAGCACTTCAAAAGACACTACTCTTTAAGCTTCGACGTTTAATAATTTTTATTAAAAATTAAAAATTATAAAGTCCGATTTGCAATAACTTAAATACTAACAATAAATTTTAAAGTAAACTAAATGAACAAATCTACTGAAATTAAATTACTATTTATTATCCTAACCACGACCGTGATTTGCGACACCCGATGTGAGAATGCTCCCAAATTTTTGGTCTTCTACCAAGTCGAATCAAACTGCTGACATATCGCTTGGGAGTATTCCACCGTTTTTGCCAACTTATCGAATGTCATCGAACGGCGGAAGCCACCCAGTTACGTGCCAGCACTCTGTAGCGGATAGCGAGTTCAATCAACCACCTACGCTAACAATTTTTGCTAATTGAACTCACATCCGTTACACTATCTTCCCCTCTAAACTCGACTGTGAGTGGAATTTAAAGTCGAGTCTAGCTGAATTTCATTCAACTTGGTAGTGGTATACAAAAACAAACTAGACTATGGGCTGGCGCAGAATGTCGAGGTTAGCGGAAGAACCACTGGGTTGCTGAGCTACGGCTATTGGGAGACCCGGGTAGATTGGTGGAGGCTCGGTCTCCGCGACCTGGTTGGGGGTTTGTTGTCGTGCCAAGTTAATTAGGTATCGCGTAGTTAAGGTATTCCACAAACTGGCGAACAGGAACCATCTCCGAGGGGGTTGATCGGGAGTGACCGCCTTCCTTAAACTCAGTAGGTTTAACACTACGTTTGCTACGTACCTTATCAGCGCGTACAGAGTGTACAGAAGCATCAGAACCGAGAAAAGGTTTCCCATATATGATAAGAAACCCCACACTTCCGCTGCAGCACTCCATGCCATCTTGGCGAACTCGCTTTGGCTGAATACATTGGGCAAGTGGTAATCCTGGCTATCTACTTGAACTCCCGTGACCATTCTCGTGATTACGTTAGTTACGGCGCGTCGCTCCTGTGGGAACAAGAGTGTGCGTTGGAACTCTTCCATGTCCTGCTTACTGTACACTCCATTGGCGCTGATCGGGGCTATCTTCGTCATTGGCATTACGTCGCTGGGATCGTTAGCGTCGAGGACCATAGGATCGGGCTGCGTTCTTCTAAGTTCGGGGTCAATTTCGAACCATTTGCCTTCCAGGTGGAACATAACTGGCAATTTAGTTCTGCAGTCGACCTGCGTACCATGGTCCTGAATTATACGAGTGAGAGGGGCCATGAACTTGCTCTCATTCTTGTAAACTATTGGCAGCTCTTGATAGCAGAAGTCCGTTTTTCTGAAGTCTACTACTTTAGCACTGCAACGAATTATGTATAAAACTTCGCCCATCACTCGACCCATATGCCCGGCTGCTTCCTTCACGAGGCCGCTGACAATATCCGGCTTTTCTAAGGCTAGCATGATACGGTTTTTGAGGATGTTTTCACGTAGATGGCATCTCTTCATAATGGCGTCGTACACGAGCTCTCTAGCCTGTTGCTTGAAAGCGATCTCTAGGAACAGCAACTTACTGAGAACCTGTGCCATGATGTCGGTATTGTGGGTCACTCTTCTTGATTTCTGAAAATAGAAGCCAAGCGAGGATTCAAAGATAACTATCAATCTATTCTGCTCTGTACGCCATGCCCGCTGATGGCATAACAATTCAGCGGACAATAACCTCAAGGCGAAAACCGTATCATGGGCTTCTACCATGATGTACTTAGTGCCGGTACTGTTGATCTTTAGAATTGTGGCTGGACCTTCGTAGAGTACGTCCATACCTCGCTCAGAGCATCGGTCCAACTGGTCGGCTGCCCAGGTCACTTCACCTGTTACATCGTCAAAACAATAATTTTTGGAGTACATACATACTGTGCCTGTACGCAGTCGAACGGCATTTTCTTCGACGTCGGCAATGGCGAGATAGTCGAATAATTTGATGGTGATAGCGGCGCTAACGATCACGTCTTCGTACGTAATGCCATTAAGGGTGTATCGAACGCCGGAGCATTTCTCGCTGGGTTCTAGGCGTCCCTCCAGCGTCGTTGACACTTCAGTAGTTCCGTTTAAAGTCAAACTAGAGATAATTCCAGCTCCTAACCCTGAGAGATCTAAGCGTTGAAATTGGTGTGCTTCGGAACAGCTGTCGGCCTTTATGTAATGGACGTATCGGGCTAATCCGCCTGCTACTGCGCTGGTGTGTGAGTGCATGCCGCAATGCTCGATCAACTGCTGCACAATCACTAAGCAGCTATATACATGCACTTCTGTGTACCGTCGTTCTTGCAGTAACTGGATTTTCGTTGGGATCTCTTCTGAGCTGTTCTTCGGGTCACGACAAGGTTTAATATCTAACAGCGAGATCTTGGATACTTCCACTTCTGGGTCTGCGCAATCGAAAGCAATCAGTTCAGCCCATGAGTCTATTACAAATAATCTTAAAACTACAACAAAAACTACATATAACTTTAGCATTCTGATGAATAACTACTCTAATGTGATAGTCCTTTTGTAATTAGATCCGTGTGTTGCGGATCCACGAATGGTCAGCGACAGCTCTGTGGCTTCTAGTTGCGTATCGGGGCCGGGACGCTGTTTCCACGACGGTGTCAGTACTCGAGTTAGTGGTACTGGTGTCCGACAAACGACTTCTGTTCTGTGATTGATTATGGCTACCACTGGAAGACTGTAAAGTTGTATTGGCTCTACTCTCTGTAAATAAACTTTCATTAGTACTACTGCAGGTTGATTGTAAGGAATCCTGCGGGATAATCGGTTGAGAGGACCAAGGGATAATAGGGTTAATACCATCCGTATCTGCATTTTCAGTGGTCAACTCAATTGGCTCGGACGTATCGTCAAGTTTTAAGTCATCGGTCGTTAAATAACAAGGTTTTAATCGGTTCACATGCACCGTCATTTGTTTTCGTCCGAAAATTTCTTTAATTACCGCATTCACTTCTCGCATTTCAATGATACGATACGGACCTGACCATTTCTTAGCTAACTTAGCGCTAGTGCCGACCTTGACTGTTGGTGTAAACAGATATACACGGTCTCCCATTTGAAACTTGACACTAGCCGCTCGCTTATTAAAGTTACGGTGGACACGGTCAATGTTCTTGTCCAGCTGTTCTCTCGCTTTAGAGTGAGCTAACTTTAAACGTTGTAAGAATTCTGCTGCATAATTAGAGTCCGTATCGTATCTAGTGCGAAGAGGTCTCAAGAGGTCATCGAAAGGTAGTTCGATATCCCTTCCATACATTAAGAAAAATGGACTATCACCAAGCATTGCATGTGTACTACTACAAAAAGCTGATACAACGAATGGTAGCCATTCATCCCAATCCGTATGCTGCTCATTGATATAGTGTGAGAGCATATCTTTTAACGTTCGATGACTTCTCTCGAGACTTGCGTTTGTTTGCGGGTGGAAAGCGGTAGTATGCAAACGTTCGATTTTTAGTACGGTACAAATTTCTTTCATCAGTTTTGAGACGAAATTGGTCCCTAAGTCGGTCAGTAATTGTCTGGGCGTACCATGTCTTAAGATAATACCCTTGACAAACGTTTTCGCCACCGTTATAGAGTCTGGTCTTTTAGGGGAAATGCTTCTAGATAACGTGTAGCTGCATCTTGTACCGTTAGAATATATTTATTTCCAGCGCTAGTGGTTACAAGAGGACCAACAATATCCATTGCTATCCGCTCAAACGGTCGTGTTACCGACTGAAACTTTTTCAGTGGGGCAGGTCGTAAATGCGGTGACGTTTTCCTTTGCGAACATGATACGCATTTGCGCACGTATTCTTTTACATCGCGACGCAAGTGAGGCCAGAAAAATCGCGAATTAACTTTTTCGAACGTTTTCTCTGTGCCACCATGACCCGATAATGGAGAATCATGACACGCTTTCAAAATATTATTTCGAAACTTTAAAGGAATAACTAACTTGTCTTCGAAACGATCATCGTACGATTTTTTATAAATCAACCCGTCATCATCAAAGTAAAATTCACAATTTCCTTCTGAATTTATTTCGTCAGTGATACCTTTTATTTGATCATCGTCCCGTTGGGCCATTTTGATAGCGTCTCTATCCCATATCATCGGTTCATAATTAGTGCGAAATAAGATTTGTACAGGCTTAATGCGTGAAAGTGCGTCGGCATTGGTATGTTTATCTCCCGGACGATAATGAATTTCAAAGTCATGTTCCGAAAGTAATAATGACCATCTAATTAAACGATTTGTTGGCTCTGATGTTTTCATCAACCATTTCAGAGGTTGATGATCGGTATAAACAATGAATTTTTGACCATACAAATAACATCGAAAATGTTTTATTCCCCATACTAACGCTAAACACTCTCTTTCCGTTGTGCAATAATTTCGCTCGGCGGGCTTAAGCTGACGACTCGCATACGCAACCGGCATTTCATGTCCATCATGCTCTTGGCTTAAAACTACTCCAATTGCAAAAGCAGATGCATCCGGACATAAGATAAAAGGTTTGTTAAAGTCAGGATATTTTAATATCGGTGACTGAGTTAATAAATTTCTAAGGTGGATAAACGCCCCTTCCGCCTCATCAGACCATACAAATCTAGCATTCTTTTTCGTCAAAGTTGTGAGTGGAAAGGCTACTCTCGCGAAATTTGGAATAAATCGACGGTAAAAACCCACTAAGCCAAGAAATGCTCTGACTTCCGTGACGTCACGAGGTACTGGGAAGTCCTTCACTACTCTTATCTTTTCCGTATCAGGTTTCACGCCGTCTTTACTCACTATGTGACCCAGGTACTTGGTTTCATCGAGCATAAATTTGCATTTTGCTGGATTCAAAGTTAAATTTGCTTCTCGTAGCCGATCAAAAATTAATTTTAATCTCTCGATATGTTCATCTAAATTATCTGCGCTAAAGCAAATGATATCATCCAAATAGACAAAGCATTGGGTCACCGTCAAACCTGATAACACTGTGTACATCAGTCGCTGCCATGTACTCGGGCTATTTATCAAACCGAAAGGCATTCTGTTACATTCGTAATGGCCCCAAGGAACAGAGAATGCGGTTTTTTCTCTATCTCTCGGATCCATTTCTACTTGCCAATAGCCTTTAGTTAAATCGAGGGTGGTGAAACGAGCAGCTTTACCTAATTGATCCAAAGTATCTTGTAAATTTGGAATAGGGAAATAATCTCGTTTAGTTATTTTATTTAATTCGCGGTAATCAATACAAAATCTAAATGAACTTTCACCCTCAATTGATTTCTTTTCTACTAAAACTACAGGGGCGGAATATGGACTAATAGAAGGTTGTATGATTTTATTTTCTAACATTTCATCAATTAAATCTTTCATGACTTGGCGACGACTGAACGGTACACGATAAGGAGCTCTAGTGACCGGTATCTCAGTGCTCGTGAGTATACGGTGTGTCACCAGAGATGTCTTACTTAATGGTGTGTCTTTTAATTTAAAGATATCAGCATATTCATTTAAAAAGGATTGGAATTTATTTCGTTCGCCGATCGGTAAATGGTCTAAATTAAACTTATGAGGCTGACCTCCGCTCACAACATTTACGCTTCGATAATTTTCGACATCATTCTCTTCTTCTTCTACTGCCACTACTGCTATACCTAATGGTATTCGGGCTGACAACTTAACTTCGGTCGGACCTGTGTTTATAATATTTACAAATAAATTTGAATTTTGTTCTTTACGAAAGACAGTACGTGCTACTAAAACACCCGGTATATCAACCTCTGTGGGTTCAAGTACGTACGTCGCGTCTGGAATTCGCGTGTTCAGCATTATTTCACTCACAGCTGTGTGCCGCGCTGGTATTGTTACATGATACTTTGAACGTGCGACAAATCTTTTCAAATTACTACATTTAAATTTCTGAATGTTAACGCGCGTATTATTATTAATTATAATGGGTTCGTTCAAATGTGGTTCAATAGGTATGTTATCTTTTTCGGTCTGGGCGATCACAGAATCTATCGATACCAAATCACTACAAATGTTTATTTGATTGTGCTCCGTTACACAATCCGTACTACTTCTCTGAATTTTAGAATTCGTGATATCTACGCCTGTAACATTTTCTAACTGATTCGAACAGTTGTCCCTACTATTGGCACACTCGCTGCCTTCTACATTAGCATAAATTGTTATTATGCTATCGTCTGCATTTTTATTGTTCCTATCGATTTCTGACATAGATAGAACTTTACTATTAATTTTAAAAATGTTCTTACCAAAATCGATAACTACGTTACGCTGAATTAAAAAGTCTACTCCGATCAGTCCATCTGATGGTAAAAAGAGATCGTCCGGACATACTACAAAGCGATGCCTTATTTTTTCAGAATCAGTATTAATTTCAACATTGACGACTCCGTCACTACTCAACTGATTACCTGAAACATCTACTAAAACATCCTTTGATGGTAATATTGACCATTTATTTTCAGCGACTACTTTGCGTTTTAGTAATGAAACAGCGGCTCCTGAATCAACTAAAAATGTGTAATTTCGATCAGCTACCTTTAAAATTACTAACTTTGTTCTATCTCGGTCATAATCGGCGACCCGTGGAACTATGCATACTTTTCTACTTAATCTGTCTGACGTTGGGTCGTCGTCGAGACAGCCTTTAAGTTTAAAGGACAAGCTGAAGAATCGGCACGATGCCCTACCACGACACAGTTATAGCATAATGTCTGTTTTTGCTTCGGACATTTCTTTGAAATGTGATCTACACTGCCGCAGTTAAAGCAACGACCTTTCATAGCTAAATAACGCTGGTCTGTGCGTAAAGTTCCTGATTTTGAACTTTTCTTATTATTACGTACAGTTACGGTATTTCTGGGACTACTTGTCGCAGAAGGAGTGTCCGAATTTTTAGCCAACGTACGAATGTGCGATTTATGGGCGTCTGCTTTCGTTTCCCGAAACAAACGAGCGAGTACTTCCTCACAATGCTCAGCAATGGGCAGAGCTTCTTCTACTGTTTCGCAATGCTGTATGCGACATACTTCATTTGCTAGTCGTGTATCAAGGCCCTCAAGAAATTGTCTCATCATTAGAGTTTCGCGTTTTATTCTGTTCCGCAAACTTAGCATATTATTACCCCCAGAATTTGGATACAATTTTGCTGCTGCAATCTCTAACCTTAATGCGAATTTCCTTAACGATTCGTCTTTTTGGCGGTATAATTTTGAAAATTCTCTTTCGGCTACAGCGTGATCTACCTTTTTCCCAAATAAACTAATTAACCATTCGCGCATTTCTGAGATCGTACTCGGACGCTTGTCACCCGGCAAGGAGTAAAAACAGTGTTGCGCGTCACCTCTAAGTTTCAGTTTGATTGCGGTTACAATTTGATTGTTGTTCCATTGGTAACACTCTGCAACTGTTGCTACGTTATCTAAGAATGCTTCTAACTCTGGGCCACCGGAATACGTTTCAATGGTTTTAAGAGCGGACATTGAAGAAGGATCATTAAATACTGTAGTGACAGGTGGTGAACTAGCGTGTGAAGGGTGATCTGCGGATGGAATGGGCATTTCTTTGACATTATTGAAATAATTTGGCATATGGTAAGAGAACGGTTGGTAGCTTGGACCTGCCGAAAATCGTTGAACGTTAGGCGGGGGATACTGATAGAATTGGTGGGCAAATGGCATTGCGGTGGACGTGTGAGGGGGAGCGGTCGGATTCTCAATCGGTGAAACGATGGTGGTTATACTTGTACTCGCTGAAACGGTCGAGGGTGCTACTGTCGTGGTTATAGTGGTTGTTACCGGTACAATATCGTTCTGGCCCATTTTCGTTAATTAAGCGTTAAATTAATATAATTCAGTCGGTCTGTAATAATCTAGTTCTATTTAACTAGATCCTGTCCGCAGCGCCAGTTGTAACAGAGGGGTAGTGCAGTGAAGTACAAGCCCTCGTTGACGTACTGAATTATGCAGGACGGTTCAAAGAATGTAAGTTTATACTTACCTGTTCACTGCTGTCCTTCGTTGTTGCTGTACTCTGGGTAGGGGCGGGTGGAAGGTGAAAATGAGCACTTCAAAAGACACTACTCTTTAAGCTTCGACGTTTAATAATTTTTATTAAAAATTAAAAATTATAAAGTCCGATTTGCAATAACTTAAATACTAACAATAAATTTTAAAGTAAACTAAATGAACAAATCTACTGAAATTAAATTACTATTTATTATCCTAACCACGACCGTGATTTGCGACACCCGAAGTGAGAATGCTCGCAAATTTTTGGTCTTCTACCAAGTCGAATCAAACTGCTGACATATCGCTTGGGAGTATTCCACCGTTTTTGCCAACTTATCGAATGTCATCGAACGGCGGAAGCCACCCAGCCACGTGCCAGCACTCTGTAGCGGATAGCGAGTTCAATCAACCACCTACGCTAACAATTTTTGCTAATTGAACTCACATCCGTTACAATACTGGTGACGCGCTTCCCTTAAAACAGCGCCAATATCCTCTTTCTCCAGTTATGATGGAGTTCGTTAATAAAGAACTGGACAAAATGTTGGAATTAGGAGTGGTTCGTCCATCTGTGAGTCCGTGGTCTAGTCCAATATTACTTGTCAAAAAGAAATCGGGAGAATATCGGCTATGTTTTGATGGTCGGAAACTTAATTCGGTTACACGTAAGGATAGCTATCCCTTGCCTCGCGTAGATTACATGTTAAGTAAGCTGGGTAATGCAAAGTTTCTGTGTTCTGTTGATCTAAAGAGTGCATTTTGGCAAATTCCTTTATCGGCTTCGTCTAAAGAAAAAACCGCTTTCTCTGTACCAGGTCGCGGTCTGTTTGAGTTCGTTCAAATGCCATTCGGTCTTTGTAATGCCCCTCAAACTCTTCAAAGACTAATGGATGAAGTTTTCGGTCCAGAATTAGACCCAAACGTTTTTGTTTACCTGGACGATTTAATTATCGCTACTTCTTCTTTTGAAGAACATATCGTTATTCTCTATAAAGTTTTAGATCGCCTCAAAGCGGCCGGTTTCACTGTAAATGTCAAGAAATGCGAATTTTTTTTACCTTCTCTCAAATACCTTGGTTTTGTTGTCGATCAACACGGTCTTCGCACTGATCCCGATAAGGTATCTGCTATTGCAAATCTTCCTAGACCTAATACCGTAACCGAAGTGCGTAGGACTTTAGGTTTATTCTCGTGGTACAGGATATTTGTACCAAACTTTGCCTCTATGTCAGCTGTAATTTCGGACCTTACTAAAGGTAAAGGTAAAAAGTCCACCATTTCTTGGACGTCAGCTGCTGACGAAGCTTTTAATCAATTAAAAGATGCGCTAATATCTGCCCCAACTTTTGCTAGCCCTGATTATAGTAAACCTATTAAGCCTTTTAAGATCTATACTGACGCTTCCAATTATGGACTTGGAGCTGTGCTTACACAGATTGGCGATGATAATGAGGAACATCCTATTTCATATGCAAGTCGTACTTTGAATAAAGCTGAGAAAAATTATTCAGTTACGGAAAAAGAATGTCTTGCCGTAATTTTCGGTATCTTAAAATTTCGTTCTTTTATCGAAGGGCTTCATTTCGAAGTTATTACTGACCACTACTCTCTTTTGTGGCTGCTTCGCATGCAGGATCCGCATGGAAGATTAGCTCGCTGGTCGGTACAATTACAACAATTTGACTTTAGCATCACTCACCGCCCTGGCAAACTCCATGAATTACCTGATGCTCTACCTAGGTGTCCTCTGGAGGTTTGTGTCATCGACAATAAGACTTTTTTAAATACCCGGGACAATTGGTATTGTCGAATGCGTGAAAAGGTAGTTTTAAGTCCAAACGACTATCCGGACTGGCGCGTGGAAAATAATTTTTTGTACAAAAACATCTTATCTCCCTATTCCCTTTCTTCTAATTTGTCTACATGGAAATTAGTTGTACCCCGGGTGTTTCGTAAAGAAATTGTCTCACGATGTCACGATGATACAACTGCCGCTCATTTTGGAATCTTTAAAACTTTTCACCGTGTTGCATCAGAATATTACTGGCCTAAGATGCATCATTTTATTGCCGGTTATGTAAAACGTTGCAAGACTTGTTTGTCTCAAAAAGTTCCTCAAATCCCTCCACCTGGTTTAATGGGCAGGGAAAAGATTATAAAGTTTCCTTGGCAAGCTATCTCCGTTGATCTTATGGGACCATTACCTCCTTCGTCAGCTGGAAATCGCTATATTTTAGTAGTGACCGATTGGTTTTCCAGATTTGTCATTGTTCACCCTATGCGTGAAGCTAACGCTCCAAAAATTTGTAAAATTTTAGAGGAAAATGTTTTTCTCTTATTTGGTGTACCACAAATTGTTATGTGCGATAATGGAACTCAGTTCGTCTCTAAATTATTTACAGATCTTATCGCTAAATATAAAATACCTAAATTATGGTATAACGCCAAGTTTCACCCCCAGGTGAATTTTGTTGAGCGTACCAATCGGGTAATTAAAACAGCTATTAGGTCTTATCTCGACAATAATCATCGTGCTTGGGATAAAAATCTTCAAGCCATCGCTCAGGCCGTTCGTACGAGTGTGCACGAAGTTACTCGATTTACTCCAGCTTTCCTTACTTTTGGTAGGCATGTTCCAGTTTCAGGAAACTTTTACCGTTCTTTACCTGACAATATTTGTTCCTATTCCCCAGCTGATTATGGCAACTCATTATCAGAGATTTCTGAATTTTTCTTAATCGTTCAATACCGTATTCATCAAGCTTATGAGCACAACGCGAAATATTATAATAAACATCGTCGTCAGCTCGAATTTGATGAAGGTGATCTAGTTTATCGTAGAAATCGAGTTTTATCTGTTGGTTCTAGATGTTTCTCTTCGGCTCTAGCACCTCGTTATGTCGAAAGCAAGGTTTTTCGGAAACTATCTCCTCTCGCGTATCACCTTCACGATACCGACGGAACTGATGCTGGCATCTACCACATAAAGGACCTTAAACCTGCACCTACTGTCCCCGATGATCCTGACACAACTTTTGATGATTCCGTTACGTCATCATCCTTTTTGAAGGGGGGGCAGTGAAACGATTTCATTCGTTTCGCGGTTTTTTTATTTAAATCTTTTATATTTAACTAAACATACGACATCTCTAGTGCGGCTGACTTTTTGATAGCGATTTGTTTGTTCTAAAATTTTTTATCTGAAATTATTTAAAAAATCTTCGAGATTTTATTTAAAATATTCCTACTCCAGATTTTTTATTTCACTGATTTTGGTGAGTAAAGTGATATTTTTATTTTATTCGAACCTTTTGTTTTAAAGAAATATTTAGATAACCACGTGTTGTCAAAGCTTGCGAGGAAACCTCCTCAACTTTTTCTTTTTTTGTTATTATTATTTTCCAAATTTCTCGTGTATCTTTCACAGGAAAGATTCATTTTTTATTAGTTTGCTTAATATTTTTCTTTTGAATACGATTTAGGTTATTTTTTATACTGTGGGATTTAGACAGAGCTCACGCTGATTTACTGTCGTAAGTAGAACTTGTATCGTTCCATTTTTATTTTTCTCTTTGTTTTTGGATGCCATTAGTTACCTTTTTATCGAATTTTGTTTGTTCTCCGGGAAAGTGAGTTTTTAAAAAGAATTAAAATTACAACGGGTCTAATCTACGTTCTTTATTCGTGTTAGAAGTACAAAAGACAAGATACATAACATGTACAGGCTGTTTTATAATATTCGTTATCTCTACAAGGAGGTTTCATGTTCATGTTGATAGTAGGCAGATTGTGTTTCTTAACTCCTCCGGCCTTAGATGAGAACTATGGGGTTTTAGCCACAAAGTTCGATGAAAATGACATATTTGGGGGTGCAGACGTTGAAGCCTCGATGTTCCTTGGCTGTAGTATTCTGGACTTCCTTCTTTTATTAACAAAATATAGTATTATACATACAAAGCAAATAATTATGAAACAATACAAAACAATGGTAAAAATACTTATTCTATTATAATAAATGGGTTCATTATTTATTTCTTTTAGATTGTTCTTATGTTTACTAATAAGGGAAAATATGTGATCTGTGTCATCTAGGTTTACAGAATCTAACTTGAATGTTTTAAAATTAAAAATGTCTTTATCACTAAAATTGTTCGAAAGGAGTATATTGGGTAAATTCATGTTTTTGAAATTTGTTTTTTGGGACTGATATGTTTTGAGCACGGAATCTTTCACTTTCACTTCACATTCACTATTTAGTTCAAGGAGGTAGCTGCCAAATAGAGGGATGTTGTCGACGTTTTTGCCGCATCTTTGGGTGGCTACGATGCTGTTCGGGGCGATGATGATCCATTGATGTCCTTCGATTTTTCGGATGGTGGTGTTTGGAATATTGACGGCTATTTGTTTGCAATTAGTGGAATTTTTTTATGTAATTCAATAGTTGAACTTCGCATGGGGTGTCGGCATTTATTGTTGCTGTATGCGCCTCATAACACAGGAACTCCTCTGGGGTAATTTCCTGGCATTTGGTCTCGAAGAATGCGTAAGCATGCTCATTGGAAGCAAGGAATTTATTTCGGGGTATAATGGTTTTAAATATATTCTGATGTGGGGTTGGTAAAGGATATAGATGATAGTAGGTGAAGCTTTCAGTTTCGACTATTGGAATTTCGATTAAAAATGTGATTTGATTATTTTTACTAAAACTTTTGATTTCAATAATTTTTTCAAAAAAAAGAAGATTTTCTAAAGATGGTTCAAATGGGAATTTATTGTCGTTTAAAAGTTTATTTATTTGAATAATTTCTGATAGTAAATCCTTTGGTTCAATGATTGAATTATGACAGGTGTTAAGTTTCGAAAAGGAAATAGCCACTTCAATTTTTTCTAATAAATCGTAAATAATTTGTAGGCTTGTTATGTATTGAGTAAGGACGGTTTGGAGGAAAAAGCAATTAGCTGTTTCAACTCTTTTTATGTATGTACTATTTATGAATTTTTCTAATTCGTTAATTTTGGAATTAAGAGATTGTTGATTTTTTGAAAGAATTTTTACATTGTTGTCAAATTTTGAAATTGAAGTTTGTAAGATAGTTATTTGATCATCCATTATAGTTTTAAATTTATTTTGATTGTTTGTCAGCCTTGATATAGCTTTATCGTATTTTTCATCATCGTTTTGATCGAGATTGCCAGTTATGGCTTTTATTACGGATCCGAGACCATCGATTATACCTCTCTTTTTTCTGTGCGATACTGGGTTTAGTTGTTGAATTTGTAATGACACTTTATCTTCCAAAATTTTTGTAATTTGATAATTTTCTTTATTTTGTTTTGAGGTTTGAATTTCACGTTTTATTTTTGAGAAGGAATTACGTAAGTTATTATACTCACTTATGATATCTGTAATATCGTAAATTTGTACGAAAGTCCATTGATCTGTTTTAATCTGAGCATGTCCAAGTTTTAATGGTAACAGTCCGGGGTTGTTGTTTAGGTTGTGGAATTTTGGGATTTCGAGAGTTGCGGTGGTGATGATGAGGGTAAGGGATCTGAAACAGGTGGTTGTCTCAGTTCTTTTATATGTATAATTTCTACCTTATTCTTTTTCTTTTCATTGCAAATTTCAACTTTATTTTTGTCCAAAAGTTTGGTTATTTTAAATGGTCCTAAAAATTTCAATGACTTTTTACTTCTATTTAAAGGATTTTGTTTATAAACGGTTTGTCCTATTTTAAAAGCGTAATTTGTATCACCGTGGGTGTTATGTTTCGTTATTATCTTCTTTTTATCGGAATGTAGTTTATCAGAGACTTCTTGATAAACATGTTTTAATTTGTCTTTATGATTCTGAATGTAATCGTTGTAAAAGGAATTGGGAAGGAATATTTCGTTTGGATTTCTGGAATTTGTGTGTCCGAATGCTAATTCAAAGGGGGTGTAATTTGTAGCGCTGTGAATAGAGTTATTGTAGCCAATTATTGCGTATTGCATTTGATCGGTGTTATCATCCGGATACATTTCTTTTAGAATTCTTAGATGTTCGATTATTGTTGAATGAAATCGTTCTACAATGGAATTTGATTCGTGATGTAAAGGGGTGGTAAAATGGACATTAATTTTATGCAATTTTAAAAGTTCTTTGGTTGTGTTGTTACTGAACTGTTTACCGTTATCCAAAATTAAATTTTCGGGTATGCCAAATGAAGCAAAATATTTTATTAAACATTACTAGTATGAATAGCAGTTTTTCCTTCTATGAAAATAGCTTGTGCGAATTTTGTAAAGGCATCTACAAGAGTGAGATAATTTTTATTATCAAACATAAAGATATCTACGTGTATTATCTGAAAAGGTCGTGAGGCTGTTTCAGTAAGCATGAGCGGGACATATGGTTTTTTCCTAGCATATTTCGCTCTTTGACAAATTTCACATGCGTTTATAAAATTTGTTGTTGTTGTTTTCATATGTTTCCAATAATAATTTCTTTTAAGATATTCGAAAGTTTCATTAATGCCTCTATGGTTAGTACTACCTTCGTGATGATTTTTTATAAGCAAAATTTGTTCTTCTTTGTCAGTTACGGTGTTAATAATTTTAGTGCATTTAATTAATTTCGGACCTTTCATTGAAAATTTATCTAAATAGACTTTTGAAAAATCGCGGAAAAGTTTATCAGTGTGAAAATAGAGATGATAAATATTTTTTGAGTCAGTATAGTCTCTTAAGAATTCAAATATAAATTGGTGATTATTTTGTTCCGGTAATTTGATTTTAATAATTTTTTGATGTTCATAATTGTTATGTGTAATTGAAGGTTTGTTATATATATGAGGAAAAACGTGGATCTGATTTGTTTTATTGTTTATAATTTCGTCTAATATTGTTATGCCGGTGTTTGTATTGTCATTCTCAGTGGAGTGTTGTGTAATAGATTCAGAGTCTGTGTCTACGCCTATGTCTTCGTTATCAATATTTTGTTGAGGATTAGTATTTGTAGTGTTTGGAGGTTTGATTTGGATGTTGGATAAGATTTTGATTTTTGGTTTAGTCGGTTTACTAGTGGAAGGTTGGGGATGCAATTCATTTTTGTCAGGTGTAAAATTTTCAGCAAGATTTCTAAAATATTCGATAATGTCGTTATTAATTTCGCCGGGATTATTAATTGTGGATTCTGTTTCAATGGCATTTAATTTTATTCTAGAAAGACAGTCTGCGTTGGTGTTAAATTTTCCTTTTTTGTATTGTATGTCATAGTCGTATTCTTCTAACTTTAATCGCCATCTAACAAGTTTGGAATTTGGTTCTTTAATATTAAATAGCCAAGTAAGAGGACGGTGGTCAGTCATTATTGTGAACTTTCTACCATAAAGATACGGACGGAAATGCTTACAAGCCCAAACTATCGCTAATAGTTCTTTTTCGATAGCGGAGTAGCGTGTCTCAGTATCATTCAAAGTTCTAGATGCATAAGCTATAGGTTTGTCACGTGAAATTTCGCCTTGCGAAAGAACGGCACCTATTGCGAAATCGCTGGCGTCTGTCGTTAGTACAAAAGGTTTGTCAAAATCAGGGTACTGTAATATGGGATCGTTTGTAAGTAGTTCTTTACATGTATTAAAACTGTCTATGAATTCTTTGTCGTGAATAATTTTGGCGTCTTTTTTCAAACATTTGGTCATGGGTTTCGTTATTTTTGCAAAGTCTTTGATGAAACGTCTATAGTAACCTAGTAATCCTAAAAAGCTTTTAATTTCTTTTGGTGTTCGAGGTACGGGGAAATTTTTGATTGCCGAAATTTTATCTGGGTTAGGTTTTACACCATCTGAGGTAATTACATGTCCTAAATATTGAACAGTTTTTTGAAGAAATTCGCTTTTGTCAAGTTGAATTTTGAAGTTACTGATTCGTAAACGATTAAATACTGATTTTAGTCTTTCAATATGCTCCTGAAGGGATGAACTAAAAATAATGATATCATCAAGATATACTAAACATGTCTCGTGCTGAAGGCCGCGAAGAACATTGTCCATAACTCGTTGAAATGTTGATGGGGAGTTTTTTAAACCGAATGGCATGCGTTTAAATTCATAATGCCCGCCTTCTACAGAAAATGCAGTTTTTTGAATATCATTAGGATTTACTTCTATCTGATGGAAACCGCTAGCTAGGTCTAACGTCGAAAAGTAAGTTGCTTTGCCAAGTTTGTCAAGTATGTCAGAAATGTTTGGTAATGGGTACTTGTCGTCAATGGTTTGTTCATTCAATTTTCGGTAGTCTATAACTACGCGCCACTTCTTCTTACCAGAAGCGTCGAGTTTTTTCGGGACTATCCAGATAGGACTGGACCAAGGGGATACGCTGTCTTGTATTATACCTTCCTCAAGCATTTTATTAATTTGAGACTTGACTTCGTTTTTGTGAATTTCGGGGAATCGATATGATTTTACATGAATTGGTGTATCGTCTTTCAATTTAATTTTGTGTGTTATTTCGTTCGAAAAACTCAAAGGTGTTTTCTCGCAATAAAATATATCTCTATATTCGAAACATAATTTTCTAATTGATTCTTTTTCTTCTTTATTACAATGATCTATTCTAATATTTTTTAAATTTTGTTTTAAAAGATTATCGTATTCTATATCGGGTTCTTCATCAATTTCCATTTTTTCAACAAAATTAATTTCCATAGGGTCTAAAGGTTCAATTTCTAATGGTTCTAATATGTTTATCTGAACAGGGTTCTCGTTAATATTTGTTAATGTAGTTATAGCAAAATTGTGTGAAACGTTTACAACTGCTTTTGGCATTTGTACGCCATTTTCAAAATTTGTATGATCTAAAATTCCTATACCGTTTCTCATTTTAACAGGTAATTTTACTACAAATGACGATCGAGGTGGTACAATAATGGAATGTAAAAGGACTGAATTATTATGGACTTTTGTTTCGTTGTAGGGATTGAAAATTATGGGTATAACGGCATATGGTATGGTTAGTTGTTTGTTTGTGACGTTTACATTTGCGTTTAGTTGTCTTAAAAGATCAACACCGATGAGGCCATCGTATTTGTTACTGAATTTAAACAAATAGAATTTATGAGTTTCGGGAATATTAAAAATTTCGAAAATAGGGATTTCTGCAACTTCATTGTGGTATGATACGTTATGTGCTGTTTGAATATTAAAATTTTGATTATAAATGTAATTTGGATAAAATGTGTATGCTAATTCCGGATTTATTAAACTTTTAGTGCTACCAGTATCTATCAAAAAATTGGCATTTAATTCGGGGATATATATGTGGGGCAAATTTGCTTTTATTGTGTTTAATTGTACTACGTCTGATTGTTGGCATTGTTGGTCATAGGAAAATTTACATTTGATTCAGCATTGTTGATAACGGGTTCTTCATACGTGATGTTATCATCATTGTTGTAATAGGAATCGTCGTAAGTTAAAGTGTGTGAATAGTCATAATACGTGTCATATTCATAGTCTACGGGATTGTTCTCATAGGTTTCATATTCGGTGTTATAGGATATGTCTTGGGAAGTTTGGGGTGATTGTTCGGTGTCAGACTGGATATTTTGATTAAATAATTGGGTTGATGTGAACGTTTTTTGAGGGTTACTTCTTCTGGAATTGATTGATGAGGTGTCCATCGGTTCGGGTTTAAATGGTTGGGGTTGATTTGGACGTGTAAAATTTTGTTGGAAATTAGGACGGAAGGTATTTTGTTGTATATTTGGACGTGAGAAATTCTGTGGGAAATTTACTGGTCTCTGGATATGTTGAAATGTAGGTGGACGCATTTGGATTTGTGGTTGTCTTTGTGCATAATGCACGGGTCTGTAATTGGGTTGAGTAGTATTTTGGAAAGGATTCATTTTTGAAGGTAAATGCAATGTAGGACGTTGTTGAGAGATTTGGTAATTTGGTGTAGGAATTGGATTTGGTCGGTATTGGTAATTTTGGCTATAATTGGACGTTATTTGTTGCCTGGCTGGTAAAATTCTATGATCGGGTTTAAAATTTGATTGTGAGTTTATTGAACTTTGCCTCTGTGTAGAATAGAGGAAATTTTCTTCTTCAATAACTAAACTCATCGCTTTCTCTAAACTGTCAGGGTTCCGTAATCTGATGTTTGTTTGTATGTTAGGTGGTAAGCCGCGAATAAATGTTTTTAATGCTAAATCATTATAATTTTCTTGTTTTATCTTTCTTTCTTCAGCAGTGATTTCGAAACTATTTAATTTAGACATAATTAAGCTACGTGACTCTTGACATCTCATACCAAAATTATAGGGTGGTTCATTTTTATTTGGACGAAGCGATATCAAATCCTGAACTAGACAATCAATGTTTCTTTGATCTCCAAAACTTAATCTTAGAGCATTTTTTACTTCTTCCCATGTACTGAGTTCTGTACGGGATCCAATTAAAATAAGAGCTCTGCCTGTTAATTTTCCTAATATAGCTCTTACAAGAAAATTGTTTAATGTTATGTTTGTATGAGTTCCAAAAGTATTAATTAAATTTTGACAAGAATCAAGAAATATATTAAATGTGTGGGGATTGCCTTCATAGTGTGGAATCGAATCTATATACAATCTTAAGAGTTGGTAATTGACTGGGGCTGTTATTTGGGGTTGAGCTTGGGTAAGTGGTGGTGACATTTCTGTATCTGTGTCTCCCAAATTAAATTGAGTTAGTATTTCAGATAAGTTTAGGATGTCGTTATTAGACATAAATATTTCGGTTGTGGCTTATTTTAAATTATTTTTATTCTAGTTGAAACTGTTGCTAAGGTATGTGGGAATAGTTTTGTATAGGATATGAGCTTTGTTTGTACTTACATAAATATTTCTATTTTCTTTCTTCTTAACCTAATGCCTATAGGTTTGGACGATTTTGTTCCTCTCCCAGGTCTTCCTAGTCTAAGGTCTGGCTACGGCGATGCTGTCCTTCACCAGGTCTGGCTTTGGCGATGCTGTCCTCCACCAAAACGTTGTATTTTCTTCTTCCTAAGACTCGTCTCCCGATTTCGGCTGCTGGGCTCGTGGTAAACCGATATGCGCTCGATTTTCACTCCCGTACCGAAATGTGATACTCGATTAACTGTTGAGACAGAAATTACCCGTTCGATACGAATAATTTCGAGTATCCTACCGACTGCGCCAATTTTGTTTGTTCTCCGGGAAAGTGAGTTTTTAAAAAGAATTAAAATTACAACGGGTCTAATCTACGTTCTTTATTCGTGTTAGAAGTACAAAAGACAAGATACATAACATGTACAGGCTGTTTTATAATATTCGTTATCTCTACAAGGAGGTTTCATGTTCATATTGATAGTAGGCAGATTGTGTTTCTTAACTATCGTTAATTATTTTTTTGGCAGCCAAAAAGTAAGAAATAAATTTTACTAGTCCCGCAGTCAAAACGTTAGTTTTTGAAAACCTTTCAAGTCTGTTATATTCTTTCTTTCTCTTATTTTCTGATCTTTTACAGCCTGGCCAGCTTATAGTTTTTATAAAAGTATTTGTAGTATTTTTTGTGCACAATTTTTTTTTGTAAATAATAATTTTTTCATTTATTTATTGTTAAATAAATTATTTGTTCATTTTTTATTATAAAGATTTTTTTGTATTTTTGCTACGGCAAGTTATTTTTTGGGGTCAATTATCTGCTAAAAACTTTTATGTTTTATATTCCCTCCTGGTCCTGGATGGTCGAGGTTTGTTGGTAGTGGAGTGTGGAGGTCCAATCCAAGCTGAATAGTACTGCGACACGTGCACACGTACACAGTACCAACTTACACACAGTACTCAGGCATCACGCACAAAAAAACAGCAGTTTGCATTACACAAGAACAACTCACGCAACCGCCAGACACGCTTAGTTCGGTGACACCACGCATTATCCTGTATCCTGCTTTACGCTACTACACTGCTTGTGTCCGACATCCTGTGGCGCCGCTTAATACTAACACGAACAGTACACATTCCGTCGACAAGCCGAACCTCGGTACCAAGACGTCCAGGGACCCACTCCAACGACCTAGCCATTCCAGACCCATCGATATTTTGTTACCCCGCAAAAGGTATTTTCTTATTTTTTTGTAATAGGCAATAATTGTCCCCGTTAATTTCCTATTGTACTTTTACTAGCCGTAAATAAAATTAGTTTTATTTTCAATTTGTTATTTTCAGTGTTGTTGTGTCCACCATTTTCCTTTTGGCACAACTGGCGCCCATCCCTATTATTGTTATTACAAATATCTTAGTGACCCACGACCTAGCGCTACCACGACCAATTCTGAGCTGTCGAAGTAAGTGTGTGACGCGTGATTTCTCTTTGGGAAATCACGGCAATTTTTTGAACATTATTTTTAAATTTCTGGCACACGTCACAATTTATATGATTTTTTTACAAAAATAAAGTCAGATTTTACCTATTCTTGATATGGATATTTTTGCAAAAACTTTCATATTCATGCTTTATGATATATACTATGGCTGGTTTTAAGCATTGGACATGCAAAAGTGACCAAAACGTGGTACCAATCAGATAATAAACATTCTATGTTCTGGTGTCATTATAATGAATACGTTGTATATTGTAAGCTACATGGGCTAGATTCTAGAATACCATCCACACTTGAAATAGCAATTTTCTTGTTGCAATGTTTTCTTTTAGCTAAAATATGATGAAGAATTATAAAATTCGGGCGCGCAAGCAAATATTTATATGATTTTTGCAAAAATAATGTCAGATATTACCTTTTCTTGATAAATACGTTTTATAATGTAAGCTACATGGGCCGGATTCTAGAATACCTACCACATTTGAAATAGCAATTTTCTTGTTGCAATATTTTCTTTTAGCTAAATAATAATGAAAAATTATAAAATTCAGGCGCGGAAGCAAATAATTATATGATTTTTTACAGAATTAAAGTAAGATTTTACTTATTATTGAAATGGATATTTTTGTTAAAACATTCATATTCGTGCTTTAGGATCTATACTAAGGATGGCTTTAAGCATTGGACATGCAAAAGTAACCAACACGTGGTACCAATCGGATAATAAACATTTAATTTTTGGTTGTCGTTTTAATGAATAAGTTGTATATTGTAAGCCACATGGGCTGGATTCTAGAATACCTAGCACACTTGAAATAGCAATTTTCTTGTTGCAATATTTCCTTTTATCTAAAGTATGATGAAGAATTATAAAATTCGAGCGCGGAAGCAAATATTTACATGATTCTTTACAAAAATAAAGTCAGATTTTGCCTATTCTTGATGAATACGTTGCATATTGTAAGCTACATGGGCTGCATTCTAGAATACCTACCACACTTGAAAGAGTAAATTTCTTGTTGCAATGTTTTCTTTTAGCTAAAAACTTAGGAAGAATTATAAAATTCGGGCGCGGAAGCAAATGTTTATATGGTTTTTTACAAAATTAAAGTTAGATTTCACCTATTCTTGAAATGGATATTTTTGTTAAAACATTCATATTCGTGCTTTAGGATCTACACTATGGATCGTTTTAAGCATTGGACATGCAAAAGTGACCAAAACGTGGTACCAATCAGATAATAAGAATTTAATTTTCGGGTGTCATTTTAATGAATACGTTGTATTTTGTAAGCTACATGGGCTGGATTCTATAAATACCTACCACACTTGAAATAGCGATTTTCTTGTTGCAATGTTTTCTTTTAGCTAAAATATGATAAAGAATTATAAAATTCAGGCGCATAAGCAAATATTTATATGATTTTTTTCAAAAAAGAAGTCAGATTTTCCTTATTCTTGAAAAGGATATTTTTGTTAAAACATTCATATTCATGCTTTAGGATCTATACTATGGATAATTTTAGCATTAGACATGCAAAAGTAAACAAAACGTGGTACCAATTAGATAATAAACTTTAAATTTTCGGGTGTTATTTTAATGAATACGTTGTATATTGTAAGCTACATGGGTTGGATTCTAGAATAAGTACCACACTTGAAATAGCAATTTTCTTGTTGGAATGTTTTCTTTTAGCTAAAATATGATGAAGAATTATAAAATTCGGGAGCGGAAGTAAATATTTATATGATTTTTTACAAAAATAAAGTCAGATTTTACCTATTCTTGATGAATACGTTGTATATTGTAAGCTACGTGGGTTGGATTCTAGATAACCTACCACACTTGAAATAGCAATTTTCTTGTTGGAATGATTTCTTTTAGCTAAAATATGATGAAGAATTATAAAATTCGGGAGTGGAAGCAAATATTTATATGATTTTTTCAAAAATAAAGAAAGATTGTACCTATTCTTGATGAATACGTAGTATATTGTAAGCTACATGGTCTGGATTCTAGAATACTTACCACTCTTGAAATAGCAATTTTCTTGTTGCAATGTTTTCTTTTAGCTAAAATATGATAAAGAATTTGTAAAATTCGGGGGCGGAAGCAAATATTTATATGATTTTTTACAAAAATAAAGTCAGATTTTACCTGTTCTTGATGAATACGTTGTATATTATAAGCTACATGGGTTGGATTCTAGATTACCTACCACACTTGAAATAGCAATTTTCTTGTTGCAATGTTTTCTTTTAGCTAAAAAGTTTGCTGATCAAGGACTGTGTGTCTCCTCTGTCAACTGCACTTTTCCATATTTTTAACCTTAGTGTAAAGACTAGTACGTTTCCCAATGTATGGAAAATATCAAGTATTACTCCGTTACATAAATCTGGTGAGGCAAGTAATATTTCTAATTATCGCCCAATAGCTATTTTATCTAATTTTAGCAAAATTTTTGAAAAAATTATTTACAATACCATATATCCATCTATAAAACAATATATATCTCCTTACCAACATGGTTTCGTTGTAAAACGATCTACTTCCACCAATCTCATGTACTTTACGCAACGAGTTTCTGCTGTTCTTGATACTAACGGGCAAGTTGACTGTATTTACACAGACTTTGCTAAGGCTTTTGACAGACTAGATCACGACATCTTGATCAGTAAACTACAATCTTTTTCTTTCTCTTCTTCTTTCATTGATCTTATTTCTTCCTATTTATTTCATCGTGAATTGTTTGTGAATTTTAAAGGCTTCAAATCGCGTACTTTCTTTGCGTTCCTCAGGGCTCTAACCTTGGGCCACTACTATTTTTACTTTTCATTAATGACATCACGAATATCCTCCACTGTGACAAACTATTATTCGCGGACGACTTAAAAATTTTCTATTCAGTTTCTACTATTAATGACTGTATTGTTCTTCAAAATGATTTGAATAATTTATATCATTGGTGTACTAGTAACAACTTACAGTTAAATCTCAATAAATGTACTGTTATGTCATTCTCCAGGAAAATTGTTTCACTGAGGTATGATTATTCAATAAATACAGTCATTTTAAGTCGCTCTGAAATAATAAAAGATTTAGGTGTCCTATTTGACCGTAAGCTCACATTTATTAACCACATTCATGACATCTATAATTCCGCTCTGCGTATGTTAGGTTTCGTTATAAGAAATACTAAAGATTTTCATAACATTACAGCTATCTTTGCACTTTATTATGCTTATGTAAGATCCAAGCTTGAATACTGTAGTGTTATTTGGAGCCCTACTCATGAAATACATCAAGACCTTTTGGAATCTGTACAGAAAAAATTTTTGAAGTACATTTACTTTAAAGTTAAGGGTAACTACCCTGAGCGCCACTTTCCTTATTCTCGTTTATGTTGTATGTTCAATTTCAAAACCCTATACGAACGTAGAGAAAACTATTCCATTCTTCACTTATATAAACTTATTAACAATCATATTGACGATCCTTTATGCCTTTCTATGATCAACTTCCACTCTCGTACTATCTCCACCAGACTTCTATCCACCTTCTATCTTCCTTACAGTCGCACTAACCTATTAAAGTCTTCACCTCTTTATCGAATGTGTCACTTATATAACAATAAATTTTCTCATTTAGACATTTTTCTTTTAAATTATACATCTTTTTCAAAATTTCTTAAAAATAGTTAACTTTTATATTTGTGTTTAATGTATCTATATTTTTCTATTTTCTATTTGTATCATTCTATGTACCTCTCTACCCTCGTCTGGGCTTAGCCTGTTTGGGTAGTTCATATTTAAATAAATAAATAAATAAATAAATAAAAATGATGAAAAATTATAAAATTCGGGCCCGGAAGCAAATTTTTATATAATTTTTTACAAAATTAAAGTCAGATTTACCTATTCTTAATGAATATATTGTATATTGTAAGCTACATGAGCTAGATTCTAGAATACCTACCACACTTGGAATAAAAATTAGATATATTAGAATAAAGATTAGAAAATTCGGGCGCGGAAGCAAATATTTATATGATTTTTTACAAAAATATAGTCAGATTTTAGCTTTTCTTGATGAATACGTTGTATATTGTAGAAATAGATTGGCACCACGTATCCATAGTATTGATCCTAAAGCATGAATATGAATGTTTTACAAAAATATCCATATCAAGAATAGGTACAATCTGAATTTATTTTTCTAAAAATCATATAAATATTTGCTTCCGCGCCCGAATTTTATAATTCTTCATCATATTTTAGCTAAAAGAAAACATTGCAACAAGAAAATTGCTATTTTAAGTGTGGTAGGTATTCTAAAATCCAGCCCATGTAGCTTACAATATACAACGTATTCATTAAAATGACACCCAAAAATTAAATGTTTATCATCTGATTGGTACCACGTTTTGGTCACTTCTGCATGTCCAATGCTAACATTATCCATAGTATAGATCCTAAAGCATGAATATGAATGTTTTACAAAAATATCCTTTTCAAGAATAAGTAATATCTGACTTTATTTTTGTAATAAATCATAAAAATATTTGCTTCCGCGCCCGAATTTTATAATTCTTCATTATATTTTAGCGAAAGGAAAACATTGCAACAAGAAATTTGCTATTTTAAGTGTGGTAGGTATTCTAGAATCCAGCCCATGTAGCTTACAATATACAACGTATTCATTAAAATGACACCCGAAAATTGAATGTTTGTAATCTGATTGGTACCAAGTTTTGGTCACTTTTGCATGTCCAATGCTAAAATTATCCATAGTATAGATTCGAAAACATGAATATGAATGTTTTAACAAAAAAATCCGTTTTAAGAATAGGTAAAATCTGACTTTATTTTTGTATAAAAATCATATAAATGTTTGCTTCCGCGCTCGAATTTTATAATTCTTCATTATATTTTACCTACAAGAAAACATTGTAACAAGATAATAAAGCATGAATATAAATATTTTAACAAAAATATCCATTTAAAGAATAGGTAAAATCTGATTTTATTTTTGTAAAAAATAATATAAATATTTGCTTCCGCGCTCGAACTTTATAATTCTTTATCATATTTTAGCTAAAAGAAAACATTGCAACCAGAAAATTGCTATTTCAAGTGTGGTAGGTATTTTAGAATCCAGCCCATGTAGCTTACAATATACAACGTATTCATTAAAAAGACACCCGAATATTAAATGTTTTTTATCTGATTGGTACTAAGTTTTGGTCACTTTTGCATGTCCAATGCTAAAATTATCCATAGTATAGATCCTAAAGCATGAATATGAATGTTTTACAAAAATATCCATTTGAAGAATAGGTAAAATCTGACATTATTTTTGTAAAAAATCATATAAATATTTGCTTCCGCGCCCAACTTTTACAATAATTTATCATATTTAAGCTAAAAGAAAACATTGCAACAATAAAATTGCTATTTCAAGTGTGGTAGGTATTCTGGAATCCTGCCCATGTAGCTTACAATATACAACGTATTCATCAAGAATAGGTAAAATCTGAATCTATGTTTCTAAAAAATCATATAAATATTTGCTTCCGCGTCCGAATTTTATAATTCTTCTTCATATTTTAGCTATATTAGCTAAAAGAAAACATTGCAACGAGAAAATTCCATTTCAAGTGTGGTATTGATTCTAAAATCCGGCCCATGTAGCTTACAATATAAACGTATTTATTAGAATGACATGTGTCTTGTATATTTATTTAAAATTTGGACGTTTCGGGCTAAATTCGCCCATCATCAGCTACAAATATTATAAAATTGTTACATGATATGATTATAAAATATTTTACAACTCACCAAATTGTTGTTAATGTGTTACAGAATGTTTCATGTGTTACAGTGATATATAATTAATTTGTGGAAAATAATTCTTTCCCAAATTTAAATTATAATTGTATCATTGTCGTTGAAAGAGAGAGTACATGATGTTAACATCATGACAGCAGAAGAAACTCTGAATAACACGCATTTGTGGCAAAACAAGTGATTTTACAGTTGCGCACGCAGGGAGAAAGGGGTAAAGAAGATAATACATAAAGATGAAGAAATATGGAAAAATATTTTTATTGCTGTTAATTTATTATATTTTTTATAAATTGAACGTTGTTATTGTAGTCGGTTTTGTAATTTAAAGTATTATGATTGTTAATGGTTATATGGCAAGTTTCAAATAAAAGTCTGGGATTTTTAAATTTTACTTTTTCTAAATTTTTACATTTTGAAAATCAATTATGTGACCAATACGGCTTATATGCTTGGATAAAGCACTGTGCTCCGGATTGTTTTTATTGCAATGATATTTATGTTGATAAACTCTTTTTCCTAATATTTGCAAAGTTTCGCCTATATAAACTTTGTTACATGTGTTACAAGTGATTTGGTAAACGACATCTTGTTGTGTATTTGTATCTATTTTGTCTTTGAGCGGAGTGTAAAGAAAATTTGTAGTACTTAAATTGTTATTTGGAATCTATATATTAGAATTATTAAATTTTTTTGCATTGATTTATTAATTTTATTATCAAAGGGTACAGTTGCATATATTATTTTCTCTTGAGGGTGGTTGCTCTCTAGTTCATCTATCTCTAATGGCGTAGTTTGAATGGTATTATGTTTCTTCAGTCTGATGCTAATGTGTTTTTGTAAAAAACGATGGGGTAACTATTATTTTGAAGAATATTGTACATGTAGTTGTTATTTTGTTGGTGATACATTGAATGAGATAGTGAAATGGCCCTGTCTACTCATGAGTTTATAACACTTATTTTATATTTAAGATTTGTGTGTGAATTAAAATTGAGGTATCGTCCTGAAGCAGTGGGTTTGATGTACCAGTTAGTGAGGATTTTGTTATCTTTTCTAATTACAGTGGTATCAAGGAAGTGTATATGATTATTAATTTCCATTTCTAAGGTGAATTTGTAACCCTTCCTCGATGAGGATAGGAGTGACAAAAATATTTAATATGGGGTTCTTTGTCAGACTGGAGACGGAACAAGTACTAGGAGATGGAGATTGAATTAAACAGAAATACTCACGTTTGAATATATAAACAAATAAATATAATGTATATTGTTGACTGTACACTTTCGATGATAATGTATATTGTTGACTGTACACTTTCGATGTTACTCACACTTCTATTGCCGTTTATCACTACTATCTCCTATTCATTACCTTACTCTATATATACAAAAGACACAAGTGCTAAGTCAGCAAATATTAGCTTTACCTTACTCAATATTATTTATGTATTACATCCATTTCCTATTTACTTAATTGGTGCCACTAGAATGTGCTGACTTAGACTTGTTACATTCCTCCCGACTTCGAGAAATTTGCTTCCTGTAAGGAGCACAATTTCCAGAAGCACTTACTTATCCTAAACTTAATGTCTCTACATGATCACTTTGTTATTTCTCTCCCAGTTGTCTGCATCGTAGCACAACACCACACATATAAATTGTTCACTTTGGTGTCCACTTCCCGTCTTGAATGATAATGAAATGCCGCGCTGTGCCACTTGACCTTGCCGTTCAATTTTTTTGTGTTTATGATGACAACAGATTTCTTGCTGACCCCGGGTATCCATCGCTTTTCTGATCTGTAGCTCCTTGGTCTTCATGCTGGTTGTGCTGGGACGTGATCAGTCTTAATCTAAGCTAACTAACGTTGGTGAAACCATCCTGGTTGTGTGCTTGGTTCTCTAGGGGGCGCACTAAGTGTTACAACCCCAGGTATACCCCCATCTTTATCGCGGTTTATATTTAATACTTCAAACTCTTGTCCTTGGTTGTTTGACGCGTTCTGCAGTGGTGATTATTCAGAACTAGGTGCGTCAACGCGTTCCAGAGACAAGCAACTATACTAATAGTGCATCCCATTGTTCTATATAAATTAAATCCATTTATTATGGCGTCCAACAAATATTTAAAAATTTTGAAAATTGTATAAACCCCAATAAAGCCTGACATAAACATACCTATACTGAAGAACCAACCCCACATTTGTTTAGCCGTAGACACTGCCAAGCTTCTGAGATCACCTTTCGAGAAAAGGTCTAGAGTTGATAGGCCCTGGTCTACCGTATCTCGTCCTACTACCTTTTTCGTTATTATATTTGCTATGGCTTGTCGTTCTAGCCCGAAAATTAACGCATCTTGAGCCGATTTTATCTCTTTTTTTGAGTAGATGCCTATGTCGTACAGAGGTTTGAATGTGAACTTTGGTTCTTGCTGTACCTCCAACATTTCTGGCTCGATACCCTGTGTTAGATGCGGGCTGAACCCAAGCCACTTATCTTCCACGAAGTACAGGGCTGGTGCTAGATGACTGCAATCTATCTGTTCGGCTTTGTCTTGCAGGATGTGTGTTAATGGAGTCATGAACATTTCTTCCTCATCCGCAAATATGGGTAGTTCGTTGTAGCATTCTTCTACTTTCCGAATTTTCACTACCCTTGGTGTACATTGCATAATGTGGATGACTTCGCCCATGACTCGCCCTACGTACCCTAACTTATTTTTAATAAGGGTGCTTACTGCATTTGGAGCTAAGGGAGCTAGTAACAGTCGATTTCGCAACATGTCTCGCTCGAGTAGACAATGCCTGTGAATTACGTCACTATACATGTCTCTCATTTCTCTTTTGAAGGATTGTTCAACGTAAAGGAATTTAGTATTCAGATATGCTAATAAATTTACATTTTTTGGATTTGGAACCCCGTTGACTAAATATTTAATACCAAAGTCTTTTTTAAATGCAACTTTTGGGTGTGCGGTGAGCCAAACTTCGTTGTTACAAATGTTTGTTCTCTCCAATAATCTTACTGCGAAAATCTTTTCTCCTTCCTCGACTACCACATACCTTTTACTGTCCCCAAATTTTGATTTTTCTGTGGATACTAGGCTCACATCTCCTTCAAAAATTAGTGACATACTGCTGCCATCGCACTGCCCTGTCGCGACTCGTTCCCACACTGTTTCTCCTATTTCAGTATCCATGCAGTAACCACTTAAAAACTTACACACTACATCACCTTTTAAACTAATCGAATTAGATTCTAATTTGACAGTCGCCGAGTAATCCTTTAGTGTGATTTTTACAGTTGCTTGTACCGCAACACCTTCCCATGATACTCCATTTTCAATAAACGATCCTCCGGTGCATTTCCCGGAAATATCTAACCTCCCTGCCAAAGTTAGTGAGGCTGAGATTGTTCCATTACTTAAGAGTTTATTTATAACTGAGTTTCCCAGCCCCTTATACATTTTTGTACGATGCATCAGGCGACATTCTTCCGGACCAACTTCATGGATGTATGTAAGAAGCCCTTGTTGAACGGAAGACGTGTGACTGTGCATCCCGCAGTGCTGAATTAACCGTGTAACCTCTACCAGACAAGTGTACACTTGGACGTTGCGAAATTCGTCTTCTTGTAATATCTGGACGTTGGCGCGAAATTCATTGTACCCTTTATCTAAATCTGGGCATTCGGCTACGTGTTTTAGCGAGATGGTCGTTATATTTGTATTCGGTCCCCTGAAGTTGAATCCGATTAGCGCGTATGCCGCACTAATAAGACTGCAAATTATCCACACAACCGGGATGGACTGCATCTGTAATTTAAAAACATTATCGTCCTGATGGTTGTATCCAGGGATAGTCTGGTGCTGGACCCTTGCTACGTGTATGGTATGGAGTGGTGGGAGTTTGTGGTAGAGCTGGCTGTTGTTCTTCAATTCGGCTTAATTCCTGTAATAAAAGTTCATAATGGTGAAGGTTATTATTTGGATTCGCTACTCTTGCTTTCTCCGGTTCCTTTGGTAGAGTTGGAGTTGTCTCTTTGTTATCCTCGTCCTTTGGAACTTCTGCTTTATAATGTTTAAGGCGATTAACGTGAACTTTGAGAATTTTGCCTGATTTATTATCTTTAATTTTATAATTTACGGGACCCAGTACTTCAATTATAAAGTACGGCCCTGTCCATGGTTTGGCTAGCTTGCGTGACGTTCCTACCTGTATTGCTGCGTCATGTAAATATACTGCATCTCCAACATTAAATTTTGTTGATATCGTGTTTTTATTAAATTGCCTATGTACTGTCTCAGTCGCTTGTGCTAAATGTTGTTTTACTTTTGTGAATGCGAACTGTAATCTTTGTCTTAGTTCTGATGCGTAATTGTCCTCGTAGTCGTAACGTAATGTTGTGGTCTGGTTATATCATCGTATGGTAACTCAATGTCTCGTCCGTGCATTAAAAAAAATGGCGTCTCTTTCGTGCTGTTATGAACGCTACTTCTGTACGCTAATAAAACATATGGTAACCAATCGTCCCAGTCAGTTTGATCGTGCTTAACAAAATGTGACAAAATATCTTTAAATACGCGCTGACTTCGTTCTAGCACTCCATTTGTTTGAGGTCTATAGGTAGTTGTTTGAATTTTTTCGGTTCTGAAAATAGTGCATACTTCTTTAAATACTTGTGACGTAAAATTTGCTCCTAAATCTGTTAATAATTGTCTTGGGGCTCCGTGTCTTGCTATATTTTCTTGTGCTAAAATTTTTGCGATTGTACTAGCTTTCTGATCTTTTATCGCGAATGCTTCCGGGTATTTTGTGAAATGATCCTGGAATGTTAAGATATATTTATTACCTTTCAAAGTAGTCGTTAATGGACCTACAACATCCATTGATACTCTTTGCATTAGGACCGAAATTTCTTGAAACTTTTGTAGTGGTGCTGGTTTGTGATGCGGAGATGTTTTTCTTTCATTGCATGAGTGACATTTGCTGCAGAAATTTTCAATGTCCTTGCTCATGTTGTTCCAGTAAAATTTTTCTTTGATTCTTTTGTTCGTCTTTTCGTAGCCCTGATGTCCGGCATATGGTAGGCTATGATAATCGTGCATCACTTGGAATTTCATTGACGTTGGTACCACGAGTTTATGATGTCTCTCGTCTCCGGTTTTTTCTTTAAACAACAAGCCCTCGGTGTCCGTAAAAAATCCATCTTTGGTCTTCATTTGCTTTATATCTTTATCTGTCTGTTGTTTTGTAAGTATAGTATGCCTGTCCCATACGGGTTCGTAGCTTTGAATTTCGGTATTAATCATATTTACTGGTATTCGTGATAATACGTCAGCATTAATATGTTTTTTTCCCGGTCTATGTATAACTTCGAAATCGTGTTCACTTAAGGTTAGTGCCCACCTGGCTAGCCGTGAATTGTCACCCTTAAATGTCATCAACCATTTCAGTGGCTTGTGGTCCGTTATGACAGTAAATTTGCGGCCATATAGATAACATCGGAAGTGCTTTACACCCCAACATACTGCTAGACATTCCCATTCTGATGTTGTATAGTTTCTTTCGGCAGGCTGTAATTGTCGACTAGCGAATGCTATCGGTCTCTCGTACCCTCAAATCTTTTGACTTAGAATGGCACTAATTGCTGTGCCACTGGCATCCGTTGACACGATAAATCCTTTTGAAAAATCTGGATGAGCTTACACTGAATCTGAGCATAGGGCATTTTTTAATTTTTCATACGCTTGCTGACACTTTTCGTTTCAATTAAATTCTTTATCTTTCTTTATTAATTCGGTTAAAGGTTTCGCGGTTTCCGCGAAATTATGAATAAAACGTCTGTAAAATCCCACAAGCCCCGTGAAAGCCCTTACTTCTTTTACATTTCTAGGTTTTGGATAATTTTGAATAATTGAAATTTTGTCGTTATCTGGTTTTATCCCTTCTCCTGTTATAATGTGACCTAAATATTTTGTTTCTGACTTCAAAAATTTACATTTGCTTGGTTGTAATTTCAAACTTGCTTGACGTAATTTATCAAAAATTTCTCTTAATCGATGTAAATGCTCTTGTATTCCTCCCCCATTAAATACAATGATATCATTCAGATAAACCAAACATTTCTCACCTTGCAACCCTGCTAAGATACTATTCATCAGTCTCTGGAATGTGCTGGGTGCATTCGCTAGACCAAACGCCATTTTTGTAAACTGATAATGTCCTCCGTCAGTTGTGAACGCTGTTTTTTCTTTGTCCTGCTCATCTAATTGTACTTGCCAGTATCCAAAAGCCAAATCTAAGGTGGTAAACATATTAGCGTTCCCTAATTGATCCAAAGTCTCCTGCATATTGGCAACAGGGAAATAGTTCCTTTTTGTAACCTTATTTAACCCTCTAAAATCTATACACACTCTAATTTTCTTTTCGCCATTCTCTGATTTCTTAGGTACCATGACAACTGGCGCTGACCATGGCGAATCCGATGGCTCTATTACCCCTGCATCCAGCATTTTCCTTATTTCCTTCTTAAGTGGTTCTTTTTGGCTAAAAGGAACCCGGTATGGTGTTTTTGCAATCGGTTGCACGTCCCCTGTAATTATTCTGTGTTTCACCTTATGTGTGCACCCCAATTTCGTATCTTCCCAGTGAAATATATCTTCGTACTCTTCTAATAACATCAACAATTCCTGTTGCACCTCGTGAGGCAGGTAATCTAACTCTAGTTGATCTTCGATCTTTTTCCTATCACTATTTCTTTGAACTGCGTTTATCTGAACCTTGTATGACTCATTGTCTAATCCTCATTCCGGTTCATTGAGCCATACTTCCGCATTACCTATGATCGTATTTTTACGAATTATAATCTCTTTGCTTGTTATGTTAATTAATTTTACGGGTATCTCTTTTTCTGCCTTTGTAAGGATTCTTGCCGCCATTAACCCGTGAATTTTGATTTCTTCTGGTTCCATTATGATCTCACCCCCAGGGTAAATTAAGTTCTGTATGGCAGTACACATAAATTCGCAATTAGGTAAAATTCTTTCTGTGTACTTTAATCTAACTATCCCAATTTTCCGTGTAGGTGATCTTCCTTGTTTCAATGTACCAATCTCTACTTTGCAACTTTCTGCGTTTACCTTTAATGACGTTGCTTTATCTCGTCTATTTTTTAAAGCGTTATCCACATCGCCCTGACCTACATCAACTATGTCATGCGGCCTTGTAGCGATATTGTTTTTTGTTGACATTACCTTTGCTGTTGTCAGCATTTCTTTTGCTTTGCTGTCTGTTATCAATGGAATACTTGTGTTACCTATTATAACTTCGTTAGAGTAATAATTTATACTAGCCTCATACTGTTTGAGAAAATCACGGCCTAAAATACCGTCGGCTTCTAATTTTAATTTTTCCGAACAAACAACACACTTGAACTTAATATTTACCTTATTAACTAATTCGCCGCCTAAGATAGAAGTTAATGTTCCGATGCTTTCTGATTTTATTTGTTGCCCCTTAACAACTCTACTTTTAACTAATGAAACTGCCGATCCCGTATCTACTAAAAGTTTTACTGATTTATTATTTACTGATGCTAATACCAAATTTGGAATATAATTATTATTTTTTTCGATTTGAGTGATTACTATGGGTTTATTTTGATTTGAGTTATCTAGTACCTCCCGCGGTGGGGCGTCTGCGAGAGGGGCTACTCGTTTAAATGATGACTGTTATTTGTTTGATAGCGTGAATTTTGTTCATACCTTTGTTGATTTTCCTTAAATCTGTTGTTGCCGTAGTATCTCGTATCTTGGTTTGCCGGTTGATTCCTGTATCTGTTTAGGTAACCGCCATTACTTCTATGAAACTGGTATTGACGGCTGTTATTGTATATTTTCTCTCTACACCCTATAGCAATATGGCCTGGTTTTCCACACTTCCAACATGTCCTTCTTTCTCTTTGCTTGCAGTCTCTTTTAAAATGGTCAGTGGCCCCACAAGTGTAACATTTTTTTTCTATTTTTGGTGGATTCTCCGATTTCTATTTGTCCTATTCTTTCACGTAGGATTTCCATTTCCTCTCTTTCTGCCATCATCACGGCGTCGTCAAATAACAAGTTTCCTGTGCGTCCATTATTGCCCGTATATATCTTTTTATTTCCATTTTTAACCCTGTTTTAAATTGATGCATACATAGTTTATCTACGAAATTCTGTTCCACGCCTCCTTGTTGCAATAATTCTCTGTTTAGTTGCCGTAACCACTGAGCGAATTGTTGTACAGTTTCGTTAGGTGTTTGTGTACAGTTAGATAAGTCATTGTAAATTTGTCCCGGTAATCGTTTTTTTGAAAATCTGTCTAGAAAATGTTGCGCGAATTCTTTCAGTGATAGAGTTTTACTGTGAAGTTCTGGGTTGTTCATGTACAGTTCGAAAGCCTGGCCTGTTAGTCTTATTCGCACCAGATCAACTGTGTCTTAGTCTGTCCATTCCTCAATGTCTTTTTGTATTTTAACTTTTGCAAAATATTCTTCCGGATTTTTCCCGCAAAATTCATCCAAAACATTTGCTGCCGTACTGAACTTTATTTTTGATATGTTGAAGCGACTCTGTAACTCTTTGATTACCTTTACCGAATTTTCCTCGTTTGCCATATTTTGTTTATGATGTTATCTGACAACTTCTAATACATGTTGTTCCACGAGTGAACCCCGAAAGGTTACTCTAATCTGACAAAAAAAAATCCCGAACCGCTGCCACCAATTTGTAACCCTTCCTCGATGAGGATAGGATTGACAAAAATATTTAATATGGGGTTCTTTGTCAGACTGGAGACGGAACAAGTACTAGGAGATGGAGATTGAATTAAACAGAAATACTCACGTTTGAATATATAAACAAATAAATATAAAGTATATTGTTGACTGTGCACTTTCGATGATAATGTATATTGTTGACTGTACACTTTCGATGTTACTCACACTTCTATTGCCGTTTATCACTACTATCTCCTATTCATTACCTTACTCTATATATACAAAAGACACAAGTGCTAAGTCAGCAAATATTAGCTTTACCTTACCCAATATTATTTATGTATTACATCCATTTCCTATTTACTTAATTGGTGCCACTAGAATGTGCTGACTTAGACTTGTTACAAATTTAATACGAGGGTGGAATTTATTAAACTCATTCAGAATATCATCAACAATATCAGTTGGTGCTATTACTACACAGTCATCAACATAACGTTTGTAATATATAATATTCCAATTGCTATTGGAGAAGACTGTTTCTTCTAAATTTTGTAAGATAAGTTCAGCCAATGAGCTGCTAATGCTAGCACCTATGGGTGAGCCATCTTGTTGAAAATAAATTTGTTTATTGAAAGTGAATACTGAAGATTCAAAACATAATTTGATACCTTCGATAAACTGGTCTTTATTTAAATCGGTTTGTGGATCGATTGAAGGCCATAATTCTGCCAAACAATCTATGACTAAATGTTGGGGGATAGATGGGTAGAGAGCAACAACATCAAGAGAAAAGATACAGCAGTTGGAGGGTATGTTAAGTTGAGAGATGTCATTTACAAAATCAAAAGAATTTTTGATAACTGTTTCTGAAACAGCAGTGACTTTATTAATAGTGTTATTTAAAAATTTAGAAAGAAGGTATGTAAGAGTATTTATTGTAGATGTTATTTGGCGTAAAGGGATATTATCTTTATGTATTTTTGGCTGCATGTATATTCTACCCAATGATGGATGCTGTAAGTAGGTATAATCGGCGGTTTCTGGCCCACTTTCGCTTCCGGTCTTGGTGTTAAGCTAGTGTTCGCACGCCTAAGTTGTATGCAACCCACATGCCTGTGTTGCGCTGTGTGCTGCTGTTGTTCTGTTGAATTTTATTTTATCTATGCAACCCACATGCGTTGTGTGTGTGTTTGTGTGTGTATGTGTGTATTGTTCAGATAAATAATACAGATCTCACTCATGCAACCCTCTCCCTCCGACCCTGCCGCCCTCTCCCTCCGCCCCTGCCTCCAACTTCCTCTGCCCCTGCCACCCTCTCTATCTCTCTATCTTTTATATTTATTTATGTGGGACAACAACAATTAGAATGATTTATATTTGTACACAATTCAAAATTACAATTGTTTATATATATTTTTATTTTATTTATTATATTTTTTTAAACAGAGTACGCTTTATCACAGTAAAATCTGCTGAGATACATGGTAAAAGTATACATGCCACCCTTTCTATCTCTCTATCTTTTATATTTATTTCTATGGAACAACAACAATTAGAATGATTTATATCTGTACACAATTCAAAACTACAATTGTTTATATACATTTTTATTTTATTTATTATATTTTTTAAAACAGAGCACGCTTTATCACAATAAAATCTGCTGAGATACATGTTAAAAGTATACAATGTCCTTATGCGACTATCCCTATGCCTGATGTCTCGTACTTATAAGAACGCTGAGTGTGTGTGTTTGTGAGGTGTAAATAAATCTGTAAAAAAGTAAAAATTTAAATAATACAATATTTTTTCTTTTAATAAATAGTACATACCTTTTCTCCCTTGTTCATTATTATTGTCTGGCACATTCTTTTTTATTGCATGATGTATATAATTCACATTCGCAATTGTGACAACGATAGTAGTCTTGTGGTATAGTTTCTAATTTATGTAAATTTATATTATGACATTCTTTTTTATAAAAATATACAAATCTGGGCTCAGTAACCCAAGTTCTATCTATAGAATTTTCTCGAAAACAATATTCACATAATTTCAAAGGTCCCACGTCCATAATTCGTTCATCTGCTAGCCAAGCATGGTTTAAACAATAAAATACGATTTCATAGCAATACCGGGCGTCATCGTTTGAATCTTGTGGTATTCCACATATTGGATATAAATTATTTGTACTTGATACTTCATTGTTTTGTAGACTCATGATTGTGACTACCAAAAAAAAAAGAAAAATATATTTATTTATACTCACATGCTATCGAGTTGTCCATCTTACAAACTTTGAATCGTTGATAAATTAATTTTTATATTGGTTTGGTTTTTTTATAGTTTAAAACCATGATTTCCTTCAAAATAGTTATTTTTACATATTTTCTTTGTTTTAAACAATGATAAGTTAATTTTAATATTGGTTTGGTTTTTTTAATCTACATAGGTTTACCAATATTTCCTTTTTTTATATTTTTTATCTATATGATTATTTTTTGTTGTATTTTACTTAACATTTTTTATATTTTTTCAAATATTAACTAAATACAAAAATAATATCACCCAATCACAATAGTTGTTATAAAAACCAATCAGAATAGTTTTTATTATAACCAATAAAAAAACTACTGATATTTGGTACGACCAATATAAAATAGGATAGATAAAAATATTTTGTATAAAAGATACTTTTCTATGAATTTTTGTAGATATTGTTCAACATACAATATACAAAGCAAGTAGAAAATATTCCAATGTAAGCATACTTATAAATATTAAATTGCTAATATATTTTAATGAAATATTTAATTATTTTAGATTAGTATGAAACAGCTCAGTGAAAAGAAATCTCAAAGAAGTACTGGAATGGGAATGAATAAAAAAAAACTAAACACTCCTAAAAATACCAAAAAAAACATTACCATCAAAGTGTTTGAAATATCTTCATGTTAACAATAAAGAAAATATAGAGCCCAGTTATCAGCAGACACATAAAGAATCTGTAAATTCACGAGACCAAAAACAAAAACTAGAACAAGGACAACTACAACAGTCTAATATTACTTTTTTCAACAATGAGGGTTTTGTGTCAACTATTTTAAATTTTCAACAAATGAATAAAAATAATAGAAAATTTTTATTGGAATACAAACATTCATTAAATTCAGAATTAAATAAGTGGATAAGCGTAGGGTTTGATCCAACTAAAAATTTTAAAATTGTTGTAAGACTTTCAAATACAAATTATTCTAATATATTTTGTTTTAGTTTAACAGACTGGTTAGAATTTTGTCATTTAAAAAACATTATTCTAAGTTACTTTTATAATCAAAGTAATATTGAATATCGCAATTTAAAAGAACATCACTTAATATTTGATAGTGTTAATTATATAAAATTATTATTTATAAAATGGTATGGTGAAAATATATGTCTGAATTTAGAATCTGTTGAAAATTTATTTAGATTGTCAGATGTCATGAATAATTATATAAATGTTTTACAACATTTAAACTTTTATAATTATTATTTAGATAGAATTGGTACGACATACTTGTTAGCGAAAAGTAAAACAGAAACTATTAATAATATTATTATGACAGAATCTATATATAGTATTTATAGCATTGCTATGAAAGAATTTTTACAGGAATATTTCGATATTATAGAAGACATTGTATTATATTAATATATATTTATATATTGTTTTATTTATTAAGTATATAAATAGTATTTATTAACTAAAATTACTGAAATGTAATATTATTTATTAACTTGTAAATAATAAATAAAAAATTAAATTGTGTTTTTATTTTATCTATTATGCATTCATGACACAATGTAAACACACAAGATACAAGAAACCACAAAAATGATATATATAGATATACCTAAATATATATATATATATATATATATATATATATATAATATATATATATATATATATATATATATATATATATATATATATATATATATTTAAATACACAATTGAATTTCACGACAAAAAAATGTTGTCATTTGACGTAATTAGTTCGTCTTTTAAAAAACGTATATTTTGTGGGCGAATTATGAACACAGATGATATTATTGATCCAACAACATTTTTAAATCAGTGTTTATTTATTTTAATAAACAAAGTGGGTGAATTTATGTTTCAATGGAAATCAAATGTGAAATTGAATTGTGAGCTTGCGTGTGAATATCTAATTAAAAAATGTGATACTGAGATAACTACACATATTTATCATAACTGTAAGATGGGGTATATTTGTCTAAGTGATGATTTTACTGAATGGTTTGAACGAAATGTAAAACAACCCATTTTAAATCAAATGTCAGAATTCCAAGAACGTGACAGTGGCAAAACTTTGAAACGAATTCTTTATTTACAAGTAAGTTTTTTCAAATTTTTTTATAATATTTTTTATTATTAAAATATTTAATTTTTACAGGTGAATGTAAATAAATACGATCCTACAAACTGTGGTGGTTCTTCGTATATAGAACTACCGCTAAATATAAAAAATAAGCATGCTGTTATTAATGTAAAAAACAGTGACAATAAGTGTTTTGTATGGTCACTTCTTTCCGCTATGTATCCAGCAAAAAAACATAATGATCGTGTGTCTAAATATTCTAAAAAGCATGTTGAAATTTTTAATTTAAAAAACATACATTTTCCTATGACTTTGAAAAACATTGAAAAATTTGAAAAACAAAATAAAATTTCGATTAATGTTTACGGTTTAGATTATGATATGAAATTAAAATTATATGTTGTTGTTGGATCATAACATTTCACGAAAAATAAGCTAGACAATCATTTTAATCTTTTATATTGGAAAAAAGATAATATGGGACATTACGCTTGGATAAAATCACTTTCTCGTCTTTTATCATCTCAAGTATCTAAAAATTAAAAAAAAAAACATTTATTTGTGAGAGATGTCTTCAATATTTTGGTACTGAAGCTATTTTAAAACAACATGAAAAAGATTGTATGAATTTCGACGCTGTTAAAATTGAAATGCCAAATGAGGATAATAAATGGTTTAAATTTAAAAATTTTATGTTCAAAGAGCGTCATCCTTTTGTCATTTATGCAGATTTTGAATGTCTAACAACACCTGTTTATACCTGTCAACCCAATCCATCCAATTCTTATACAAATATTTATCAAAATATTGTACCATGTGCTGTCGGGTATCAATTAAAATGTTCTTACGATGATACATTAACATTTTATGAATCATTTCGTGGACCGGAAGCAGCAAAATGGTTCATGAATCAGATGAAAGATATAGTAGGATTAATACAAACAATTTCTAAAAATATTGTTCCTTTGAAAATGACAAATGAAGAATGGCAAAATTACAATCAAGCTGTGATCTGTCACATTTGTGGCAAAATCTTAGGAGAAGATAAAGTAAGAGACCATTGTCACTTTTCTGGTAAGTTGTTAATTTAATTATTAATATTTGTTAACTTTTATTGAATAATTATAGTCACCTTTTTATACGCGAATTTGGAGTAGATGAAGAAAATATTGTATTAATACCTATGAATAACGAGAGAATTATTTCATTTTCCAAAAACGTGAATGGTATTATGCTTCGTTTTTTAGATTCATTCAGGTATTTTTATAAATGATTAGTTTTTTTATAATTTATTAATATTTTTTCTTATAGATTTCTTAATTGTTCACTTGAAAAACTTGTGAGCTATTTAGAGCCCGCCCAATGTACTTTATTAAATAAGTACTACCCCACTGATTGGAAATTTAATATGTTAAAAAGAAAAGCTATATTTCCATATGATTATATTAATTCATGGGAACGTTTAGAAGAAGTACAACTACCGTCAAAATCATCGTTTTACTCTAGACTATGTGATAAATCTGTATCAGATGATGATTACAACCATGCATTAAATGTCTGGAAATTATTTGATCATGAAAACTTAGGCGACTATCTAGAGTTGTATCTTCAGACAGATGTATTGCTTTTGTCTGATGTATTTGAAAATTTTAGAAATATTTGTTTAAATGCATTTGAATTGGACCCTGTTCATTATTATACAACTCCAGGTAAATATATTCTAAATATTTTTTTGTTCATGTATGAGATTTATTTATTATAATTTTGTTTTGCAGGACTAGCATGGGATGCCATGTTGAAAATTACAGAAGTAGAGCTGGAGTTACTGACTGATATTGATATGATATTATTTTTTGAAAGAGGCATACGTGGTGGTATTTCTCAGTGTTCAAACCGCTACGCCAAAGCAAACAATATTTATATGAATTCATTTAACCCAAAAGAACCGCAAGAGTTTCTTATGTACTTTGCCGCTTGTAATTTGTATGGTTGGGCAATGACACAATGTTTACCACATGGTGGCTTTACATGGTTAAGTGACGAGAATATTAAAACACTAGACATTACTAATATACCTGACAATGGATTAGATGGATACATTTTTGAAGTTGACTTGGAATATCCAATAAACTTACACGACCTACATAAGGATTTGCCCGTATGTGCAGAACAACAAAAACACCCAAATTCAAAATTTAAGAAACTTCTTACAACACTATATGATAAAAAAAAATATGTAATACATTATAAAAATTTAAAACAAGTATTGGAATTTGGACTAAAAATAATTAAAATTCATCGTGTTATAAAATTTAAACAATCATTTTGGCTTAAGCAGTATATTGACAAAAATACAAATTTTCGAAAATACGCAAAAAAACAATTTTGAAAACAACTTCTTTAAACAAATGAATAACGCCGTTTACGGGAAAAGTATGGAAAATATTAGAAATAGATATGATATGAAATTGTTTTGAAATGGAATGGAAAGGGTGGGGCACGGAAGTTAATTGCCAAACCAAATTTTAAAAAAGTCTTAATATTAACAGAAAATTTAGTTTCAATCAAACTAAGTAAAATAAAAATTTTGTTTAATAAACCTATTTATATTGTTATGGCTATATTAGATATATCCAAAACACTTATGTATGACTTTCATTACAATTACATACATAAAACTTATACAACGCTAAAATTACTGTACATGGACACTGACTCATTTATTTATAAATTTAATGAAGACCCATACATACACATAAAAGAAGACATACACAGATTTGACACATCGAACTAGACAGTAGATAATAAGTATGGTATACCACAAGCGAACAAAAAAGTTGTTGGATTGTTTAAAGATGAGAATAGCGGGTTACTAATGACAGAATTTGCGGGTTTAAGATCAAAAATGTATTCCTTTGCATTTGAAAATAACTAATCATACAATCGAGCTAAGGGAATTTCAGGAATAACAACAAAAACACTCACTATTGACTGTTATAAAGACTGTTTATTTAAAAATTCACATATGTACAAAAAAAACACAATATAATATCTAATAATCACACAATATTTTCATGTAAAATTAACAAATTATGTCTTACAAATAATGATGACAAAATATATATCATTGATGGACAGACTGATACTCTACCCTGGGGATATTATTCATTGTTGTGATGATCAGATAATATATATTTTTTAAATAATATCAGATTTATTTATCCACGAATTGTGTGTTTAATTGAAACTTAACCATTTCACAAAAGCTTTCCATCCCTTAGTTTTTAAAACTTTTTCTACTAAGTAAATATTTGGAAAGTTTGTTTTTGAAGTTCGTGTTCATAAAATCCACCTCTAATTTTATTCCCTTCATAGTCTTCAATAAGATAAATAACAGGATTTGTAATATTTACTTTTACAATCTTAAATATTTCTGTACTCCAATTCGGAATATATCCTTTATCAAATATGGACTTGTATTTACTAATTCGTACAAAATCACCAATTTTGTACTTACCACGACCAACGATTTTAATATTGTTATATACAGTTTTTAATAAATGATCTTCTTTTTTCTGTGTTACATCTATAGGTTTCATTTTTATTGTTCTATGTTTTGTATTGTTATATTTTTTAATTAATCGTGGTAACATATCTAACCATTTGTATGAAGCTTGAACACTAAATTCTCGCCACATGTTAGTTTTCAACGTACGATTAAATCTTTCCACTACACTTGCTTTAAGATTACTAAAGGTTGAATAATGATTGATTCCTTTTTTTTTATTTCTTTCGTAAATATGCTATTGTAAAATTCTTTTCCGTTATCCGTATGTAAATTTTTTGGTATACGACCTTGTTTTAAAATTTTTACAAAAGCTTTGGTGACGTCATCACCAGATTTTGTTTTTACTGATAAAGCCCAGGCATATTTAGAAAATACATCAATTATTGTTAATAAATACTTATATCCTTTATTTTCACGTTGATATGGAATCATAATTACAAGATCACATTGCCATAAGTCATCAATACCTGTTGTTATAACTTTTCGTCTTTGAAAATTTCGACGTGCAGGTTTATGTAATTCTCTTGCAACATTTAGTTTACTCATTGTTTTTTAATTTTTCAATATATTTCTTAAATAATTCTTCTATTTCGTAATAATATTTTTTTATTTAGTTTTTTAGTTGTATAATTCTATTTCGTCTTTGTTTAAACCAATTTTAATATGATCTTTAAGATATTTTTCTACAATCAATTTAATTTTTTGATTCGTCTGGTTGAATACTCTTTATTCTTTCTTTCAACATGTTTTAAACTATAGTTTTTTCTTTTATCATGTTCTGTACCATAGTCGTAAGATTAACGATTTTTTCATCTTGTTTTTCAATTTTAGAACTTTGGTCACGAATATTTGTTTGTTCAATATTAATATTTCTTACTATTCCTTCTATTCTTTCATTAATATTGTGTAAATGAGTATTTAAATTTGAGCCCACAATTGAGTCTGATGATTTTACAATTGTTTCAATTGTGGTTCTAGTATTTTTTTCAATGTCTTTTACAAGTTTGTTAAATTTGTTCAAATTAGTATTTATTTTTGAGTCTATAATTTCTGGTAATGTTCTATTTATAGCATCTATTTTTTGTTGATTATTATTTGATTTTGTTTCTATAAGATCATTAAATATAATCAATTTTGCATTAATTTTTGAGTCTACAATTGATGGAATTACGTTTATTACTGAGTCAATTTTTTCATCTACGTACTTTTTATTTGTTGCGTTTGTATTGTTAATTGGCACTGCAACATTTGCAATTGGTTTCATTTTAGCATTGTATACTTCTGTATTATCTTCTATTGATATATTTATTGAATGTGATTGCACATCTTTTACAGATTTTATAATTTGTAAAACAACATAATTTTTAGTAGTTGCATCTAATGGCTCTATTGGATTTGCAACATTTACTAGTCTTTTGTCATTTACGTCATATGTATTATTATTTAACCGCAACGAAAACTGATCACTATAATTTTTTTCTCGTTTAAAATGTCTACCAAACTTGTCAACAGACATTTTAATACTAATAGCAAATTTTAAATATTTATTGTATTATATTAGCTTCTCTTAATTCTTCAATAATAGATATAATTTCATTGTTTACATTATTATTCCCCGCTTGTTTCGAGGCCAGTAGTAATTGTAGACGATCTACTAACTCAGCAGAATCCCAATAGACATATTCTCGCTTATAGTCTGTAAATTCCATGTCAGTAGGAAGCAATCCATAACCTTTCTTTTTAATTTTAGTTTGTACAGATGGTAAATATCTTTTTTTAGCTTTAGTAGAACGGGACGATGTACGTACAAAATTTGGTTTAATAATGTTAAAATATTTAGGATATGTAGATATAATGACTCGTGTTCCTGTTGTATTTTTATGTGCATCTGTTTGTTTTAGAATATTTATATATACCTCTTTATCATGTTCGGTGTATGATTGTGGATCTTTTTTAAAAATTAATTCGTATAAACCTTCTGTTCCTTCATACTGAATATTGTCAATTATGATATCATTTTTATCTATTTCTATATATTTTTTTCCCAATTTAAATAACCCATTATCATATTTTAACCCATATATTTTATCAATATCACCATGATTTAATAAATATTTCATGAGATATTTTGAAGCTACATTTCCAAATTTCAATTCTAAATTTTCCCATTCTTCTTGTCCTTGCGGTGTATTAATTGATAATCTGGTTTCTGTTATTGGCGAAATTTCTGGTGATATTTCATACTTATTCTCTGTTTTTACATTAGAAATTGTTGGAGACAAAAAAGATTCATTAGGAGAATCTTCAAAATTTAATTTTTGTTCAAATTTTTTAGTTTCGTTATCAATTTCTGTTTTATCCTTTATTTCTGAACTAGATTTGTTTTGAACGAATTTTTCTAAAGGTGTAATTATTGGTTTAAATGTTTTTATAATAATTCTTCTGTGTCAACATGTCCTCTTTTTACAGCATTAAATTTTTTTCGTAATACTTTACTTACTGATATAATATCTTGTAGAACGTTCTTGTCATTCATTCTTTTTGATAAAATTTATCTAATCCTTTCCGGTAACGACCTAAGCCACAACTGTCTTTATCAATGACTGCAAAGTCATATTTATCTTGCCAACATTTTATACAAAATTTTTTGAATTGATCGAAGGTCATATCTGTATTAACATGATCATTATAAACATGACGCAAATTAGTTTCATCTTGTTTAAATAAAATAAAAAAATTTGTATTGTCTCTAATTAAATGTTTTGGTATGTGTGCATATGTCTGGGAAAGATAAAAACAATCAATAAATTGTGTCGTCCCATACTAAAATATTCACGCATACAATTTTGTTTATCACTAGTTACATCATCGAAAATTATAACAGAATTATGTTGTGTTTCATTTGGTGATATAATATCACAATTGTCATTAAGTTCATAATAACCCATTCCCTTCACTTTGGATGCACATTCTTTTAGAAACTTGTACTTTGGTTGTTGTGTTGATTTTGAATATAAATTAGTATATCTAAATTTTTAACCATTTATATGAGTAAGTAAACTAAGCAAAATATTGGTTTTTCCACATATATATATATATATATATATATATATATATATATATATATATATATATATATATATATACGTAAGACTGTTTTATACTTAAGTTACAAACCAGAACTGACTGATTACGTACAGTGGAGCTGGTATAATTAACAAAGTAATAGATTCTTTACCTATTGAACTACACATACCTGGTTATAATTTTTGTGGTCCTGGTACGAAATTAAGAAAAAGATTAGCTCTAGGTCATCGGGGTATCAACCCGTTAGATGAAGCTTGTCATGAACATGACATTGCTTATCCCCACAGCAATGTTTAAAAAAAAAGACACGAAGCTGACAAAATTTTACAAGCAAGAGCGTGGAACAGAGTATTATCAAAAGATTCATCCTTTAAATAGAAAGCAGCTTCTTGGACAGTAACAAACATGATAAAAGCAAAACGATAATTTGGTTTGGAAATAAAAACTAAACCGGTGAAAAAACATCGCCGTGGCCGTGTCATAAAAAATCGAAAGAAGAAGGGTGGATTTTTACCACTTGCAGCTTTATTACCTTTTCTTGGAAAAAGCACTTATAGCTGGTGCTACAAGTGGGGCTGCATCATATGGGGTACAAAAAATGTTGAAGAAAACTGTTGGTAATGGCTTATATTTAAAACCGTACAAAAAAGGATCAGGAATTAAAAAGAACAAAAAAAAAATCAAAAAATTGCCGAACAAGGCGTTAACTAATTGGGATTTAAAAAAATATAGTTCGAATATAAAACATTTTCGTGGTATCTATATGCATGACACACTACTGAAATTTTCATTAAAATATGAAGCTGCAATTGTTAATTTAGATAACAACTACGGTCTTGGGACTCATTGGGTTGCATATATTAAAAAAAAAATATGTTTTGACAGTTTTGGAAATTTACCACCACCTAAAGAGTTATTATATTATTTTGGGGATTAAGATTAAAATCAGATATAATCATAAACGATTATAAAGACTAAATTCATATAATTGTGGTCATTTATGTTTAAATTTTCTTATAAATTCAAAAGAAAATTTCTAATTAAATTAGTTTCATAATGGATTCTATAACAATTACAATAACTGGAAATAAATCAGAATTAAGTGCAGATTTTTTTCCACCTATTGAACTAAATAATCGTAGCGAATATGCTGTTAGTTTAATTAATTTGGAACATTTCATTTAATACCCAACGTTGATGAAAATAGTAATAAATTTTATTATTATATTGATAACACAATTCAAGAATACACTATTCCTGTGGGTTCATATGAAATTGAAGTTTTAGATAAAATTTTAAAGAAAGAACTTAACGATCCTAATATAGTTATTTTGATAATATAATCCAAAAAAAAGGGAAAAAGAAAAATATCTTAATCTAACTGCTAACAATAATACATTAAGATGTGAAATAAAAAGTTGAGTTAGAATTGATTTTACGAAGGAAAATAATATTGGTGCATTGCTTGGATTTACAAAATGGATCCTTGAAAGTAATATTATTTATGAAAGTGATTTACCAGTTAATATAATTAAAGTGAACTCTATTCTTATTCAATGTAATATAGTTACGGGGTCTTATAAGAATGGTAAACTGGAACATATTATTCATGAGTTTCTTCCATCTGTTGCACCTGGGTATAAAATACTCGAAGTACCTAAAAATATGATTTATTTACCAGTGAACACTCGTAGAGTAAATAATATTACTCTAACTATAACTGATCAAGAGAGAAGAATAGTAAATTTTCGTGGTGAGACAATTACTGTGAGACTTCATCTTAAAAAAGTTTCTAATGGGTATTGACTATAAAAGAACTCAACTATCAGAGACAAAATTCAGTGTACCGTCAGTGTTGTCAAAAAGACGTTTATTAACCTCAAAATATACTATATCTACAAAAAATAAGAAATTTCTAAAGTCATTGGGTTTAAAACTTAAAATATAAACTATGAGCAATATTTTAAACATTACATCTAATATTGTGTTTGATACTACAATATCAAACAAACAAATACATAATTATCAACCAATTGTTGCTTCATCTTTTAATAATTGTGATGAAATTCGAATACAAATACAACTACAGGATATTTATACATTAACACATGAAAGTTACTTATATATTGAAGGCAAATTAACAAAAGAAGATGGATCTGCACCTCCTATAGATACTAAAATTACTAATAATGATATTTCCTATTTATTTGAAGATATATAGTATATTATTTAACAAGCATAATATGTAGGCTATATTACACGATGATGTAATTAAAAATACGAGCGGTAGCGAGTATTTTTAATCATCTGAGTGTAATGTAGCCATATTATGCGAGTCAAATACTATACTTTATCTACAACTATCAGGCATATAACAAATCTGATATTATTTGTTAAATATTCAGTTAGGTGTGGGTAGTTCATATATAGCTTAACAGATGGCGCCACACTAGCACTTAAATGTCAAAATCACTTTTCAAATTGTATTTATTATACTTTTATAAGTATATATATTGATATTTATAATAAAAAATATGTTATTAATAAATTAACAGTTTAATACAATATTATGTGTTAAATTATATGCCCTATTTATTACAGAAAAGTGTAGCGTGTATCACGACATTTCATATTACACTTGTGTAATATGAGTAGTATATTATATGTAGTATCACACGTATAATGTACCTATATTTCAATAGTTGTAGATAAAAATATTTATTAAACACTGTTAAAATTGATACAATTAAAAATGTTGGAATAACAAGCACAATGAAAGGATATGTATCTAATTCATATTCAGAACGTCAAAATTTAATAAATGCTGGTTGGATTATTGATATTGAAAATATTTTGGATAAGTAGGGTAATTTTAATGTATGCATTCCCTTAAAAATGTTACTCGGATTTGCAGAAGACAACAAGAAAATTATTTTAAATGTGCGACAAGAACTTAATTTGATAAGAGCAAGGAAATAGTGCTGCTTACAAATCAACAGAAGAATTAAAATTTAATATAAAAAAAATTGTTTGGTGCATGCCACATGTGTCAGTTAACAATGAAAATCGTTTAAAATTATTAAACATTGTAAATTCAAATCGTTTTTTGCCATTAGCATATCGTTCTTGGGATATATATGAATATCCTGTGCTACCAGCAGCTAAAAAACAAACATGGTCTATTAAATCGTCTACACAGTTGAAAACACCAAGATTTGTAATTGTAGGGTTTCAAACTGATCGTAAAAATAAAAAAGATAAGGATGCAAGCATTTTCGATTCGTGTTATTTAACAAATATTAAATTGTATTTGAATTGTACATATTATCCATACGACAACTTAAATATTGACTTTTCATATAATAATTATGCAGTTCTGTATCACATGTATGCAAATTTCTAAAATGCTTACTATCAACAAAATTTCGGTGTATTATTAGATAGAAAGAAATTCAAAGAAATTGCACCATTAATAGTAATTGATTGCTCAAATCAAAATGAAACTCTTCAAACTTCTTCAGTTAATATTAGATTGGAATTTAAATCAGACACTAATTTCCCGGCGAATACAACCGCGTATTGTCTGATAGTACATGATAAGATTGTTGAATATAACCCGTTGTCAGGAGATGTTAGAAATTCATTTTAATTTAAACATTTAAAGCAATTAGAACATCGTACTTCATTGCACAAATCAAAAAAAAAAATGAAACTTCTCAAACTTCTTCAGCTGATATTAGAATTTCCTACCATACAACCGCAAACATTTTAATAATACATGATAAGATAGTTGAATATAATCTGCTGTCAAGTGATGTTACAAGCTCATTTTAATTCAAACATTCAAAGTAATTAGAACATCGTACAAAAACTATATATAATGGAGTTAATTATTGACATACAAGGATTTCAAGCTGATGGATTTTAATACCAAAAGAAATTTTTATACTATCAAGAGATGGAAGTAAACAACAACATTTTTATATCAAACCACCATTTACATGGGAAGAATTACCACAACATAACAAAAGATGTGCTACATGGTTATGTCGAAGTCATCACGGATTAAAATGGGATAATGGACATATAAATTATAACGAAATGTGTTGTGAGCTAAAAATTTTTTTAGAAGAATCAAAAACTGTTTACCTACAAGGTGCTGTAAAAAAGAATTTTTATTATCATTCAGTGTAAAAACATGTAATGTTATAGATTTAAGCGAATTTAATTATAAAGTAGCTTTAAAAAATTGTTTAATACATAAAACATGTTTCTTACATTCTATTCCATATGTTTGTGCTGTATGTAATGTATATAAAATTAAAAAAATTCTAGACGATGATATATATTGTATAAATTCAGATAATTTTATGTAATATTATGTAATGAGGTATATAATAAAACAATATAATTACAAATTATTTGTGTTTTTCTTTATGTTTTTCAATTACAGGTACAATGAATGTATAAAAATGTTTATAATTTTCTTTCAACAATTCTATACATTTCTCTTTTTCTTCTTCATTTATAGTCTTACTACATTTTATGTAATTTAAAATCTTAACAATACTAAGAACATAATTTGTATAATATTTATTAGTTGGAACATTTGTAGTATTTTTTAATAGAAATTTACAATTTGGAGACCAACGATAATGTTCAAATAGTGCAACATCGTTTTCTTCAAAATAGCATATTTCAACATCACAAAAAGCACACTGCACAAAATCACTATAGTTTTTGTAAAAGAAACCGACTGTTGCTAATTGCTTGGCACAAATATTTGTATTTGACCACGTACTTAAACTTAACTTAATCCGGTCCTTATTTACCGGCTTACTGCCAGTGTAAAGGTTGTTGTCGGTTATTGGGTAATTGTTCTTCTCCACTCGTCTCTGTTTCTTGCTGCTATTTTGGCACTGTTCCAGTCAAGATTGATGTGTTCTAGGTGCCTTTCCACTTCCTCTCTCCATTTTAACCGTGGTCTTCCTCTCGTTGTCTTTTTCTTGTTCCCCATTTCCCACACTTTTTTTGTCAATCTGGATTCCGGCATCCTGCACACGTGTCCGAACCAGCGGAGAGTACTCGTTCTTATTCTTTGTTTGATTGATTTTACTCCTAACCTTTTCCTTATATCTTCGCTCCTTACTTTATCCATTAAATTAAGCCCTGCTATTCGTCTCAGAATTTTCATTTCACTTGCTTTGATTTTTTGTCTTTGATTTTTCGTTAGCACCCATAACTCTGCCCCGTAAGTGAGCGTTGGTACAAACAAAGAGTTGTAGATTCTTATTTTTGTTTTGGTCGAGAGTTCTTTTTTATTGAAAGTGTGTCTATTTAAGGCAAAGTAAAGTTTCGTGGTGGCTTTAGTTCTATCCTCTAATTCGGCATCAATTTTTCCGTTTTCTTGTAAATATGTCCCCAGGTATTTAAACGTTTTAACCTGTTCCACAGGATCTTTGTCTATTTTTATCTTAGTTTGCTTTGTTTCTCTTCCTATTGTCATTATCTTTGTTTTGTCTTTATTTATGTACAGCTTCCTTTTCCTTAGTTCGTCGTTCCATATTTGTATTTTATCTTGCAACTCTGTTTCATTTCTTGTTAGCAGTACTAGATCATCCGCGAATGCTAGGTGGTTTATAGTCACTGGTTGTAGGTTGTGGTATCCCCAGATAGATTTCTTTATTTTCTTCGTTACCTCTCTCATTATGTCATCCATTACTATTGTGAATAGGTACGGACTCAGGGTTCCTCCTTGTCTTACACCTGTAGTAGTCTCGAAGTATGGAGATGTTCTATTTCTTGTTCTGACATAATTTATTGTGGTTTCATATAGTGCTTTTATGTTGTCAGTTAATGCATTACTTACGCCTTTTTTTTCCAGGATCTTCCATATATCTTTTCTGCAGACAGAATCGAATGCTTTAGAGATATCGATAAAACAAAGATACATGGTGTCATTGGTCTCAATTGATCTTTCAATTAGTTGTTTTATCGTATGTAGTGCATCGGTTGTTCCTCTTCCTGGTCTAAAGCCGTTTTGTGCGTCATCTATCTTTTGTTCCACTTCTATTCTTAATCTATCTGTTAATATGTTTTCATAGATTTTCTCTGGCACACTTAATAAAGAGATGCCTCTATAATTGTTGCATTCCGTTTTATCTCCCTTTTTATGCAGTGGTAATATAATTGCAATTCTCCAATCTTGTGGTATCGTGTTCTCTTTTGCTACTTTGTTTAGTATTTCCAGGAAAAATTCTTTTGCTGCTTCACTCATACATTTTATCATCTCTGGCGTTATTCCATCGTGCCCGGCCGCTTTTCCAGACTTCAGTCTTTTTATGGCTTTTTCAAGTTCATCCATTGTTATAGGCGCGACGTTATGCTGTTCACTGGTTTCTCCCTTAAGATCCGTGCTGTCCGTTGCATCATTTGTGTCTAGCAACTCTTTAAAATAGATTTGCCATCTTTTCATGATATCATCTTCATCCGTAAGCAGTTGTCCATTCTCGTCTTTTATATAGGTTATGCCACTATTGTCTTGTTTTTTACGTTTCTAAGTATCCTGTAGAATAATTTCTGGTTTCCGTTGTAATTGTTTTCCATTTTTTCTCCGAAGTCTTCCCATGCTTTCTGTTTGGCTTTTAATACGGCTTGTTTCGTTTTCTTCCTATGTTCTTTGTATTCTTCGTAGGATTCAATCGTCTGTCTTTTTAAATAGTTTTTCCAGGCTTCTTTTTTCTTTTTTATTCTTTGCTTCACGTCATCTGTCCACCATGCTGTTTGTTTGTGGTTTTCGTTCTCTTTTATCACTCCACATGCTTCTGTCGCGCTCTGTAGAAGACTACATTTAAAGATATTCCACATTGTTTGTATGTCATACAAGTGCATATTTCTCATCTGTCCCTCTAGATTTTGATCTAAATAATCCTTGTATGTCTGTTTAATTTTGAAGTCTCTCAATTTGTATGCTTTAATTTTTCGTTGCGGTATGATGTTGCTAGTTTTCCTCTGAATTTTTTCCACTTTTTGAATCGACATTTTTGTTTCTACTAGATAATGATCACTTCCTATCTCATAGCCTCTTTTCACACTAGTGTCTTTTATCTTTTTAAACATGGGGCTGGATACTATTATATAGTCGATGATTGATTTTTCATTTCTGCTTTTTAGTTCCCTGGTGTATTTACGTATGTCCTTATGTTTAAATTTGCTGTTCGTAATTATCAGTTCATTATCCATACAGAATTCTAATAATTTCCTGCCGTTTGTGTTTAGTGTTTCTTCACCATATCTACCAATGTATGGTGCATATCTTGTTACATCCCTTCCTACTCTGGCGTTCATATCACCTACAATGATTACTTAATTTTTTGTCTTGTCCATGGTACGTATGTCCACGTACTGAATGTAGATAAACGATTAAATTCACTTTGAAGTGATAATTTTTTATCTTCATAACACAATGGACAATTTGTGATAAGTAACCAATCATATGGTGAATCAGCCACAGTAAGTCTCGTATCAGGATGTTGTAAACAAGGTTCAAATATTTATAAAAAATTATCCTTTTTCCACTTTTCAGGTAATTTGTCCCACACAAAACTCAGTTGTCCAATATCTCCTTTATTTTTATATTTTATATATTCCAATAGAACATTTTTAATATCCTCATTGGTCATTGAATTTAATGGAAAAATAGATTTTCCGTCTGCTTCATAATATTTTTTCGATGTTTGATACGTTACACTATCAGGTTTAAAACTTAATACTTAACATCAGTAAACTTCGAAAAATTAAAATCTGACATGATGTAGATTTACTTTATAACAGGGCATGTAACCGGTTAAAAAAACCGGTTAATAAAAACCGGTAACCGATATTTTTAACGAAAATTGCGAACTTTAACCGTAATTTTAACCGATATTTTTTAGGCCGAAAATACCGGTAACCGTTAACCAAAAAAAAATAAACCGGTTTTAGCGAACATTAATCTTTATTTTTCATTTAGCGAGAAATATTTTCTTATATCTGTGTTTTCTACTTGTATTTGAACATGAGTCGTGACAGTTTTTACAATTTCCATTTTATTGGAGTGTCATAAATGTAGGTAGTCTCATTGGCCGTTAAGGTTACTTAAAAAGTCCCAAATAAATACGGCCTTTGTCAACACAGGCAAGTTTAAAATTGAAAAGTAACCTGCGTGTTTCTAAAGATATTATGGGAATTTTTGTGAATATTCATTAATTAAATTGTTTTTTTTAATTGTTATATTTTTCTCAGATGGTATTTTTTTTCGAATTTTTTTAATTAATTATTTTGTAATTTTTTTTAATCAAATTTTTATAATTAATTTGTTTTAATTAATTTTAATTATTTTTTTAACCGATATATTAACCGGTTTAAACCGGTTTCCAATTTTCAAAAACCGGTTTTCGAACTAAAACCCTTATTATTATAACGTTCTCTATAAGGGTTAATCGTTAACCAGTATTTTTTTCGGTTACATGCCCTGCTTTATAACTAACTATTTTATTTCAAATTCAAATTATATATACTTTAGTTGACAGTGAATAATAATTACTGATTTTTGTAATTCCACAATTTTGATAATAAAATTTGAATTTGTTCTAATATACTAATGTTAGGACAGTTAAAGTCAAATAAAGAAAATGTTTAAAACAATGAAAAAATGTAAAAATAACTATTTTGAAGGAAATCATGGTTTTTAAACCATAAAAAAACCAAACCAATATAAAAATTAATTTATCATTGTTTAAAACAAAGAAAACATGTAAAAATTGCTATTTTGAAGGAAATAATGGTTTTTTAAACCATATATAGATGATAAAAATATGTATATAAAGAGGTAATATATTCATAAAAAAATATTATATAAATAGAAATTGTTGAAATAACAACAAGTATCTAACTACTCTACTGCAAGTAAGTAATTATTATTTCTTTATTACTTTATCGTTATTTGCATTTTGTGAATTCTTTTAGAAATGGATTGTCCAAACAAAATTAACAAAATTGGATGTTTAGAACGAAAAATTATAAAATCATTAACAGAACTCGATAGTTCAAAATATAAAATTTGCGAAGCTCGAATAATTCCAACAAAATATGGAAAAGCAATTATTTGTGAATTAGAGGAATTTTCAATATTCCTACCAAATCGCTATAACACTCTAACTGAAGAAGAAGTTCAACTATTGAAAGACAAATACATTCAAGTTAACTTTAACAAGGACAATTATGCTGAAATAAAATTTTACTAAGAAATTTTAAATTAAATAATTCTAGAAATATTTAAAAGGAAAAAAATAAGAAAAAATGTAAATAAAAATTATATTATTTTAGTTTAAGATTTGCAGTACAACAAGTAAACATATTGTTAAAAAAAATGTTTGAAATTATAGATTTTTTCGTTCCAAGCGATGATGAAATTTGTTTTAAACAGTTAATAGAAGAAGAGGAAATAGAAAAAAGAGAAAACATTAGTTTAGATTATTTTAATTTAGATCATTATAAAATATGGAAATATGGAACTTCAGAAAATATTATAGCATATTGCTTTAATGATAATAATCATATAAATATAAAATATTATACGTTCTTTTTATCAAATGGTAATTTTTCTTGGATGTGTCAGCATTATTGTCGTGTATGTGCAAGATATTGGATGCAAAAATCATTTGTAAAAATATGTAAGGAACAAAGTTTTCTACAAATGCAAGGAAAAATTAGTGGTATTTGGCATTTTAAACCACTTTTTAAAGATCATTTAATATTAAAAAATTGTGAAATGTTACAATTTTTAAAAGATTTTGAAAATAATTATTGTTATGAATGTAATACACAATTGTTTCAATGGAATTCCTCTGTTACTTGTCCCTGTATTGAATTAAAAGCTATGGAAACTAGCTTGTAACTCTTATTATTTTATTATATATTTTTTTCTTATTTTTAAATGTGTTTTAAATATATATGTATTAACTGTATTGTGTGTTCTTTTCTTTGTTATTACTCATAATATTCCCAAACCGTTATCCTAGTAATCTCATTTCTGTATAAGTATGGATCTTTCAAAATGCAAATACTGTCGAAAACCCGAATGTGTGGGACTTCCAAAAAAGTGTCCGGGGTGTAAAAGAAAAACAACCTGGGTTTTCATACCTCCAACCTGTGAATTTCCGGTAAAGATTTCATGTTACAAAACTTCCTGCATTTATTACACTGGATGTGGAAATGTGTTTAAATTTCATCCCAAATTGGAACTTTAATTGTTCGCGATATGTCCTATAAACAAAAGTTATTAGGTTATTTAGTATTATCATTTCTTTGTAACTATTATTTTCATTTAAAAAATGTATATAATTTTTCTTATGTTACTGTTTACAATTTTTTTAATATTTACTATGTACCTTTTTTATATTACTAAATCTTATATATTATTTTTGTATTACCTTTTATATGTAACATATTGTATTTTCTTTTATGTACATTGTAATAAATTGTGTTTAACCAATACCACAAATAGATAAAAAATAAAAGCAAATTTTCTTATACGTTGTTCTATATATAAAAAATGAAAAATTTTAATCAAAAGACCGCAACTTGATAAAATATTATCATATGCTATAAAAGCAGCTGCTGTCTTATGCATTATTCACAGAAAAAAATGGAATTTTTCAAGATTAGTATGTCTGTCCACAGATATTTAATCGAAAAATTAAATGTAAGTTATAAAATTATTTAAGTATTTTAAATATAACATTCATAATTTGACTTTATTTATCATATATATTTCAGATGATCGATGTAGAAATAATCGAATTAAACAAGTTGCCTCCCCCAGAGGCAACTTGTATATACAGCGGAATAGTGGACGGCATTGAGTGGCCACTCCGAATTTGGAGAAGTGGCCGCACTGTGTACGTTATGTATATGAATGTATGTATTATCAATTTTTTTTAAAAAAATATTGTAAATTAATATTATTTAACAAAATATTTTAAATTAATTAATTTTCTTTTGTTACAGAAATGAAAAAATAAATTTTGTTATTTCATAATTGTGTGTTCTTTTTGTTATCACTCCTAATATTCCCAAACAATTTCATAGCATGTGAGTATAAATAAATATATTTTTCTTTTTTTTTTGGTTGTCACAATCATGAGTCTACAAATTAATGAAGTATCAAGTACAAATAATTTATATCCAATTTATGGAACACCACAAGATTCAAACGATGACGCCCGGTACTGCTATGAAATCGTATTTTATTGTTTAAACCATGCTTGGCTAGGAGATTAACGAATTATGGACGTGGGACCTTTAAAATTATGTGAATATTGTTCTCGAGAAAATTCTATAGATAGAACTTGGGTTACTGAGCCCAGATTTGTATATTTTTATAAAAAAGAATGCAATAATATAAATTTACATGAATTAGAAACTATACCACAAGTCATAATTGTGAATGTGAATTATATACATCATGCAATAAACAAGAATGTGCCAGACAATAATAATGAACAAGAGAGAAAAGTATGTACTATTTATTAAAAGAAAAAATATTGTATTATTTAAATTTTTACTTTTTTACTGATTTATTTACACCTCACAAACACACAAACTTAGCGTTCTTATAAAATTCACCAAGTACGAGACATCAGGCAGAGGGATAGTCGCATTAGGACATTGTATACTTTTAACATGTATCTCAGCAGATTTTACTGTGATAAAGCGTACTCTGTTTTAAAAAATATAATAAATAAAATAAAAATGTATATAAACAATTGTAATTTTGAATTGTGTACAGATATAAATCATTCTAATTGTTGTTGTCCCATATAAATAAATATAAAAGATAGAGAGATAGAGAGGGTGGCATATATACTTTTACCATGTATCTCAGCAAATTTTACTGTGATAAAGCGTACTCTGTTTTAAAAAATATAATAAATAAAATAAAAATGTATATAAACAATTGTAATTTTGAATTGTGTACAGATATAAATCATTCTAATTGTTGTTGTCCCACATAAATAAATATAAAAGATAGAGAGATAGAGAGGTTGGCAGGGGCTGAGGAAGATGGCGGCAGGGGCAGAGGGAGAGGGCGGCAGGGTCGGAGGGAGAGGGTTGCAGAGATCTATATTATTTATCTAAACAATACACACACACACAACGCATGTGGGTTGCATAGATAAAATAAAACTCAACAGAACAACAGCAGCACACAGCGTAACACACGCATGTGGGTTGCATACAACCTAGGCGTGCGAAAACTAGCTTAATACCAAGACCGGAAGCGGAAGAGGGCCAGAAACCGCCGATTATACCTACTGCTGTACTATGAGGTTATTACTGTTTTAGAACCTTCATCGGCTTTTGTAATGATTAATTTATCAGAGGTTAAGTTTGCAAATTGTTTGGTTTTCTGAATCCATCGTAGCAATTTTTGCTCTTGGTAATCTAGTTTGTAATTTTTTAATTGGTTATATCTGTGATGGAGTATAGTAGAAATTTTCTTTTTTATTTGATCTTTATCTGTTATATCACTTCTATCTACTGCAATTGATAAGTTTACGAAACAATGTATAATAAGTTTTTGATTATGTTTAGAATTTATATTTTGAATTTTGGTCCAAGAGCAAGTATTGCTAAGACTTCTTAATCAATTTCTATGTTGCTAAGGTTTGTTATCCAATTTTAATAATTCTTTAGAAGACAGGAGCAAATACTACTTTTTAATGCTATTGATTTTAATTTATTTATTTTAATTTCAATTGTATGTTTATTAGAAGTTTTTGTGTTAATATAAAAAATGTTTGATTTATGAACCACATAGTTGAAAACATCAATGGGTAAAATGTCCATGCAGTAACGGATACATTTGGTTTTCTGTTTATTTAAATAATTTAACTGAGAATGAGCCTCTTCTATTTCTATATTTAAAATTTTGTATTTATAAGTTTGGGTGGCATGAAAATATTTTTTGCGATTATCTTTGTTTGCCAAGTTGTTATTGAATGTGGTACAAATATTAATAAAATTTAGGATTAAATTATTATCTTTACATGTGTGTAAGAAGAAAATTCTATTTTCAGTTGTAGCTATTTTAATATTTAGTGTGTAGTACCTTTTTCTTTTCTGCATTGTTTTCCAGCCGAAGCAGTCTTGTATTATCTTAAAAAAAACGGTGTATCTTGTCTCGGGAGATTCCGGGTGATGCCTGTCGGAGTAGCACATGGTGGTTAGATTTCTTGAAGGATTTGTTTTATTCTGGAGAGTTGCAAGAATAAGGGAGAGTTTCGCCTGCTGCCCTTCTAATGTTGATCGATGAAATTTTGGGAACTCGAAAACTGGGTAAATGAATAGGCCTATAGATTTAGATTATATTAGACATGTGTCTTGTTTAATTATTTAAAATTTAGACGTTTCGGGCTAAATTCGCTCATCATAAGCTACAAATATTATAAAATTGTTACATGATTTGATTATAAAATATTTTAAAACTCAACAAATTGATGTTAATGTGTTACAAAATGTTTCATATGTTACAGTGATATATAATTACTTTGTGGAAAACAATTCTTTCCCAAATTTAAATAATAATTGTATCATTGTCGTTGAAAGAGAGAGTACATGATGTTCACATCATGGCAACAGAAGAAACTCTGAATAACACGCATTAGTGGCAAAACAAGTGAATTAGATAATACATAAAGATGAAGAAATGTGGATAAATATTTTTATTGTTGTTAATTGTTTTACAAAAATATCCATTTTAAGAATAGGTAAAATCTGACTTTATTTTTGTAAAAAAACATATAAATATTTGCTTCCGCGCCCGAATTTCATAATTCTTTATCATATTTTAGCTAAAAAAAAACATTGTAACAAGAAAATTGCTATTTCAAGTGTGGTAGGTAATCTAGAAACCAGTCCATGTAACTTACAATATACAACGTATTTATCAAGAATAGTTAAAATCTGAATTTATTTTTGTAAAAAATCATATAAATATTTGCTTCCGCGCCCGAATTTCATAATTCTTCATCATATTTTAGCTAAACGAAAACATTGCAACAAGAAAATTGCTATTTCAAGTATGGTAGGTATTCTAGAATCCAGCCCATGTAGCTTACAATATACAACGTATTCATCAAGAAAAGGTAAAATCTGACTATATTTTTGTAAAAAATCATATAAATATTTGCTTCCGCGCCAGAATTTCATAATTCTTCATCATATTTTAGCTAAAAGAAAATATTGCAACAAGAAAATTGCTATTTCAAGTGTGGTAGGTATTCTAGAATCTAGCCCATGTAGCTTACAATATACAACGTATTAATTAAAATGACACCCAAAAACTGAATGTTTATTATCTGATTGGTACCACGTTTTGGTCACTTTTGCATGTCCAATGCTAAAATTATCAATAGTATAGATCCTAAAGCATGAATATGAATGTTTTAACAAAAATATCCATTTCAAGAATAGGTAAAATCTGACTTTATTATTGTATAAAAATTATATATATATTTGCTTCCGCGCCTGGATTTTATAATTCTTCATCATATTTTAGCTAAAAGAAAACATTGCAACAAGAAAATTGCTATTTTAAGTGTGGTAGGTATTCTAGAATCCAGCCCATGTAGCTAACAATAAACAACGTATTCATCAAGAATAGGTAAAATGTGACTTTATTTTTTTAAAAAATCATATAATTATTTGCTTCCGCGCCCGAATTTTACAATGCTTTATCATATTTTAGCTAAAAGAAAACTTTGCAACAAGAAAATTGCTATATCAAGTGTGGTAGGTATTCTAGAATCCAACCCATGTAGCTAACAATATACAACGTATTCACTAAAATGACACCCGAAAATTGAATGTTTATTATCTGATTGGTACCACGTTTTGGTCACTTTTGCATGTTCAATGCTAAAATTATCCATAGTATAGATCCTAAACCATGAATATGAATGGCTTAACAAAAATATCCGTTTCAAGAATAGGTAAAATCTGACTTTATTTTTGTATAAAAATCATATAAATATTTACTTCCGCGCCCGAATTTTATAATTCTTTATCATATTATAGCTAAAAGAAAACATTGCAACAAGAAATTTGCTATTTCAAGTGTAGTAGGTATTCTAGAATCCAGCCCATGTAACTTACAATATACAACGTATTCATCAAGAAAAGGTAAAATCTGACTTTATTTTTGTAAAAAATCATATAAATATTTGCTTCCGCGCCCGAATTTCATAATTCTTTATCATATTTTAGCTAAAAGAAAACATTGCAACAAGAAAATTGCTATTGCAAGTGTGGTAGGTATTCTAGAATCTAGCCCATGTAGCTAACAATATACAACGTATTCACTAAAATGACACCCGAAAACTGAATGTTTATTATCTGATTGGTACCAAGTTTTGGTCACTTTTGCATGTCCAATGCTAAAATTATCCATAGTATATATCCTAAAGCATGAATATGAATGTTTTAACAAAAATATCCATTTTAAGAATAGTTAAAATCTGACTTTATTTTTATAAAAAATTATATAAATATTTGGTTCCGCGCCCGAATTTTATAATTCTGCATCATATTTTTAGCTAAAAGCAAACATGGCAACAAGAAAATTGCTATTTCAAGTGGGGTAGGTAATCTAGAATCCAGCCCATGTAGCTTACAATATACAACGTATTCATCAAGGAAAGGTAAATTCTTACTTTATTTTTGTAAATATATATATAAATAATAAGTTAATTTTCCGACGTTGCGTTTTTAAAAACAATTTATTGTTTATTATTTATTACAATGTTGTTTATTGCTAATTTACAATTCTAAGTTACAACAAATCTAGCAAAGTAACAGCAGATAAAGACTAACATAAAACTACAAGAGAGCTATTTTATACTTAAACTAGGTTGGGTGTAGGGTTGCTCGGTGGGAACTGCAACCTATGCAGTTTGATGGTGGGAACAGCGATGTAACTCCTCCATCCCTAGAACGAAGCTTCCCCTGGAAGGTGAGGTTCATCGGGTTGCTGGCCTGGTGGGGTTGGTCTGGCTCGTTTTGCTATGAAACATCTCCAGGCGTAGTACATATAATTATTAAAAGTCCACAATAGATTAATACTTTCCAAATACTTGGCACTTGATATATTACAGGCACACTAGTGATTTCCACTGGGGGTTTTAAGGCAATGTCCTCTAATTTGATTGTTTTTAATTTGATTGTCATGTTGGATAATTTATTCTGTTTTATTTCGAAGTTCAACTTTGGTATCAATATTGGTTTTCCAAATGTCTTATCAAGATATATTAATTGTTTATTTTTGAATATAATTTCACATTGGTTTTGTTGTATTAAATAAACACCTATGAGGGATTTGATATTAGTTTTGTCGGGACACTTTGTTTTAATTGTTTCTATTTGTGGAAACACTGCCAAATATTGATTAGTTTGGGGAATTAGTTCGATATGGCTGGTGACTTGAAGCTTGGTGTAATGACAGCGACTTGTATTTTGTTTAGTGAGGATGTCTTCTTCACAAGATGGGTTGAAGTGCGGATGATATTCGTTTTTGCACTGGTAGATTCTACTCTTGATGCACATATCGCTAAGAGGTTTAATTTCGTCTTGACTTTTTAGAAAATATTTTGTATTGGGAATAATTGTCACGTATTCTGACCCATATTTTGTTGGTAATGATTGTAAATAGTAAAGTTCAAAGTTCTTTTCGAAATTTATAGGAATCGAGATAAAATATGTAATCTGATTTGATTCTATTTTGCAGTTTATGGATAGTATAGCTTCGAAATCTAATAGATTCTCTATTTTTGGTTCGTATGGTAATTGATGTTTGTAATGATCGGATATTTTCTTTAGTTCACTTAATAACTGATTAGGGTCTATTATTGAGGGATGAAGTGTTTTCATTTTGCAGAATGTGATTGAGTTTTCTATGTCGTGTAGTGTATTCAGGATGGAATTATACAAGGAACCTAGTTGGTCGTACAAGTCCTTTATATAAAGAATTTCATTAATGGTTTTAACAGAATTAAGTAATTTGTTTAAATTCTGAATTTTTGTTCTTATTATTTCCTCGTTATGTCTGATGTTTTCAATTGTGTTGTTAAATTTCTTTATTATTTCTTGGTTGATTGAGTATTCCAATTTCTATTGATTTTGCAATGAATTTTGGTTTTCTTCTAAATGGTTTAAAATTGCATTATATCTTTTGCCATCTGTTGCGTCCAGGTTTCCCGTAATTTGCTTAAATATACTCCCTAATCCATCTATTAGTCCTCGTTTAGTGCGTGCTTTAGAATATATTGTTATGTGGTTTATCTTTTGAATTATGTTTTGTCTTATGTGTTCCAATATTTTATTGTTATTTATTAATTCCTTGTTTAAATTTGTCTTATTAGTTATACTATTTTTTAATAGTTCGTATTGATTATTGAGATTTTCGAATTCATCAAATATTGGAGTAAGGTCATAATAATGAACGAAAGTATGTTTAGATTTTTGTAGTTTAGCTGCTCCGAGTTTGATTGGCATTAGTCCTATGTTTTCGGTAATATTAATTATTTCGGATCCGTGACAGATCGCGAACAACCTGGAATATTTTTAAATTCGTAGGTTAGTTTTTTCGGTCTTTTAATATTTGATAAGTGAATATTATCTGTAGTGTTACCATGTCGTGTTTTAATTTTGGCTGTCTTTAGATGAGGGTTTATAGATTTTATTTTTTCATTTTTATATTTATTCCGCGTTTTATTTTGTTTTTGGCAATTCTTTACATAAACTTGTTCTGGTATGTTAGGTAATTCTTCCCGATTGTCATTAATTTTATTGATAGTTTTTCTTTTGTGTGTTGAATTTTTTCATTTACTTTTTGGTACAACAATTTCATTTTATTTTTATGGTCTGAAATATAATCGTTAATTAATTGATTTTCTAAGTCCATGTTAAAGGGGGAGTCTGTTTCAAGGTGGCCAGAAATTATGTCAAAGGGTTTAAGTTTCGTTGTGGAGTGGATAGTGTTATTGTACGCTAGAAGAGAATAATTTACTTTTGTCTCTATTGGATCATTTTTATAATTATTTTGATTATTGAAGAGTTTAATATGTTCGATGAGAGTTGAATGAAATCTGTCGACTATCCCGTTTGATTCGGGGTGTTGGGAGCTGATGAAATGAATGTTAATTTTATGCAGTTCTAAAAGTTCGCGGACTAGTGAGTTCTTGAATTCTAAACCGTTATCTGCAATTATTGAATCTGGGATACCGTGGTGTGTGAATGATTTAATTAGGTTATTTACAATTTCGATGCCTTGGGAAGAGTTCAATTTGTATGCTTGAGCAAATTTTGAAAATGAATCTACTATTGTGAAAAATTTTGTGTTCTCCAAAGTAATAGTATCTACGTGTAATATTTCAAATGGTTTAGTTGCCGTTGGGGTGATGTTAAATTTTAATTTTAAAGGGTTTCTATCGTATTTTGTTAGTTGGCAGATTTCACAATTATTTATAAAGGTCTGAATAGATTTCTTTTGATTTGGCCAGTAAAATCTTTGTTTGATTTGGGCTAATGTTTCGTCTATACCACGGTGATTAGTCTTTCCTTCGTGGTAGTTTTTGATAGTTTGAATTATCTCGTCTTCTTCTACGATATCTGTTAGTTGTTTCCCGCATTTTATCATTTTTATTTTGGAATTTTTAAAATAATTCTGAAGTACTAAACTGAATTTTGCATAAAGATCGTGTTCGAAATATAAATAATACTTTACATTTGGTGCTATATATTCTTTAATAAATTTTATCATTTCTTGTTCATATTTCCTTTTTGAAAATTGTACGTAAATCTTTTGTTTCATATCGTGAATTTTTTCAATTTTGGGTTTGCTTGGGCTATGTGCTACTTCAGAAATGATTACTTGATTTTTTCCATAATTAACCGGGTATTCTACGATCGGTATACCAATGACGGGGTTCTCATGACTAGAGTGTATTGTGACGTCATCATCACTAGGTGATTCGTCGTCTTCTTTGTCGCCTATTTCTACGATTAATGATTGATTATCTGGAATTGTGGATTTATTTTCTAACTCTTTATTGAATTCTTCTATGTATTTTGTGAGGGCATTGAGATTGTCTGAGTCGTTTACGTTTAGGTCTAATGTCGGTATTTCGTTTGCTTTTTTAAATACTGTGATTAGTATATCAGTTTCGTTGAAAATGAATTCTAACATGGATTTAACATCGATCCAGTTTAATTGGTCAATGCCACATCCAATTTTTGGAATGCATAAATTTTTTATGTTATTTTGTATACAAAATGATTTTAGATTTAGTAATGTGTAAAACATATCTTGTTTTGTAGGTTTGTCGAAATATTTTTCTTTAGTAATTAGGTAAATAATAAATCGAAATTTGTCTTTTAAATAAACAAGAGAATGCAATTTTGGATTTTGTTTATAGAGGTTGTTTACATTTCCAAATTTATTTCTGAACTGTGCCGCAATTCCTGCTGACATTCGTAAATCGCGGCTTACACAATGAACTAGATTACTAGTGGGTGGTGAATCAAATAGATCGCCTTCCACTTCTAGGATATTGTTATGATCTAATTTGGTTTTATTAATTTTGTTAATTAAATAATTTTCATACGAGTCTAAAGGTTCTTTTGAATTTTGGACAATAATTTTTTCGTTCTGAATTTGTCGGATACGACTTAAAGCGTCAGCATTTGTATTTGTTTTACCTTTTTTGTAAATAATTTCGTAGTTGTATTCGGCTAATTTTAGTCTCCACCTGATTAATTTTTGGTTACACTGTTTCATAGATAATAGCCATTGTAAGGGTTTGTGATCAGTGTAGATTTTGAACGGTCTGCCAAAAATGTAGGGACGAAAATATTGGACGGCCCATATGATAACATTTCTTTCTCTACAGCTGCATAGCTTGACTCAGTTGAGTTCAAGGTTCTGCTGGCGTAGGCAACAGGGAGATCTTGACCTACTGTTCCTTGAGATAGAACAGCTCCTATCGCGGTGTGACTGGCATCGCATGTTATATTAAAATTTTTTGAGAAGTCGGGATATTGTAATAGTGGTTCATTTGTTAGTAAGGTCTTACACGTTTCGAAACATTTTATATAGTCGGGGTCTTTAATGTCAATAGTTGCGTCTTTTTTTCAGGCATTTTGTAAATGGTTTTGTTATTTTCGCGAAATCTTTAATAAATTTTCGATAATATCCTAACAAGCCTAAAAATCCTTTAATTTGTTTCGTGGTTTTGGGTATTGGATAATTTTGAATTGCTATAATTTTATCTGGATTGGGTTTTACGCCGTCTGGAGTAACAATATGGCCAAGATATGAGACTTCCCTTTTCAGGAACTCACACTTATCTAGTTGAATTTTGAAATTTGAATTTTGTAATCTTTCGAACACTAATTTTAAATTTCCAATATGCTCTTTAAGACTGGTACTAAACACGATAATATCGTCTAAGTAAACTAAACACTTGTCGTTGTTTAGTCCACGTAGAACATTATCCATTACGCGTTGGAAGGTTGCCGGCGCGTTTTTAAGGCCGAAAGGCATGCGCGTGTATTCGAAATGCCCTTCCTCAGTGTTGAATGCCGTCTTTTGAATATCGTCTTTGTCCATTTCTATCTGGTGAAAACCAGAGGCTAAGTCCAGAGTAGTAAAATAGTGACAACGTCCTAATTTGTCAAGCAAGTCCGTGATGTTTGGTAAAGGGTACTTGTCATCGATTGTCTTATCGTTTAACTTCCGATAATGAACCACTATTCGCCACTTTCTTTTCCCTGAAGCATCAAGCTTCTTGGGGACTACCCATATGGGTGACGACCACGGGGAACAAGACGGTCTAATAATGTTTTGTTCGAGCATTTTTTGTATCTGTGATCGCACTTCCTCTTTATGAACTTCTGGGTATCTATACGATTTAGTATAGGTGGGAATTTCGTCTTTGGTGTTAATAGAGTGCTTTATTTGGTTCGTGAAAGTGAGTGGGGCGTTATCCAAATGGAAAATATTTGAAAATTCGCGAATTAATTTGGTGATAGCTGATTTCTCTTCATTGTTCATATGATTGGTCCGAATCTGTGATATATCGAATTTAAATTTTTCTGAATCAATTAGGTTTAAATTTTGACTTGTGTGTGTTTCGTAATTTTCAAAATTTTCAACGTGAAATGGTTTTAACTGTTGGAATTTAATATCTGAATCGGTAGTGTTTGTGATAGTGCAGAATGCATGATAATTTTTTGCTGTCGCAACGCATTCAGGAATTATCAGTGTATCTGTCGTGTGTTCGGGAATTAAAATAGTTCCGTTTTATTGGTCAACTAATAATTTTACTACATTTTCAGAATTCGATTTTAATGTGGTATAAGTATTTGTGTGAGTAACGATGTTTGAGTTTGTTTCGCGTTCTAAATTTTGATGATAAATTTTTATTTCAGTTGTAGGTGTTGACATTAAATTTTGACTGAGATCGATTACAACTTTTAAGAATTTAAGGTTGTCAAGACCTAATAGTAAATCAAATTCGTCGTGGAAATCGAAAATGTGATATTTTAAACTTACTTTTTCGTTGATTATAAATATTTTAGAAATTGGTACAAAGGTACTGAAATTTTCAATGGAAGTCCCGTGTGCGGTGACAATTTTGAATGGGTCACTAATTATTGAATCTTTATAATATTTTTCCGCTATATTGGGATTAATAAACGATTTGGTACTGCCGGTGTCAATGAGCACTTTTAAATTATTTTCAGGGAATATAATGTAAGGCAGTTTGCTTTGATTCGTGAGATTCATTAATTCGAAATTTGGTAAATATTTTGTTCGGTTTCCGAGGCATCGATCTCTAAAAAATTATTAGGGTCATCGAACTGTTGATCAGAAAGTACTTCTGATTGTTCTAAGGGTAAATCGGAATTTTGTTCGTCAAATTCATAATTTTGATCAAAAGGTTCTTGTGATGATTGGCCATGATTTATATTAAACAATTCATTTCGAGGTCTTTTTGGTCTTTGTTGATAAGTATTGTTTGTACTAATACTCATGGGTGTGGGCTGATAACTTTGGTTATTAAATGGTCTAGGATTTGAATTATTTTGTTTAAAGAATGGCTGGCTTCGTATGTGTGTCTGAGGTTGTGTTTGATGTGTAATTCTAGGAAATTGATTTTGTATGGGAACTTTGGGAGTATTATTAATGTGTGTTGGTTTTTTATTTGAATGAAACGACGGGCTATTTGCTTTAAACGGTATTATTATTTTATTAGATTTTGGTGATTCGTATTGAAAATCATTAGTGAGCATATTTAAGGCTGTATTAGGATCAGTGGGGTTTTTGGTTCGCATAAGCTGGCCAATTGGATCTTTTAATCCTCTTAATAATATTCGCAATGCAAAATCTTTAAAATAATTGCCTAATATTGTTTGCTCGTCAGCGGTTTTTTGAGTATTAATATAACTAATTATTAAATTTAATATGTGTTGTATTCTATTAAAATATTCAAATACAGATTCATTATGTCCTTGTTTGGCGTCATTTAACTCAATATTTAAAGTAAAGAGATCGCGTTTATCAGCGTACGTGTTGATTAGTACACTTTTCAAATCGTTCCAAGTTTTTATATTGCACGCAGCTATGTTTACTGCGGCTTCACCTTTCATTTTTGAATACAAACTGAGCATTAAATATTCATTTTGAAAATCATTGGGATTAGCAGCATTGAAAAATTTTTTGACTAATTTGTCACTTATTTCTAAGAATCTAGGCAAGAGTTCTCTCTGCCCATGGATCTCAGGAACCATATCTAAGTATTCCTTCTTTATTCCATTTTGTTTGTTACTTGTAATGTGGGGTTACGAATTAAATTTTTTCTGTTTGAATAATTTGGAATACGATCGTTATGATCGGAGTCAGAATCGCTATTATTTGAATCTGATGATTCGCTAGCGTAATAAATATTGCCTCTTAACGACATGTACTCACAAGAGAATCCAGTACATTGGTCCTTGGGGTGGTACTGTGATGTCGTGAAGTCGCTCGGCCTCGATGTCCTGGTGCTGATGTTCGTTCAGCGGCGGTACGTCGATGGGTGCTGATGTACGTTCAGCTGGCTCGGCGGACGAATTTTATTCGCGGCGATAAATGGCACAACGACGAAGTTTTTGGGCCCGTTGTCGGGTAAATCATAAATGAACCAGTAATATTCGTCAATACCGTCGCGACGGATCCTACCGACTGCGCCAATAATAAGTTAATTTTCCGACGTTGCGTTTTTAAAAACAATTTATTGTTTACTATTTATTACAATGTTGTTTATTGCTAATTTACAATTCTAAGGTACAACAAATCTAGCATAGTAACAGCAGATAAAGACTAACATAAAACTACAAGAGAGCTATTTTATACTTAAACTAGGATGGGTGTAGGGTTGCTTGGTGGGAACTGCAACCTATGTAGTTTGATGGTGGGAACAGCGATGTAACTTATATATATATATATATATATATATATATATATATATATATATATATATATATACATATATATTTGCTTCCGCGCCCGAATTTCATAATTCTTCATCAAATTTTAGCTAAAAGAAAATATTGCAACAAGAAAATTGCTATTTCAAGTGTGGTAGGTATTCTAGAATCTAGCCCATGTAGCTTACAATATACAACGTATTAATTAAAATGACACCCAAAAACTGAATGTTTATTATCTGATTGGTACCACGTTTTGGTCACTTTTGCATGTCCAATGCTAAAATTATCAATAGTATACATCCTAAAGCATGAATATGAATGTTTTAACAAAAATATCCGTTTCAAGAATAGGTAAAATCTGACTTTATTATTGTATAAAAATCATATATATATTTGCTTCCGCGCATGAATTTTATAATTCTTCATCATATTTTAGCTAAAAGACAACATTGCAACAAGAAAATTGCTATTTCAAGTGTGGTATGTATTCTAGAATCCAGCCTATGTAGCTTACAATATACAAATTATTCATCAAAAATAGATGAAATCTGACTTTACTTTTGTAATAAATTATATAAATATTTGCTTACGCGACCGAATTTTATAATTTTTCATCATATTTTAGCTAAACGAAAACATTGCAACAAGAAAATTGCTATTTCATGTGTGGTAGGTATTCTAGAATCCAGCCCATGTAGCTAACAATATACAACGTATTCACTAAAATGACACTCGAAAATTGAATGTTTATTATCTGATAGGTACCACGTTTTGGTCACTTTTTCATGTTCAATGCTAAAATTATCCATAGTATAGATCCTAAATCATGAATATGAATGGCTTAACAAAAATATCCGTTTCAAGAATAGGTAAAATCTGACTTTATTTTTGTATAAAAATCATATAAATATTTGCTTCCGCGCCCGAATTTTATAATTCTTCATCATATTTTATCTACAAGAAAACATTGCAACAAGAAAATTGCTATTTCAAGTGTGGTAGGTATTCTAGTATCCAGCCCATGTAGCTTACAATATACAACGTATTAATCAAGAATAGGTAAAATGTGACTTTATTTTTTTAACAATCATATAATTATTTGCATCCGTGCCCGAATTCTATAATTCTTTATCATATTTTAGCTAAAAGAAAACTTTGCAACAAGAAAATTGCTATTTCAAGTGTGGTAGGTATTCTAGAATCCAGCCCATGTAGCTAACAATATACAACGTATTCACTAAAATGACATCCGAAAATTGAATGTTTATTATCTGATTGGTACCACGCTTTGGCCACTTTTGCATGTTTCAATGCTAAAATTATCCATAGTATAGATCCTAAACCATGAATATGAATAGCTTAACAAAAATATCCGTTTCAAGAATAGGTAAAATCTGACTTTATTTTTGTATAAAAATCATATAAATATTTACTTCCGCGCCCGAATTTTATAATTCTTCAGCATATTTTAGCTAAAAGAAAACATTGCAAGAAGAAATTTGCTATTTCAAGTGTGGTAGGTATTCCAGAATCCAGCCCATGTGGCTTACAATATACAACGTATTCATCAAGAAAAAGTAAAATCTGATATAATTTTTGTAAAAATTCATATAAATATTTGCTTCCGATAATTGCTATTTCAAGTGTAGTAGGTATTCCAGAATCCAGCTCATGTAGCTTACAATATACAACGTAGTCATCAAGAATAGGTAAAATCAGACTTTATTTTTATAAAACATCATATAAATATTTGCTTCCGGACCTGAATATTATAATTCTTTATCATATTTTAGCTAAAGAAAACATTGCAACAAGAAAATTGCTATTTCAAGTGTGGTAGGTTTTCTAGAATCCAGCCCATGTACTTTACAATATACAACGTATTCATGAAGAATAGGTAAAATCTGACTTTATTTTTGTAAAATATCATATAAATATTTGCTTCCGAGCCCGAATTTTTTTAATTCTTCATCATATTTTAGCTAAAAAAAAAACATTGCAACAAGAAAATTGCTATTTCAAGAGTGGTAGGTATTCTAGAATCCAGTCCATGTAGCTTACAATATACAACGTATTCATCAAGAATAGGTAAAATCTGACAATATTTTTGTAAAAATTCATATAAATAATTGCTTTTCCGCCCGTATTTTTGTAATTTTTCATCATATTTTAGCTAAAAGAAAACATTGCAACAAAAAAATGCTATTTCAAGTGTGTTACGTATTCTAGAATCCAGTCTATGTAGCTTAGAATATACAACGTATTTATCAATAATAAATAAAATCTGACTTTATTTTTGTAAAAAATCATATCAATATTTGCTTCCGCGCCCGAATTTTATAATTCTTTATCATGTTTTAGCTAAAAGAAAACATTGCAACAAGAAAATTGCTATTTCAAGTTTAGTAGGTATTCAAGAATCCTGCGTAAGTAGCTACAATATACAACTTATTCATCAAGAATAGGTAAAATCTGAAAGTATTTTTGTAAAAAATCATATAAATATTTGCTTCCGCGCCCGAATTTTATAATTCTTCATCATATTTTAGCTAAAAGAAAACATTGCAACAAGAAAATTGCTATTTCAAGTGTGGTAGGTATTCTAGAAACCAGCCCATGTAGCTTACAATATACAACGTATTTATTAAGTATAGGTAAAATCTGACTTTATTTTTGTAAAATATCATATAAATATTTGCTTCCGAGCCCGAATTTTTTAATTCTTCATCATATTTTAGCTAAAAAAAAACATTGCAACAAGAAAATTGCTATTTCAAGAGTGGTAGGTATTCTAGAATCCAGTCCATGTAGCTTACAATATACAACGTATTCATCAAGAATAGGTAAAATCTGACAATATTTTTGTAAAAATTCATATAAGTAATTGCTTTTCCGCCCGTATTTTTGTAATTTTTTATCATATTTTAGCTAAAAGAAAACATTGCAACAAAAAAATGCTATTTTAAGTGTGTTACGTATTCTAGAATCCAGTCTATGTAGCTTAGAATATACAACGTATTCATCAAGAATAAATAAAATCTGACTTTATTTTTGTAAAAAATCATATCAATATTTGCTTCCGCGCCCGAATTTTATAATTCTTTATCATATTTTAGCTAAAAGAAAACATTGCAACATTAAAATTGCTATTTCAAGTGTGGTAGGTATTCTAGAATCCAGCCCATGTATCTTAAAATATACAACGTATTCATCAAGAAAAAGTAAAATCTGATATAATTTTTGTAAAAAATCATATAAATATTTGCTTCCGCGCCCGAATATTATAATTCTTCATCATATTTTAGCTAAAAGAAAACAATGCAACAAGAAAATTGCTATTTCAATGGTGGTAGGATTTCTAGAATCCAGCCCATGTACTTTACAATATACAACGTATTCATGAAGAATAGGTAAAATCTAACTTTACTTTTGTAAAATATCATATAAATATTTGCTTCCGCGCCCGAATTTTTTAATTATTCATCATATTTTAGCTAAAAGAAAACATTGCAACAAGAAAATTGTTATTTCAAGTGTGGTTGGTATTCTAGAATCCAGCCCATGTAGATTACAATAACAACGTATTCATCAAGAAAGGTAAATTTTTAATTTATTTTCATAAAAAATCATATAAATATTTGCTTCCGTGCCCGAATTTTATATTTTTTTATCATATTTTAGCTCAAAGAAAACATTGCAACAATAAAATGTCTATTTCAAGAGTGGTAGGTATTCTAGAATCCAAACCATGTAGCTTACAATATACAACGTATTCATCAAGAATAGGTAAAATCAGACTTTATTTTTGTAAAAAAAAATATAAACATTTGCTTCCGCGCCCAAATTTTATAATTCTTCATCATATTTTAGCTAAAAGAAAACATTGCAACAAGGAAATTGCTATTTCAAGTGTGGTAGTTAATCTGAAATCCAGCCAATGTAGCTTACAATATACAACGTATTCATCAAGAATAGGTAAAATTTGATTTTATTTTTGTAAAAAAATTATATAAATATTTGCTTTCGCGCCCGAATATTATAATTCTTTATCATATCTTAGTTAAAAGAAAACATTGCAACAAGAAAATTGCTATTTCAAGTGTGGTAGGTATTCTAGAATCTATCCCATGTAGCTTACAATATACAACGTATTCATCAAGAAAAGGTAAAAATCTGACTTTATTATTGTAAAAAATCATATAAACTTTTGCTTCCGCGCCCGAATTTTATAATTCTTCATCATATTTTAACTAAAAGAAAACATTGCAACAAGAAAATTGCTATTTCAAGTGTGGTAGGTATTCTAGAATCCAGCCCATGTAGCTTACAATATACAACGTATTCATCAAGAAAAAGTAAAATCTGATATAATTTTTGTAAAAAATCATATAAATATTTGCTTCCGCGCCCGAATATTATAATTCTTCATCATATTTTAGCTAAAAGAAAACATTGCAACAAAAAATTGCTATTTCAAGTGTGGTAGTTAATCTGGAATCCAGCCAATGTAGCTTACAATATAAAACGTATTCATCAAGAATAGGTAAAATTTGATTTTATTTTTGTAAAAAATCATATAAATATTTGTTTTCGCGCCCGAATTTTATAATTCTTCAACATATTTTAGGTAAAAGTAAACATTGCAACAAGAAAATTGATATTTCAAGTGTGGTAGGTATTCTAGAATCAACCCAATGTAGCTTACAATATGCAACGTATTCATCAAAATTAGGTAAAATCTGACATTATTTTAGTAAAAAATCATATAAATATATGCTTCCGCGCCCCGAATTTTATAAATCTTCATCATATTTTAGCTAAAAGAAAACATTGCAACGAGAAAATGGCTATTTCAATTGTGGTAGGTATTCTAGAATCCAGCCCATGTAGCTTACAATATAAGACATATTCATTAAAAAAATGTAAAATTTACCTTTATTTTTGTAAAAAATTATATAAAAATTTGATTCCGCGCCTGAGTTTTATATTTCTTCATCATATCTTAGCTAAAAGAAAACATAGCCACAAGAAAATTGCTATTTCAAGTGTGGTAGGTATTCTAGAATCAAGCCCATATAGCTTACAATATACAACGTACTCATTAAAATGGCACCTGAAAATTTAATGTTTATTATCTGATTGGTACCTCGTTATGGTCAATTTTGCATGTCCAATGCTAAAATTATCCATAGTATAGATGCTAAAACATGAATATGAATGTTTTAACAAAAATATCCATTTCAAGAATAGGTAAAATCTCACTTTATTTTTGATAAAATCATATAAATATTTCCTTCTGAGCCCGTATTTTATAATTTCTTTATCATATTTAACTAAAAGAAAACATTTCTACAAGAAAAATTGCTATTTCAAGTGTGGCTGGTATTCTAGAATCCAGCCCATGTAGATTACATTATACAAACTTATTTATCAAGAAAAGGTAAAATCTGATTTTATTTTTGTAAAAAATCATATAAATATTTGCTTACGCGCCCGAATTTTATATTTTTTTTCAAATTTAATTAAAAGAAAAAATTGCAACAAGAAAATTGCTATTTCAAGTGTGGTAGGTATTCTAGAATCTAGCCCATGTAGTTTACAATATACAACGTATTCATCAAGAATAGGTAAAATCTGACTTTATTTTTGTAAAAAATCATTTAAATATTTGCTTCCGCGCCCGAATTTTTTAATACTTCATCATATTTTAGCTAAAAGAAAACATTGCAATAAGAAAATTGATATTTCAAGTGTGGAAGGTATTCTAGAATCCAGCCCATGTACCTTACAATATACAACGTATTCATCAAGAATAGTTAAAATCTGACTTTATTTTTGTAAAAAATCATATAAATACTTGCTTCCGCGCTCGAATTTTATAATTTTTCATCATACTTTAGGTAAAAGAAAACATGGCAACAAGAAAATTGTAATTTTAAGTGTGGTACGTATTCAAGAATCCAGACCATGTAGCTTACAATATACAACGTATTCTTCAAGAATACATAAAATCTGACTTTATTTTTGTAAAAAATGATATAAATATTTGCTTCCGCGCCCGAATTTTTATAATTCTTCATCATATTTTAGCTAAAAAGAAAACATAGCCCACAAGAAAATTGCTATTTCAAGTGTGGTAAGTATTCTAGAATCAAGCCCATGTAGCTTACAATATACAACGTACTCATTAAAATGGCACCTGAAAATTGAATGTTTATTATCTGATTGGTACCTCGTTATGGTCACTTTTGCATGTCCAATGCTAAAATTATCCATAGTATAGATCCTAAAACATAAATATGAATGTTTTAACAAAAATATCCATTTCAAGAATAGGTAAAATCTCACTTTATTTTTGAAAAAATCATATAAATATTTCCTTCTGGGACCGTATTTTATAATTTTTTTATCATATTTAACTAAAAGAAAACATTGCTACAAGTAAATTGCTATTTCAAGTGTGGTTGGTATTCTAGAATCCAGCCCATGTAGATTACATTATACAACTTTTTTATCAAGAAAAGGTAAAAATCTGATTTTATTTTTGTAAAAAATCATATAAATATTTGCTTCCGAGCTGGAGTTTTATAATTCTTTATCATATTTTAGCTAAAAGAAAACATTGCAACAAGAAATTTGCTATTTCAAGTGTGGTAGGTATTCTAGAATCCAGCCCAAGGAGCTTACAATATACAACGTATTCATCAAGAAAAGGTAAAATCTAACTTTATTTTTGTAAAAAATCATATAAATATTGGCTTCCGCTCCCGAATTTAATAATTTTATATCATATTTTAGCTAATAGAAAACATTGCAACTAGAAAATTGCTATTTCAAGTGTGGAAGTTATTCTAGAATCCAGCCCATTAAGCTTAAAATATACAACGTATTCATCAAAAATAGATAAAATCTAACTTTATATTTGTAAAAAATCATATAAATATTTGCTTCTGCGCCCGAGTATTAAAATTTTTCATCATATTTTAGCTAAAACACACACTTGAAATAGCAATTTTTCTTGTTGCAATGTTTTCTTTTAGGTAAAATATGATGAAAAATTATAAAATTCGGGCGCGAAAGTAAATATTTATCTGATTTTTTACAAACATAAAGTCAGATTTTACCTTTTCTTGATGAATACGTTGTATATTGTAAGCTACATGGGCTGGATTCTAGAATACGTACCACACTTAAAATAGCAATTTTCTTGTTGCAACGTTTTCTTTTAGCTAAAATATGATGAATAATTATAAAATTCGGGCGCGGAAGCAAATATTTATATGATTTTTTACAAATATAATGTCAGATTTTACCTATTCTTGATGAATACGTTGTATATTGTAAGCTACATGGGTTAAATTCTAGATTTTCCTACCACACTTGATATAGCAATTTTCTTGTTGCAATGTATTCTTTTAGCTAGAAAATGTTGAAGAGTTATAGAATTCGGGGTCTGAAGGGAATATTAATATAATTTTTTACAAAAATTAAATCAGATTTTTACCTATTCTTGATGAATACGTTGTATATTGTAAGCTACATGGGCTGCATTCTAGAATACCTACCACACTTCAAATAGCATTTTTCCTGTTGCAATTTTATCTTTTAGCTAAAATATGATGAAGAATTATAAAATTCGGGCGCGAAAGCAAATATTTATATGATTTTTTACAAAAATAAAGTCAGACTTTATCTATTCTTGAAATGGATATTTTTGTTAAAAGATTCATATTCATGCTTTAGGATCTATACTATCGATAGTTTTTGCATTGGACATGCAAAAGTGACCATAACGTTGGTACCAATCAGATAATAAACATTCAATTTTCGGGTGTCATTTTAATAAATACGTTGTATATTGTAAGCTACATTGGCTGGATTCTAGAATACCTACCACACTTGAAATAGCAATTTTCTTGTTGTAATGTTTTCTTTTAGGTAATATATGGCGAAGAATTATAAAATTCGGGAGCGGAAGCAAATATTTATATGATTTTTTACAAAAATAAAGTCAAATATTTCCTATTTTTGATGAATACGTTATATATTGTAAGCTACATGGGCTGGATTCTAGAATACCTACCACACTTGAAATAGCAATTTTCTTGTTGCAATGTTTTCTTTTAGCTAAAATATGATGGAAAATTATAAAATTCGGGCGCGGGAAAGCAAATATTTATATGATTTTTTACAAAAATAAAGCCAGATTTTACCTTTTCTTGATGAAAACGTTGTATATTGTAAGCTACATGGGCTGGTTTCTAGAATACGTATCACACTTGAAATAGCAATTTTCTTGTTGCAATGTTTTCTTTTAGCTAAAATAAGATAAAGAATTATAAAATTTTGTCGCGGAAGCAAATATTTATATGATTTTTACAAAAATAAAGTCAGATTTTACCTATTCTTGAAATGGATGTTTTTGTTAAAACATTCATATTCATGCTTTAGGATCTATACTATGAATAATTTTAGCATTGGACATGCAAAAGTGACCATAACGTGGTACCAATCAGATAATAAACATTCAATTTTCGGGTGTCATTTTAATGAATACGTTGTATATTGTAAGCTACATGGGCTGGATTCTAGAATACCTACCACACTTGAAATAGCTATTTTTCTTGTTGCAATGTTTTCTTTTAGCTAAAATATGATAAAGAATTATAAAATTCGGCCGCGGAAGCAAATATTTATATGATTTTTTACAAAAATAAAGTCAGATTTTACCTTGATGAATACGTTGTTATATTGTAAGCTACATGGGCTGGATTCTAGAATACGTACCATACTTGAAATAGCAATTTTCTTGTTGCAATGTTTTCTTTTAGCTAATATATGATATATATATATATATATATATATATATATATATATATATATATATATAATCAGTATCCTCTTATACCCAAGAAAAGGGTGTCGAGGTTTCTTTCTATCTTCAGCTGCCTTCTATGAACTTTTTCCAATTGTTTCTATTACTTGCTATTTTCTTTGCTTCTACTTGCGTGATATTCTTCTTTGCCAAAATCTCTTCTATAGAGTCCCTCCCATGTCTTTTGTGGTCTGCCTCTGCTTCTCTTTCCGGTCGTTCTTGTTTCTCAGATTTCTTTGCATGGTGTTTGTTTTGCCATTCTGGTAATGTGCCCATACCATTGCAATTTCTTTTCTTCTATCTTAGTTGCTATTGATTTTATCTCTAGCTCTTGTCTTATTGTTTCATTCCTTATCTTGTCTTTCTTTGTCACTCCTTTCACTCTTCTTAAAAATTTCATTTCCGTGGCCTGTAATTTGGTAAGTTGTCTTTTATTTAAAACCCACGTTTCACAACCGTATAGTAGAATGGGTTGAAAGATGGTTTTGTATACTGTCATTTTTGTGTGTCTACTAATGTTTCTATTGTTTATAATTACTGTATTCAGCGTGTAGTAAGTATTCATTGCTGTTTGTATTCTGTTGTTTACTTCTTCTTCAATACAGTTTTTATTCTGTATTATGCTACCAAGATATTTGAAATGATCTACCTGTTCTATTTTTGTATTTTGGATTGTTATTTGTATATCTTTGATGTTCTTTCCTGCTACCATAACCATATATTAATAAACATTAGTTGTAGTTCTCGTTCATTCTATAATACTAGTTGTATTTAAGTTCAGGTTTCCAATATTTGTTCTTTTCAGTCTGCATTTGGTATTTTTTATAACTTCGTCCAGTATCACTATAAAAAGCAACGGGCTTAAATTTCTTCCTTGTCTTAATCCTTTTGTTGTGGTAAATTCGTCTGACATTTTATTTCCTGTACGTATTATGTTTTTTGTTCTAGTATAGATGCTTCTTATTGCCTGTATCAATTTCTCGTCGGTGCCTCTCTTTCGTAGAATTTCCCATATTTGTTTTCTGTTTATTCTGTCAAATGCTTTAACTAGGTCTATGAAACATATATATTTCTTTGTTTTTCGCGGTAAACTTTTCTATTATCTGCCTTATACTGAAAATATGATCTTGGGTGCTGCGTCCTTTTCGAAAACCACTCTGGGATTTTTCTAGTTTACTTTCCACAATTGCCCGTACTCTATTTTCTAATGTATTTTCATATAGTTTTTCCGATGTGCACAGTAATGCTATTCCCCGATAATTATTGCATTCTCTATAGTCTCCTTTTTTTATATATTGGCAGTATGATTGTTACTTCCCAGTCCCTTGGTATAATTCCGGTGTTCCATATTTTGTTTAATAATGTATGTAGCATATCTAATGCATTTTCTTCTATATATTTTAATTGCTCAGGGTATATATTGTCATAGCCGTGTGCTTTACCTGATTTTATTCGCTTGAGCGCATCTATTATTTCATTTTTTGTAATTTCTTAAATTTTTGTGTCGTTCGGTATTTTCCAATTGTTTTCATTTTTATCTTTTTCTGCTTCAAGCAGCATTTCATAGTGTTCTTTCCATCGATTTATAATGTTATATTCATTCGTTAATATTTTCCCTTTTTTGTCTTTTATTTGTTTCATATTTGGTATTTTTTGTTTTTTCTGGTTTTTAATGACTTTGTAGAATAGTTTTTTATTATCTTTGTAGTTTTTCTGTAGTTGTTCTCCAATTTGATTCCAATCTTCTTTCTTAGCTTCTTGTATTATCTTTTTTACATGTTTTCTCTGTATGTTATACTTGTTATATTCTTCAGTTGTTTTCTTCTGTAGATATTTTTTCCATAACTGCTTTTTAAGTTTAATTGATTTTCGTATATCTTCGCTCCACCAGTGAGTTTGTTTCCTATTTGTTGCGGTAGACTTTGTACCACAAGCTTCTTCTGCTGCATTGTTTAACATTCCTTTAAATGTGATCCATATATCCTCTATGTCAGTATTATCTAATTCTTTAGGTGTTTTACTAAATTCTTTAAGTTTTTCTTGATATTTTTGTTTTATTTCCTCTTCTCTCAATTTGTATACTTTAATTGTCTTTTTGTTATTCTGCTCTATGTTAAGTATTTGTTCCTTTTTTGTTCTTTCTTCTTTCAATTTCATTTCTAGGAAAAAGTGGTCACTGCCGATTTCGTGGCTTATTTTAACCCTCATATCATTGACATTAGATTTTTTATGTTGCCAAGTAACTATGTAGTCAATAATTGATTTTTCATTTCTACTTTTGACTTCCCTAGTTATTTTATGTATCTACTTATGATTAAAAATCGTATTAAGTATTGTTAAGCCATTTACTAAACAGTAGTCGATCATTCTGTTTCCGTTATTATTTCTTGTTTTCTCGCTGTATTTTCCTAAGATTCTATCAATTCCTCTATTTTCTTTACCAACTCTGGCATTAAAGTCTCCCTTTATGTAAATCATTTCTTCGTGCATGTCTGTTATAGACTGTAAATCTTCCCAGAATTTATCTTTGTTCTTTGCATTATCGTCTTCATTGGGTCCATATATATTAATTATTGTAGTTTTCTTTCCTTCTAATTCTAATGTTATTGTTATGATTCTTTCTGAATATTGCGCCCAGTCTAGTATCTTATCTTTTAAATTTCGGTGTACGATTATTCCAACTCCTGCTTTAGCTCCTTCATTTTTCTGTACTCCGCTGTATATTAATACGTGCCCTCCTTTTAGGTTTTGTATACCTTTACCCTTCTTTTTTGTTTCAGTTATACCTAGTATACAAACGTTTGATTTTTCAAATTCTTCTACTAGTTCAATTTCCTTCCTTGTAATACTTTTAATATTCCATGTTGCTATTTTTATTTTCTTGCTATCCGTTCTTTGAATTTCATTGTCTATTTTCTTTGCTTTTCCGTCATCATGTGATCCATTGACGTCGTATTTTGTAGTGTTTTCATTTAATAGTTTTTTGAAGTAGTATTTTTATTACCCTCTTCAAGTTGTTTAGTTGCATTATTCCATCTCAGTTCCTTATTTTCTATTATTAATTTTTGATATCCAATTTTCACTTTTTTGTTTGCTTCCCTTTCTATATCCGCTCTTTCCTTGATTTTGCTTTGTATTTCTCTTTCATTTTTAGTCAAATCGGTGTTAATATATATTTTGTTATTTTGTGTGTTTCTCAGTTTAGATTTATTTCTTAGTACTTCAAGTTTATTCTCAAAGTTTTCCATTTCAACTACGAATAATTGTTTTTAAATTTTTTGTACTTTGACAATTTTCGCCGTTACCTGTAAATTGGTATCAAAAAAATTTTCGATTATTTTAACCATATCCTTTGGTTGATTAGTTTCTATTTGTAGTCCATTTACTATAATGTTATTCTTCCTATTAGCTTTTTCCATTTTCTCAATTAATTGTTCCGTCGTTTCCAACTTTTCAATTCTTTGTGTTAGTTTTCCTACTTCTTCTCTTAAAGATTTATTTTCCTCCTTTATCTCCTGCAATTCTTTACGATACTCTCTATTTTCATTCCTTATTTCTTTAATCTCTTTAAGTATATTTTTCATCATATCTCGTACATCATCCATGTCTTCTGCTGTTTTGAGTCTGTTTTTAGTTGGGCTTCGGCTTATTTTCCTGCTTTTCTTAAATCCTGTTTCCAGCTCCCAATGGTCTCTTTTCCTTTTGCCGTCGTCTGTTGAATATTCGTCGCTTCCTCGTATTTTTTCCGTTTTAGGCATAACTTTAGTGGAAGGAACTTCGCCCGGATCAACTCCTCGGAGGCTACTTTCCTATCTTTGTAGTTATAACCTTTTTTTTATTTATTTTTAATTGTATGCCGCTAATAAAATTCTTGAGTACGCCACTGGAGCTTAGGAGTCAGACGTGTCAAGCGCCTCTGGCCGCGCGCGCCTGTACTCTCGCTCAACGGCTCAGCTGACTTTGACAGTCTTTGCAACCTTGCTTTATTTGATGTAAAATCAGTTTTTTTGGTGCACTTAACAATTATTAATTTACTCATTTTTATCACTTTTATCTCACTATTTACGCACTTTGATATCAGAACAATGCTCATATATTCGAGTAATATTATTGCTGATTCAGAGTACAAATAACACGACCTTCACCTTCAAGAAGATATTTAATTTTAAATTAAAGTCAGATTTTACCTTTTCTTGATGAAAACGTTGTATATTGTAAGCTACATGGGCTGGTTTCTAGAATACGTACCACACTTGAAATAGCAAGTTTCTTGTTGCAATAATTTCTTTTAGCTAAAATATGATAAAGAATTATAAAATTCGGGCACGGAAGCAAATATTTATATGAGTTTTTACAAAAATTAAGTCATATTTTACCTTTTCTTGATGAATACGTTGTATATTGTAAGCTACATGGGCTGGATTCTAGAAAACCTGCCACACTTGAAATAGCAATTTTCTTGTTGCAATGTTTTCAGTAAGCTAAAATATGATAAAGGATTATAAATTTCGGGCGCAGAAGCAAATATTTATATGATTTTTTACAAATGTAATGTCAGATTTTACCTATTCTTGAAATGGAAATTTTCGTTAAATCATTCATATTCCTGCTTTAGGATCTATACTATAGATGGTTTTAAGCAATGGACATGCAAAAGTGACTAAAACGTGTTACCAATCAGATAATAAGCATTCAATTTTCGAGTGTCATTTTAATAAATACGTTGTATATTGTAAGCTATATGGGCTGGATTCTTGTGTACCAACCACACTTGAAATAGCAATTTTCTTGTTGCAATGTTTCCTTTTAGCTAAATTATGATAAAGAATTATAAGATTCGGGCGCGCAAGCAAATATTTATATGATTCTTTACAAAAATAATGTCAGATTTTGCCTATTCTTGATGAATACGTTGTATATTGTAAGCTACATGGGCTGGATTCTAGAATACCTACCACATTTGAAATAGCAATTTTCTTGTTGCAATGTTTTCTTTTAGCAAAAATATGATGAAAAATTATAAAATTCAGGAGCGGAAGCAAATATTTATAAGATTTTTTTCTAAAATAAAGTCAGATTTTACCTATTCTTGAAATAGATATTTTTGTTAAAACATTCATACATGGGCTGGATTCTAGAATACCTACCACACTTGAAATATCAATTTTCTTGTTGCAAAGTTTTCTTTTAGCTAAAATATGATGAAGAATTATAAAATTCGGGCGCGGAAGCTAATATTTATAAGATTTTTTACAAAAATAAAGTCAGATTTTACCTGTTCTTGATGAATACGTTGTATATTGTAAGTTACATGAGCTGGATTCTAGAATAACTACCAGAATTGAAATAGCAATTTTCTTGTTGCAATGTTTTCATTTAGTTAAAATATGATGAAGAATTATAAAATTCGGGCGCGGAAGCTAATATTTATATGATTTTTTACAAAAATAAAGTCAGATTTTACCTATTCTTGAAATAGATATTTTTGTTACAACATTCATATTTATGCTTTAGGATCTATACTATGGATAATTTTAGCATTGGACATGCAAAAGTGACCAAAACGTGGTATCAATCAGATATCAAATATTCAATTTTTGGGTGTCATTTTAATGAATACGTTGTATATTGTAAGCTACATGGGCTGGATTCTAGAATACCTACCACAATTGAAATAGCAATTTTCTTGTTGCAATGTTTTCTTTTAGCTAAAATATGATGAAGAATTATAAAATTCAGGCGCGGAAGCATCTATTTATATGATGTTTAACAAAAATAAAGTCAGATTTCACCTATTTTTGAAATGGATATTTTTGTAAACCATTCATATTCATGCTTTAGGATCTATACTATGGATGGTTTTAAGCATTGGACATGCAAAATTGACTAAAACGTGGTACCAATCAGATAATAAACATTCAATTTTCGGGTGTCATTTTAATGAATACGTTGTATATTGTAAGCTATACGGGCTAGATTCTGGAATACCTACCACACTTGAAATAGCAATTCTCTTGTTGCAATGTTTTCTTTTAGCTAAAATATGATAAAGAATTACAAAATACGGGCGCGGAAGCAAATATTTATATGATTTTTTACAAAAATAAAGTCAGATTTTACCTTTCCTTAATGAATACGTTGTACATTGTAAGCTACATGGGCTGGATTCTAGAATACCTACCACAATTGAAATAGCATTTTTCTTGTTGCAATGTTTTCTTTTAGCTAAAATATGATGACGAATTATAAAATTCGGGAGCGGAAGCAAATATATATAAGATTTTTTACAAAAACAAAGTCAGATTTTACCTATACTTGATGAATACGTTGTATATTGTAAGCTACATGGGCTGGATTCTAGAATACCTACCACACTTGAAATATCAATTTTCTTGTTGCAAAGTTTTCTTTTAGCTAAAATATGATGAAGAATTATAAAATTCGGGCGCGGAAGTAAATATTTATATGATTTTTTAGAAAAATAAAGTCAGATTTTACCTATTCTTGAAATGGATATTTTTGTTAAAACATTCCTATTCTTGCTTTAGGATCTATACTATGGATGGTTTTAAGCATTGGACATGCAAAAGCGACCAAAACTTGGTACCATCAGATAACAAACATAAAATTATCGGGTGTCATTTTAATGAATACGCTGTATATTGTAAGCTACATGGGCTGGATTCTGGAATACCTACCACACTTGAAATAGCATTTTTCTTGTTGCAATGTTTTCTTTTAGCTAAAATATGATGAAGAATTATAAAATTCGGGCGCGGAAGCAAATATTTATATGATTTTTTACAAAAATAAAGTCAGATTTTACCTATTCTTGAAATAGATATTTTTGTTAAATCATTCATATTCATGCTTTAGGATCTATACTATTGTAACACAGTCGCTTGGCGGCTGTGTATTTTTGTAAATTTTTGTTAGTGCAGTACTCCAAAAGTTAGGAAATGGACAGATTTATGGTTCAGGACGTACTTTTTGCGCCTTGAAGCTTGTTTTCAAAAGATATAACTGTCCGTTTTCGTAAATGTTACCCTCGGTGGACATCAATAGTTGGGTTATTTTTAGCGTACTTCATACTTAGGGGATGAGAAGAGCCGGATAAACATAGGTTGAGAACTTCTAGATTTTTACCATTAAATGGCCCTCCGAAGTTTGAAATCTCTCTCTCTCTTGTTGTAACCGTTGATTGTTGTAGATGTCTTGACTGAATGTCAGACATACCTTGGTATTTCTTAGTGAAATAACCAATTAGTTGTTTTACTGTGTGTAAAGGCGCTCTCATCATGGTGTAAATTTGTAAGTAGTTTTTATTATATTCTGTGTGAATTAATATTGATTTGTAGATCGTTGTATAAAGATTTTTAAATTTGTTTGTAAATTAGAAAAGTAAGTATTTAGAGCATATATAGAATCAAGTTACGGGTTGTAGTTTATTTGAATTATATAAATGTTTTTGATCGCGGTTGATTATTAAAATTTATATAATTTTGATATTGTTGGAATATCGTGTTTAATTCAGCCCATCCTAATCCAACCCCTATCTTTGTGACGTGGTAGCACAACGCATAGGTAAAACTCTATTGTTCTAAAAAATTACTACCCTGCACTAATTTGATCGTAATTATAATAACCCGCGTCTGTTATCATTATTAAACATTCCCTTGTCTGCTTCTATCACGGCAGACTTTTAAATAAATAAATAAAGTGATAGTGGTGGCAGCGACTATCGTTACCCTTGTCTACGTGTAAAAGTCGTTCATTAATATAATTCGTGGATTACTTTTGAGGCAAGTAAAACTACATAAATTAATACCCTTGAACGTCAGACGTATCTGTTATAATTTGGTGGCAAAGCGCTGGGATCTAAATATTTTCTAAAACTAAACCCACTCAAACCAGTAAAGTATCTAATTGTGGTCAAATTTGAATAACTCTAATAATTTACTTCGTGTTGTTGCTACGAGATCAGGTAGTTTTTGTGTCAGTAAAAGCGGGAAAAGTCTCTAACGGTATTTTTTTTGTATGGTCACCCTCGTAGTGTCGTTAACCCTGAAGCAGGTACTCGAAAAGAAAATTTGTAAAAGAGTTAACAAAATAGTTTTTGTAATTATTACATGTTCATTGAAAATAAAGTAATTTAAATATTTAAATATGGCATTAAAATTAGAAACGGTTAGTAGTTTAGCTGGAGTGATAAATAAAATTCTAGAATTTAGCGGCAATTCAGATAATAACGTAGAAGAATTTATTGACAAAGTCGAGTTATTTTTCAAAATTAGTAAACAACCGGAGAACAGACAAGTAGCAATTGAAAAATTATGTTTGGGTAAAGATGCTTTAGAATTCTTTAGGAATAATTGTATAAAAAAAAATACAAATGATTGGTCAGTTTTCAAAAAGGAATTGTTAAAAATATATGTACAGAAACCGCATTTTCATACAGTAGAGGAAGAATTTATAAATTGTTATCAATTAGAATCACAAAGTGTAATTGAATTCGAAGTAACATTAAGATCATTAGCTTATAAATTAATAAATAGTACCGAAGATAAAACAGAACATGAATTTAACTGTAAATATGTAGAGAAAAGGTTATACAATCAGTTTGTAATAGGTCTGTTACCGCGGTTGCAACGTGATATTATATTAAAAGATCCGAAAACATTAATAGAAGCCATAGAAATAGCCAAAAGAGTAGAGACAGTAAAGAAATTAATGGAGAGTAGCGCAAGTTTACATCGTAAATTAATATGTAATAAAAATTCCGAAAATTCTCCAGAAAAAGGCCACCTGTGCGCTTTAAGTAAAAATAATGAATATAGTAGAGTAAATGAATTAACAAATAAAGTTACAGAACTTCTACGTAAAGCCGGGCAAAATAGATCTACATGTAAATACGCACTTAGTGATAGCGAAGATTCGGGTGTAGAAAGTAATGATGAGACAATAGGACATACAACATTTAAAAATAGGTACCGTAGTAAATTGTGCTTCCATTGTCAAAGATTTGGGCATATATCAAAATTTTGTAAACAAGCGAAAAATAAATTAAAATACAAAATTTGTTATAATTGTCGGGAATATGGGCATATTGCAAGTAGTTGTTCATTTAGTGTGAAAAGTAAAATTAGAGAAAACAGTACACACGAGAGAGATGCTAGGCAACAGTGCGAGAGAAATATCCCAGAACATACGGTCAGTAATGATAGTATTCGCGGGAAAAATAAGGCGCGAACGACCGTTTTGAGGAGAAGGCTTCATCAGGGAAAATATGACCGGCAAAAGCTTAGTTCAGGGGCTGAGCTGAGCAACGCAAATGCTGTACGAGCCGACACCGCAAAACGTATTCAGAAGAATGTACGTTTTGTTGGTGTGGAGGAACCCGAAGACTTGGATGCGATTTCTGTAGTGAAATTAGAGGAAGATGACCAGCACACACACGACATCTTTGTGAACCGTGACAAGACGGTAGGTATATGCACTGGTAATAAATATTACAAGGGTTTTGGTTCTGGGACAGGTAACAACAGAAGACGCAAGGACTATCGAGAGGAGCGAGCTGAAGTAACTGAAGACGTCAGGAAGGGCAAGCCGACACCATCCAAGAAGGAAGAGGAACAATGGCGGCTACACTCACAACCAGCAGGTATCCTAGCGGTCTTCAAGATAGCAGAGCTAGTCGAATGAAGGAGGAACAGCAAGGTTTAAGCGCGAACTTCGTGCAACGAAAAGCGTCAAGGAATAAAATTCCAGGTAGCTCTTTAAATATGTACTTAGTGTGAATGAGTAAAATTAAGAAGTTGAATTGACGAAAAGTAGAGTAAAAAGTTGAATTCTTTGTGATTTTGAAAATTAAGTGCAGGTTGTAAGAATGGTTGAAATCGATTACTTAATTTTTCGATAAATCAAAATTGTTATAAATATATTGTGAATTTGGCTGGAATGGGAGTACTGAGTGTACTATTGAGTAGCGTTGCTTGTTGGGACACATATTTGCCGAAGACATTTTGTTATAGTTGTTCTTTGTGAACACTCCTATGCTGCTGGATGGCGGATGCGTGGACGCGGGAAGGATAGCGTCACCTTCAGGTCGAGTCACGACGGGCTAGGAGTTGAGGTGGAGTTCCAACAAGATCCCCATTGGAGACTGCACATTCCAACTCAAAGACGTGGATTTATCGTCCAGCACGGAAGTTAATAAATTATATTCCTTCAGAAATGTAATTTATTTTAAGGGGAAAGGGAAAGTTGTAACACAGTCGCTTGGCGGCTGTGTATTTTTGTAAATTTTCGTTAGTGCAGTACTCCAGATGTCACGAAATGGACAGATTTATGGTTGAGGACGTACTTTTTGCGCTTTGAAACTTGTTTTCAAAAGATATAACTGTCCGTTTTCGTAAGTGATGCCCTCGGTGGACATCAATAGTTGGGTTATTTTTAGCGTACTTCATACTTAGGGGATGAGAAGAGCCGGATAAACATAGGTTGAGAACTTCTGGATTTTTACCATTAAATGGCCCTCCGAAGTTTGAAATCTCTATCTCTTGTTGTAACCGTTGATTGTTGTAGATGTCTTGACTGAATGTCAGACATACCTTGGTATTTCGTAGTGAAATAATCAATTAGTTATTTTACTGTGTGTAAAGGATCTCTCATCGTTGTGTAAATTTGTAAGTAGTTTTTATTATATTCTGTGTGAATTAATATTGATTTGTAGATCGTTGTATAAAGATTTTTAAATTTGTTTGTATTTTAGAAAAGTAAGAATTTAGAGTTTATATAGAATCAAGTTACGGGTTGTAGTTTATTTGAATTATATAAATGTTTTTGATCGCGGTTGATTATTAAAATTTATATAATTTTGATATTGTTGGAATATCGTGTTTAATTCAGCCCATCCTAATCCAACCCCTATCTTTGTAACGTGGTAGCACAACGCGTAGGTAAAACTCTATTGTTTTAAAAAATTACTACCCTGCACTAATTTGACCGAAATTATAATAACCCGCGTCTGTTATCATTAATAAACACTCCCTTGTCTGCTTCTATCACGGCAGACTTTTAAATAAATAAATAAAGTGATAGTGGTGGCAGCGACTATCGTTACCCTTGTCTACGTGTAAAAGTCGTTCATTAATATAATTCGTGCATTACTTTTGAGGCAAGTAAAACACATAAATTAAAACCCTTATATGTCAGGGACAAGATTTTGTCTTACGCGACCGTACCTGTTACACTATGGATAATTTTAGCGTTGGACATAATAAATATTCAATTTTCGGGTGTCATTTTAATGAATGAATACGTTGTATATTGTAAGCAACATGGCTGGATTCTAAAATACCTACCACACTTGAAATAGCAATTCTCTTGTTGCAATGTTTTCTTTTAGCTAAAATATGATAAAGAATTACAAAATACGGGCGCGGAAGCAAATATTTATATGATTTTTTTCAAAAATTAAGTCAGATTTTACCTATTCTTGATGAATAAGTTGTAGATTGTAAACTACATGGGCTGGATTCTAGAATACCCACCACACTTAAAATCACAATCTTCTTGTTGCAATGTTTTCTTTCAGCTAAAATATGATATAGAATTATAAAATTCGGGCGCGGAAGCAAATATTTATATGATTTTTTACAAAAATAATGTAAGATTTTACCTATTCTTGACGAATACGTTGTATATTGTAAGCTACATGGGCTGGATTCTAGAATACCTACCACACTTGAAATAGCAATGTTCTTGTTGCAATGTTTTCTTTTAGATAAAATATGATAAAGAATTATAAAATTCGGGCGCGGAAGCAAATATTTATATGATTTTTTACAAAAATAAAGTCAGATTTTACCTATTATTGAAATGGATACTTTTGTTAAAACATTCCTATTCATGCTTTAGGATCTATACTGTGGATGGTTTTAAGCATTGGACATGCAAAGGCGACCAAAACGTGGTACCAATCAGATAATAAACATTCAATTTTCTAGTGTAATTTTAATGAGTACGTTGTATATTGTAAGCTACATGGGCTGGATTCTAGAATACCTACCACACTTGAAATAGCAATTTTCTTGTAGCAATGTTTTTTTTAGCTAAAATATGATGAACTCTGAGATAGCGCGTGCGCGGAAGCAAATTTTTATTTGATTTTTTACAAAAATAAGGTCGGATTTAACCTATTCTGGAAATGATTATTATGTTAGAACATTCATATTCATGCTTTAGGATCTATACTATGGATAATTTTAGCATTGGACATACAAAAGTGAAGAAAACGTGGTACCAATCAGATAATAAATATTCAATTTTTGGGTGTCATTTTAATGAATACGTTGTATATTGTAAGCTACATGGGCTTAATTCTAGAATACCTACAACACTTGAAATATAAATTTTCTTGTTGCATTGTTTTCTTTTAGCTAAAATATTATGAAGAATAATAATATTCGGGCGTGGAAGCAAATATTTATATGATTTTTTACAAAAATAAAGTCAGATTTTACCATTTCTTGATGAATACGTTGTTTATAAGCTACATGTAATGGATTCTAGAATAACTACCAAACTTGAAATATCAATTTTTTTGTTGTAATGTATTTTTTAAGCTAAAATATGATAAAGAATTGTAAAATTCGGGCGCGAAAGCAAATAATTATATGATTTTTTAAAAAAATAAAGTCACATTTTACCTATTCTTGATGAATAAGTTGTATATTGTAAGCTACATGGGCTGGATTCTAGAATACCTACCACACTTGAAATAGCAATTTTCTTGTTGCAATGTTTTCTTTTAGCTAAAATATGATAAAGAATTATAAAATCTGGGCGCAGAAGCTAATATTTATATGATTTTTTACAAAAATAAAGTCAGATTTTACCTTTTCTTGATGAATACGTTGTATATTGTAAGCTACATGGGCTGGATTCCAGAACACCTACCACACTTGAAATAGCATTTTTTTGTTGCAATGTTTATTTTAAGCTAAAATATGATAAAGAATAATAAAATTTGGGCGCGGAAGCAAATAATTATATGATTTTTTACAAAAACAAATTCAGATTTATATTCTTGAAATGGATATTTATGTAAAACATTCATATTTATGCTTCATGATTTATACTATAGATAATTTTAGCATTGGACATGCAAAAGTGACCAAAACGTGGTACCAATTAGATAATAAAAATTAAATTAATACCTACCACACTTAAAATAGCAATTTTCTTGTGTCAATGTTATCTTTTAGCTACAATATAGTAAAGAATTATAAAATTCGGGCAAGGAAGCAAATATTTATATGATTTTTTACTAAAATAAAGCCAGATTTTACCTATTCTTGATGAATACGTTGTATATTATAAGCTACATGGGCTGGATTCTAGAATACCTAGCACACATGAAATAGCAATTTTCTTGTTGCAATGTTTTCTTTTAGCTAAAATATGTTGAAGAATTATAAAATTCTTGCGCGGAAGCAAATATTTATATGATTTTTTACAAAAATTAAGTCAGATTTTACCTATTCTTGATAAATACGTTGTTTATTGTAAGCTACATGGGCTGGATTCTAGAATACCTACCACACTTGAAATATCAATTTTCTTTTTGCAATGTTTTCTTTTAGCTAAAATATGATAAAGATTTTACCTATTCTTAATGAATACGTTGTATATTGTAAGCTACATGGGCTGGATTCTAGAATACCTACCACACTTGAAATAGCAATTTTCTTGTTGCAATGTTTTCTTTTAGCTAAAATATGATATAAATTTAAAAAATTCGGGCGCGGAAGCAAATATTTATATGATTTTTTACAAAAACAAAGTTAGATTTTACCTTTCTTCATAAATACGTTGTATATTGTAAGCTACATGGGCTTGATTCTAGAATACCCACCACACTGAAAATAGCAATTTTCTTGTTGCATAAATATTTGCTTCCGCGCCCGAATTTCATAATTCTTTATCATATTTTAGCTAAAAAAAAACATTGTAACAAGAAAATTGCTATTTCAAGTGTGGTAGGTAATCTAGAAACCAGTCCATGTAACTTACAATATACAACGTATTTATCAAGAATAGTTAAAATCTGAATTTATTTTTGTAAAAAATCATATAAATATTTGCTTCCGCGCCCGAATTTCATAATTCTTCATCATATTTTAGCTAAACGAAAACATTGCAACAAGAAAATTGCTATTTCAAGTATGGTAGGTATTCTAGAATCCAGCCCATGTAGCTTACAATATACAACGTATTCATCAAGAAAAGGTAAAATCTGACTATATTTTTGTAAAAAATCATATAAATATTTGCTTCCGCGCCAGAATTTCATAATTCTTCATCATATTTTAGCTAAAAGAAAATATTGCAACAAGAAAATTGCTATTTCAAGTGTGGTAGGTATTCTAGAATCTAGCCCATGTAGCTTACAATATACAACGTATTAATTAAAATGACACCCAAAAACTGAATGTTTATTATCTGATTGGTACCACGTTTTGGTCACTTTTGCATGTCCAATGCTAAAATTATCAATAGTATAGATCCTAAAGCATGAATATGAATGTTTTAACAAAAATATCCATTTCAAGAATAGGTAAAATCTGACTTTATTATTGTATAAAAATTATATATATATTTGCTTCCGCGCCTGGATTTTATAATTCTTCATCATATTTTAGCTAAAAGAAAACATTGCAACAAGAAAATTGCTATTTTAAGTGTGGTAGGTATTCTAGAATCCAGCCCATGTAGCTAACAATAAACAACGTATTCATCAAGAATAGGTAAAATGTGACTTTATTTTTTTAAAAAATCATATAATTATTTGCTTCCGCGCCCGAATTTTACAATGCTTTATCATATTTTAGCTAAAAGAAAACTTTGCAACAAGAAAATTGCTATATCAAGTGTGGTAGGTATTCTAGAATCCAACCCATGTAGCTAACAATATACAACGTATTCACTAAAATGACACCCGAAAATTGAATGTTTATTATCTGATTGGTACCACGTTTTGGTCACTTTTGCATGTTCAATGCTAAAATTATCCATAGTATAGATCCTAAACCATGAATATGAATGGCTTAACAAAAATATCCGTTTCAAGAATAGGTAAAATCTGACTTTATTTTTGTATAAAAATCATATAAATATTTACTTCCGCGCCCGAATTTTATAATTCTTTATCATATTATAGCTAAAAGAAAACATTGCAACAAGAAATTTGCTATTTCAAGTGTAGTAGGTATTCTAGAATCCAGCCCATGTAACTTACAATATACAACGTATTCATCAAGAAAAGGTAAAATCTGACTTTATTTTTGTAAAAAATCATATAAATATTTGCTTCCGCGCCCGAATTTCATAATTCTTTATCATATTTTAGCTAAAAGAAAACATTGCAACAAGAAAATTGCTATTGCAAGTGTGGTAGGTATTCTAGAATCTAGCCCATGTAGCTAACAATATACAACGTATTCACTAAAATGACACCCGAAAACTGAATGTTTATTATCTGATTGGTACCAAGTTTTGGTCACTTTTGCATGTCCAATGCTAAAATTATCCATAGTATATATCCTAAAGCATGAATATGAATGTTTTAACAAAAATATCCATTTTAAGAATAGTTAAAATCTGACTTTATTTTTATAAAAAATTATATAAATATTTGGTTCCGCGCCCGAATTTTATAATTCTGCATCATATTTTTAGCTAAAAGCAAACATGGCAACAAGAAAATTGCTATTTCAAGTGGGGTAGGTAATCTAGAATCCAGCCCATGTAGCTTACAATATACAACGTATTCATCAAGGAAAGGTAAATTCTTACTTTATTTTTGTAAATATATATATAAATAATAAGTTAATTTTCCGACGTTGCGTTTTTAAAAACAATTTATTGTTTATTATTTATTACAATGTTGTTTATTGCTAATTTACAATTCTAAGTTACAACAAATCTAGCAAAGTAACAGCAGATAAAGACTAACATAAAACTACAAGAGAGCTATTTTATACTTAAACTAGGTTGGGTGTAGGGTTGCTCGGTGGGAACTGCAACCTATGCAGTTTGATGGTGGGAACAGCGATGTAACTCCTCCATCCCTAGAACGAAGCTTCCCCTGGAAGGTGAGGTTCATCGGGTTGCTGGCCTGGTGGGGTTGGTCTGGCTCGTTTTGCTATGAAACATCTCCAGGCGTAGTACATATAATTATTAAAAGTCCACAATAGATTAATACTTTCCAAATACTTGGCACTTGATATATTACAGGCACACTAGTGATTTCCACTGGGGGTTTTAAGGCAATGTCCTCTAATTTGATTGTTTTTAATTTGATTGTCATGTTGGATAATTTATTCTGTTTTATTTCGAAGTTCAACTTTGGTATCAATATTGGTTTTCCAAATGTCTTATCAAGATATATTAATTGTTTATTTTTGAATATAATTTCACATTGGTTTTGTTGTATTAAATAAACACCTATGAGGGATTTGATATTAGTTTTGTCGGGACACTTTGTTTTAATTGTTTCTATTTGTGGAAACACTGCCAAATATTGATTAGTTTGGGGAATTAGTTCGATATGGCTGGTGACTTGAAGCTTGGTGTAATGACAGCGACTTGTATTTTGTTTAGTGAGGATGTCTTCTTCACAAGATGGGTTGAAGTGCGGATGATATTCGTTTTTGCACTGGTAGATTCTACTCTTGATGCACATATCGCTAAGAGGTTTAATTTCGTCTTGACTTTTTAGAAAATATTTTGTATTGGGAATAATTGTCACGTATTCTGACCCATATTTTGTTGGTAATGATTGTAAATAGTAAAGTTCAAAGTTCTTTTCGAAATTTATAGGAATCGAGATAAAATATGTAATCTGATTTGATTCTATTTTGCAGTTTATGGATAGTATAGCTTCGAAATCTAATAGATTCTCTATTTTTGGTTCGTATGGTAATTGATGTTTGTAATGATCGGATATTTTCTTTAGTTCACTTAATAACTGATTAGGGTCTATTATTGAGGGATGAAGTGTTTTCATTTTGCAGAATGTGATTGAGTTTTCTATGTCGTGTAGTGTATTCAGGATGGAATTATACAAGGAACCTAGTTGGTCGTACAAGTCCTTTATATAAAGAATTTCATTAATGGTTTTAACAGAATTAAGTAATTTGTTTAAATTCTGAATTTTTGTTCTTATTATTTCCTCGTTATGTCTGATGTTTTCAATTGTGTTGTTAAATTTCTTTATTATTTCTTGGTTGATTGAGTATTCCAATTTCTATTGATTTTGCAATGAATTTTGGTTTTCTTCTAAATGGTTTAAAATTGCATTATATCTTTTGCCATCTGTTGCGTCCAGGTTTCCCGTAATTTGCTTAAATATACTCCCTAATCCATCTATTAGTCCTCGTTTAGTGCGTGCTTTAGAATATATTGTTATGTGGTTTATCTTTTGAATTATGTTTTGTCTTATGTGTTCCAATATTTTATTGTTATTTATTAATTCCTTGTTTAAATTTGTCTTATTAGTTATACTATTTTTTAATAGTTCGTATTGATTATTGAGATTTTCGAATTCATCAAATATTGGAGTAAGGTCATAATAATGAACGAAAGTATGTTTAGATTTTTGTAGTTTAGCTGCTCCGAGTTTGATTGGCATTAGTCCTATGTTTTCGGTAATATTAATTATTTCGGATCCGTGACAGATCGCGAACAACCTGGAATATTTTTAAATTCGTAGGTTAGTTTTTTCGGTCTTTTAATATTTGATAAGTGAATATTATCTGTAGTGTTACCATGTCGTGTTTTAATTTTGGCTGTCTTTAGATGAGGGTTTATAGATTTTATTTTTTCATTTTTATATTTATTCCGCGTTTTATTTTGTTTTTGGCAATTCTTTACATAAACTTGTTCTGGTATGTTAGGTAATTCTTCCCGATTGTCATTAATTTTATTGATAGTTTTTCTTTTGTGTGTTGAATTTTTTCATTTACTTTTTGGTACAACAATTTCATTTTATTTTTATGGTCTGAAATATAATCGTTAATTAATTGATTTTCTAAGTCCATGTTAAAGGGGGAGTCTGTTTCAAGGTGGCCAGAAATTATGTCAAAGGGTTTAAGTTTCGTTGTGGAGTGGATAGTGTTATTGTACGCTAGAAGAGAATAATTTACTTTTGTCTCTATTGGATCATTTTTATAATTATTTTGATTATTGAAGAGTTTAATATGTTCGATGAGAGTTGAATGAAATCTGTCGACTATCCCGTTTGATTCGGGGTGTTGGGAGCTGATGAAATGAATGTTAATTTTATGCAGTTCTAAAAGTTCGCGGACTAGTGAGTTCTTGAATTCTAAACCGTTATCTGCAATTATTGAATCTGGGATACCGTGGTGTGTGAATGATTTAATTAGGTTATTTACAATTTCGATGCCTTGGGAAGAGTTCAATTTGTATGCTTGAGCAAATTTTGAAAATGAATCTACTATTGTGAAAAATTTTGTGTTCTCCAAAGTAATAGTATCTACGTGTAATATTTCAAATGGTTTAGTTGCCGTTGGGGTGATGTTAAATTTTAATTTTAAAGGGTTTCTATCGTATTTTGTTAGTTGGCAGATTTCACAATTATTTATAAAGGTCTGAATAGATTTCTTTTGATTTGGCCAGTAAAATCTTTGTTTGATTTGGGCTAATGTTTCGTCTATACCACGGTGATTAGTCTTTCCTTCGTGGTAGTTTTTGATAGTTTGAATTATCTCGTCTTCTTCTACGATATCTGTTAGTTGTTTCCCGCATTTTATCATTTTTATTTTGGAATTTTTAAAATAATTCTGAAGTACTAAACTGAATTTTGCATAAAGATCGTGTTCGAAATATAAATAATACTTTACATTTGGTGCTATATATTCTTTAATAAATTTTATCATTTCTTGTTCATATTTCCTTTTTGAAAATTGTACGTAAATCTTTTGTTTCATATCGTGAATTTTTTCAATTTTGGGTTTGCTTGGGCTATGTGCTACTTCAGAAATGATTACTTGATTTTTTCCATAATTAACCGGGTATTCTACGATCGGTATACCAATGACGGGGTTCTCATGACTAGAGTGTATTGTGACGTCATCATCACTAGGTGATTCGTCGTCTTCTTTGTCGCCTATTTCTACGATTAATGATTGATTATCTGGAATTGTGGATTTATTTTCTAACTCTTTATTGAATTCTTCTATGTATTTTGTGAGGGCATTGAGATTGTCTGAGTCGTTTACGTTTAGGTCTAATGTCGGTATTTCGTTTGCTTTTTTAAATACTGTGATTAGTATATCAGTTTCGTTGAAAATGAATTCTAACATGGATTTAACATCGATCCAGTTTAATTGGTCAATGCCACATCCAATTTTTGGAATGCATAAATTTTTTATGTTATTTTGTATACAAAATGATTTTAGATTTAGTAATGTGTAAAACATATCTTGTTTTGTAGGTTTGTCGAAATATTTTTCTTTAGTAATTAGGTAAATAATAAATCGAAATTTGTCTTTTAAATAAACAAGAGAATGCAATTTTGGATTTTGTTTATAGAGGTTGTTTACATTTCCAAATTTATTTCTGAACTGTGCCGCAATTCCTGCTGACATTCGTAAATCGCGGCTTACACAATGAACTAGATTACTAGTGGGTGGTGAATCAAATAGATCGCCTTCCACTTCTAGGATATTGTTATGATCTAATTTGGTTTTATTAATTTTGTTAATTAAATAATTTTCATACGAGTCTAAAGGTTCTTTTGAATTTTGGACAATAATTTTTTCGTTCTGAATTTGTCGGATACGACTTAAAGCGTCAGCATTTGTATTTGTTTTACCTTTTTTGTAAATAATTTCGTAGTTGTATTCGGCTAATTTTAGTCTCCACCTGATTAATTTTTGGTTACACTGTTTCATAGATAATAGCCATTGTAAGGGTTTGTGATCAGTGTAGATTTTGAACGGTCTGCCAAAAATGTAGGGACGAAAATATTGGACGGCCCATATGATAACATTTCTTTCTCTACAGCTGCATAGCTTGACTCAGTTGAGTTCAAGGTTCTGCTGGCGTAGGCAACAGGGAGATCTTGACCTACTGTTCCTTGAGATAGAACAGCTCCTATCGCGGTGTGACTGGCATCGCATGTTATATTAAAATTTTTTGAGAAGTCGGGATATTGTAATAGTGGTTCATTTGTTAGTAAGGTCTTACACGTTTCGAAACATTTTATATAGTCGGGGTCTTTAATGTCAATAGTTGCGTCTTTTTTTCAGGCATTTTGTAAATGGTTTTGTTATTTTCGCGAAATCTTTAATAAATTTTCGATAATATCCTAACAAGCCTAAAAATCCTTTAATTTGTTTCGTGGTTTTGGGTATTGGATAATTTTGAATTGCTATAATTTTATCTGGATTGGGTTTTACGCCGTCTGGAGTAACAATATGGCCAAGATATGAGACTTCCCTTTTCAGGAACTCACACTTATCTAGTTGAATTTTGAAATTTGAATTTTGTAATCTTTCGAACACTAATTTTAAATTTCCAATGTGCTCTTTAAGACTGGTACTAAACACGATAATATCGTCTAAGTAAACTAAACACTTGTCGTTGTTTAGTCCACGTAGAACATTATCCATTACGCGTTGGAAGGTTGCCGGCGCGTTTTTAAGGCCGAAAGGCATGCGCGTGTATTCGAAATGCCCTTCCTCAGTGTTGAATGCCGTCTTTTGAATATCGTCTTTGTCCATTTCTATCTGGTGAAAACCAGAGGCTAAGTCCAGAGTAGTAAAATAGTGACAACGTCCTAATTTGTCAAGCAAGTCCGTGATGTTTGGTAAAGGGTACTTGTCATCGATTGTCTTATCGTTTAACTTCCGATAATGAACCACTATTCGCCACTTTCTTTTCCCTGAAGCATCAAGCTTCTTGGGGACTACCCATATGGGTGACGACCACGGGGAACAAGACGGTCTAATAATGTTTTGTTCGAGCATTTTTTGTATCTGTGATCGCACTTCCTCTTTATGAACTTCTGGGTATCTATACGATTTAGTATAGGTGGGAATTTCGTCTTTGGTGTTAATAGAGTGCTTTATTTGGTTCGTGAAAGTGAGTGGGGCGTTATCCAAATGGAAAATATTTGAAAATTCGCGAATTAATTTGGTGATAGCTGATTTCTCTTCATTGTTCATATGATTGGTCCGAATCTGTGATATATCGAATTTAAATTTTTCTGAATCAATTAGGTTTAAATTTTGACTTGTGTGTGTTTCGTAATTTTCAAAATTTTCAACGTGAAATGGTTTTAACTGTTGGAATTTAATATCTGAATCGGTAGTGTTTGTGATAGTGCAGAATGCATGATAATTTTTTGCTGTCGCAACGCATTCAGGAATTATCAGTGTATCTGTCGTGTGTTCGGGAATTAAAATAGTTCCGTTTTATTGGTCAACTAATAATTTTACTACATTTTCAGAATTCGATTTTAATGTGGTATAAGTATTTGTGTGAGTAACGATGTTTGAGTTTGTTTCGCGTTCTAAATTTTGATGATAAATTTTTATTTCAGTTGTAGGTGTTGACATTAAATTTTGACTGAGATCGATTACAACTTTTAAGAATTTAAGGTTGTCAAGACCTAATAGTAAATCAAATTCGTCGTGGAAATCGAAAATGTGATATTTTAAACTTACTTTTTCGTTGATTATAAATATTTTAGAAATTGGTACAAAGGTACTGAAATTTTCAATGGAAGTCCCGTGTGCGGTGACAATTTTGAATGGGTCACTAATTATTGAATCTTTATAATATTTTTCCGCTATATTGGGATTAATAAACGATTTGGTACTGCCGGTGTCAATGAGCACTTTTAAATTATTTTCAGGGAATATAATGTAAGGCAGTTTGCTTTGATTCGTGAGATTCATTAATTCGAAATTTGGTAAATATTTTGTTCGGTTTCCGAGGCATCGATCTCTAAAAAATTATTAGGGTCATCGAACTGTTGATCAGAAAGTACTTCTGATTGTTCTAAGGGTAAATCGGAATTTTGTTCGTCAAATTCATAATTTTGATCAAAAGGTTCTTGTGATGATTGGCCATGATTTATATTAAACAATTCATTTCGAGGTCTTTTTGGTCTTTGTTGATAAGTATTGTTTGTACTAATACTCATGGGTGTGGGCTGATAACTTTGGTTATTAAATGGTCTAGGATTTGAATTATTTTGTTTAAAGAATGGCTGGCTTCGTATGTGTGTCTGAGGTTGTGTTTGATGTGTAATTCTAGGAAATTGATTTTGTATGGGAACTTTGGGAGTATTATTAATGTGTGTTGGTTTTTTATTTGAATGAAACGACGGGCTATTTGCTTTAAACGGTATTATTATTTTATTAGATTTTGGTGATTCGTATTGAAAATCATTAGTGAGCATATTTAAGGCTGTATTAGGATCAGTGGGGTTTTTGGTTCGCATAAGCTGGCCAATTGGATCTTTTAATCCTCTTAATAATATTCGCAATGCAAAATCTTTAAAATAATTGCCTAATATTGTTTGCTCGTCAGCGGTTTTTTGAGTATTAATATAACTAATTATTAAATTTAATATGTGTTGTATTCTATTAAAATATTCAAATACAGATTCATTATGTCCTTGTTTGGCGTCATTTAACTCAATATTTAAAGTAAAGAGATCGCGTTTATCAGCGTACGTGTTGATTAGTACACTTTTCAAATCGTTCCAAGTTTTTATATTGCACGCAGCTATGTTTACTGCGGCTTCACCTTTCATTTTTGAATACAAACTGAGCATTAAATATTCATTTTGAAAATCATTGGGATTAGCAGCATTGAAAAATTTTTTGACTAATTTGTCACTTATTTCTAAGAATCTAGGCAAGAGTTCTCTCTGCCCATGGATCTCAGGAACCATATCTAAGTATTCCTTCTTTATTCCATTTTGTTTGTTACTTGTAATGTGGGGTTACGAATTAAATTTTTTCTGTTTGAATAATTTGGAATACGATCGTTATGATCGGAGTCAGAATCGCTATTATTTGAATCTGATGATTCGCTAGCGTAATAAATATTGCCTCTTAACGACATGTACTCACAAAAGAATCCAGTACATTGGTCCTTGGGGTGGTACTGTGATGTCGTGAAGTCGCTCGGCCTCGATGTCCTGGTGCTGATGTTCGTTCAGCGGCGGTACGTCGATGGGTGCTGATGTACGTTCAGCTGGCTCGGCGGACGAATTTTATTCGCGGCGATAAATGGCACAACGACGAAGTTTTTGGGCCCGTTGTCGGGTAAATCATAAATGAACCAGTAATATTCGTCAATACCGTCGCGACGGATCCTACCGACTGCGCCAATAATAAGTTAATTTTCCGACGTTGCGTTTTTAAAAACAATTTATTGTTTACTATTTATTACAATGTTGTTTATTGCTAATTTACAATTCTAAGGTACAACAAATCTAGCATAGTAACAGCAGATAAAGACTAACATAAAACTACAAGAGAGCTATTTTATACTTAAACTAGGTTGGGTGTAGGGTTGCTTGGTGGGAACTGCAACCTATGTAGTTTGATGGTGGGAACAGCGATGTAACTTATATATATATATATATATATATATATATATATATATATATACATATATATTTGCTTCCGCGCCCGAATTTCATAATTCTTCATCAAATTTTAGCTAAAAGAAAATATTGCAACAAGAAAATTGCTATTTCAAGTGTGGTAGGTATTCTAGAATCTAGCCCATGTAGCTTACAATATACAACGTATTAATTAAAATGACACCCAAAAACTGAATGTTTATTATCTGATTGGTACCACGTTTTGGTCACTTTTGCATGTCCAATGCTAAAATTATCAATAGTATACATCCTAAAGCATGAATATGAATGTTTTAACAAAAATATCCGTTTCAAGAATAGGTAAAATCTGACTTTATTATTGTATAAAAATCATATATATATTTGCTTCCGCGCATGAATTTTATAATTCTTCATCATATTTTAGCTAAAAGACAACATTGCAACAAGAAAATTGCTATTTCAAGTGTGGTATGTATTCTAGAATCCAGCCTATGTAGCTTACAATATACAAATTATTCATCAAAAATAGATGAAATCTGACTTTACTTTTGTAATAAATTATATAAATATTTGCTTACGCGACCGAATTTTATAATTTTTCATCATATTTTAGCTAAACGAAAACATTGCAACAAGAAAATTGCTATTTCATGTGTGGTAGGTATTCTAGAATCCAGCCCATGTAGCTAACAATATACAACGTATTCACTAAAATGACACTCGAAAATTGAATGTTTATTATCTGATAGGTACCACGTTTTGGTCACTTTTTCATGTTCAATGCTAAAATTATCCATAGTATAGATCCTAAATCATGAATATGAATGGCTTAACAAAAATATCCGTTTCAAGAATAGGTAAAATCTGACTTTATTTTTGTATAAAAATCATATAAATATTTGCTTCCGCGCCCGAATTTTATAATTCTTCATCATATTTTATCTACAAGAAAACATTGCAACAAGAAAATTGCTATTTCAAGTGTGGTAGGTATTCTAGTATCCAGCCCATGTAGCTTACAATATACAACGTATTAATCAAGAATAGGTAAAATGTGACTTTATTTTTTTAACAATCATATAATTATTTGCATCCGTGCCCGAATTCTATAATTCTTTATCATATTTTAGCTAAAAGAAAACTTTGCAACAAGAAAATTGCTATTTCAAGTGTGGTAGGTATTCTAGAATCCAGCCCATGTAGCTAACAATATACAACGTATTCACTAAAATGACATCCGAAAATTGAATGTTTATTATCTGATTGGTACCACGCTTTGGCCACTTTTGCATGTTTCAATGCTAAAATTATCCATAGTATAGATCCTAAACCATGAATATGAATAGCTTAACAAAAATATCCGTTTCAAGAATAGGTAAAATCTGACTTTATTTTTGTATAAAAATCATATAAATATTTACTTCCGCGCCCGAATTTTATAATTCTTCAGCATATTTTAGCTAAAAGAAAACATTGCAAGAAGAAATTTGCTATTTCAAGTGTGGTAGGTATTCCAGAATCCAGCCCATGTGGCTTACAATATACAACGTATTCATCAAGAAAAAGTAAAATCTGATATAATTTTTGTAAAAATTCATATAAATATTTGCTTCCGATAATTGCTATTTCAAGTGTAGTAGGTATTCCAGAATCCAGCTCATGTAGCTTACAATATACAACGTAGTCATCAAGAATAGGTAAAATCAGACTTTATTTTTATAAAACATCATATAAATATTTGCTTCCGGACCTGAATATTATAATTCTTTATCATATTTTAGCTAAAGAAAACATTGCAACAAGAAAATTGCTATTTCAAGTGTGGTAGGTTTTCTAGAATCCAGCCCATGTACTTTACAATATACAACGTATTCATGAAGAATAGGTAAAATCTGACTTTATTTTTGTAAAATATCATATAAATATTTGCTTCCGAGCCCGAATTTTTTTAATTCTTCATCATATTTTAGCTAAAAAAAAACATTGCAACAAGAAAATTGCTATTTCAAGAGTGGTAGGTATTCTAGAATCCAGTCCATGTAGCTTACAATATACAACGTATTCATCAAGAATAGGTAAAATCTGACAATATTTTTGTAAAAATTCATATAAATAATTGCTTTTCCGCCCGTATTTTTGTAATTTTTCATCATATTTTAGCTAAAAGAAAACATTGCAACAAAAAAATGCTATTTCAAGTGTGTTACGTATTCTAGAATCCAGTCTATGTAGCTTAGAATATACAACGTATTTATCAATAATAAATAAAATCTGACTTTATTTTTGTAAAAAATCATATCAATATTTGCTTCCGCGCCCGAATTTTATAATTCTTTATCATGTTTTAGCTAAAAGAAAACATTGCAACAAGAAAATTGCTATTTCAAGTTTAGTAGGTATTCAAGAATCCTGCGTAAGTAGCTACAATATACAACTTATTCATCAAGAATAGGTAAAATCTGAAAGTATTTTTGTAAAAAATCATATAAATATTTGCTTCCGCGCCCGAATTTTATAATTCTTCATCATATTTTAGCTAAAAGAAAACATTGCAACAAGAAAATTGCTATTTCAAGTGTGGTAGGTATTCTAGAAACCAGCCCATGTAGCTTACAATATACAACGTATTTATTAAGTATAGGTAAAATCTGACTTTATTTTTGTAAAATATCATATAAATATTTGCTTCCGAGCCCGAATTTTTTAATTCTTCATCATATTTTAGCTAAAAAAAAACATTGCAACAAGAAAATTGCTATTTCAAGAGTGGTAGGTATTCTAGAATCCAGTCCATGTAGCTTACAATATACAACGTATTCATCAAGAATAGGTAAAATCTGACAATATTTTTGTAAAAATTCATATAAGTAATTGCTTTTCCGCCCGTATTTTTGTAATTTTTTATCATATTTTAGCTAAAAGAAAACATTGCAACAAAAAAATGCTATTTTAAGTGTGTTACGTATTCTAGAATCCAGTCTATGTAGCTTAGAATATACAACGTATTCATCAAGAATAAATAAAATCTGACTTTATTTTTGTAAAAAATCATATCAATATTTGCTTCCGCGCCCGAATTTTATAATTCTTTATCATATTTTAGCTAAAAGAAAACATTGCAACATTAAAATTGCTATTTCAAGTGTGGTAGGTATTCTAGAATCCAGCCCATGTATCTTAAAATATACAACGTATTCATCAAGAAAAAGTAAAATCTGATATAATTTTTGTAAAAAATCATATAAATATTTGCTTCCGCGCCCGAATATTATAATTCTTCATCATATTTTAGCTAAAAGAAAACAATGCAACAAGAAAATTGCTATTTCAATGGTGGTAGGATTTCTAGAATCCAGCCCATGTACTTTACAATATACAACGTATTCATGAAGAATAGGTAAAATCTAACTTTACTTTTGTAAAATATCATATAAATATTTGCTTCCGCGCCCGAATTTTTTAATTATTCATCATATTTTAGCTAAAAGAAAACATTGCAACAAGAAAATTGTTATTTCAAGTGTGGTTGGTATTCTAGAATCCAGCCCATGTAGATTACAATATACAACGTATTCATCAAGAAAGGTAAATTTTTAATTTATTTTCATAAAAAATCATATAAATATTTGCTTCCGTGCCCGAATTTTATATTTTTTTATCATATTTTAGCTCAAAGAAAACATTGCAACAATAAAATGTCTATTTCAAGAGTGGTAGGTATTCTAGAATCCAAACCATGTAGCTTACAATATACAACGTATTCATCAAGAATAGGTAAAATCAGACTTTATTTTTGTAAAAAAAAATATAAACATTTGCTTCCGCGCCCAAATTTTATAATTCTTCATCATATTTTAGCTAAAAGAAAACATTGCAACAAGGAAATTGCTATTTCAAGTGTGGTAGTTAATCTGAAATCCAGCCAATGTAGCTTACAATATACAACGTATTCATCAAGAATAGGTAAAATTTGATTTTATTTTTGTAAAAAAATTATATAAATATTTGCTTTCGCGCCCGAATATTATAATTCTTTATCATATCTTAGTTAAAAGAAAACATTGCAACAAGAAAATTGCTATTTCAAGTGTGGTAGGTATTCTAGAATCTATCCCATGTAGCTTACAATATACAACGTATTCATCAAGAAAAGGTAAAATCTGACTTTATTATTGTAAAAAATCATATAAACTTTTGCTTCCGCGCCCGAATTTTATAATTCTTCATCATATTTTAACTAAAAGAAAACATTGCAACAAGAAAATTGCTATTTCAAGTGTGGTAGGTATTCTAGAATCCAGCCCATGTAGCTTACAATATACAACGTATTCATCAAGAAAAAGTAAAATCTGATATAATTTTTGTAAAAAATCATATAAATATTTGCTTCCGCGCCCGAATATTATAATTCTTCATCATATTTTAGCTAAAAGAAAACATTGCAACAAAAAATTGCTATTTCAAGTGTGGTAGTTAATCTGGAATCCAGCCAATGTAGCTTACAATATAAAACGTATTCATCAAGAATAGGTAAAATTTGATTTTATTTTTGTAAAAAATCATATAAATATTTGTTTTCGCGCCCGAATTTTATAATTCTTCAACATATTTTAGGTAAAAGTAAACATTGCAACAAGAAAATTGATATTTCAAGTGTGGTAGGTATTCTAGAATCAACCCAATGTAGCTTACAATATGCAACGTATTCATCAAAATTAGGTAAAATCTGACATTATTTTAGTAAAAAATCATATAAATATATGCTTCCGCGCCCGAATTTTATAAATCTTCATCATATTTTAGCTAAAAGAAAACATTGCAACGAGAAAATGGCTATTTCAATTGTGGTAGGTATTCTAGAATCCAGCCCATGTAGCTTACAATATAAGACATATTCATTAAAAAAATGTAAAATTTACCTTTATTTTTGTAAAAAATTATATAAAAATTTGATTCCGCGCCTGAGTTTTATATTTCTTCATCATATCTTAGCTAAAAGAAAACATAGCCACAAGAAAATTGCTATTTCAAGTGTGGTAGGTATTCTAGAATCAAGCCCATATAGCTTACAATATACAACGTACTCATTAAAATGGCACCTGAAAATTTAATGTTTATTATCTGATTGGTACCTCGTTATGGTCAATTTTGCATGTCCAATGCTAAAATTATCCATAGTATAGATGCTAAAACATGAATATGAATGTTTTAACAAAAATATCCATTTCAAGAATAGGTAAAATCTCACTTTATTTTTGATAAAATCATATAAATATTTCCTTCTGAGCCCGTATTTTATAATTCTTTATCATATTTAACTAAAAGAAAACATTTCTACAAGAAAATTGCTATTTCAAGTGTGGCTGGTATTCTAGAATCCAGCCCATGTAGATTACATTATACAACTTATTTATCAAGAAAAGGTAAAATCTGATTTTATTTTTGTAAAAAATCATATAAATATTTGCTTACGCGCCCGAATTTTATATTTTTTTTCAAATTTAATTAAAAGAAAAAATTGCAACAAGAAAATTGCTATTTCAAGTGTGGTAGGTATTCTAGAATCTAGCCCATGTAGTTTACAATATACAACGTATTCATCAAGAATAGGTAAAATCTGACTTTATTTTTGTAAAAAATCATTTAAATATTTGCTTCCGCGCCCGAATTTTTTAATACTTCATCATATTTTAGCTAAAAGAAAACATTGCAATAAGAAAATTGATATTTCAAGTGTGGAAGGTATTCTAGAATCCAGCCCATGTACCTTACAATATACAACGTATTCATCAAGAATAGTTAAAATCTGACTTTATTTTTGTAAAAAATCATATAAATACTTGCTTCCGCGCTCGAATTTTATAATTTTTCATCATACTTTAGGTAAAAGAAAACATGGCAACAAGAAAATTGTAATTTTAAGTGTGGTACGTATTCAAGAATCCAGACCATGTAGCTTACAATATACAACGTATTCTTCAAGAATACATAAAATCTGACTTTATTTTTGTAAAAAATGATATAAATATTTGCTTCCGCGCCCGAATTTTATAATTCTTCATCATATTTTAGCTAAAAGAAAACATAGCCACAAGAAAATTGCTATTTCAAGTGTGGTAAGTATTCTAGAATCAAGCCCATGTAGCTTACAATATACAACGTACTCATTAAAATGGCACCTGAAAATTGAATGTTTATTATCTGATTGGTACCTCGTTATGGTCACTTTTGCATGTCCAATGCTAAAATTATCCATAGTATAGATCCTAAAACATAAATATGAATGTTTTAACAAAAATATCCATTTCAAGAATAGGTAAAATCTCACTTTATTTTTGAAAAAATCATATAAATATTTCCTTCTGGGACCGTATTTTATAATTTTTTATCATATTTAACTAAAAGAAAACATTGCTACAAGTAAATTGCTATTTCAAGTGTGGTTGGTATTCTAGAATCCAGCCCATGTAGATTACATTATACAACTTTTTTATCAAGAAAAGGTAAAATCTGATTTTATTTTTGTAAAAAATCATATAAATATTTGCTTCCGAGCTGGAGTTTTATAATTCTTTATCATATTTTAGCTAAAAGAAAACATTGCAACAAGAAATTTGCTATTTCAAGTGTGGTAGGTATTCTAGAATCCAGCCCAAGGAGCTTACAATATACAACGTATTCATCAAGAAAAGGTAAAATCTAACTTTATTTTTGTAAAAAATCATATAAATATTGGCTTCCGCTCCCGAATTTAATAATTTTATATCATATTTTAGCTAAAAGAAAACATTGCAACTAGAAAATTGCTATTTCAAGTGTGGAAGTTATTCTAGAATCCAGCCCATTAAGCTTAAAATATACAACGTATTCATCAAAAATAGATAAAATCTAACTTTATATTTGTAAAAAATCATATAAATATTTGCTTCTGCGCCCGAGTATTAAAATTTTTCATCATATTTTAGCTAAAACACACACTTGAAATAGCAATTTTCTTGTTGCAATGTTTTCTTTTAGGTAAAATATGATGAAAAATTATAAAATTCGGGCGCGAAAGTAAATATTTATCTGATTTTTTACAAACATAAAGTCAGATTTTACCTTTTCTTGATGAATACGTTGTATATTGTAAGCTACATGGGCTGGATTCTAGAATACGTACCACACTTAAAATAGCAATTTTCTTGTTGCAACGTTTTCTTTTAGCTAAAATATGATGAATAATTATAAAATTCGGGCGCGGAAGCAAATATTTATATGATTTTTTACAAATATAATGTCAGATTTTACCTATTCTTGATGAATACGTTGTATATTGTAAGCTACATGGGTTAAATTCTAGATTTCCTACCACACTTGATATAGCAATTTTCTTGTTGCAATGTATTCTTTTAGCTAGAAAATGTTGAAGAGGTATAGAATTCGGGGTCTGAAGGGAATATTAATATAATTTTTTACAAAAATTAAATCAGATTTTACCTATTCTTGATGAATACGTTGTATATTGTAAGCTACATGGGCTGCATTCTAGAATACCTACCACACTTCAAATAGCATTTTTCCTGTTGCAATTTTATCTTTTAGCTAAAATATGATGAAGAATTATAAAATTCGGGCGCGAAAGCAAATATTTATATGATTTTTTACAAAAATAAAGTCAGACTTTATCTATTCTTGAAATGGATATTTTTGTTAAAAGATTCATATTCATGCTTTAGGATCTATACTATCGATAGTTTTTGCATTGGACATGCAAAAGTGACCATAACGTGGTACCAATCAGATAATAAACATTCAATTTTCGGGTGTCATTTTAATAAATACGTTGTATATTGTAAGCTACATTGGCTGGATTCTAGAATACCTACCACACTTGAAATAGCAATTTTCTTGTTGTAATGTTTTCTTTTAGGTAATATATGGCGAAGAATTATAAAATTCGGGAGCGGAAGCAAATATTTATATGATTTTTTACAAAAATAAAGTCAAATATTTCCTATTTTTGATGAATACGTTATATATTGTAAGCTACATGGGCTGGATTCTAGAATACCTACCACACTTGAAATAGCAATTTTCTTGTTGCAATGTTTTCTTTTAGCTAAAATATGATGGAAAATTATAAAATTCGGGCGCGGAAGCAAATATTTATATGATTTTTTACAAAAATAAAGCCAGATTTTACCTTTTCTTGATGAAAACGTTGTATATTGTAAGCTACATGGGCTGGTTTCTAGAATACGTATCACACTTGAAATAGCAATTTTCTTGTTGCAATGTTTTCTTTTAGCTAAAATAAGATAAAGAATTATAAAATTTTGTCGCGGAAGCAAATATTTATATGATTTTTACAAAAATAAAGTCAGATTTTACCTATTCTTGAAATGGATGTTTTTGTTAAAACATTCATATTCATGCTTTAGGATCTATACTATGAATAATTTTAGCATTGGACATGCAAAAGTGACCATAACGTGGTACCAATCAGATAATAAACATTCAATTTTCGGGTGTCATTTTAATGAATACGTTGTATATTGTAAGCTACATGGGCTGGATTCTAGAATACCTACCACACTTGAAATAGCTATTTTCTTGTTGCAATGTTTTCTTTTAGCTAAAATATGATAAAGAATTATAAAATTCGGCCGCGGAAGCAAATATTTATATGATTTTTTACAAAAATAAAGTCAGATTTTACCTTGATGAATACGTTGTATATTGTAAGCTACATGGGCTGGATTCTAGAATACGTACCATACTTGAAATAGCAATTTTCTTGTTGCAATGTTTTCTTTTAGCTAATATATGATATATATATATATATATATATATATATATATATATATATATATAATCAGTATCCTCTTATACCCAAGAAAAGGGTGTCGAGGTTTCTTTCTATCTTCAGCTGCCTTCTATGAACTTTTTCCAATTGTTTCTATTACTTGCTATTTTCTTTGCTTCTACTTGCGTGATATTCTTCTTTGCCAAAATCTCTTCTATAGAGTCCTCCCATGTCTTTTGTGGTCTGCCTCTGCTTCTCTTTCCGGTCGTTCTTGTTTCTCAGATTTCTTTGCATGGTGTTTGTTTTGCCATTCTGGTAATGTGCCCATACCATTGCAATTTCTTTTCTTCTATCTTAGTTGCTATTGATTTTATCTCTAGCTCTTGTCTTATTGTTTCATTCCTTATCTTGTCTTTCTTTGTCACTCCTTTCACTCTTCTTAAAAATTTCATTTCCGTGGCCTGTAATTTGGTAAGTTGTCTTTTATTTAAAACCCACGTTTCACAACCGTATAGTAGAATGGGTTGAAAGATGGTTTTGTATACTGTCATTTTTGTGTGTCTACTAATGTTTCTATTGTTTATAATTACTGTATTCAGCGTGTAGTAAGTATTCATTGCTGTTTGTATTCTGTTGTTTACTTCTTCTTCAATACAGTTTTTATTCTGTATTATGCTACCAAGATATTTGAAATGATCTACCTGTTCTATTTTTGTATTTTGGATTGTTATTTGTATATCTTTGATGTTCTTTCCTGCTACCATAACCTTAGTTTTTTCGCAATTTATTTTCATATTGAATTTTTCCAATTCTTCCGACCATATATTAATAAACATTAGTTGTAGTTCTCGTTCATTCTATAATACTAGTTGTATTTAAGTTCAGGTTTCCAATATTTGTTCTTTTCAGTCTGCATTTGGTATTTTTTATAACTTCGTCCAGTATCACTATAAAAAGCAACGGGCTTAAATTTCTTCCTTGTCTTAATCCTTTTGTTGTGGTAAATTCGTCTGACATTTTATTTCCTGTACGTATTATGTTTTTTGTTCTAGTATAGATGCTTCTTATTGCCTGTATCAATTTCTCGTCGGTGCCTCTCTTTCGTAGAATTTCCCATATTTGTTTTCTGTTTATTCTGTCAAATGCTTTAACTAGGTCTATGAAACATATATATTTCTTTGTTTTTCGCGGTAAACTTTTCTATTATCTGCCTTATACTGAAAATATGATCTTGGGTGCTGCGTCCTTTTCGAAAACCACTCTGGGATTTTTCTAGTTTACTTTCCACAATTGCCCGTACTCTATTTTCTAATGTATTTTCATATAGTTTTTCCGATGTGCACAGTAATGCTATTCCCCGATAATTATTGCATTCTCTATAGTCTCCTTTTTTTATATATTGGCAGTATGATTGTTACTTCCCAGTCCCTTGGTATAATTCCGGTGTTCCATATTTTGTTTAATAATGTATGTAGCATATCTAATGCATTTTCTTCTATATATTTTAATTGCTCAGGGTATATATTGTCATAGCCGTGTGCTTTACCTGATTTTATTCGCTTGAGCGCATCTATTATTTCATTTTTTGTAATTTCTTAAATTTTTGTGTCGTTCGGTATTTTCCAATTGTTTTCATTTTTATCTTTTTCTGCTTCAAGCAGCATTTCATAGTGTTCTTTCCATCGATTTATAATGTTATATTCATTCGTTAATATTTTCCCTTTTTTGTCTTTTATTTGTTTCATATTTGGTATTTTTTGTTTTTTCTGGTTTTTAATGACTTTGTAGAATAGTTTTTTATTATCTTTGTAGTTTTTCTGTAGTTGTTCTCCAATTTGATTCCAATCTTCTTTCTTAGCTTCTTGTATTATCTTTTTTACATGTTTTCTCTGTATGTTATACTTGTTATATTCTTCAGTTGTTTTCTTCTGTAGATATTTTTTCCATAACTGCTTTTTAAGTTTAATTGATTTTCGTATATCTTCGCTCCACCAGTGAGTTTGTTTCCTATTTGTTGCGGTAGACTTTGTACCACAAGCTTCTTCTGCTGCATTGTTTAACATTCCTTTAAATGTGATCCATATATCCTCTATGTCAGTATTATCTAATTCTTTAGGTGTTTTACTAAATTCTTTAAGTTTTTCTTGATATTTTTGTTTTATTTCCTCTTCTCTCAATTTGTATACTTTAATTGTCTTTTTGTTATTCTGCTCTATGTTAAGTATTTGTTCCTTTTTTGTTCTTTCTTCTTTCAATTTCATTTCTAGGAAAAAGTGGTCACTGCCGATTTCGTGGCTTATTTTAACCCTCATATCATTGACATTAGATTTTTTATGTTGCCAAGTAACTATGTAGTCAATAATTGATTTTTCATTTCTACTTTTGACTTCCCTAGTTATTTTATGTATCTACTTATGATTAAAAATCGTATTAAGTATTGTTAAGCCATTTACTAAACAGTAGTCGATCATTCTGTTTCCGTTATTATTTCTTGTTTTCTCGCTGTATTTTCCTAAGATTCTATCAATTCCTCTATTTTCTTTACCAACTCTGGCATTAAAGTCTCCCTTTATGTAAATCATTTCTTCGTGCATGTCTGTTATAGACTGTAAATCTTCCCAGAATTTATCTTTGTTCTTTGCATTATCGTCTTCATTGGGTCCATATATATTAATTATTGTAGTTTTCTTTCCTTCTAATTCTAATGTTATTGTTATGATTCTTTCTGAATATTGCGCCCAGTCTAGTATCTTATCTTTTAAATTTCGGTGTACGATTATTCCAACTCCTGCTTTAGCTCCTTCATTTTTCTGTACTCCGCTGTATATTAATACGTGCCCTCCTTTTAGGTTTTGTATACCTTTACCCTTCTTTTTTGTTTCAGTTATACCTAGTATACAAACGTTTGATTTTTCAAATTCTTCTACTAGTTCAATTTCCTTCCTTGTAATACTTTTAATATTCCATGTTGCTATTTTTATTTTCTTGCTATCCGTTCTTTGAATTTCATTGTCTATTTTCTTTGCTTTTCCGTCATCATGTGATCCATTGACGTCGTATTTTGTAGTGTTTTCATTTAATAGTTTTTTGAAGTAGTATTTTTATTACCCTCTTCAAGTTGTTTAGTTGCATTATTCCATCTCAGTTCCTTATTTTCTATTATTAATTTTTGATATCCAATTTTCACTTTTTTGTTTGCTTCCCTTTCTATATCCGCTCTTTCCTTGATTTTGCTTTGTATTTCTCTTTCATTTTTAGTCAAATCGGTGTTAATATATATTTTGTTATTTTGTGTGTTTCTCAGTTTAGATTTATTTCTTAGTACTTCAAGTTTATTCTCAAAGTTTTCCATTTCAACTACGAATAATTGTTTTTAAATTTTTTGTACTTTGACAATTTTCGCCGTTACCTGTAAATTGGTATCAAAAAAATTTTCGATTATTTTAACCATATCCTTTGGTTGATTAGTTTCTATTTGTAGTCCATTTACTATAATGTTATTCTTCCTATTAGCTTTTTCCATTTTCTCAATTAATTGTTCCGTCGTTTCCAACTTTTCAATTCTTTGTGTTAGTTTTCCTACTTCTTCTCTTAAAGATTTATTTTCCTCCTTTATCTCCTGCAATTCTTTACGATACTCTCTATTTTCATTCCTTATTTCTTTAATCTCTTTAAGTATATTTTTCATCATATCTCGTACATCATCCATGTCTTCTGCTGTTTTGAGTCTGTTTTTAGTTGGGCTTCGGCTTATTTTCCTGCTTTTCTTAAATCCTGTTTCCAGCTCCCAATGGTCTCTTTTCCTTTTGCCGTCGTCTGTTGAATATTCGTCGCTTCCTCGTATTTTTTCCGTTTTAGGCATAACTTTAGTGGAAGGAACTTCGCCCGGATCAACTCCTCGGAGGCTACTTTCCTATCTTTGTAGTTATAACCTTTTTTTTATTTATTTTTAATTGTATGCCGCTAATAAAATTCTTGAGTACGCCACTGGAGCTTAGGAGTCAGACGTGTCAAGCGCCTCTGGCCGCGCGCGCCTGTACTCTCGCTCAACGGCTCAGCTGACTTTGACAGTCTTTGCAACCTTGCTTTATTTGATGTAAAATCAGTTTTTTTGGTGCACTTAACAATTATTAATTTACTCATTTTTATCACTTTTATCTCACTATTTACGCACTTTGATATCAGAACAATGCTCATATATTCGAGTAATATTATTGCTGATTCAGAGTACAAATAACACGACCTTCACCTTCAAGAAGATATTTAATTTTAAATTAAAGTCAGATTTTACCTTTTCTTGATGAAAACGTTGTATATTGTAAGTTACATGAGCTGGATTCTAGAATAACTACCAGAATTGAAATAGCAATTTTCTTGTTGCAATGTTTTCATTTAGTTAAAATATGATGAAGAATTATAAAATTCGGGCGCGGAAGCAAATATTTATATGATGTTTTACAAAAATAAAGTCAGATTTTACCTACTTTTGAAATGGATATTTTTGTTAAAACATTCAAATTCATGCTTAAGGGTCTGTACTATGGATAATTTTAGCATTGGACATGCAAAAGTAACCAAAACGTTGTACCAATCGGTTAATAAACATTCAATTTTCGGGTGTCGTTTTAATGAATACGTTGTATATTATAAGCTACATGGGCTGGATTCTAGAATACCTACCACACTTGAAATAGCAATTTTCTTGTTGCAATGTTTTCAGTAAGCTAAAATATGATAAAGGATTATAAATTTCGGGCGCAGAAGCAAATATTTATATGATTTTTTACAAATGTAATGTCAGATTTTACCTATTCTTGAAATGGAAATTTTCGTTAAATCATTCATATTCCTGCTTTAGGATCTATACTATAGATGGTTTTAAGCAATGGACATGCAAAAGTGACTAAAACGTGTTACCAATCAGATAATAAGCATTCAATTTTCGAGTGTCATTTTAATAAATACGTTGTATATTGTAAGCTATATGGGCTGGATTCTTGTGTACCAACCACACTTGAAATAGCAATTTTCTTGTTGCAATGTTTCCTTTTAGCTAAATTATGATAAAGAATTATAAGATTCGGGCGCGCAAGCAAATATTTATATGATTCTTTACAAAAATAATGTCAGATTTTGCCTGTTCTTGATGAATACGTTGTATATTGTAAGTTACATGAGCTGGATTCTAGAATAACTACCAGAATTGAAATAGCAATTTTCTTGTTGCAATGTTTTCATTTAGTTAAAATATGATGAAGAATTATAAAATTCGGGCGCGGAAGCTAATATTTATATGATTTTTTACAAAAATAAAGTCAGATTTTACCTATTCTTGAAATAGATATTTTTGTTACAACATTCATATTTATGCTTTAGGATCTATACTATGGATAATTTTAGCATTGGACATGCAAAAGTGACCAAAACGTGGTATCAATCAGATATCAAATATTCAATTTTTGGGTGTCATTTTAATGAATACGTTGTATATTGTAAGCTACATGGGCTGGATTCTAGAATACCTACCACAATTGAAATAGCAATTTTCTTGTTGCAATGTTTTCTTTTAGCTAAAATATGATGAAGAATTATAAAATTCAGGCGCGGAAGCATCTATTTATATGATGTTTAACAAAAATAAAGTCAGATTTCACCTATTTTTGAAATGGATATTTTTGTAAACCATTCATATTCATGCTTTAGGATCTATACTATGGATGGTTTTAAGCATTGGACATGCAAAATTGACTAAAACGTGGTACCAATCAGATAATAAACATTCAATTTTCGGGTGTCATTTTAATGAATACGTTGTATATTGTAAGCTATACGGGCTAGATTCTGGAATACCTACCACACTTGAAATAGCAATTCTCTTGTTGCAATGTTTTCTTTTAGCTAAAATATGATAAAGAATTACAAAATACGGGCGCGGAAGCAAATATTTATATGATTTTTTACAAAAATAAAGTCAGATTTTACCTTTCCTTAATGAATACGTTGTACATTGCAAGCTACATGGGCTGGATTCTAGAATACCTACCACAATTGAAATAGCATTTTTCTTGTTGCAATGTTTTCTTTTAGCTAAAATATGATGACGAATTATAAAATTCGGGAGCGGAAGCAAATATATATAAGATTTTTTACAAAAACAAAGTCAGATTTTACCTATACTTGATGAATACGTTGTATATTGTAAGCTACATGGGCTGGATTCTAGAATACCTACCACACTTGAAATATCAATTTTCTTGTTGCAAAGTTTTCTTTTAGCTAAAATATGATGAAGAATTATAAAATTCGGGCGCGGAAGTAAATATTTATATGATTTTTTAGAAAAATAAAGTCAGATTTTACCTATTCTTGAAATGGATATTTTTGTTAAAACATTCCTATTCTTGCTTTAGGATCTATACTATGGATGGTTTTAAGCATTGGACATGCAAAAGCGACCAAAACTTGGTACCATCAGATAACAAACATAAAATTATCGGGTGTCATTTTAATGAATACGCTGTATATTGTAAGCTACATGGGCTGGATTCTGGAATACCTACCACACTTGAAATAGCATTTTTCTTGTTGCAATGTTTTCTTTTAGCTAAAATATGATGAAGAATTATAAAATTCGGGCGCGGAAGCAAATATTTATATGATTTTTTACAAAAATAAAGTCAGATTTTACCTATTCTTGAAATAGATATTTTTGTTAAATCATTCATATTCATGCTTTAGGATCTATACTATTGTAACACAGTCGCTTGGCGGCTGTGTATTTTTGTAAATTTTTGTTAGTGCAGTACTCCAAAAGTTAGGAAATGGACAGATTTATGGTTCAGGACGTACTTTTTGCGCCTTGAAGCTTGTTTTCAAAAGATATAACTGTCCGTTTTCGTAAATGTTACCCTCGGTGGACATCAATAGTTGGGTTATTTTTAGCGTACTTCATACTTAGGGGATGAGAAGAGCCGGATAAACATAGGTTGAGAACTTCTAGATTTTTACCATTAAATGGCCCTCCGAAGTTTGAAATCTCTCTCTCTCTTGTTGTAACCGTTGATTGTTGTAGATGTCTTGACTGAATGTCAGACATACCTTGGTATTTCTTAGTGAAATAACCAATTAGTTGTTTTACTGTGTGTAAAGGCGCTCTCATCATGGTGTAAATTTGTAAGTAGTTTTTATTATATTCTGTGTGAATTAATATTGATTTGTAGATCGTTGTATAAAGATTTTTAAATTTGTTTGTAAATTAGAAAAGTAAGTATTTAGAGCATATATAGAATCAAGTTACGGGTTGTAGTTTATTTGAATTATATAAATGTTTTTGATCGCGGTTGATTATTAAAATTTATATAATTTTGATATTGTTGGAATATCGTGTTTAATTCAGCCCATCCTAATCCAACCCCTATCTTTGTGACGTGGTAGCACAACGCATAGGTAAAACTCTATTGTTCTAAAAAATTACTACCCTGCACTAATTTGATCGTAATTATAATAACCCGCGTCTGTTATCATTATTAAACATTCCCTTGTCTGCTTCTATCACGGCAGACTTTTAAATAAATAAATAAAGTGATAGTGGTGGCAGCGACTATCGTTACCCTTGTCTACGTGTAAAAGTCGTTCATTAATATAATTCGTGGATTACTTTTGAGGCAAGTAAAACTACATAAATTAATACCCTTGAACGTCAGACGTATCTGTTATAATTTGGTGGCAAAGCGCTGGGATCTAAATATTTTCTAAAACTAAACCCACTCAAACCAGTAAAGTATCTAATTGTGGTCAAATTTGAATAACTCTAATAATTTACTTCGTGTTGTTGCTACGAGATCAGGTAGTTTTTGTGTCAGTAAAAGCGGGAAAAGTCTCTAACGGTATTTTTTTTGTATGGTCACCCTCGTAGTGTCGTTAACCCTGAAGCAGGTACTCGAAAAGAAAATTTGTAAAAGAGTTAACAAAATAGTTTTTGTAATTATTACATGTTCATTGAAAATAAAGTAATTTAAATATTTAAATATGGCATTAAAATTAGAAACGGTTAGTAGTTTAGCTGGAGTGATAAATAAAATTCTAGAATTTAGCGGCAATTCAGATAATAACGTAGAAGAATTTATTGACAAAGTCGAGTTATTTTTCAAAATTAGTAAACAACCGGAGAACAGACAAGTAGCAATTGAAAAATTATGTTTGGGTAAAGATGCTTTAGAATTCTTTAGGAATAATTGTATAAAAAAAATACAAATGATTGGTCAGTTTTCAAAAAGGAATTGTTAAAAATATATGTACAGAAACCGCATTTTCATACAGTAGAGGAAGAATTTATAAATTGTTATCAATTAGAATCACAAAGTGTAATTGAATTCGAAGTAACATTAAGATCATTAGCTTATAAATTAATAAATAGTACCGAAGATAAAACAGAACATGAATTTAACTGTAAATATGTAGAGAAAAGGTTATACAATCAGTTTGTAATAGGTCTGTTACCGCGGTTGCAACGTGATATTATATTAAAAGATCCGAAAACATTAATAGAAGCCATAGAAATAGCCAAAAGAGTAGAGACAGTAAAGAAATTAATGGAGAGTAGCGCAAGTTTACATCGTAAATTAATATGTAATAAAAATTCCGAAAATTCTCCAGAAAAAGGCCACCTGTGCGCTTTAAGTAAAAATAATGAATATAGTAGAGTAAATGAATTAACAAATAAAGTTACAGAACTTCTACGTAAAGCCGGGCAAAATAGATCTACATGTAAATACGCACTTAGTGATAGCGAAGATTCGGGTGTAGAAAGTAATGATGAGACAATAGGACATACAACATTTAAAAATAGGTACCGTAGTAAATTGTGCTTCCATTGTCAAAGATTTGGGCATATATCAAAATTTTGTAAACAAGCGAAAAATAAATTAAAATACAAAATTTGTTATAATTGTCGGGAATATGGGCATATTGCAAGTAGTTGTTCATTTAGTGTGAAAAGTAAAATTAGAGAAAACAGTACACACGAGAGAGATGCTAGGCAACAGTGCGAGAGAAATATCCCAGAACATACGGTCAGTAATGATAGTATTCGCGGGAAAAATAAGGCGCGAACGACCGTTTTGAGGAGAAGGCTTCATCAGGGAAAATATGACCGGCAAAAGCTTAGTTCAGGGGCTGAGCTGAGCAACGCAAATGCTGTACGAGCCGACACCGCAAAACGTATTCAGAAGAATGTACGTTTTGTTGGTGTGGAGGAACCCGAAGACTTGGATGCGATTTCTGTAGTGAAATTAGAGGAAGATGACCAGCACACACACGACATCTTTGTGAACCGTGACAAGACGGTAGGTATATGCACTGGTAATAAATATTACAAGGGTTTTGGTTCTGGGACAGGTAACAACAGAAGACGCAAGGACTATCGAGAGGAGCGAGCTGAAGTAACTGAAGACGTCAGGAAGGGCAAGCCGACACCATCCAAGAAGGAAGAGGAACAATGGCGGCTACACTCACAACCAGCAGGTATCCTAGCGGTCTTCAAGATAGCAGAGCTAGTCGAATGAAGGAGGAACAGCAAGGTTTAAGCGCGAACTTCGTGCAACGAAAAGCGTCAAGGAATAAAATTCCAGGTAGCTCTTTAAATATGTACTTAGTGTGAATGAGTAAAATTAAGAAGTTGAATTGACGAAAAGTAGAGTAAAAAGTTGAATTCTTTGTGATTTTGAAAATTAAGTGCAGGTTGTAAGAATGGTTGAAATCGATTACTTAATTTTTCGATAAATCAAAATTGTTATAAATATATTGTGAATTTGGCTGGAATGGGAGTACTGAGTGTACTATTGAGTAGCGTTGCTTGTTGGGACACATATTTGCCGAAGACATTTTGTTATAGTTGTTCTTTGTGAACACTCCTATGCTGCTGGATGGCGGATGCGTGGACGCGGGAAGGATAGCGTCACCTTCAGGTCGAGTCACGACGGGCTAGGAGTTGAGGTGGAGTTCCAACAAGATCCCCATTGGAGACTGCACATTCCAACTCAAAGACGTGGATTTATCGTCCAGCACGGAAGTTAATAAATTATATTCCTTCAGAAATGTAATTTATTTTAAGGGGAAAGGGAAAGTTGTAACACAGTCGCTTGGCGGCTGTGTATTTTTGTAAATTTTCGTTAGTGCAGTACTCCAGATGTCACGAAATGGACAGATTTATGGTTGAGGACGTACTTTTTGCGCTTTGAAACTTGTTTTCAAAAGATATAACTGTCCGTTTTCGTAAGTGATGCCCTCGGTGGACATCAATAGTTGGGTTATTTTTAGCGTACTTCATACTTAGGGGATGAGAAGAGCCGGATAAACATAGGTTGAGAACTTCTGGATTTTTACCATTAAATGGCCCTCCGAAGTTTGAAATCTCTATCTCTTGTTGTAACCGTTGATTGTTGTAGATGTCTTGACTGAATGTCAGACATACCTTGGTATTTCGTAGTGAAATAATCAATTAGTTATTTTACTGTGTGTAAAGGATCTCTCATCGTTGTGTAAATTTGTAAGTAGTTTTTATTATATTCTGTGTGAATTAATATTGATTTGTAGATCGTTGTATAAAGATTTTTAAATTTGTTTGTATTTTAGAAAAGTAAGAATTTAGAGTTTATATAGAATCAAGTTACGGGTTGTAGTTTATTTGAATTATATAAATGTTTTTGATCGCGGTTGATTATTAAAATTTATATAATTTTGATATTGTTGGAATATCGTGTTTAATTCAGCCCATCCTAATCCAACCCCTATCTTTGTAACGTGGTAGCACAACGCGTAGGTAAAACTCTATTGTTTTAAAAAATTACTACCCTGCACTAATTTGACCGAAATTATAATAACCCGCGTCTGTTATCATTAATAAACACTCCCTTGTCTGCTTCTATCACGGCAGACTTTTAAATAAATAAATAAAGTGATAGTGGTGGCAGCGACTATCGTTACCCTTGTCTACGTGTAAAAGTCGTTCATTAATATAATTCGTGCATTACTTTTGAGGCAAGTAAAACACATAAATTAAAACCCTTATATGTCAGGGACAAGATTTTGTCTTACGCGACCGTACCTGTTACACTATGGATAATTTTAGCGTTGGACATAATAAATATTCAATTTTCGGGTGTCATTTTAATGAATGAATACGTTGTATATTGTAAGCAACATGGCTGGATTCTAAAATACCTACCACACTTGAAATAGCAATTCTCTTGTTGCAATGTTTTCTTTTAGCTAAAATATGATAAAGAATTACAAAATACGGGCGCGGAAGCAAATATTTATATGATTTTTTTCAAAAATTAAGTCAGATTTTACCTATTCTTGATGAATAAGTTGTAGATTGTAAACTACATGGGCTGGATTCTAGAATACCCACCACACTTAAAATCACAATCTTCTTGTTGCAATGTTTTCTTTCAGCTAAAATATGATATAGAATTATAAAATTCGGGCGCGGAAGCAAATATTTATATGATTTTTTACAAAAATAATGTAAGATTTTACCTATTCTTGACGAATACGTTGTATATTGTAAGCTACATGGGCTGGATTCTAGAATACCTACCACACTTGAAATAGCAATGTTCTTGTTGCAATGTTTTCTTTTAGATAAAATATGATAAAGAATTATAAAATTCGGGCGCGGAAGCAAATATTTATATGATTTTTTACAAAAATAAAGTCAGATTTTACCTATTATTGAAATGGATACTTTTGTTAAAACATTCCTATTCATGCTTTAGGATCTATACTGTGGATGGTTTTAAGCATTGGACATGCAAAGGCGACCAAAACGTGGTACCAATCAGATAATAAACATTCAATTTTCTAGTGTAATTTTAATGAGTACGTTGTATATTGTAAGCTACATGGGCTGGATTCTAGAATACCTACCACACTTGAAATAGCAATTTTCTTGTAGCAATGTTTTTTTTAGCTAAAATATGATGAATAATTATGAAATTCGGGCGCGGAAGCAAATTTTTATTTGATTTTTTACAAAAATAAGGTCGGATTTAACCTATTCTGGAAATGATTATTATGTTAGAACATTCATATTCATGCTTTAGGATCTATACTATGGATAATTTTAGCATTGGACATACAAAAGTGAAGAAAACGTGGTACCAATCAGATAATAAATATTCAATTTTTGGGTGTCATTTTAATGAATACGTTGTATATTGTAAGCTACATGGGCTTAATTCTAGAATACCTACAACACTTGAAATATAAATTTTCTTGTTGCATTGTTTTCTTTTAGCTAAAATATTATGAAGAATAATAATATTCGGGCGTGGAAGCAAATATTTATATGATTTTTTACAAAAATAAAGTCAGATTTTACCATTTCTTGATGAATACGTTGTTTATAAGCTACATGTAATGGATTCTAGAATAACTACCAAACTTGAAATATCAATTTTTTTGTTGTAATGTATTTTTTAAGCTAAAATATGATAAAGAATTGTAAAATTCGGGCGCGAAAGCAAATAATTATATGATTTTTAAAAAAAATAAAGTCACATTTTACCTATTCTTGATGAATAAGTTGTATATTGTAAGCTACATGGGCTGGATTCTAGAATACCTACCACACTTGAAATAGCAATTTTCTTGTTGCAATGTTTTCTTTTAGCTAAAATATGATAAAGAATTATAAAATCTGGGCGCAGAAGCTAATATTTATATGATTTTTTACAAAAATAAAGTCAGATTTTACCTTTTCTTGATGAATACGTTGTATATTGTAAGCTACATGGGCTGGATTCCAGAACACCTACCACACTTGAAATAGCATTTTTTTGTTGCAATGTTTATTTTAAGCTAAAATATGATAAAGAATAATAAAATTTGGGCGCGGAAGCAAATAATTATATGATTTTTTACAAAAACAAATTCAGATTTATATTCTTGAAATGGATATTTATGTAAAACATTCATATTTATGCTTCATGATTTATACTATAGATAATTTTAGCATTGGACATGCAAAAGTGACCAAAACGTGGTACCAATTAGATAATAAAAATTAAATTAATACCTACCACACTTAAAATAGCAATTTTCTTGTGTCAATGTTATCTTTTAGCTACAATATAGTAAAGAATTATAAAATTCGGGCAAGGAAGCAAATATTTATATGATTTTTTACTAAAATAAAGCCAGATTTTACCTATTCTTGATGAATACGTTGTATATTATAAGCTACATGGGCTGGATTCTAGAATACCTAGCACACATGAAATAGCAATTTTCTTGTTGCAATGTTTTCTTTTAGCTAAAATATGTTGAAGAATTATAAAATTCTTGCGCGGAAGCAAATATTTATATGATTTTTTACAAAAATTAAGTCAGATTTTACCTATTCTTGATAAATACGTTGTTTATTGTAAGCTACATGGGCTGGATTCTAGAATACCTACCACACTTGAAATATCAATTTTCTTTTTGCAATGTTTTCTTTTAGCTAAAATATGATAAAGATTTTACCTATTCTTAATGAATACGTTGTATATTGTAAGCTACATGGGCTGGATTCTAGAATACCTACCACACTTGAAATAGCAATTTTCTTGTTGCAATGTTTTCTTTTAGCTAAAATATGATATAAATTTAAAAAATTCGGGCGCGGAAGCAAATATTTATATGATTTTTTACAAAAACAAAGTTAGATTTTACCTTTCTTCATAAATACGTTGTATATTGTAAGCTACATGGGCTTGATTCTAGAATACCCACCACACTGAAAATAGCAATTTTCTTGTTGCAATGTAATCTTTTAGCTACAATATGGTGAAGAATTATAAAATTCGGGCAAGGAAGCAAATAGTTATATGATTTTTTACAAAAAAAAGCCAGATTTTACCTATTCTTGATGAATACGTTGTATATTGTAAGCTACATGGGCTGGATTCTAGAATACCTACCACACTTGAAATAGCAGTTTTCTTTTTGCAATGTTTTCTTATAGCTAAAATATGATAAAGATTTTACCTATTCTTTGTGAATACGTTGTATATTGTAAGCTACATTGTCTGGATTCTAGAATACCTACCACACTTGAAATAGCAATTTTCTTGTTGCAATGTTTTCTTTTAGCTGAAATAAGATAAAGAATTATAAAATTCGGGCGCGGAAGCAAATATTTATATGATTTTTTACAAAAATAAAGTCAGATTTTACCTTTCCTTGATGATTACGTTGTATCATGTAAGCTACATGGGCTGGATTCTAGAATAAATACCACACTTGAAATAGCAATTTTTTTGTTGCAATGTTTTCTTTTAGCTAAAATATGATAAAGAATGATAAAATTCGCCGCGGAAGCAAATATTTATATGATTTTTTACAAAAATAAAGTCAGATTTTACCTATTCTTGAAATGGATATTTTTGTTAAAACATTCATATTCATGCTTTAGGATCTAATACTTTGGATAATTTTTTACAAAAATAAAGTTAGATTTTACCTAATCTTAATGCATACGTTGTATATTGTAAGCTACATGGGCTGGATTCTAGAATACCTACCACACTTGAAATAGCAATTTTCTTGTTGCAATGTTTTCTTTTAGCTAAAATATGATAAAGAATTATAAAATTCGGGCGTGGAAGCAAATATTTCTATGATTTTTTACAAAAATTAAGTCAGATTTTAACTATTCTTGAAGAATACGTACATAGGCTAGATTCTAGAATACCTACCACCCTTGAAATAGCAATTTTCTTGTTGCAATGTTTTCTTTTAGCTAAAATATGATAAAGAATTACAAAATTCGGGCGCGCAAGTAAATATTTATATGATTTTTTACAAAAATAAAGACATGTTTTACCTATTCTTAATAAATACGTTGTATATTGCTACATGGGCTGGATTCTAGAATACCTACCACACTTGAAATACCAATTTTCTTGTTACAATGTTTTCTTATAGCTAAGATATGATAAAAAATTAGAAAATTCCGGCGCTGAAGCAAATATTTATATGATTTTTTACAATAATAAAGTCAGATTTTTCCTATTCTTAATGAATACGTTGTATAGTGTAAGCTACATGGGCTGGATTCTAGAATACCTACCACACTTGAAATAGCAATTTTCTTGTTTCAATGTTTTCTTTTAGCTAAAATATGATAAAAAATTATAAAATTCGGGCGCGGAAACAAACATTTATATAATTTTTTACTAATATAAAGACAGATTTTACCTTTTCCTGATGAATACGTTGTATATTGTAAGCTACATGGGCTGGATTCTAGAATACCTACCACACTTGAAATAGCAATTTTCTTGTTGCAATGTTTTCTTTTAGCTAAAATATGATGAAGAATTATAAAATTCGCCGCGGAAGCAAATATTTATATGATTTTTTACAAAAATAAAGTTAGATTTTACGTATTCTTGAAATGGATATTTTTGTTAAAACATTCATATTCATGCTTTAGGATCTAATACTTTGGATGATTTTTTACAAAAATAAAGTTAGATTTTACCTAATCTTAATGCATACGTTGTATATTGTAAGCTACATGGGCTGGATTCTAGAATACCTACCACACTTGAAATAGCAATTTTCTTGTTGCAATGTTTTCTTTTAGCTAAAATATGATGAAGAATTATAAAATTCGGGCGTGGAAGCAAATATTTCTATGATTTTTTACAAAAATTAAGTCAGATTTTAACTATTCTTGAAGAATACGTACATAGGCTAGATTCTAGAATACCTACCACCCTTGAAATAGCAATTTTCTTGTTGCAATGTTTTCTTTTAGCTAAAATATGATAAAGAATTACAAAATTCGGGCGCGGAAGTAAATATTTATATGATTTTTTACAAAAATAAAGTCATATTTTACCTATTCTTGATGAATACGTTGTATATTGTATGCTACATGGGCTGGATTCTAGAATACCTACCACACTTGAAATACCAATTTTCTTGTTACAATGTTTGCTTACAGCTAAGATATGATAAAAAATTTGAAAATTCCGGCACGGAAGCAAATATTTATATGATTTTTTATAATAATAAAGTCAGATTTTTCCTATTCTTAATGAATATGTTGTATATTGTAAGCTACATGGGCTGGATTCTAGAATACCTACCACACTTGAAATAGCAGTTTTCTTGTTGCAATGTTTTCTTTTAGCTTAAATATGATATAAATTAAAAAAATTCGGGCGCGGAAGCAAATATTTATATGATTTTTTACAAAAACAAAGTTAGATTTTACCTTTTCTTCATAAATACGTTGTATATTTTAAGCTACATGGGCTTGATTCTAGAATACCTACCACACTTAAAATAGCAAATTTCTTGTTGCAATGTGTAATCTTTTAGCTACAATATATATATAGTCAGTCATCCTTCTACCTTCAGGTGTAGGATGTATACATTTTCACTTAATCTTAATTTAATTTATATAATTTAATGTCCATTAATTCACATGTGCACTAATTTTGCCCATTGTTTCTTGTCCTTTGCGATTCTTCTTGCTTCTTGCATCGGGATGTTTCTTTTCGTCAGTATCTTCTTTATTGCGTTACCCCATGTGTCCTTTGGTCTTCCCCTTCCCCTTTTCGGTGTAACGTTGGTCATCCACACTTGGCGTACCGGTCTACTTTCGTTCATTCGTATCATGTGTCCCCACCAGGCTAGTTGTCTTGTTTCTATGAAATCTAGTATTGGTTTGCATTGCAGTTCTTCCCTGATGGCTTCATTCCTTACTCTATCTAACATTGTTACTCCTTTAACTCTTCTTAGATATTTCATCTCTATCGCCTGTATTTTACTTTTCGTTCTATTTGACATTATCCATGATTCACACCCGTACGTCAATATCGCTCTATATATTGTGTTAAATACCGTCATTTTTGTTTTATTGCTTATTTCTTTTTTTCCTATAAAATTGTGTTTCATTGCGTGATATATTTTTGTCGTTTTAATTATTCTTTCGTTTATGTCATCATCTTGTGTGCCGCTACTATCTATTGTTATGCCTAAATATTGGAATTTATTAACTTGTTCTATTGTTTCACTATTTACTGTTATATTAGCAGTTGTTGTTCCTCTATTTGTATTTCCTGCGTTTCGTATTCATTCACATTTTCTACCTGGTCTGTTAGAATTTGTTCAACAGGTTCTATCTGATTATCTTCATCTGTGAATAATAGCTCTTGAAAATATTGCTTCCATCTGTTCATGATATTATGTTCTTCCGTTAATATTGTACCTTCTTTGGATTTGACTGTATTTGCTACTTTCCTCTTCTCATTTCTTAATGATTTCAGTATTTTATAAAATAATTTTTGACTTTCTTTACTGTTGTCTTCCATTTGTTTTCCAAATTGTTCCCAGCTTTTTTCTTTCGCTTGTGCTACTAATTCTTTAACCTTCCGTCTTTGTTGTTTGTATTGATCATAGTTTTCATTTGTTCTATTACTAAGATATTTTACCCATGTTTTCTTTTTCTTTTTTTACTTCCTCTTTTATTTCCTCATTCCTCCAGGACGTCATTCTTTTATTAGCTTTCTTTTTACTGCTTCCACATATATTCTTTGCTGCTTGTGTTATTATTTTTTTTAAAAATATTCCATGTTTCTTCTATATCCTTGTCCTTATAGTTAATTTTCTCTATGTCAGTTAATCTATTTATTTCTTGTTCATATTTTGCTGCTGTTATTATATCTCTAAGTTTGTATGTTTTTATTGTCTCATATTCTATTATCCTTGTTTCTTCAGTTTTAGTGTTCTCATCTTTACTCATTTTTTTAATTCTTGCTTCTACGAGAAAGTTATCGCTGAAGATTTCTGGACCACGCCTCGCTCTACAATCCTGTACTAAATTTCTCTTTTTGTTTTCCACAAGTATATAGTCTATTATTGATCTATCTTCTTCTCTTGGCCCTTGTCTTGTGTATTTATGTACATTTTTATGTTGAAAAAATGTATTAGTAATTAACAAGTCATTTAATATACAGTAGTCTATCAGTCTTCTTCCGTTATTATTTCTTCGGTTTTCTCCATATATCCCCACTGTATTTGCAGTGTTTTCATCTTGTATGCCTACTCTTCCATTAAAGTCTCCGATTACATAAATTTCCCCTTTACTATTCTCTGTAACTATATTTAATTCTTCCCAAAATTTGTCTTTTATGTCAACTAACTCATCTTCATCCGGTCCATATATTATTATTATAGTTTTTTCACTTTCTTTTTCAATTTTCAACTCGATTTTTAGGATCCTCTCACTACATCCTTCCCAGGACTGCACGTAGTTTATTAACTTTTTATTTACTAGGCAAGCTACCCCTGCTACTGCTCTGTTTTCTTTCGGCACTCCACTGTAAATCAACATATGCCCATTATCTATAATTATTTCTCCCTTACCTTTCTTTTTTGTTTCTGTTATTCCTAATATATCTATATTTAATTTATTAAATTCATCGTACAGTTCATGTTCTTTCCCATTCATACTTCTAACATTCCACGTTGCTAGTTTCCAAATACTTTTCTTTTTGTGAGTATTCATGTCTGTCGTCGCCTGTATATCAGTCCTAAATTTTTTATTCCCATTTATGTTCTTGAGTTTTTTGGATCGTGATTCGGTTCTGTCTCTGTTTTTGTTTTTTCCAATTTATTAGTATTCTCATTCCATACATATTTTTCTCCGTCTATAATTAGATGTTGGTACTTAATTTTTACTTGTTTGTTGGCTTGTTTCTCGTTATATGCTAATTTCCTAATTGTTTTTTGTATGTCTTGTTCCCTTTTTGTCATATCATTATTTATATAAACTTTACTGTATACGCCTCTCTTTAATTTTGATATATTTTTAAAGATTTCAATCTTTTTTTTCAAGCTTTCTATTTCTGCCATGACTATGTGATCCTTGATCTTTACTGCTTTCATTACTTTAACGTTAACTTGCATTTGTAAAAACATAAAGCTTTCTAGTTTTTTTATGATCTCTGTCTCATTATTTTCGACTATTTTTAATCTGCTAATTATTATGTTATGTCTCCTACTTGCTTTGTCTATTCTTTCCAGTCTGTTGTTCATTTGATCTAGACGATCCACCCGTTTTTTTAGATGTTCTATTTCCTTCTTCATAACAATATTTTCTTCCATAACCTTACTTATTGCATCTTTGTATTCTTTGTTTTCTCTGCGTACTTCTTTAATTTCCTGTAACAAAGTGTTCATTAGCTCTTTCATGTCCGCCATGTCGTTGGACTTATCTGTTTTTGTGGGGGTCCTTAATGTTTTTTTGCTCCTTTTAAAAAATCCGTCCTGTTGCCCTTCACGTTTGCGTTTACTGTCTGATTCGCTGTCTGATTCACGTGTAGACATAATACGTTGCCTAACTTAATGCGCAAAGTCGCTAAGTTGACGGCGATAGAAGGCAGCTCAGATCGACTCTTCAGAAGCTAACTTCTCTCCTGTCACGTAGCACTTACTTGCTTTATCTTTATTTTTTCTTATCTCCGGTCAACGTCTCTTAAGATAATAACTGGCGATGCAGTGTTGTTGTTGATACACACGGAGAATCAGCTGTTCGTAATAAATTGCTCGTGGTATACCCTTTTAGAGTTAAAAACCACGGAGCTCACACACGTGCACACTTCCCTGTCAACACTTCACTCATTTTAGCTACAATATGGTAAAGAATTATAAAATTCGGGCAAGGAAGCAAATATTTATATGATTTTTTACAAAAATAAAGCCAGATTTTACCTATTCTTGATGAATACGTTGTATGTTTTAAGCTACATGGGCTGAATTCTAAAATACCTACCACACTTGAAATAGCAATTTTCTTGTTGCAATGTTTTCTTTTAGCTAAAATATGATAAAAAAATATAAAATTCGGGCGCGGAAACAAACATTTATATAATTTTTCACTACTATAAAGACAGATTTTACCTTTTCCTGATGAATACGTTGTATATTGTAAGTTACATGGGCAGGATTCTAGAATACCTACTACACTTAAAATAGTCATTTTCTGTTGCAATGTTTTCTTTTAGCTAAAATATGATGAAGAATTATAAAATTCGGGCGCGAAAGCAAATATTTATATGATTTTTTACAAAAATAAAGTCAGATTTTACTTATTCTTTATAAATACGTTGTATATTGTAAGCTACATGGGCTGGATCCTAGAATACCTACCACACTGGAAATAGCAATTTTCTTGATGCAACGTTTTCTTTTAGCTAAAATATGATGAAAAATTATAAAATTCGGGCGCGGAAGCAAATATTTATATGATTTTTTACAAAAATAAAGTCATATTTTACTTTTCCTTGATGAATACGTTGTATATTGTAAGCTACATGCGCTGGATTCTAGAATACCTACCACACTTGAAATAGCAATTTTCTTGTACAAATGTTTTCTTTTAGCTAAAATATAATGAAGAATTATAAAATTTGGGCGTGGAAGGAAATATTTATATGACTTTTTACTAAAATAAAGTCAGATTTTACCTATCTTGAAATGGATATTTTTGTTAAAACATTCATATTTATGCTTTAGGATCTATACTATGGATAACTTTAGCATTGGACATGCAAAAGTGACCATAACGTGGTACCAATCAGATTAAAACATTCAATTTTCGGGTGTCATTTTAATGAATACGTTGTATATTGTAAGCTACATGGGCTGGATACTAGAATACCTACCACACATGAAATAGCAATTTTCTTGTTGCAATGTTTTCTTTTAGCTAAAATATGATGCAGAATTATAAAATTCATGTACGGAAACAAATATTTAAATGATTTTTTACAAAAATAAAGTCAGATTTTACCTATTCTTGATGAATACGTTGTATATTGTAAGCTACATGGGCTGGATTCTAGAATACCTACCACACTTGAAATAGCAATTTTCTTGTTGCAATGTTCTCTTTTAGCTAAAATATGATGAAAAATTATAAAATTCCGGCGCGAAAGCAAATATTTATGTGATATTTTACAAAAATATTGTCAGATTTTACCTATTCTTGATGAATACGTTGTACATTGTAAGCTACATGGGCTGGATTCTAAATTACCTACCACACTTAAAATAGCAATTTTCTTATTGCAATGTTTTCTTTTAGCTAAATTATATAAGAGCAATACACGCCTATAGACCCTTGGCTGGGAAGCTCTCTTTTCTCCAGTGTGCTCTATCATACACTTTTTGTTTCCAGACCCTGATACCCAATTGATGTAAGTCTTCTAGTACTGCACTAAACCATTTCTTTATTTAGCCGCCCTCTTCTTCTTTGTGCACTTTGTTCACTGTTAAAAACAACATTTACAATTCTACTTTCCGTCATTCGAATTATGTGTCCGAACCACTTTAGTCTTCACGATTTACTTATCCCCACTGTATTACTATCCCCCAAAAAGAGACATCACTTCTAAATTCGTTCTCCTCATTACCTGGTCTCCCTTTTTTTTCTCACCAAAAATTGTCCTCAACACCTTTCTTTCCCATCTTAACAACTTTTTCTGCTCACTTCTCACTAATGTCCATGTTTCACAACCGTATAGCACTGTTGGTCTAATTACTGTTTTATAGACACGTATTTTCGTTGACCACGACACTTTTTTTGAGCATAGAAAGATTCTTAAGGCACCCACACATCTATTCCCTTTCATGAACCGCATATCTATTTCGAGTTTTTCACAATTGTTTTCATTCACTGCTACACCTTAGTATATGAAGTTCGTTACTCTTTCTATTTTATAAACTTTATTGTTTGTGCCCATTAACTTCACCTTGCACTTCGTATCCCGTTTATCACCATTCACCCTCATATACTTTGTCTTTTCCTCATTTATTTTGAGACCAATTTGACTTGCAGACTGTACTAGTCTTCAAGAAACTTCGACCATTTCTTTCCTAGTTCTGGTTATAAGAACTATATCGTCAGCATACGCGAGACATTGGTGTTTGTGTCTGTTTATTATCCCTGCCCTATTAACTTGAGCTTTCTACATTACCCATTCGAGAATTAAATTAAATAGAATTGGAGACATCTGATCACATTGCTTTAAACCATTTTTTACTTCAAAAGACTCAGAGATTTCTCCATCCGCTACTACTTTACATTTTTTCTCTCTTTGTGATATTTCCACCAACTTGATTAATTTTTCCGGTAATTTTAGTTCTCTGAGAATGTTATATAAACTTTTCTTCTTCACTGAGTCATAAGCTTGCTTAAAGTCTATGAACAATAGTTCGAGTGGTAACTTATGCTCATAATTTTTTGCATTAGTTTGTTTCAGTGCAAAAATATGGTCGACGGTGGATCTGTTTTTCCGAAAGCCTGCCTGGTACTCACTGATTATTTTTTCTGTAAACACACTTAATTTATTCCTGATGCAGGTTGCAAGAACTTTATAAGTAACATCCACTAAAGCAATGCCCCTGTAATTTTCGCACTTTGTTTTGTCCCCTTTCTAATGTAACGGAACGATCAATGCTTCCTTCCAACCATTCGGCATTTCTTCAGTTTCCCATATGTCTTTTATCATGTCATAAATTTTTTCCAGCAATTCATCCCCAACAAATTTTAACATTTCTGCCGATATACCATTCTCACCAGTACTTTTATTATTCTTCATATTCTTTATTATATCGCAAACTTCCTGTTTTGTCGGCAATTCCACCTGTTCGTCCTGTACTGTGTCTGTTATCCTGTTTTCTTCATCTTCTTCGCTCTCACCTGTGTTTAGAATTTCTTTAAAATATTCAGACCACCTCTTAATTTTTTCTGCATCCGTTACCAGTTGACCCTGCTTATCCTTACAGAAAATTGCTCTACTTTGGTAACCTGTTCTTTGCTTTCTTACTTGCTGGTAAAAAATTCTTATATTTTTTTCTTTGTAGTTTTCTTCTATTCTATTTAATCTTTTGTCTATTTCACTTCTTTTCTTTGTTCTGCATATTTCCTTAAACTTCTTCCTTTCTTCTTTATACTCATTAGAATTATGTGCACTTTATTTTTGTAGCAGCTTTTCCTTTGCTCTGGTTTTATTTTCTAATGCTCTTTTATACTCTTCGTCAAACCAGTTATTTTTCTTTTTTGTATTCGTTTCTGTTAGCATTTCTCCCGCCACTCTGCATAATATATTTTGTAAACTTTCCCATTTTTCATTTATTTCTTGGGCCTTCGCAGTTGCTGTTAATTTGTTTGTGATCTTTTTGTCAAATTTCTCTTTTAATCCTTCTATCTGCAGCAGTTGTGAGTTATATTTCCTTCTTTTTTGAACTCTTCTCTTTCTTACATTTCTTATATTGAAGTTTGCCTTAATTTGCACCATAAAATGGTCAGTGCCAGCTTCTGCACCCCTTCTGCTTTTCACATCGTGTATTAACTTCTCAAAAATATTTTCAATTAACACGTGATCGATTTGATTTGTATATTTCCCGTTTGGTGCCCTCCATGTACCTGTATAAATCTCTTTTTTTGTAAACGCTGTACTTTTAATTTTCATATTCATTTCACTTGCAAAATTAATTAACCTTATACCATTTTCATTTGATGATTCGTGTTTACTTTGACCACCTGTCACATACTTGTAACTTTGTTCTCTACCTACTTTGGCATTAAAGTCACCCATTATTAATTTCACATCATATCTAGAAATCTAGGTTATTGTTCGCTCTACTTGTTCATAAAATTCGTCCTTCACTTCTTCATCCTTATCGTTTGTTGGCGCATGGACATTTATTAAACTAAATTTTGTGTATAAGCCTCTTATCCTCAGAACACTTATTCTTTCCGGTATGGGTTTAAAATCAATGATTTTATCTTTTAGTTTTTTATTTATCATAAAACACGATCCAAAATATTTAGTCTCATGCCCGCTATTAAAAACTATATAATCTTCTAGCTCGAAAATGTCATTACCTTTTTGTTTTGTTTCTTAAATTACCGCTACATCTATGCCATATTTTTTAAACACAGCCTGCAAATTTTTCAGTTTACCTGGTGCATTTGTTCCTTGCGCGTTCCATGTTGCCATCGTAATTATTGTGGAATCTTTTAACCATGTATTCTTAACCTTATTTCCGTTTCGAGTCGTACCGATGAGACTGTTTTATTTTCTTCCTGTCACTTTCTCCTACTCAAAGTAACTGGAAAATTTCCATTATTTTCTTTGTTCTTGTTTAGTACCAGACTTCCACACTCTTCACTCCATATGTATTCCTCATTACTATTATAATCCTGTTATAGAAGACTTTAACATTTCTATTTTCTTTTCTAGCCTCTACTGCTTTTTGCCTTATCACAAACTTCATTTTTCTTTCCTCCTTTGTCCAATCGCTATTGATGAAAATACTTCATCTTTTCAATTTGTTTTTATTTTCCATAATTTCTTTTTTTGCTTCCTCGTTTTCCAATTCGACTATTATTTTTTCCCCAAGTACATTAGCTCCTTTAATTTCCATAACCTCTTTAATTTTGCACGTTACCCCTAGATCATTTTTTAACAGGTCTGTTACCGCTTCTATTAGTTTTCTTCCCGCCGTTCTCAACCCTTGTATCACTATGTTGCCAGCTCTAATTTTCTTATCCTGTTCCTCCAATCTTTTCTTTAATTCTGATATATCTTCCTTCATTTCTTCTCTTTCTTGTTGCCATTTAATTTCTTTAATTTTAAATTCATTTTTAATATCCTCTATGGAAGTTGTATTTCTCTGTATTTCTGTCTTCAGCTCATTATGGTTACGATCCATCTTCCCCTTCACTTCATCTACACTTTTTGTCAAATTTTCTATCATAGTCGTTAACCGTTCCATATCTTCAGATATTATTTTTTCTTTTTCCGGTGATCTTCCTATTTTTTTACTTTTATAAAAATATCTTCTTCCTTGGTCTCTGATTTTTCCCTCTTTTTGTTTTCCTCTAAGTTGCTACGGTCTCTATGCAAATTCAACATATCCTTCTGCTACGCCACTGGTAAGTATCTGCTAGTTGCTCTAGTGCGCATGCGCATAGCCTCGTGTCGCCGAGCAGGGGACTGAGCGCACAGCTGACAATGACAAGGACACTCCAAAGGCACAATTTTAACTAAAAATTTTAATTGTTTTTCTGCATGAAAAACTTACACAAAATGTTTCTGCACTTTTCTTCTTCTATTATCTTCCTGTATTTTACACTAGTTTTATATAAAACACGATAACTCCTTAAATTTTGGGAGGTATTATCGGTGCTCACATAAAACAAACTTTTTCACACATACACCATGAGCGGCACATACTAGCTAAAATATGATAAAAAAAAATATAAAATTCGGGCGCGGAAACAAATATGTATATAATTTTTTACAAAAATAAAGTCAGATTTTACCTTTTCTTGATGCATACGTTGTATATTGTAAGCTACATGGGCAGGATTCTAGAATACCTACCACACTTGAAATAGCAATTTTCTTGTTGCAATGTTTTCTTTTAGCTAAAATATGATGAAAAATTATAAAATTCGGGCGCGGAAGCAAATATTTATATGATTTTTTACAAAAATTTTGTCAGATTTTACCTATTCTTGGTGAATACGTTGTATATTGTAAGCTACATGGGCTGGATTCTAGAACACCTACCACACTTGAAATAGCAATTTTCTTGTTGCAATGTTTTCTTTTAGCTAATATATGACGAAGAATTATAAAATTCGGGCGCGGAAGCAAATATTTATATGTTTTTTTACAAAAATATTGTCATATTTTACCTATTCTTGAAAAGGATATTTTTGTTAAAACATTCATATTCATGCTTTAGGATCTATACTATGGATAATTTTAGCACAGGACATGCAAAAGTGACCCAAACGTGGTACCAATCAAATAATAAACATTCAATTTTCAGGTGTCATTTTAATGAATACGTTGTATATTGTAAGCTACATGGACTGGATTCTAGAATACCTACCACACTTGAAATAGCAATTTTCTTGTTGCAATGTTTTCTTTTAGCTATAATATGATGGAGAATTATAAAATTCGGACGCGGAAGCAAATATTTATGATTTTTTAAAAAAATAAAATTAGATTTCACCTATTCTTGAAATGGAAATTTTTGTTATAACATTCATATTCATGCTTTAGAATCTATACTATGGATGATTTTTTTACAAAAATAAAGTCAGATTTTACCTATTCTTAATGCATACGTTGTATATTGTAAGCTACATGGGCTGGATTCTAATATACCTACCATACTTGAAATAGCAATTTTCCTGTTGCAATGTTTTCTTTTAGCTAAAATATGATGAAGAATTATAAAATTCGGGCGCGAAAGCAAATATTTATATGATTTTTTACAAAAATAAAGTCAGATTTTACCTGTTCTTGATGAATACGTTGTATATTGTAAGCTACATGGGCTGGATTTTAAAATACCTACCACAATTAAAATAGAAATTTTCTTGATGAAATGTTTTCTTTTAGCTAAAATATGATGAAAATTTATAAAATTCGGACGCAAAAGCAAATATTTATATGATTTTTTTTAAAATTAAATCAGGTTTTACCTATTCTTGATGAATACGTTGTATATTGTAAGCTACATGGGCTGGATTATAAAATACCTACCACACTTGAAATAGCAATTTTCTTGTTGCAATGTTTTCTTTTAGCTAATATATGATGAAAAATTATAAAATTCGGTCGTGGAAGCCAATATTTATATGATATTTTACAAAAATATTGTCAGATTTTACCTATTCTTGATGAATACGTTGTATATTGTAAGCTACATATGATGAAGAATAATTATATAATTTTTTACAAAAATAAGCCAGATTTTTCCAATTCTTTATGAATACGTTGTATATTGTAAGCTACATTGTCTGGATTCTAGAATACCTACCACACTTGAAATAGCAATTTTCTTGTTGCAATGTTTTCTTTTAGCTAAAATATAATGAAAATTAAAAAAATTCAGGCGCAGCAGCAGATATTTATATAATTTTTTACAAAAATAAAGTCAGATTTTACCAATTCTTGACGAATACGTTGTATATTGTAAGCTACATGGGCTGGATTCTAGAATAACTACTACACTTGAAATAGCAATTTTCTTGTTGCAATGTTTTCTTTAGCTAAATTATGATGAAGAATTATAAAATTCGGGCACGGAAGCTAATATTTGTATGATTTTTTACAAAAATAATTTCAGATTTTACCTATTCTTAATGAATACGTTGTATATTGTCAGCTACGTGGGCTGGATTCTAGAATACCTACCACACTTGAAATAGCAATTTTCTTGTTGCAATGTTTTCTTTTAGCTAAAATATGATAAAAAATTATAAAATCCGGGCGCGAAAGCAAATATTTATATAATTTTTTACATAAATAAAGTCAGATTTTACCTATTCTTGATGCATACGTTGTATATTGTAGGCTACATGGGCTGGATCCTAGAATACTTACCACATTTGAAATAAGAATTTTCTTCTTGCAATGTTTACTTTTAGCTATAATATGATGAAGAATTATAAAATTCGGGCGCGGAAGCAAATATTTATATGATTTTTTACAAAAATAAAGTCAGATTATACCTATTCTTTATGCATACGTTGTATATTGTAAGCTACATGGGCTGGATGCTAGAATACCTACCACACTTGAATAGCAATTTTCTTGTTGCAATGTTTTCTTTTAGCTAAAATATGATGAAGAATAATTATATAATTTTTTACAAAGATAAGCCAGATATTTCTAATTTTTTATGAATACGTTGTATATTGTAAGCTACATTGTCTGGATTCTAGAATACCTAGTACACTTGAAATAGCAATTTTCTTGTTGCAATGTTTTCTTTTAGCTAAAATATAATGAAAATTAAAAAAATACAGGCGCAGCAGCAAATATTTATATGATTTTTTACAAAAATAAAGTCAGATTTTACCTATTCTTGACGAATACGTTGTATATTGTAAGCTACATGGGCTGAATTCTAGAATACCTACCAGACTTGAAATAGCAATTTTCTTGTTGCAATGTTTTCTTTAGCTAAAATATGATAAAGCATTATAAAATTCGGGCGCGGAAGTATATATATATATTGTAACATTTCACTTTTTGTTCCTCATGATTTTGTCTTATTTTAAATTAAAGTTTTGTTTTGTTTCTAAAAGTTTGACGACCGCTGTCGTTTGATGAGTCGTTCAAGGTTACTTTCTTTTATTTCAAACTATTTAAATAATAATCCTAAATTAATAAAAGAAATAGTAACAAAAATTTACCTTTTGACTATTTAATTTATCGTTCATTTATTTGAGCATTTATTCACTATTTTGATATTTATTAACATTATATTTTTATATTTTGGGATTTTGTTTAATGTAAGTTGTTATCACTTGCTACTGTGGTTAAAACCGGAGACACGCGGTAGCCGAGCTCTCTCAGGTGTTCGTGTGCGTATTGCTAGTAACCTTCAGATTTAGTAGCATTTGAGTGCACATTTTTTATTGTCTGAAATTTTTCTAAGCACATGGTGTACTTAGTGGAGGCGAATTACACAGGTATGTTCCAAATTTCTTTTTTAGTTTTTTTGTAGATAGTTGGATTTAGCTTGAGTTCGTCTCGCTTTTAGAGATTTTTGTAATTTTTTGATCCAACTGATCTACGCCTTTTTGGAACCTACTTGTGTTAAATTCTATTCATTTGAAGTACCTTCACTGTTCACCCTTTCTTGATTGTTATTTAATATTTGGTCCTTTTAGTAGACATTATTAAATTTTGATTTGTTGCACTAGATAACGAGCCTGAGCAGAGATTTAGATTTTTTGTAATATTTAATTTTTGAGTCATATCCTTTGAGAGACAATCCTTTTGCAAATTTAGTCCATTTAGATTCAAGTGGCTGCAGCATCTGATTTGTCCTTGCCTGTTCTTATCTTGATATTTTTTTATCATAAATTTTTAGTTAAAAAATTTAGATTCATTTCGAGTCTCTTAAATTTCTTATTTAAGATTTTGAAAATACTTTAATCTAAAATTTTTGTGAAAATTTTGAATTTTTTGGGATCTTACTAATAATCTTGGGACTAATTTTGGGTTTACTTTTGTGTTACTTTATTACCTTTTTCTTTCTTTTGACGTCAGTTAGGGTCAAAGTTATATTTTTTGGATATTTAAAAATCTTCGTAAAAAAATGTAATTATTTTAATATTGATTTATATTTTGGCTTTGTAAAAAAAAAAAAAAAAATTGTTAGAACAATTGTTGGTCCAAGAATTTTTTAGGGACTTTAGCCGTGGTGGTACTCTCGGTGAAGAACCTCGGGAAGACACGCTCCAACACCATCCTCGACTTCAATTATCAGCCTCCATTCAAGCTTTGGGTATCATTTGATCACCGTGTGGGGACGCCCTTACCAACAGTCATCAAAGCTTGGACTTTGGAAACAACAGCGACGTTATTTTCACCATTGGGGACGTGTCTCTACGAGGAAGTTAAGTCCGAGGAGTCCCCACGGAAGAAGACAATAGCTGTAATATTTTTGTTCACGTTGAGGATCCAAATATTTATGTAAGGGCCAACAATATTTTTATTTCTCAATTTGATTGCGAGTCTGTTTGAATAAATTTAAAAATTTTTGTCATTCTCCAAATTCTCTTCTTTTATTCAATTTTCACACTTCCTAGTTGGTGTGAAACTAAATTTAAAACTAGGTGGCGCCCAATTAATGTTTATTTTTCTTTTATTTGGTATTTTGGATTTATTAGTCTTTTTTACTCACAAAAAAAAAACCTAGTTTTAATTTGGTTCAATACCAAAGAAATCCACGACCTAGCCGCCGCTACTAACCAAAGCAGCCAAGGTATTCTATCTATAACCGGTAAGTCAGTATTTGTGAAATATTTAAGATTTTTAGTTCATCAGCTGTTATAGATAGAAATTTTGGCGCCCAACGTGGGGCTGTCACTAATATTTGATTTCCACTAAATCATTTGTTTATAAATCCCTACTAACGTTTCTGTACCTTTCTTTTTACTAATATTTATTTTGCTTATAATTCTTTATTTAACGTTTGTTTTCAAAATTTTCATGATGGATGTCTCACACTTGTTGCCCGATGAAATTGTCTACGAATTGAGAATTAGAGGACAGAAAGATTACGGAGATGCCGAAATGAATCGAGGGATCTTAAATGGTTTGATAAATACGGGGAATAATGAGGTTACCGTTTTTGATGACTGGAATGATCAAATCGTGGAGAGAAACACTTGCCTAAGGAAGTGCTAGGAGCTGATCGGTATGTTGCAGTCACTTGATTTTAATATTAGTAGGCGTGAACAAATTCTTTCTCGTCTAAAGCATTTGGAGGGCCGTATTAAACGGTTATTGCCTCAAGATCGCTTGGAGCTAGAGAGTTTGCTCATGTTAATTTATGAATCCATCCGTCATACCGATTTAATGTCTTTTCCTACCTCGAACACTGGTTCCAATCCTTTTTATGACTCGCTTTCGCTTGCTTGTAATCGCTTTCGTCAAATATTAGACGAAAATTTAACTTTTACATTTCCGCAAAGTCCCCGTGCTGAACATTTAACTCGCGAGGTACATTTTTCGTCAAATGTAAATTCGTGTAACCCTTTCTTTGTAGAGATGTCCCAAATTAATCAACCAGTAGCAGAACAACCACCTGATTTCGTCTCTACGCGAATTGAACACCCCTCAATAGAGAATCGTTTCAATCCCTTTATTTCTGGCCCCGATTTTAGTTCTTATTCTTACCAATCGCAAGTTTCTCGCTGGAACTTAAAATTTGATGGCACTGGTAGTGTGAATGCTTTTATTGAGCAGGTCGAAGAACTCGCTGAGAGCCGCGGAGTCTCTCATTTGTCTTTATTTTCACAAGCCGCTGAGTTATTCACTGGTAATGCTCGTATTTGGTTTCGGTTAGTGAAAACTTCTGTTAGTTCATGGGCACAACTTGTTTCTCGGTTGCGTGCCGCATTTTTGCCAGCGAATCACGAACTTGCCTTGCAGGATGAAATCAGAGCTCAAACTCAAGGCTCCACTAAAAAAGTCGAGATTTATATTGCCGTCATGGAGAATCTTTTTTCTCGATTGACATCTCCGCCTGAGGAATCGGTTCGAGTTGCCATGATAATTCGCAATCTTTTACCTTCATTGCAAAGAGCGAGTGCGTTGCAGTCTATTTCGTCCATTGCAGAATTGATACAGGTCTGCAAGCGTGTTGAAGATACGGAGACTAACGTGGCAAACTATCGAGGTCCACCACCGAAAAATTCTTCTTTGTTGGAGCCCGACCTTAGTTATGTTCTCCCTTCTCCTAGCTCTAGATCTAGGCAACAGGTATCCGAATTACAGACAACTCCTGTTAACCGATCGCCTACCCTTACGTGTTGGAATTGTAAGCAGCCCAATCTCACGTACCGTGAGTGCAAGCAGAAGAGAAATGTTTTCTGTTATCGTTGTGGCAAGTCGGGTTTTGTTTCCACTAGGTGTCCTTCCTGTCAGCCAAAAAACGAGTTTCGAGGTGTCGGAAAGTCAGCGGTCCGAGCAGAAACCTCATCAACGCTGACCCACATTCAGAATCCCATTCCTGGGCCGAGTGGCTTAATAAAGTAGCAAAATTTCATGCTACTGACGAAATAGCACCTTTATTTTCCGTTTCTTGTGGTGATCCTCGACCATTTATCTCTACTCGATTTTCGGGTCGAACTGTCATTTGTTTATTAGATACTGGTGCTACTAGGTCGATTTTAGGACGTAGAGGTTTATCATTGTTACCTGCCGAAGAGTTGCAAAATCTTCGTACTGCAGATACTTTCGTAAGTACTGCTGATGGGAATACCCATCGTGTCCTCGGTAGCTTGATTTTGTCTTTAGAGTTTGATAATGTTGTGTACAAACTGGAAGTTTTAGTTGTTCCCTCGGTTAGACATTCTTTGATTTTGGGAGTTGATTTTTGTAGAATAGCCGGTTTGAAACTTGACTTTACTTTAGATCATTGGTTCACGACTAAACGCCCTGAGATTTCTGTTGTTGAATCGAGATCGTATCTTGATTTTCACCAACAGCAACAATTACAAGTTGTTATTGATAAATTTAATTCTTTAGGTGATAAACCTTTAGGTAGGACTCATCTAGTTGAACATATAATTGACACTGGGGACGCGTTACCCATTAAACAACGTCATTTTCCACTTTCTCCCGTTCGTTTGAAACAACTTAATCAAGAGTTGGATCGTATGCTTTCTTTAGGTGTCGTTCGTGCTTCCAATAGCCCTTGGAGCAGTCCCGTTCTTTTAGTAACTAAACCTTCTGGCGAGATTAGACTTTGTTTTGATGGTCGTAAGTTAAACTCCGTAACCAAAAAAGACGCTTATCCTTTACCGTTCGTTTCGTCAATTTTAGATAAGCTTAGAGATGCTAAATATATTAGTTCCGTTGACTTAAAAAGTGCTTTTTGGCAAATTCCACTTGAAAAGAATTCATGTGAGAAAACTGCTTTCACTGTCCCTGGTAGAGGTCTTTTTGAATTTGTTAGATTACCTTTTGGCTTGTGTAACGCGCCTCAGACGCAACAGCGTCTGATGGATCGTATATTTGGCCCTGAGCTAGAACCATACGCTTTTGTTTATTTGGACGATATAATTATTGTCACTTCTTCCTTTGACAAACACGTAGAAATTTTGTCAGAAATTCACCGTCGGCTAGAAGCCGCGGGTCTCACGGTTAATGCCAAAAAGTGTGAGTTTTGTCTGTCCTCTTTGAAGTACTTGGGTTATATTGTAGACAAGGATGGTCTTCGTACAGATCCTGAAAAAGTCGAAGCCATAACCAAATTTTCTCGTCCTGAAACTGTAACTGAGGTTAAAAGGTTTCTGGGAATGGCGTCTTGGTACCGTCGATTTGTACCAAATTTCGCTTGTCTTTCTGCACCGCTTACCGAGCTTATTAAAGGAAAGCGAAAAAAAAACGTCATTGAGTGGAATGATTCCGCTGAAAAAGCTTTTAACGAGTTGAAATTCTTGTTGGTTAACTCCCCTGTACTTGCTAGTCCTGACTTTTCGAAGCCTTTTAAAATTTACACTGATGCTTCAAACTATGAAATCGGTGCTGTGTTAGCTCAGTCTGAAGATGAACCTGACTCAGAGCATGCCATTGCTTACATTAGCCGTACCTTGAATAAATCCGAACGGAATTATTCAACTACTGAACGAGAATGCCTCGCTGTAGTCTTTGCTGTTCAAAAATTTCGACCATACATTGATGGTGTTCACTTTTCTATTATTACGGATCATTACTCCTTAGTTTGGTTGATGCGTATGCAGGATCCAGTTGGTCGACTAGCTCGCTGGGCTGTTCAGCTACAGCAATTTGATTTTGAGCTTATTCATCGTCCTGGTAAATTACTTTCTGTCCCAGATGCTCTTTCTCGTGCCCCTCTTGAAGTAGCTGCTCTCGAAGCCTACTCAGACACTAAAGATAAATGGTATTGTAATTTACGAGAAAAGATTTTGGCTAATCCTGACCAATATCCTGATTTCCGGGTTGAAAATAATTTAATTTTCAAACATTTTGATTCTGAATCTTTTTTACCTTTAAATTTGTCTCCGTGGAAAATTGTTGTACCCACTGAGTGTCGCAAAGAAATTTTGCAATCTTGTCATGACGAACCCACTGCTGCGCATCTAGGCGTTTACAAAACTATGAATCGTATCGCTGAAGAGTATTATTGGCCTCATTTGCGTCAGGACGTGGTGAAGTACGTACGCAATTGTCGCATTTGTGCAGCTCAAAAGGCTTGTACGTTTGGCCCGCGAGGATTTTATGGCGCGGAGAAGAAAATCAAGTTTCCATGGCAGTGCATATCCATTGATTTAATGGGCCCTTTGCCTACGTCTTCTGCTGGCAATCAGTATATTTTAGCTGTCTGCGATTGGTTTAGTAAATACCTTCTTTTGTTTCCTCTTCGGCAAGCTACCGCTCCAAAAATTGTGAAGTTGCTGGAAGAAAACGTGTTTTTATTGTTTGGTGTTCCCCAAATTGTCATGGTTGACAATGGTACTCAGTTTACTAGCAATAAATTTACTGAGTTTCTTCATAAATATTCTGTACCCAAATTGTGGTACAACGCAAAGTTTCACCCTCAAGTGAATTTTGTGGAAAGATCTAACCGCACGGTCAAGACTGCTATCCGGTCATATCTCACTGATAATCATCGGACTTGGGACCAAAACCTTTTTCAAATTACACAGGCAATACGCACTTCTGTTCACGAAGTTACGGGCTATAGTCCAGCATTTCTCAATTTTGGTCGTCATGTTCCTTTATCGGGAGATTTTTATGGAAATCCTCCAGACGAAATTTTGTCAGATGCGCGAGTTGAATATGCAAATACTTTAACAGACTTAAAAGATGTTTTTGCTCGAGTTCAGAGTCGTATTCATAAAGCCTATCTACGGAACGCAAAATCTTATAATCTGCGCAAAAGACCGCTAGAATTTTATGTGGGCGATGTTGTCTGGAAGAGAAACTATGTCTTGTCTGCCGGTACGCAACATTTTTCTTCAAAGCTAGCTCCTCGGTTTATTGGGTGTCGAGTCAAAAGGAAACTTTCGTCTATAACTTACCAATTGGAGGATCTTCATGGAACTGACTTAGGTATTTGGCACATTAAAGATTTGAAACCTAATAAACAGGACGAGCCGAATGATTCTTCTGCTGAATCAGATAAAAATTTTTGACCTCAAGTCAAAAAATTTTTTATTGGGTGGAAGGGTAGTGTAACATTTCACTTTTTGTACCTCATGATTTTGTCTTATTTTAAATTAAAGTTTTGTTTTGTTTCTAAAAGTTTGACGACCGCTGTCGTTTGATGAGTCGTTCAAGGTTACTTTCTTTTATTTCAAACTATTTAAATAATAATCCTAAATTAATAAAAGAAATAGTAACAAAAATTTACCTTTTGACTATTTAATTTATCGTTCATTTATTTGAGCATTTATTCACTATTTTGATATTTATTAACATTATATTTTTATATTTTGGGATTTTGTTTAATGTAAGTTGTTATCACTTGCTACTGTGGTTAAAACCGGAGACGCGCGGTAGCCGAGCTCTCTCAGGTGTTCGTGTGCGTATTGCTAGTAACCTTCAGATTTAGTAGCATTTGAGTGCACATTTTTTATTGTCTGAAATTTTTCTAAGCACATGGTGTACTTAGTGGAGGCGAATTACACAGGTATGTTCCAAATTTCTTTTTTAGATTTTTTGTAGATAGTTGGATTTAGCTTGAGTTCGTCTCGCTTTTAGAGATTTTTGTAAATTTTTGATCCAACTGATCTACGCCTTTTTGGAACCTACTTGTGTTAAATTCTATTCATTTGAAGTACCTTCACTGTTCACCCTTTCTTGATTGTTATTTAATATTTGGTCCTTTTAGTGGACATTATTAAATTTTGATTTGTTGCACTAGATAACGAGCCTGAGCAGAGATTTAGATTTTTTGTAATATTTAATTTTTGAGTCATATCCTTTGAGAGACAATCCTTTTGCAAATTTAGTCCATTTAGATTCAAGTGGCTGCAGCATCTGATTTGTCCTTGCCTGTTCTTATCTTGATATTTTTTTATCATAAATTTTTAGTTAAAAAATTTAGATTCATTTCGAGTCTCTTAAATTTCTTATTTAAGATTTTGAAAATACTTTAATCTAAAATTTTTGTGAAAATTTTGAATTTTTTGGGATCTTACTAATAATCTTGGGACTAATTTTGGGTTTACTTTTGTGTTACTTTATTACCTTTTTCTTTCTTTTGACGTCAGTTAGGGTCAAAGTTATATTTTTTGGAAATTTAAAAATCTTCGTAAAAAAAAAATGTAATTATTTTAATATTGATTTATATTTTGGCTTTGTAAAAAAAAAAAAATTTGTTAGAACAATTGTTGGTCCAAGAATTTTTTAGGGACTTTAATAGTCGTGGTGGTACTCTCGGTGAAGAACCTCGGGAAGACACGCTCCAACGCAATCCTCGACTTCAATTATCAGCCTCCATTCAAGCTTTGGGTATCATTTGATCACCGTGTGGGGACGCCTTTACCAACAGTCATCAAAGCTTGGACTTTGGAAACAACAGCGACGTTATTTTCACCATTGGGGACGTGTCTCTACGAGGAAGTTAAGTAAGATCCAAATATTTATGTAAGGGCCAACAATATTTTTATTTCTCAATTTGATTGCGAGTTTGTTTGAATAAATTTAAAAATTTTTGTCATTCTCCAAATTCTCTTCTTTTATTCAATTTTCACACTTCCTAGTTGGTGTGAAACTAAATTTAAAACTAGGTGGCGCAAAATTAATGTTTATTTTTCTTTTATTTGGTATTTTGGATTTATTAGTCTTTTTTACTCACAAAAAAAACCTAGTTTTAATTTGGTTCAATACCAAAGAAATCCACGACCTAGCCGCCGCTACTAACCAAAGCAGCCAAGGTATTCTATCTATAACCGGTAAGTCAGTATTTGTGAAATATTTAAGATTTTTAGTTCATCAGCTGTTATAATATATATATATATATATATATATATATATATATATATATATATATATATATAAATGATTCTTTACAAAAATAAAGTCAGATTTTACCTATTCTTAATGAATACGTTGCATATTGTAAGCTACATGGGCTGGATTCTAGAATACCTACCACACTTGAAATAGCAATTTTCTTGTTGCAACGTTTTCTTTTAGCTAAAATATGATAAAAAACTATAAAATCCGGGCGCGAAAGCAAATATTTATATCATTTTTTACAAAAATAAAGTCAGATTTTACCTATTTTTGATGAATACGTTGTATATTGTATGCTACATGGGCTGGATTATAGAATACCTACTACACTTGAAATAGCAATTTTCTTGTTGCAATATTTACATGATTTTTTACAAAAATAATGTCAGATTTTACCTATTCTTAATGAATACGATGTACATTGTAAGCTACATGGGCTGTAATGTAGAATACCTACCACACTTGAAATAGCAATTTTCTTGTTGCAATGTTTTCTTTTTGCTAAAATATGATAAAAAATTATAAAATTCGGGCGCGGAAGCAAATATTTGTATGATTTTTTGCAAAAAAAAATGTCAGATTTTACCTATTCTTGAAATGGATATTTTTGTTAAAACATTCATATTCATGCTTTAGGATCTATACTATGGATAATTTTAGCATTGGACATGCAAAAGGGACCTTAACGTGGTACCAATCAGATAATAAACATTCAATTTTCAGGTGAATTCTAGAATACCTACCACAGTTGAAATAGCAATTTTCTTGTTGCAATGTTTCCTTTTAGCTAAAATATGAAGACCTATAAAATTCGGGCGCGGAAGTAAATATTTATATGATTTTTTACAAAAATAAAGTCAAAATTTACGTATTTTTTAAGAATACGTTGTATATTCTAAGCTACATGGGCTGGATTCTAGAATACCTAACACACGTGAAATAGCAATTTTCTTGTAGCAATATTTTCTTTTAGCAAAACATGATAAAGAATTATAAAATTCGGGCGCGGAAGCAAATATTAATATGATATTTTACAAAAATATTGTCAGATTTTAGTTATTCTTGAAATGGATATTTTTGTTAAAATATTCATATTCATGCCTTAGGATCTATACTATGGATAATTTTAGCATTGGACATGCACAAGTGTTCAAAATGTGGTACCAATCAAATAATAAACAATTTCGGGTATAATTTTAATGAATACATTGTATTTTGTAAGCTACATGGGCTGGTTTCTAGAATACCTACCACACCTGAAATAGCAATTTTCTTATTGCAATGTTTTCTTTTAGCTAAAATATGATAAAGCATTATAAAATTCGGGCGCGGAAGCAAATATTTATATGATTTTTAAAAAAAAAAAAGTTAGATTTTACCTATTCTTGAAATGGATATTTTTGTTAAAACATTCATATTCATGCTTTAGGATCTATACTATGAATGATTTTTTTACAAAAATAAAGTCAGATTATACCTATTCTTGATGCATACGTTGTATATTGTAAGCTACATGGGCTGGATTCTAGAATACCTACCACACTTGAAATAGCAATTATCTTGTTGCAATGTTTTGTTTTAGCTAAAATATGATCAAAAATTATAAAATTCGGGCGCGGAAGCAAATATTTATATGATTTTTTACTAAAATAAAGTCAGATTTTACCTATTCTTGAAATGGATATTTTTGTTAAAGCATTCATATTCATGCTTTAGGATCTATACTATGGATAATTTTAGCATTGAACATGCAAAAGAGACCATAACGTGGTACCAATTAGATAATAAACATTCAATTTTCGGGTGTCATTTTAATGAATACGTAGTATATTATAAACTACATGGTCTGGATTCTAGAATACCTACAACAATTGAAATAATAATTTTCTTGTAGCAATGTTTTCTTTTAGCTAAAATATGATGAAGAATTATAAAATTCGGGCGCGGAAGCAAATATTCACATGATTTTTTACAAAAATAATGTCAGATTTTACCTATTCTTAATGAATACGATGTGTGTTGTAAGCTACATGGGCTGTAATCTAGAATACCTACCACACTTGACATAGCAATTTTCTTGTTACAATGTTTTCTTTTAGCAAAAATATGATAAAAAAATATAAAATTCGGGCGCGGAAGCAAATATTTATAAGATTTTTCACAAAAATAAAGTCAGATTTTACCTATTCTTGACATGGATATTTTTGTTAATACATTCATATTTATGCTTTAGGATCTATACTATGGATGATTTTTTTACAAAAATTAAGTCAGATTTTACCTATTCTTGATGCATACGTTGTATATTGTAAGCTACATGGGCTGGATTCTAAAATACCTACCACACTTGAAATAGCATTTTTCCTGTTGCAATGTTTTCTTCTAGCTAAAATATGATGAAGAATTATAAAATTCAGGCGCGGAAGCAAATATTTATATTATTTTTTACAAAAATTAAGTGAGATTTTACCTATTCTTGATGAATACGTTGTAAATTGTAAGCTAAATGGGCTGGATTCTAGAATACCTACCACACCTGAAATAGCAATTTTCTTGTTGCAATATTTTCTTTTAGCTAAAATATGATAAAAAATTAGAAAATTCGGGCGCGGAAGCAAATATTTATATGATTTTTTACAAAAATAAATTCAGATTTTACCTATTCTTGCTGAATACGTTGTATATTGTAAGCTACATGGGCTGGATTCTAGAATACCTACCACACTTGTAATAGCAATTTTCTTGTTGCAATGTTTTCTTTTAGCAAAATATGAGGAAGATTTATAAAATTCGAGCGCGGAAGCAAATATTTATATGATTTTTTACAAAAATAAATTCAGATATTACCTATTCTTGATGAATACGTGTATATTGTAAGCTACATGTTCTGGATTCTAGAATAACTACCACACTTGAAATAGCAGTTTTCTTGTTGCAATGTTTTCTCTTAATTAAAATATGATAAAGAATTATAAAATTCGGGCGCGGAAGCAAATAATTATATGATTTTTTAAAAAAATTATGTCAGACTTTACCTTTTCTTGAAATGGATATTTTTGTTAAAACATTCATATTCATGCTTTAGTATCTATACTTTAGATGATTTTTTACAAAAATAAAGTCAGATCTTACCTATTCTTGATGCATACGTTGTATATTGTAAGCTACCTGGGCTGGATTCTAGTAATACCTACCACACTTGAAATAGCAATTTTCTTGTTGCAATGTTTTCTTTTAGCTAAAATATGATGAAAAATTATGAAATTCGGGCGAGGAATCAATCAATACATGGGCTGGATTCTAGAATACCTACCAAACTTGAAATAGCAATTTTCTTGTTGCAATATTTTCTTTTAGCTAAAATATGATAAAAAATTAGAAAATTCGGGCACGGAAGCAAATATTTATATGATTTTTTACAAAAATAAATTCAGATTTTACCTATTCTTGATGAATACGTTGTATATTGTAAGCTACATGGGCTGGATTCTAAAATACCTACCACACTTGTAATAGCAATTTTCTTGTTGCAATGTTTTCTTTTAGCTAAATATGGGGAAGAATTATAAAATTCGAGCGCGGAAGCAAATATTTATATGATTTTTTACAAAAATAAATTCAGATTTTACCTATTCTTGATGAATACGTGTATATTGTAAGCTACATGTTCTGGATTCTAGAATACCTACCACACTTGAAATAGCAGTTTTCTTGTTGCAATGTTTTTTCTTAATTAAAATATGATAAAGAATTATAAAATTCGGGCGCGGAAGCAAATATTTATATGATTTTTTACAAAAATAAAGTCAGACTTTACCTTTTCTTGAAATGGATATTTTTGTTAAAACATTCATATTCATGCTTTAGTATCTATACTTTGGATGATTTTTTACAAAAATAAAGTCAGATCTTACCTATTCTTGATGCATACGTTGTGTATTGCAAGCTACCTGGGCTGGATTCTAGTAATACCTACCACACTTGAAATAGTAATTTTCTTGTTGCAATGTTTTCTTTTAGCTAAAGTATGATAAAAAATTATAAAATTCGGGGGCGGAAGCAAATATTTTTATGATTTTATACAAAAATAATGTCAGATTTTACCTTTTCTTGATGAATACGTTGTATATAGTTAGCTACATGTGCTGGATTCTAAAATACCTACAACTCTTGAAATAGCAATTTTCTTGTTGCAATGTTTTCTTTTAGCTAAAATATGATGAAAAATTATGAAATTCGGGCGAGGAATCAATCAATACATGGGCTGGATTCTAGAATACCTACCACACTTGAAATAGCTATTTTCTTGTTGCAATGTTTTCTTTTAGCTAAAATATGATGAAGAATTATAAAATTCTGGCGCGGAAGCAAATATTTATATGATTTTTTACAAGAATAAAGTCAGATTTTACCTATTCTTGATGAAAACGTTGTATATTTTAAGCTATATGGGCTGGACTCTAGAATACCTACCACAATTGAAATAGCAATTTTCTTGTTGCAATGTTTTCTTTTCGCTAAAATATGATAAAAAATTATAAAAAGCTGGCGCGGAAGCAATTATATAAACATATATATGATTTTTCACAAAAATAAATTCAGATTTTACCTTTTCTTGATCAATACGTTGTATATTGTAAGCTACATGGGCTGGATTCTAGAACACCTACCACACTTGTAATAGCAATTTTCTTGTTGCAATGTTTTCTTTTAGCTAAATTATGAGGAAGAATTATAAAATTCGAGCGCGGAAGCAAATATTTATATGATTTATACAAAAATAAAGTCAGATTTTACGTATTCTTGATGAATACGTGTATATTGTAAGCTACATGGGCTGGATTCTAGAATACCTACCACACTTGAAATAGCAGTTTTCTTGTTGCAATGTTTTCCCTTAATTAGAATATGATAAAGAATTATAAAATTCGGGCGCGGAAGCAAATATTTATATGATTTTTTACAAAAATAAAGTCAGACTTTACCTTTTCTTGAAATGGATATATTTGTTAAAACATTCAAATCCATGCTTTAGTATCTATACTTTGGATGATTTTTTACAAAAATAAAGTCAGATCTTACCTATTCTTGATGCATACGTTGTATATTGTAAGCTACCTGGGCTGGATTCTAGTAATACCTACCACACTTGAAATAGTAATTTTCTTGTTGCAATGTTTTCTTTTAGCTAAAATATTATAAAAAATTATAAAATTCGGGGGCGGAAGCAAATATTTTTATGATTTTATACAAAAATAATGTCAGATTTTACCTTTTCTTGATGAATACGTTGTATATAGTTAGCTACATGTGCTGGATTCTAAAATACATACCACACTTGAAATAGCAATTTTCTTGTTGCAATGTTTTCTTTTAGCTAAAATATGATGAAAAATTATGAAATTCGGGCAAAGAATCAATCTATACATGGGCTGGATTCTAGAATACCTACCACACTTGAAATAGCAATTTTTTTTGTTGCAATGTTTTCTTTTAGATAACATATGATGAAGAATTATAAAATTCGAGCGCGGAAGCAAATATTTATATGATTGTACAACAATAAAGTCAGTTTTTACCTATTCTTGATGAATACGTTGTATATCGTAAGCTACATGGACTGGATTCTAGAATACCTACCACACTTGAAATAGCTATTTTCTTGTTGCAATGTTTTCTTTTAGCTAAAATATGATGAAGAATTACTAAATTCTGGCGCTTAAGCAAATATTTATATGATTTTTTACAAGAATAAAGTCAGATTTTACCTATTCTTAATGAAAACGTTGTATATTTTAAGATATATGGGCTGGACTCTAGAATACCCACCACAATTGAAATAGCAATTTTCTTGTTGCAATGTTTTCTTTTAGCTAAAATATGATAAAAAATTATAAAAATCGGGCGCAGAAGCAAATATTTATATGATTTTTTACAATATTAAAATCAGATTTTACCTCTTTTTGATGAATATGTTGTATATTGTAAACTACAGGGGCTAGATTCTAGAATACCTACCACACTTGCAATAGCAATTTTCTTGTTGCAATGTTTTCTTTTAGCTAAAATAAGATGAAGAATTATAAAATTCGGGCGCGTAAGCAAATATTTATATGATTTTTTACAAAAATAAAGTCAGATTATACCTTTTCTTTATTAAAACGTTGTATATTGTAAGCTACATGGGCTGGACTGTAGAAAACCTACCACACTTGAAATAGCAATTTTCTTGTTGCAATGTTTCCTTTTAGCTAAAATATGATGAAGTAAATATTTATATGATTTTTTACAAAAATAAAGTCAGATTATACCTTTTTTTGATTAATACGTTGTATATTGTAAGCTACATGGGCTGGACCATGGAGGTAAGAATATATGGAGGGAGCATAAACCTGTATTATTGGCGAGGGGAGTGAAGCCTAGTGGGGACGGACGCATACGGGTCTTGGTCCCACTAAGAGTGGGGATTTCGCGGTATTTTTGAACTACAAAATACGTGTAAATGTAAATATCATTACTTGTTATTACAATAAGAAATTTATATTATATATATATATATATATATATATATATATATATATATATATATATATATAAGTTAAGATTATTGAAACAACAACCAAGTTTTTAAAAATTTATTTTAAAATTTAAAGCGGATTACAACTGTTCTGTTTGGATGCCAGATACATTCTAATTCTAATGTTAAAGTCTAAAATACAAATTATTACAGTTTCTCACAAAGGAAGCTGATATTGCAGATTCTCATATTCCGTAGGAAATATGAAATAAGAATCTGAAGTGTGGTGTGACTTATGAGAATAGTAACATAACTCCTTCCCCCTTAAGTTAAATATTATTTAAACAATTTATGTTTGAATAATATTTGTTGAATTTTGTTCATTGTCAGCTCCCTTGTTACGATATTTCTTAAATAATTTCCTTATGATAATTATTAATATTATAATTAAAACAATACTTATAATTACACTATTGAAAATAGAGTGTGAGCTATCATTATTTTCTATTATAGGTTTTATAGGTTTTATAGTTATTAGTTCTAAATTTTGTAATTTCTCGAATGTTCTAATAGTAGGAAGAAATTCGTGTTTATTGCGATCTACTTTTAAATTTATCATTTTTCCAAAACTAAGAGAATATTTCTCATTTACATTATTGATTTTACAATTATGTGTGAAAAATATGCCACGTAAATTTTTATTAATTATTTCGCTCTCACATTCTATTTTATATTCTCCTTCAAATGGAGATATTATATACTTAATATTAGTAAAATCTATCTTTATAATATAATTATGCTTTTCAAGAATGACTTGCTTACAGTGAGTATTTAATTTACTAAAATATATCTCAGACAGACAATTTTCGTTAATATTATTAATTTCCTTACAGATAAATAGTCTATCATTTATACAAATGCAATGTTCTAATTTATAAACTTCTTTATTAACAATTGAATAGAAGCCAGTGGGAATATTTAACGTTATTAAATTCTCATTTTTTAATGTAGGAATACGAGTAACTTGATGAATATTAGTTCTTTGTTCCAGAATAGGAATTTCAATTAGAATTTCCAATTGTGTATTAAGATAACAGACTGTTTTCAAAATTTTGTTATTCATGTAATTTTCTTGTAGCAATGATTTTATTGGTTCTTTGGTGTGTTTGTTCATGTAATGATTTATTTCTTCACGAGAAATTAATCCGAAGTATAGTGTATTTAGACTGCAGAAATAAAGAGTTTCTTCGATTTGCAAAAGTGCTAAATAAATTTGATTACTCAAGGTTAATAAATTTTGAAATAATTGATGTATAGCTATTACGTCCATTTCATTATAAATTTGTTTCATCGCTATATTCATTGATTTTAATTCTTGTTCTATTAGTAAATTATTTTTATTCATCAATTGTATTTGTGTGTTAAATTGTTTAGTGAAATTTTGATTAATTTCGATTTGTTCATTTATACTACTTATTATATTTCCTTGATTACTTCTTATTTTGTTAATTATTTTATCATAATTTTCTCTATCTTCTTGATCCAAAAGACCGGTTATACTTTTTACCACGGTACCGAGTCCGTTTATAAGACCTCTTTTAACCCTGTTGGGTTTTTGAATAATATGGATTTTCATTTCGATATTGTTAATGGAGTTATCCAATAAAGTTTTATCATTTTCATAATGTGCAGTTAGGTTATCCATTTGAGTATACAAGTCATTTTTGTAGCTAATTAAATTATTATAATTATTATTAATATTATCAAATGATATGTTAGCATAAATATAATTATAATTATTAATAATATAGGCATTACCTAAATTAATTATGTTAATTCCGGCATTCTCGGTTACGTTGAGGAAGTGTTCTCCCCGTGACCCTTCGATATTAAAATATCTGAAATTATACGAGGTTTCTTTAGTTGATCTATTTTAGTTTTTATATTTTTAGTTGTTATAATTTGTCCGCGTTCAGGAATTATTTCTTTTAAAATTTGTTTTTTATATTTAGGCTTCTCTACCTTTCCGCTATTTCGTTTATGTTGTTTAATATAGACGGTTTGAGGGATTTCTACGTTCATTTTTATGGGTCCGCTATACTTTTCCTTTTTATTTATAATATTTTGTTTAATCTGTTTAAACAATTCCTCCATTATACGCGAATGTTTAATATTATATTCCTCAATCACTACTTCTTCTGGTTGACATATTTGGTTATTGTTTATGTGACCCAAAAGGATCTGGAAGGGTGAATTTTTTGTTGAAGAATGTATACTATTATTATATGCAATTAAACTATAGATTACTTTCTCTTTTAAAGGTAAGGATTTGAAATTTGGTTCATTGTTTAAAATTCGAATAGTTTCAATTAGAGAGCTATGAAATCGTTCTATATTTCCATTTGCTTTCGGATTATTGGTACTAGTAATATGTAATGTTATATTTCTATTAAGTAAAAATTCTGTTAATAATTTGTTATTGAATTCTGTTCCTTTATCGGTTATTACCTTTTCGGGTAAGCCAAAATGTGAGAAAAATTTAATTAATTTAGATATGATAGTAATTGAATTTTGATCTTTAATTTTATAAGCCTGTGCGAATTTCGAAAAGCTGTCAATGATAGTAAGAAATTTCTGTTTTTCTAATGATAAAATATCTAAATGAATTATTTGTAGTGGTTTATCTGCAGTTGGGGTTAGAATATTAGGAACTTGGATCGGTCTTCTTTCGTACTTATTTTTTAAACAGGTTTCACATTTATTTATGAAATTTTGAATCTCTTTTATCATGTTAGGGAAGTAATAAATTGATTTTAATTTAGCATATGTTTCAGAAATTCCTTTATGAATAGATTTTCCTTCGTGGTAGTTTCTTATTATCATTAATTGTTCATCTCTATCTTGGACATCAACAAGTAAATTTGTACATTGTATGAATTTGTAAAATCCAGCTTTGAAATAGGTTTGTAAAACAGTATTAAAGTTTAATTTGAATGTTTCAGGAATTAAACAATGATAATTTACATGAGGCTGACAATAAGTTTTTATAAATTCTAAAATAGCTTTATTGGAGTTAATTTTGTTAAGATACAAATATATTCGTTGTTTTGTGTCAAATAACTTTTCTATGTCAACGGAATTTCGATCAGATTCTTTTACAATAATTTGGTTATAGCCGTAGTTTATAGGACCGTCTAAATATGAGAGTCCATTAATGGGGCGTTCATCGTCCGAATGAATTGTAACTGAGTCCGTATCTGAGTGTTCTACTTGGAGTGACTGGTTATCATTGTCCTTATCATTCTCATTATTCATCACTTCTTGGGTTACGATTAGTTCATGAATATTAATTTTGATATGAGAATTTCCAAATGTTTCCTTTATTAAATTTTCTATTGTTGACCAGTTCTTTTTATCGTGTCCCGAACAAATTTTTGGCATTTTAATTTCGTAAATATCGTTTTCAATAAGATACTCTAATAATTTATTTAAACAATTTTTTATTTTTGCTAAAGACGGTTTAGAATTATAGTTATCTTTTGTTATTAAATGAATTATAATTTGATTATTATAATTTTGAATTGCTATTTTATTGTCAATAATTTTGATTTTATCCTGCAATTGTTTTGTTTTATATAAATTATTTACTTGTAAGGCAAATCCTTGCGACTTGTGAAAATCCTTTGAGATACAGTGAACCAGCGGTAATTTATTTTCAAAAATATCTTCGCTTTTATAAATGATTTCGAAATCTGGTTTTATTCTGGAAAGCGCATCAGCAACATAATTTTGTTTTCCCTGTTTATACTCTATGGAATAATCATATTCTTTTAATTTCAACTTCCACCGGATTAATTTTTGATTAGGTTCCTTTAATGATTCTAGCCAAGTCAAAGGTTTGTGGTCGGTGACAATTTTGAATTTTCTACCATACAAATAGTTCCTAAAATGTTTCGTCGCCCACACAATAGCTAACAATTCTTTTTCTATTGCGGCATAATTTTCTTCATGGTTATTCAGAGTCCGAGAAGCGTACGCAATGGGAAGATCTTTGCCATTTATATTTTGTGATAAAACAGCACCTAATGCGTAATCACTCGCGTCTGTGGTTAAAATAAAATCGTGATTAAAATTTGGGTATTGTAGAATCGGGCTGTTAATAAGAAGAGATTTACATTTTTCAAAGCATTGCTGATACTCTTTACTTTCATAGTTAATTTTGCTATTTTTCTTTAGACAATTTGTGAATGGTTTTGTTATTCGGGCAAAATCCTGTATAAAACGCCTATAATAACCTAATAAGCCTAAAAATGATTTTATTTGCTTAGTCGTTTTTGGTAGTGGAAAATTTTGTACAGCTCTTATTTTTTCCGGGTTTGGCTTAATGCCGTTTGTTGTTATGATATGCCCCAGATAGGCTACTTCTTTCCTTAGAAATTCACATTTATTTAGTTGAATTTTTAGATTTGCCTCACGCAATAAGTTAAATATTATTTTTAAATTTTGTATGTGCTCCTGAAGTGATGAACCTAATACAATAATATCATCCAAGTAGACATAACAAATTTTGTTAATTACGTCTCTCAGAACAAAATTCATTAGTCTTTGAAACGTCGCGGGGGCGTTCTTTAGGCCGAATGGCATGCGTTTATATTCAAAATGACCTTTTTCAGTGGAGAATGCTGTCTTTTCTGTGTCATTGGGATCCATTTCGATTTGGTGGAATCCACTAGTGAGATCGAGAGTAGTGAAATATGCAGATGTACCAAGTTTATTTAAAATTTCAGTTATGTCAGGTATGGGAAACCGATCATCGACAGTTTTGTCATTTAATTTTCGAAAATCGTTTACAATGCGGATTTTTTTTATTCCGGAGGCGTCTGGTTTCTTTTCAACCACCCAAATGGGACTGTTCCATGGTGAATAGCTGTGTTGTATAATACCATCATGTAGTAATTTATCAACTTCCTCCTCTACTTGTTTTTTATAAATTTCGGGGAATTTATAATTTTTAGCATAACACGGAATATCATCGGTTGTTAAAATTTTGTGTTTTATTTTAGATGTGAATGTCAGTTTCTCGTTTTCTAAAATAGTCAGATCCTTATATTGATTTAATACTTTAGTTAATTCGTTTAATTCTTCCCGATTTAAAGGTTCGTGTCTTATTTTTAAAGTGTTTAATATTTCTGTATTAAAGACTGGTTTAGACTTTTCATTAAAATAATTAAATTTATGTTTATTGTTTAATAGTTTTATTTCTTCTTTATTTAAATTAATTTGTGCTTGCAATAATTTTAAAGCGTTGAAACCAAGTAAGATATGAAATGATTTGTGGAAATTATATAAGTAACATTTAATATTTTTAGTTTTATATTTAATAAATGTGTATTCTGAACCTTCTGACTCTCCGTTCATCGTTTGAATTTTGAAGTGTTCTTTAAATATTTTAAATTTTGCTCTATTTTTATAAACGTAGTTTTTATTTATAAAATTTTGGGATGATCCAGTATCGATAAGAATAAATAAGTCTTGTAGTTTAATGTATGGCAATTTTGAAATCATATTAATAGCTAAGGATTCAAGTTGAGACACGGGTCTATGTGAAAATTTTCATGCTCGTTTGATTCATTGCAATTTTCCTCCTTTGTGTATTCTGTATTGTCTTCCAATTCGTCCGGATTTTCTGGATCGAATTCATCGTAATTTTCTACATTATTAATTTCTTCCGAAATAAAATTTGGTCTTCCCGTAGGTTTAAAATAATTTGGGTTTGGTCTAAACGAGCGAGTTGAAATTGACATTGGTGTAGGTTGTGATGAACGTTGAATTTTAATTGGTTGTGAAGGGAATTTGGATGGGCCGGGTTGAGATTGGTATGTTGTTTGCTGTTGCGTTGGCTTATTTTGAGGATATTTCACCATGGGAGATGTGTACTGTCTGGGTTGAGTGTTTGTCGCGTTAGAGTTGTGTTGAGTTGTATTTATTTTATAATATTGAAAATCGTTTGTAATTAAGTTATTGATTTCATCCAAAGTGGACGGATTTCTTGCTGCTAATTGGGATTTAAAAGGTTCTTTACAATTTCTTATAAAACATTGTGTCGCAAATTTATGGCCAAACTTTTTGAAATCTTGTACTGATTGCGCACAATATTTATTTTCAATATTATTGACATAGAGTAGAAATAAATCATTGTACCTTTTTAGAAAATCGAAGATTGATTCTTTAGTCTGTTGTAATTGACACAATTCAATCATCAAAGTACATTCATTCCTTTTGTCTTGGTATTGTGAAATTAAAAAGTCTTTCAAGTCTTTCCATGTTTGAATGGATGGACAGGTTGTTAAATATTCACTAGCTTTTCCAGTTATTTTCTTTTTAATAGTTATAAGTGTTAGTGATTTAGTTATTTCAGAGGGATTGGTTTGATTTATAATTTCTAAAATTTCCTCTGTAGATTTTATAAAATGGGATAAGGTTTTCTTTTCTCCATTATATTCAGGGATTAAATCTACTATTCTTAACACACTAGTGTCAAGATTAGCCAGAACACCTGGTACAGTTACCGGGGGAGTCATTCTGGTGGTATTATTAATATTTAAGGTATTTAGTGAATTAATTAATTGGTCAATTTTGACTGCAATAATTATTTAACAATTTTTACAATAAATAAAAATTTACTTACAATAAAAGTAAGGGTAAGAACTTCATGGGGCTGCTTGTTGCTGAGGGGGATGGGACTGGGGGCGTTGAGCTGCCGGACCAGGAGAATGCTCGGACAGAACTGCAGATGATCACCTTCAACGAGTTGTACCTCTGGAGGCCCTCGGATGATCGCCAATCTGGTTGTATCGCCTGTGGTTGCTGACCCGTAGGTTGATTCCTCAGGATTGCAGGTTTTGCACTTGCCGTTGGAAATTTATTTTAAAATTGGAATTGTTAAGTAAATGGTTGAAACCAACGATTTGCACACTTTAACGAATTGATTCGTATTGAATTTCGGTGTAGCAAACCTCTTAACTATCCTACCGACTGCGCCAGTTAAGATTATTGAAACAACAACCAAGTTTTTAAAAATTTATTTTAAAATTTAAAGCGGATTACAACTGTTCTGTTTGGATGCCAGATACATTCTAATTCTAATGTTAAAGTCTAAAATACAAATTATTACAGTTTCTCACAAAGGAAGCTGATATTGCAGATTCTCATATTCCGTAGGAAATATGAAATAAGAATCTGAAGTGTGGTGTGACTTATGAGAATAGTAACATAACTTATATATATATATATATATATATATATATATATATATATATACATATATATTATATTTCTTATAAAAAAATATTATAACAATTTGAAAATATTTAACAAAATAATACTTCGAATAGGTGTAGGTATATAGTCGACATATTAATTTAATAAATAATTATTATTCTTTACAGACTTCAATTTATAAGACTAAGTTACATAATTTTTGTTTAAATAAAATGGTAGGGGGTACAACAAAAAATTTTCATACCCGGAAAACAATGTCATTTTGTTATTCCAGGTTCTTACATATAATGATTTATCAAGTGTAGTTTTACCTAGAAAATACATTCTAACTCTCAAATATGCCATACAAATACATGTTCTAAAGAATGATTTAATAACGTGAAAAAAATTTCTGTGTTTAAAAACTGTTTCAAAATAATTATTGACATAAATGTAGTACAATATTTTTTATTTTAAATATTTTTCCATCGTCCTCTTGCATTTTTTTTTTCCTTAATAAAATTACACTTTTTGAACAGACTTTTATAACATCACTACTTGGAAAAATTAAATAACCCCGCGATTTCGTACTAATTAAATTGTAAATATCTAAATTAAAATTTTCTTCTTTCGCGTATAGTGCGTTAACACTATCTTATAATAATAATAATTATAACAAAACGTCTACAATTTAACAAAAACTTAATTCACTAGCAAAAACAAATTATTTAAGCAAAACAAAAACAATTATTTGAACAAAACGAAACGAAGTACAATACAACACGCCACAGCAGAACAAGCCACAATGACAGTTGGTCCCACAAGGAGTGGGGGGTAGTTGGCTTCACTTTTGTCAGCTTACGCTCTCTCCATATTTTCTTACCTACATGGGCTGGACTCTAGGAAACCTACCACACTTGAAACAGCAATTTTCTTGTTGCAATGTTTTCATTTAGTTAAAATATGATAAAGAATTATAAACTTCGGGCACGGAAGCAAATATTAATATGATTTTTTACAGAAATAGAGTCAGATTTTACCTATTCTTGAAATGGATATTTTTGTTAAAACATTCATATTAATGCTTTAGGATCTATACTATGGATAATTTTAGCATTGGACATGCAAAAGTGACCATAACGTGCTACCAATCAGTTAATAAACATCAATTTTCGGGTGTCATTTTAATGAATACGTTGTATATTGTGAGCTACATAGGCTGGATTCTAGAATACCTACGACACTTGAAATAGCAATTTTCTTGTTGCAATGTTTTCTTTTAGCTAAAATACTAGCGAATTCTCGGCTACGCCGAGCATTCCCTAGAACTCCGCTATCAGTGCAAAAAACAAATGCCGGTCGACATGAAACAATTATTTCATATATCCACGTCAGGCCTCACCGAGACCTTTTATTAGATTGCAAATACGATATACTTCTAATAATTTTTTGCAAAAAACAAAAGCTGGTCGACATGAAACATTTATGTACCCCAACTCTCACCGAGACCTTTCATTTGATACCATACACGACATACTTCTGACAACTTTCTGCATTAAACAAAAGTCGATCAACATGAAACATTTTTATCTTATTTACACTCTAGCCCACACCGAGACTTTTAATTTGATACCAGACACTATATACTTGTGACAACCTTTTGCAAAATCAAAAGCCTATCTACATTGACCATTTTCGTTAATTCTGCACACCAGCCTTCATTGAAACCTTTCATTTGATACCAAACACCACACACTTCTGACAACTTTTTGCAAAAAATAAATACCGATCGACATAACACATTTTTGTCAATTCTGTACGCTAGTCCTCTCCGAAACCTTTCATGTGATACCAAACACGATATACCTCTGACAAGTTTTTGCATAAAACAAAAGCCGATCGACATAGAACATTTTTGTCCATTCTGCACGACAGCCCTCAACGAGACCTTACATTTGAGACCAAACTCGACATACCTTTGAGAAATTTTTGCAAAAAACAAAAGCCGATCAACATTGACCTTTTTTGTTAATTCTATACGCCAGACCTTACTAAACCTCTTCATTTGATAACAAACACCACATACTTCTCACAACTTTTTGCAAAAAACAAAAACCGATCGACATAGCACATTTTTGTCAATTCTGCACGCTAGCCCTCAACGAGACCTTTCATTTGAGACCAAACTCGACATACCTTTGAGAAATTTTTGCAAAAAAACAAAAGTCGGTCAACATTGTCCTTTTTTGATAATTCTACACGCCAGCCCTTATCGAGCCTTTTCATTTGATACCAAACACCACATACTTCTCACAACTTTTTCCAAAAAACAAAAGCCGTTCGATATAGAACATTTTTGTTCATTTTGCACGCTAGCCCTCATCGTGACCTAGCCTAATATAACATTCACTGTCTTCAGTGACGATCATTTGGGAATATTTGTTTTTTGTTTAGTTACTTTATTAAACATTTGGCAATATTGACTTATGTAATTCGAAAATACTGAAACACGACATTTTTCTTACAACATTTTGCAAATAACAAATTCTAATTTACGTAGAACATTTTTGTCATTCGTGCACACCAGTCCGTATTGTGTTGTATCCTTAAAACCCAAGGACGACCTACTTCTAACAACTTTTTACGAAAAACAAATGCAGATCGACATGACACATTTTTTTTGTCATTTTAAAACTGGCCCTTATGGTTTGCTTTCCGTTAATAACAAACACAACAAAGTATTCAATTTATTTTATTTAGGATTATTTGATTTTTATTTTGTTACTTTATAATTTGGCAACGCTGTTTGTATTAAAAAATAGGAGTTAATTTTTAAATTTATAAATTAATATTGTCAACCCTAATACAACTGCCACCGTCTTCAGTGAAGTTAGTTTAAGAATATTTGGTTTTAATTTAGTTCCTTCATCATACATTTGGCAACGTTGACTTTTGACATTGGAAACGTCAAAATTTATATTAATTAAATACGTTATGTTTTAAACTTAAATTAGTGTAACACCTTTGCTCAAGACTATTATACATGATACTGTATTCACTTCTTTAATATCAATGTTCTATGAGAAGTAACAATCTTTTAAAGTTCATAGACAGATTGTCAAAAGTTACGGATAACAGTTTTTATTTTTTTTTACAAGAACTACTCACAGTAAAAATATGAGACCCCCAAATGGCACAACTACACATTATTCCCTGCAACCTAAAAAAAAATTACAACAATACCTTTCATGGTTAATGTAGTTAGGCTTGTGACAAAGTTTGGCGATCGTCATGATGAAAATAAATACACAACACCGACACATGCCTTTTAGTATATAGGACTAGCGAAGGCTAAGCTACGCTGAGCTTCACTAGGCCTCCGGCATCAATGAAGTATTTACAGTTGAAGTCTAATTTCATTCCTGTACACCAGCTCTCGACGAGACCATTCATATGGTACCAAACACGACATACTTCTGACAAATTTTGCAAAAGAACAAAAACTATAATTTGAAGAAGAATTTGTAATATTAACCGACATACCTTCTTAATAAAACAGTTTTTATTCAACAAAGTACATTACTTGCTTCACTTGAATGTCAATTTGGTTACATTTGAGGAAGTTACTACAAGTTTTAGTTGATATAATCAAATGTGTTGTTTGTAAACCTTAATGGGATATATGACCTAATATAGTTTCTTCCATTTTATGGTTCTTTAAAAAATATATAAAATACCCGTATTTTTTTAAATCGCTTTATTATTGATAATTCCGGAGAAAATTAATAATAAAGTTTTGGAGAGAGGATATGTGACGTCACGTAAGAAACTTGGAGGATTTGAATTCATTCCATAAAAATAATTGTTCTGAAACCGGCGCGAAAGTACTATTTTCGATCCTAAAATGCGGCGCGACAGTTTAATTTCCCTGACTAGTCATGAAAATATTTAAACATTTTTGCTGTACCTCATTTTTATTTTTTGGGCAGTAGATATGCTACAACTTCTGCTGCCGCTTCTTTTATATCTACAGGAACCTTGTCGCTTTGATTAGTTTCGCAAAACATAGCAAATTACTACACTCGCACGCATCAAAAATTCAAAACTGACAGCACTGACAGTTTGATTTTTGTTTATTTACAATTGTTTGTCTGTTACCCAAGTACACTACTAAATTCTTAAAGACAATCTGATTTGAATTTAAAATTATTTTTTATTATTATCGAAAATTTCAGAAAAAAATTAATACATGATTCGTCAGAAAAATGTATGTACTTGACTCGGAGCCGTAAAATACTCGGCACAAAGTGCCTCGTATTTCAATGTGGCTCCTCGACAGTAATGTATCATTTTCCTGACTCTTATGTAAATAACTATTATCATAGAATAATGTACATTTGGCAAATTACCCATGTTCCATTTTCAAAACGATGTACATATGTACACACTAAACTGCCTTTGAAAATCATACGACATTGACAATGTTGACAGATGAGTACAGACATTTCAATGTGAACCAAATTTGATTCCATGTTTTCTAGCTGTTATAAATAAAAGTTGAATCATGGTAATGTTAACTATATAATATTTTTATTATTGGAATCAAAATTTGATCCTAATCTAATCTCTAATCGTAGTTGTATTTTTTAAATACAATCGTTATTTGTAATCAAGTACTTGCAAAAAGGCAGTTATACTTAATTTTAAATACTTTTATAATTTAATAAAGAATATTTTACAAAATGTAAATGTGTTATACCTAGAAACATTTGTTGTAATGTTTATTATTTATTATTATATATTAGCATAATTTGTATTTTCATACAATACATTAAGTTTGACAGCGTAACTGTCATTACTTGACACAATAAGTATGAAGTTAGTTAAAGAATGAATAAAGATGTATTATTTTGAAAATAATTATCTATTTCATAAATATAAATAATGTGAAATAACATACCAAAATTTATAAACTGATACATTTTTATATTGCCAAAAACATGATTACATTCATGTTTTTCTGTTGCTATGTTCATTTATATCTTTATGAACCTGAATTATATATGTATTTATCTACAACTATTGTTATTGTTATTAATAATATATTTTTTATTATAAATGTCAATATATATTATTATAAAAGTATAATAAAAACAATTTGAATAGTTATTTTGAAATATAAGTGCTACTGTGGCGCCATCTGTTGAGCTATATATGAACTACTCACACCTAACTGAAAATTTATCAAATAATATCAGCTTTTTTATATGCCTTTTAGTTGCAGATAAAGTAACCAAATTTTATACGTTCTTTTGTATTATTTTATAATGAAAATATGAATTTACTTGCAGTTTCCCGTGTTAGTTATTTGTTGTTGTCGATTTTAACAATAAATAAAATAACAAACTCAACAACAATAACAAAATCAATAACAACAAATACTGACACGAGAAACACGAAAAGGGCGCAATGGATAAACCACACATAGAGATCGCAGGGGCAGATTGGAATGAATACAAAACTCGCCAATGCCGTCGATTTAAATTTCCGCCACTTCTTCTTTTCCGCTTGGAATAGTGTGAACTGAGACAATCATAGAATGATGTGAAATGAGCTGAGAGGCTTGGGCACAGGTCGACGGTGCTGCTCTCGTGCCCTATTTACTTTTTACGTTGAAATAATGACACATCGTCAACATAAATATAAAGATTTTAAAATTTTTTATAGTCAGTTTTACAAGATACGACTATCAACTTTTATTTTTCAAATGGCAACCTATAATTATTTTAATAAAATAGAAACCGCCATTTTTTTCTCTTTGCAACGATGTATTAACGTTTATTAATGTATTTGAAAAATTTCGAGAAAAATGAGATATATAAAAATATTTTAAATAATTATTGAATAAATATTATAGGTGGCTATATGAAAATAAACAAAACGTAATAATGTAAAACAATTAAATTAATGTCAAAAATGTATACATTAGTTTGTTACTTAATTTAACTTATTTTGTAAACAAAAAAAATTCATTTGAAAAGCTCACGAAGAACGAATTAATTGATATGATTCTAATAATTGGTGAATCAAATTGCATCATAAGAAGAGCAAACAGAATTTACCGGGAGCGGTTTCCTAGACATTGGCAACCGAGTTTAAGAACACTGAGAAGGATGTTTACCCGATTTCGAGAAACATAGCCACCTATGATATTTGTGTAAAAATTATTTCTGACATTTCTAAATGATCTCATTTTTCTCGAAATTTTTCAAATACATTAATAAAAGTTAATACATCGTTGAAAAGAGAAAAAAATGGCGATTTCTATTTTATTAAAATAATTATAGGTTGTCATTTGAAAAATAAAAGTTGATAGTCGTATCTTGTAAACCTGACTTTATAAAAAATATCTACATCTGCCATCAAATAGTATACGAGTATGTACAATAATAAAACTTTTATACGAGCCATTGTTTTCTATTACTTATAATAAAATAGTTAAAGGGGGGGGGGGGGCGTCTTCCCAGATTCACCCTGTATATGTAACTTCTAACTAAACAAAATAAATATATAAATTATAATAATTTTACATATCGTTTAGGCTGAGAAATTTCGATAAAACAGATGAGTTCATAAAATTTGACATATGATATCAAATTTGCTGTAAGTTTAAAAGATAAAATAAGTAAATATAAAGTATATTTCCTGTAAAATTAAAACAGGTGGAAGAAATATATAAGGAATATATTTGCATGCATCAAGGTTAAGTTCGATTCCGGTTTTAGTAACGCCGAAAATAATGGTTTTTTTGGTCATACAAATTTTACGAAGGAAATTTTAGGTTCGAAACGAATTAAATATATTGTGAACTGCAATACCCAATTTTAAAACTACAAATTAAATGTACTGAAAAACATAGAATTTATTATTAGAGGCGGGAGGTTATGTGTTGGACACATACTAATAATTCTACCCTTGCCATTATTTTTTTTTATGTGAACGCTACTTCGAGTCTTTACTAATAAAAAATTAAGTTTTTTTGAAATGACAAATCGCTACCAAAGACCTTTTTAGTCTTGGCTAAACTAATATCACTGGTAATCAAATAACGTAAGCTAATATTAATGATACGTTCAACTTGATGTATAGACAGAGGGTAAATAGATTTAAAAAAATCTACCTTTAAACTAACCTGACTTAACTGTGTGTAATACAGACCGAGGATTTATATTTTTAATGAATTGTCACAAAATGACAGTTGCGATAAAATCTAGCCATTTTATATTCACTGGAATTGTGCATAGCGCACGCACAACCCTACTCGTGAAGATAGTTACCTACCGTACAGGAAATATAAACCAAAGAATTATTTATAATAAAACGGTCGCATAAATAAAGTAATTTTTATAAATTTACTTTTATATTCAAATTTAATAAATAATTGAAACTTAAAAATTCAGTTTGACAAACGAAGAATATTAAAATAATATTTTTTTGGCTAGATGTCAACGACTTTGATGGTATACCGCCATTATTCTTTGGCGGGAAAATTTGAATATGCATTACTGACCACATTTTTTACAAATATTTTATTTGAAATTTGTTATAGTTATTGTAACAAAAGCAAAAGACTTTTACAACATGCAACTTTTTTGATAAAATAAAGGGTCGCAATTGAATAAAATCTGTCATTTTAGTGTCTTTCTTGCTTTCTGTTATCATTTTAATAGTATTATATAATGAAGTATTGAAATATTTCATTTAAAAAATGATATAATTTAAAACAGTTGTTTGATTTCTGCTGTCAACTAACTATCAGCTGTCAAAAATATTTGATTTGATAATCGTCAAAATTTTCTTTGTGCATTTTAACTAATTTTGGAATTTAGATTTCTAAAAAATGTTTGATTCTTGATTGCGAAATGCTTTTGCACTCGAGTGCAAAAGTGACATTTCGCAATCTAGAATCAAAAATAACAACGTCTTAAACAAATGTTTAATTATAACTTGGATACACAAAATAGGAAAGTAATAAATTATTATAACATTACAATACATAATAATGACAATAAGTTATACAGCAAGAATCTTCTGGACGGGACGAATCAGTCTTTAGGATTCCCTGTAAATGCTAACGGAAAACCGTTCAAAAAACGTTAGCAAAAGACGATCACTAACAAAAAGATAATTTGAAATAATGATATATATCAGTAGTAAAAAAATGACTTATATTATTTAAACATATTGGAATTGTTTCATCTATAAAGGAAGTGCGTTTGTTCGCAGAAGGATTGGGCTAAGTACCTATAACCAAATAAAATAAAATATATAACAGCCGCAAAGAGCATTAGTAAGAATGTGACTTACTTTGTTTGAACACTGCAAATTTTTCTTGTAGAATTTATAATGCAATATTTGAAAAATTGTTCTTTCAGCTAATGTAGTAACTTTTATGTATATTTTGTCTGATAAAAATTTAATGAGTAAATATAAATAATTAGTTACAAATAAATATTACCTATGTTTAATAAATTATTTGATAATTCGAAGAAGTATTCTGCCAGTGATGAAAGGGTTCTGTTAAATAAAAAATAATTAATAAAGATGTTTTTCTTAATATAATGCATTTACCATACTTATTAAAATTTGTCTATAATATTGAAGTTTTTCCAATGGCAGGAAAATCGTCAGCGAATAGGTTTCAAAGTTCGGTTCCAAAATATTCAATATCAATTTTAGTTGAGATTATTGTTGACAAGTATTTCAAAAAGACATTCTGGTGAAACTCCTGTCCTGTACAAATAAAGACTAATATAATTGAAGAAGATTAGTTTCTTTTAATTGTTACCGTCATTTTACAGTGGATTCATTGTCTGACATCAACATATAAAATACTATATTTCATTTATTATTTGAATTAAAATATGCTATATGCTTCGAATAAAATTGAATCATTTTCTTGTGATTGAAATGAATGAAATATTTAACGAAGAAAAATTCAACTTGGAGATTTTATCGCATCGATCCAGTTTTCTGTTGTTAAAAAGGAACATTATTAATTTATATAAAATGTGTAAACATTGAAACACTTTTTTTATAAAAAAAAAATGTTCGCCTCAGTTGAAAAAACTTCGGTATTACGATTTCACATATGTAATTGTCCAAATAATGGTATACTTGTATTCCATATTTATTATATTCGACATAGTTTACAGCCATAATGCAGTGTAGATTCCAGTTATTATTATCTAAAAATATGAAATACAAAAATTATATTTCCCAGAACTTGATAATAACATACCATATTAAATCGATGTGAATCAAGTGAAATTATTTTGATATTTGTGTATCTTTATTATATACTATGAATTCAACTTTTAATTAGTTACAAAAGTTTATCAAATCATTCTACATTTTTTTTAAGAAATATATATTTTTGAAAAAGTTTTCTGACATTATATTTTAATTTTTATTAAAAATTATTTGAGTTGCCAGATAATTTTTAATACAAATAAGTTAAATAAATTAAAAATATGAATGTATAATAATATTAATAAAAATTTCATTTACATTTTAGATAATTTATAGAAATATTTTACTTAATTCAACAAAATATTAAAAGAATACGATTTGTGTACTAACTGCAGTTATTATTGTTAAAATTGTAGAATCTTTCATATAAAATAAAAAACAATTTTTGCTAATCTAGCAACTCGATTTCATATAAACATTCACACAAACATTCATACTTTTCCGATTTATTACTCTCTTATTTTTCTTTTATTTGATCGCTTTGTGGTTTTTTTTTATTATAATGTTGTAATATGCTTCATTAGCTTCATACCCACCAGCCGGTTTGTGACGAGTAATTATTATGAAGCTTATTTTTTCTCATTTATTGTTTTAATTTTTTTAACCACGGGCTATTATAATATTAAAGCAAAGTACAGCAAAAATCCCAAATAACACTGGTATAGGGTTTTAAAGTATTATGTAACAAGTCATTGTCTTGCCAAGTCTACCAAGGAATTATAGATAATATGGTACACATTATGTACATAAAAATGTAATTTAAAACAAAAATATATAAATAGAATGTACTCTTACCAAATAAATTGCAGTTAATATTTGTACTTTTGTAGTTTTTTATAAATGAAAATATTGTTACTCAAAATCATACAACAGTGACAATAACTTAATAACATAACACTTCAAAACCCACCAGCAGTAGTTGGAATTTTTACCATACTTTGTGGTTTTATAGTAATATGTAGTATATTGCCAAAAAAATGTGTATATATATTCTGTTGCATGAATTTTGAGGTCCAATGGTAGACTGGCCTGCCCACATGTTGCGATTTATTATATACTTTTGTTTAACGTCACATTTCTAATACATATTATAGAGAGACGTAACATGTTTTTTCTAATTTTGACATATAAAGTGTCACTTTTCAAAACTGACTGACGTTTTGAAACGTCAAACTTTTCGTAACCAGTTACGAAAGAAAAATCTTTCATAACTGGGTGACGAAAAGTAAATTTCATCACCAGTTACAAAAAAAATGCAACAAATACTATATTTTAAATTTATTGATAAATATTAATAACACAGTTTTTACATTCTGTTATGTTAATTCCTGATGTTACGGAAGTTTGATTAGTAGTACTTCTTGCAGTAATTTGGGATACGCACCTTCTTTCACCAAGAATTTCAGTTTTGAAAAGTGACACTTTATATGTCAAAATTAGAAAAACAACATTAACAATCGAAATAAAGCGCACCCACGTATTTGATTTTTTATTAATTCATAAAAATAAATAATTTCAAAAGAGTAAAATTGCAATAATATTATCAAAATTAGAAAAAATCTTGTATGTAACACGTTAGAAAATGCAATTTTGTGTAACTTGCGCGATTTTGCGGGGTCTCGCTTCGCTCGCCCCGCAAATATCCCACCGTTACACAAAATAAGGCATTTTCTAACTGGTTACATAAATAGCTATTAACTTAAGCCTGGTATTAGATAGTTTTCGTATAACGTCTTTATTTTCAGATGGTATTAATTAAAAATTATTGACAGCAGTATTCTTTAAGCGCTATTACATTTTTTATTGTCAATGAAAAATATTAATGTTAACTAATGACTGTTGTATTATAATAAAAAAATGTTGCTTAACCAATCTTTTAGTAGTAGTAGAAGGTAAAATATGCATTTAAATATAATTTTATTATAATTGTATTTTAATGTAAAAAATTAAAATTATTTTTTTATATTTACATATAAAATAGGTTTTCATTTATCTATTAAATGCAGGGACCTTTTAACATTAAAAAAATTTTTAATGTATTTTATTGAAAATATTGGTAAAACATAAAATATACCAGGATGTAGACGCTATAGAAAATTTTTCTAATACTTAACCATTGCTTTATACTTTTATTTTATTTACTTTTTTCATTGTTAATGTTATTTATAATTGCTTATTATAATTATTTTTATTGTATTTTCATTTTGGCAAGGTCCGTAATATTTGTAAAAGGGGCAATGGTATTATCAGACTTAAGTTCTTTTTTATTACCTTTTATAATATTTTACGAACCACTTTTCATGTTGGAATAATATTTAATACTTATATCAATTACATTTATTAAATATATTGCATATATTATTTAACAAATCAAATTTTAATATCATAACATTTTTTATTATTTATATTTTAAATTCTTTCTTATTCCTTTTTATATTATTATGTATTTTTAAATCGCATTTTTAAATCATAATTATTGCTTCAACATGCTTTTACTTTGTATTTTAAATTTATTATTATTGCTTTCTTATATTTTTATTTTACATTTCATATACACCATCAATAATCCTTTTTATAATATTACATGTTTTTCCGATATTCTAAAAATTTTAAATTTAAAAATTTAAGGTTTTAATGAGCTTCATATGCCTAATTTCTACCAGCCATTATGTGGCGAATAATTTTGATAAAGTTTATGTTTTAATGTATTTAATGTCTCTTATATTTATTTATTTATTCACGGGCTATAATACTAAATCAAATTACAGCAAAAATTTAAATACCACTGGTATTGGGTTTTAATGCATTATGTCCAAGCCATTGTTTTGCCATCTACCAATGTAATTAAAAATAAAAAGTTATTTTTACCAAAAAATGTATGTTTAAATAATTTGTAGTTCATATTTGCACTTTTACAATTTTATGAATATCAAAACCTTATTTCTCAAATTCATGCAACAGTCACAATGACTTGGAACATAACACATTAAAACCTCCAATGGTATTTGAAATTTTTACCATATTTGGCGGTTTTGTAGTATAATGCCAAAAACATAAGTACAAATTAGTATTCTGTTGCATGAGTTTTGAGATACAATGGTAGAATGGCCTGCTTGTCTGTTATCATTTATTATATACTTTTGTATAATAAATGTTTTTAAATTTTACGTTTATTCATTAATTATTAAATGGATTGCAATTTTTTATATATTTTTATATGTATTTGCTAGATTTATTTAGTTTTAGTAAATTTTATTTCCAATGTCTTTGACTTCAAACATTAAATATTTTTTTATATAGTTTTAAAATTAATTGTAATGAAATTTATGTATTATTGATATTTTGTTCATCATGTGAAAAAATTGGTTTAATACTTGCACTTTAACTTAAATTTTTTGAAAATTTGTTTATGAAATGCTCTATATAATGTTTCTAAATTTTGAAATAATGTCTATAAATATGTACTTCATATAATATCGTTATCTTATATAATTTTTTTATTGATTAAAATTTAATTGAAATTATTTCATTATGATTTGATTATCTTGTTTAGTTTTAAATTTTTTTTATACCACATTCGTCGTTATTCCTTCTTTAGAATTTTCGTTAATATTTGATTCCGGTAATTTTATTTTTAAGTTTTTAGATGACCGTATTATCGACATTGCAACATATAATTGGCCATGAGTGAAAACTGGATTTTCTAAATTAATTCCAAGAAAATTGAACGTTTGACCTTGTGATTTATTAATTGTCATTGAAAATGCTAATCGAATTGGAAATTGGCGACGTTTTAAACTGAAAGGTAAATTTGTATCGGTAATTAAATCAAATCTTGGTAGATAGAGTCGGGTACCTGCACTTTGCCCGGTTAATACTTCTACATCAAGGTAATTAGTTCTCATATCTTTTATAATAAATCTTGTATCCACGTTTTGGATTCATGTTTCTTAGTAACATTACTATTGCCCCTACTTTTAACGTTAATTTGTGAGGAGGCATTCCGGTTGATGTTAACGCATTTAATAATTTGGTTGGATAACTAGTTTTATTTTTATCATCGCCTTCACAAAAATCAGCACTGTAATATATTTTTGGTTGTCCTACGATTTTATTTAATACTTGTTCGTTTATTACCATTGTATTGTCATTTGTTGGTGCTAAAATGGCGCGGTCTGTAAATTTGTGAATACCATTTGGCTCTAAATCATTAACTCCAAATATATCATTAGCTAATGACGTTTGTGATATCACAGTGTGCAGGAATTTTGACAATTTCAGTTAAACCATTGCCGATTTTTAGTAAATTCTCGGAAAATTCTTTTTCGTCCCTATTTACACCCATGTTTTGTTTTAAAGAAAATTTTTGAAAGAGTTGCCATAAGTGACTTGTTATTACACAAGTTTCTATTATTGTGGTACGATGATTTGTATAATTTACTACCGGTAAACATTGTCTGTAATCACCACCTAATACTATAACTTTCCCACCAAATGATACCGTATTGTTCATTAAATCTTTTAAAAGTAAATCTATTGCATTTAACGCGTGTTTCGGTATCATAGTTACTTCGTTACAGATGATTACACTTGCATCTTTTATTAGTTTGCCTGCATTACTATTCGCTTTAACTTTACATACGCAGCCGTCATTTACAGGTACTGGTAACTTGAAAACCGAATGTACAGTTTGTCCACCTTTTAATAAAGTAGCCGCTATTCCTGTCCACGCCACGGCTATTACCTTAATATTTTGACCTCTTAAAATACTGATGAGGGTATTATATAAAAATGTCTTTCCTGTACCACCAGGACTGTCTACAAAGAAATATCTATTTTTGCTATTACTATCTGATACGGCATTTAAAATTAAATCTAAAATTTCTGTTTGATCATTATTAAACAACGCTACATTTTATTCTCCCTCTAATTTATCTGCTGCAGTATCAATCAAATCGTTTTCATTTTCATCTACGTCATCTGGCAGCGGTAAACTGAAATCGCTTAATGTGAAACTATGTATTTCTAATATTTCTTGAATTTTTGTTAAACATTTATTTTGCGCTACTTTTTCGGAATTGTGCAATAAATAATCCTCTATCAAATACTCTTTAAATTTTTCCCACAAAGCTACGGCATTGGTGGACCTAAACAATTTTCGCATTCTTTATCATTTGCTAAAAGACCTAATGCGCGGGCAGCTTCTTGGTATGTGTTATACAACTTACCATCTACGGTACGCAAGTCTTCGAAACTTGTAGCCCCTTTCGCGTGTACTAATATTAAACGTAGATGGAACCTTTCTATATCTCTGGGACTGACGGAAATTATTCGGCCTATTGGTGGTTTTGACTCGCGTTGCCTAGCCTTCCAAGCGTTATTAACAAATACATAATATTTTAGAATTTGCATATAAACATACTACCGAGCATTTACATCTGTGCTATTTAGAATAAACCACGCAGTTAAAGTTGTATTTTTTTTCGCTGCCCGGTCTACAGCTTTTTTTTCTGGACCATTAACGAAAAATACCGCCTGTTGGTATTTCAAATGAACAGCTAACTCAAATATTGTATGTGATTTATCGTGTAAGGGTTATTCCAGTAGCCTCCAACAACATTCTGGAGCAGAAACATACCTCGCATCTAATTAACCGTTGATATCATCCCATTGAATTACTTTATCTTTATCTGGTTGACCTAATTTAATACATGCGCAGTCATGACCCTTACACAGATAATCGCAAATATATTTAACACTTTTAACCGAAGAGCATATTTTGATATTAATATGGGCATAATATTTTTTTAGCAAATATGGATTGTAAGGTACTATCCATCTGTTATCTACTGTATATTTTAATAAACCGTTTTTCCAGAGAATATATATCTTTGTATTATTATCTGGCCTTTTGTAAAGAGGATAACCATTAATATTTTCGTGTGTTTCGTTTCGAAATTTTTTAGGGTATCTTTTTGTGCATTTATTTTTATTCATGCAAGGTAAATATTTATTTAATATACCGCAGGGACCGTGCATCATGTACGGTCGAACTAATTGATACAACTCTGGTTCATCGTCTTCATCTGGAATTTCGGCGCTTACAATTTCATCTATTTCATCTTTGTTACGGATTTTACTATCGCTATCTAATGTCAACAACAAATGCATATGTGGTATCCCACGTTTTTGGAATTCTATTACAAAAATAAAGGCTACGATTTTTCCAAAAATATCATCCTGAAGAATTTCATTCATCATACTTTTAATTTTTCTTTTGAAAACTCGCGCTACTATATCTGGCCGATCTGCAGAACGTTGACCTTCGCGTAACTGTTCAATTATTTCTGGCCATTTTGGATTACACGTTACTGTTATGAATAAATCAGGTCGGCCGAATTCTCTAACAATTGACATAGCGTTCTGATACATTTTTAACATAAAACGACTGCCACCTTGGAATGTGGATGGTAAAATAACCATTGTGCCCGCCTTACCGCCCTCATTATCTGCTAAATTATTTACATGTTCCATTAACCCATTATACAGCTCTACTCTGAGGGTAGGCTGATTTAATCTAATATAATTCAATCTTTCAGCCTCGACTTTCATGTATGCATCTACAATGTACTGCTGAGTTAGCTTTCCGGCTTCTAAACACGGATTAAATGTATCTCTAACTGCTAATTTATTAATGTAAAATTGTATCATGTTTTGTTTTTTAATACCGTCGGCATGCTTTACGTTCATTTTCCAGTCACATTCACCGTGAGGAAAAAGTATGGGATATGTCATGGGGTCGCAGTTTCCGCTGAATTGATTAATTCTAACAAAACTGCCTGCTCTTGGGTGAACACAAATGTCTCTATCTATTGGTGGCTCTCCGTCATTTGATGTAAAAACTACGGCCACTTCATTACATGTTGGTACATTATACCTACGCTTATCTTTTCGTCTGTCACTAACTATCCACAAATTAATTTCTGGCACTGACTGATTATTAATATTTGCTCTAGCTATTTCTCTTTGCTCTACTTCTTTTAACATTATGTACTTTTGAGAATACGGATTAATTTCTCTATTAATATCATCTAACTGCCCCATTATATTTGGTTTACACTGTTTATTGTATTCTAAATTCATTATTTTCTTTAACGCTTCCGCAGAATTTATAATGTATAACTGCGCATATTTTTCAACATTATTATTAGTTGGATATAAGGAACTGGCTGAATCATGATAAATTTGACCATGTATTCGGAAACAATATGGTCCTCTACCCGGAGGCATTGAAATTTTTGCTCCAAATGAAGCAAATGCTAACGCACTATTGTACTGTATAATACGATCTTTAAAATTTCTACTGTCCGCGTCATTACTGATCATTAGAGTTTTTATGTATTCCGGTAACTCGCCTAATTGATCTGCGTTTAACGTGCCTTTACGGCAGCAGTGTGTGAATTTGTTTCGACTACTTTTTTAAAATTATCTTTTAACTTATTTAAACGACGTTCTTTTTGTTCAGGTGTTTCTATTTCTATAGATTTTTTTAAATTAGTTTTTAACTTATTTAAACGATTTTCTCTTTGTTCCGGTGTTTTTATTTGAATCATATTTTGAAAGTTATCTTTTAATCTATTTAAAAGTTTTTCTTTTTTTTCATGTGTTTATATTTGAATCATATTTTGAAAGTTATCTTTTAATCTATTTAAGCGATTTGTTTTTAGTTCAGGTGTTTTATTTTTAATGTATTCTTTGAAATTAAATTTTAATTTATTTAACCTATTTGTTTGTTGATCAAGTGTTTCATTAGCTAAAATTTTTAATTTATTTTCTATATTTAATTTTAGACGTTTAGACCGTTCTTCGTCTATTTCATTCTCTTTGCGTTTTAAATAATTTTCCCTTAATTTTTGTTGTCGAGTTACCGAAAATACTGTTAAATTGCGTGTTTGAAATATATTTAAAGTATGTGATCTAAGCCTATTGATATCATAATTTTCGTTTTCTGGATTACGATTAAAAATTATACTCGTAAAAAATGCAATGGCAAACAACCCGCAATCGTAAGTATTTGTCTGCTGTTGAACTCGGACAAATCTAACTGTTGGTCTATAAGGAAACAATCTTTCTAAATATAAACTTGCATTCTGATATAAACATTGAGAATTCATGCTATCATAAATTATTATCTCTGAACCGTCATAGTACGCTGTGAACCAATGACCAATGCTATCAATATTTGCACCTGGCACGAATGAAATTTGTAAGTGTTGTTGAACTGGAATGATACGGTCCGGCGCATTTACATATACTGTAGGCTGAGGGTTGAACTCAGTCGTAGAACGGACTAAAGAAAAGAAGAAGTCTATATGTACGTCTTCTAAGTACCCTGCAGGATTTAGTAACGTGTTAATATCCTGGTCTATTAATTGAATCTGATAATTTACTGTCCTTATTCCTATATTACTCGTTTGATTACTTGTATGTACATTATTGATATTATTGTCCGCTACTGAAATGACAGATATACTCCTACAACCTGATTGAATCTGACTATTAATAAAGTTTTCTTCTATATTTCCCGTATTATCATTTTTATTATTTTTTGCCGCATTTTTCTCGTTGTTTTGCTTGCGCTTAAGACGATTAATTCTATCTTTACTTGGCATTTTGTTATTTACTTACAAATTATACAAAACTTACAATTTTTGAGTGCGTTGTTTTTTCAATATTTATAATTACCAATAATTACGTCAGGCTTTCTATTATAAGTCGATCAGGTGCTTTTCTGTTAGGATAATGGAATTCTGCACTCTTTCTCTTACTCTGCTGCAGTCAAGTTGTAAACCTATAGTAAAATTAATATTTAAAATATATGCATAGCATTATAAAAAATTAATACGAAATAAATGTGTATTTTGTATTATTAGATTGCTAAATTACTAAATACTGAAAACTATGTACAATGTCTAGGTCGTGAATTTGCTTTCGTCATAATCGAACGGCAATTACACAACGTAAAATATAATAATATATTTGAGATTGTGCATGTAGTGAACAAACTATAACCGCGCAATTTAAATAACTGCCATTTGTTGTGTTCTTATGTATAGTTTGTAAGATAAGGAAACTATATATATGTAATTCCCGCTCCATTTTGACGTCACGCTTTCACGGCCTATTAGAGATAGTGTAATGATTATAAATTTAAAGTACATTACTTATACTTAAATAGAAGATCAACTCTCAAAAATTGTAGGTTGGTCTAACTCGCAATTAGCTATAACACGTGGCCCGCCAGAGACTATGAAATACCCGCCTAAATATATTTTTAATTAGTGCAATAAATAATTTAGCATATTTTGGAGCATACTTCAGGTAAATAAAAATAATGGAGACACATCTTTCGTAGGTTTACGGAAAACCGGTTAAAAACTACTGGCCCGGAGTAAACAAGAACAACATAGAATTTAATAAGAAATTAAATAATATATAACAAAAATAGTGAAATCGCAAATTAAAATTTCTATCAGCTTGGATGCAAATGACATTTTTCTACTTGTAAATTGCGAACTTGCAAGTTGATTTTTCGAGGATTGTAAAAGATATAAAATATTTCTCACCTTAGATTTAAATCTAGCGGCACACTAAACGGGATTTATTTTATTGTGACTACTGCAGTTCAGATCAAAGATAATGAATATTTATTCGCAATATAAATATATTGTAACAAAGCACAATAAATGAAATTACTCTAGACACAGGTGAAGAAGCAATATTCTTGATAAACAAATTTTGTTTTCTAGGGTGTCCCTGATCTAAAATTAGTATTTCCGAAATGTCGGTAAATGTGAAATTATTAATACCGACAGCGTACATACCGGTAAATATAAAAATTTAATTATTAAAAATTTAAAAATAATAAATTTTAAATTATAATTTATTAATAATGTTATATCACAAATATACTTTTAATTTAAATGAGAATTTTCTTTTAAAACGAAATGAACGTGTTATATACCATAACGAAATAATTATAATACACTTACTTTTAGCGTGGGTGTCACAGATGCAAGGTTTGTTGTTCGAATCTTCAACTTCCATTTTAATTGATCATAAGATAAGGGCGAACCTTTGAGCAAAAACTGATACTCTGGCATTAGTGGTTATGTTCGAAATGCTAGCAGTTTTCAAATGGTTGCAACATGAACTTCTTCACTGATTGATACTAATAACATTATAACTGTTAATAGAATAAAACGTATTGGTAGAAATTAAATAAACTAAAATGTATACTTACATGAAATACATTCAAAATTTGTGTATAATCATTCATATTGTATATTTGTTAAAATAAACTGCAACTATTGTTCAGTATAACTACATTATTATTATTTTTTCACATTCATAGCTGTAAAATGAAAATTACAAATTAAAAAAACAGAGAAAGGTTTTTCTTGCAGTTACTGTAATTTAATAAAATCCATTAACATGTGTATTAGTGGATTTTATTAGATGATCGCAACTACAATAAAGACTTTTTTTTATATTAACAACCAGTCGATAAACTAATCCTGCATTAAAAAGATATTTATCATAAAAATGTACTTCGTTCGTTTCATTATAATTATTTTATGGTCGTATTTATTTGGGAAATTTTAATACATCCCTAAACTGATCCTGACCTTACCCGAGTTTGTTACCAAATAAACAACAAAATTTTAACATATAAACGTTAGTTATTTATTAAAGTTATTTATTTACTTTTTTCGTTTTAACTTATAAAAGATACAACTTCTGACAGATGTAGATAGAGAAAGCAATGTGTAAACAAAGAAAGAAAACAGGATCAACTCACCAACCCAGAAAAATAGCTGGGTCAGTTGGGTCAGTTTGAGATCAGTTCTGGGTACTTCAAATGAACCAAGTAAACTTAATTAACATACTAGGTTACTTAAAAAATCACAAATAAATACGGCCTATAATAAAAATAAAAATTGTACATCCCCTCCAGCTTGTATTATTTTTTTCATAATAAAGATGTTTTAGGACAACACAATCTGTTATGTACATGCATTCATTCGAAGTTAAAACATATCTTCTGGTACTTACAGATTTTATTAACAGATTGCAGGATATTAACACCACATATTGTTTGTCTAGCATTGTGAACAATTTTAGCTCAGAATTGAAAATTTACAATAGTCAGTTATGTCACTTAACCGTTGATTTGAAGTCATAATCTTCTAATGATATTATGTAGTTTCTTATTATCATTAGTTAATTTTTTATCGCCTGTCTAATTTAAAATGAAGTACAGTACTCAGGACAGTACTAAAAAACACCTATAATAAATAACTTGTTATTCAATATAATATGAACTTATTTGTAACTTACTATTTCTAATACGTATGCAAAATATATCCCGGCTTACAATTATAGGTCTACTTGTCATTTTGCAAATACAATAAACTACAATGAGGTGCAAGACTTTTAAGTAAATTATGAAGGTCTGACAACTAACATGTTTTGACAAATGATTTAATTTCTTCGAACTTGTCGTTCACGTAATAAAATAGAGGGTTGAAACGCATATGAATCAAAATAAGAATACCTGCTCAAAAAATGCGCGTTATTTGAATTATGCCTATAACTCTCTTGTATATGAAGAACAGAATGTCAATTAATTGAATTATTTTTTGAAAAATAAAGTTTCTGCTTTTGTAGAAATAATAAATTGTACTCTTTCGTCTTTCATATTCTTTAGTACCTACTGCTTATTTCCAATCTTTTGTATATTTCTTTCCTTTTTATATCTTTCTCTACATTTCATATACATACATATATAATTTTATATTTATTTAAATAATAAATAATAAGTAGAATAGAATAGAATAGAAATTTATTCGTACATCGAGCAATGCTCATTACAAAGAGGATTGGTAACAATTATAATAAAAATACAATATAAGATTAAAATTACATTTACAATTATGAATTGACTATACATCTGTATGAACTACACTGCTAGCTTTATTCTAATAATGTTTTTGTTTGAATTTAACACATATACACTACACAAATACCTTTGACTTTTACGGGGTCAAGGGATGACAGGCCATTCGCGAATTCACAACCACCTTCACCATTTTTTTAACACAAAATTAGTTTTTGGTTTTTTAGGTTTATGTATTATTTATAAAAGATATTAGTTTCAGGGAGTTCATTATATAGTTATGAATATCAAATATTTTTTGGTGTGTTAATTCAATTAGTATATTTGTGTGGTTTATGTGTAATATATGTTTTCCAATAATGTGGTCTCTTAGGGGTTTAAGTATGGGGCATGCGTAGAGGAAGTGATTTAGGGAGTCCGCTTCGAAGGTGTTACATGAAGTACATATCTCGTTTTTGAATTCGTATGACGTTCCTTTGAGGTAAAGCTTTGTATTTTCTGAGTTTGCTAGACGAATTTGAGTAATTGTTCTAATAACGCTTAGTGGTATTTGTTGTGCGAAGTGGTTGATTGAGGTGAAGTAAAGTTTATATTCTGAGTTGTATTTTGAATTAATTATTCTTTGTGTGTCCATTTCGTACAAGTATTGCGTGTAAGAAAAGATAATGTTTTTCATTTCAGCTTTTAAGGTTGCTGCATTTTGTTCGTCCCAAAGCCAAGAAAAATTTGCTTTGTTTAAGAAGTCTCGAAGATTCCTTACCCAGTTATATTTTGTTTGGTTTATGTTAGAGAATTTGCCTGTTGTTTTTGAGTCAAGTTTGGTCAAAAGATCGTAGCAAATTTTAACATAACGATTGTCTGATATTGTTAATATTGTGTACCAATAGTTCAGAATTTTTTTAAAAACTAATATTTCTATTTTGTTTATTCCAGTTTCTCGTCTGATTAAATAGTTTGGTGTAGATCTTTGTAAGTGAAATATTGCTTTAAAAAATTGTGCTTGACCTCTTTCTAGTAAATCCAAATAATTTGAAGCCCAAACCTCTCCAGCGTATAAAACTGATGGAACAAGAAGTGATTCAAATAATTTTAATATTGTCTGCCAATTGTATGTTTTTGTTTTTGCTAGAATGTTTTTAATAGTTCCCGTTATTTTGTTTGCTTTACCGTTTGTTTCTTTTGCATGTACACTATGTAGTGCAGAGGGTGTGTACTCTATTCCTAAATAATAATAACAAACCAACATATATTCTGAGTATTTGTATCAAGTTGCAAAATTTCTAGCATAAATTTATATGTTATAACCAATTATGACAAACGTTAAATGTTAGAAAATTTAAATTATACCATATACAATTTCTAAAACAATAATATATATTTTGCTCAATATTATAAAGTACGGATACATAGTTCAGTTAATTATATCTTTGTCCATTTTCAAAATTATTGTAGTTCAATATTCGTACTTATCCTTGTCAAAGTTAGTTCATCACACATTTAGCAACATTGACTTATATAATTAAAAACGTCAAAATTTAAAATAATTAAATATGTTTTGTTATAAACTTAATATATTGGTAAAACCTGTGCTCAAGACTATTATTCATGATATTGTTTTTAAATTCTTGATATCAATGTCCTTTAAGAAGATACAATCGTTTTAAGTTCACAGACAGATTGTCAAAAGTGACGGATGACGGCGTGATTCTTCTTAAATTTAGACATGGCCTCTGGGATCCATTGTTTCAAGGTAGCATTTGTGCATAGTTTTAATTTTTTACACGAAAACTACTAACAGTAAAAATATGAGACACCCAAAATGCATCAGATCTCATCAGCCCCCACATATTAAAAAAAAATTATAACAATCACTTGCATGGTTCAGGCTGTAGGCCTTTACAAAAGATACTCGATGCTCGTGATAAATCTTTAGATAGATAGATATATAGTGAATGTAATCGTTTAGTATACGAGACTAGTGAAGGCTCAGCTACGCAGAGCTTCACTAGGCCTCCGGCATCAATAAAGTATTTACAGTTGACGTCTAATTTCATTCCTGTACACCAGCTCTCGACGAGACCTTTCATATGATACCAAACACGACATACTTCTGACAAATTTTGCAAAAAAAACAAAAGCCGATCGACCTGGCAAATTTTTGTTATTTCAATAGGGCTGCCCTACTCGAGTGCTTTCATTTGATACCAAACACGGCATACTTCTGACAGTTTTTTTACAAAAAAAACAAAAGCCAATCGAAAATTTTGTGATATCTGTAAGCCAACTCTTATCAACTCCTTTCATATGATACTAAACACAACATACTTTGACAACTTTTCGCTAAAAACAAAAGCCGATTGACATGGAACCATTTTATCATTTTTGCAAGCTAAGCCCTTGTCAAGTGCTTTCAATTAATAACAAACACGCTATACCTCAGACAAAGTTTTCATTGATATAATCAAATTTTTAGTCTGAAAACCTTAATTACAAGTTCATTTTTGTAAAAAAAGGATTAATTAAAATACGCCTTGTGGTTAATATAATCAAAATTAAATTTTTTATAAAATTTGATTACATTTTCTTCTATTATCTTACTCGAAGTTTTCACTTCGTTTTAGACTATTGCATTTAACGAACAAACCTTTTGAATGGATCATTTTGGGGAACAAATTATAATAATTTGAAGAAGAATTTGTAATATTTACCGACATACTTTCTTAATAAAACAGTTATTATTCAACAAAGTACATTACTTGCTTCACTTGAAAGTAATTTTGGTTACATTTGAGGAAGTTACTACAAGTTTTTGAGTTGATTTAACCAAATGTGATGTTTGTAAACCTTAATGGTATATATAATCTAATTTATTTTCCTCCATTTTATTGTTCTGTACAAGAAGTAAAATCCCCGTATTTTTTTAAATTGCTCTATTATTGATAATTCCGGAGAAAAACAATAATAAAGTTTTGGGGAGGGGATATGTGACGTCACGTAGAAAACTTTGTGGATTTGAATTCATTCGATAAAAATCATTTGTCATTGAATAATGTACATTTGGCAAATTACCCCAGTTTCATTTTCAAAACACTAAACAGCCTTTGAAAATCATACGACATTGACAATGTTAACAGATGAGTACAGACATTTCAATGTCAACCAAATTTGGTTCCATGTTTTCTAGCCGTTGTAAATAAAAGTTGAATCCACAAAACATTAACATAAGTAGAAGCGTAACCCAATGGATCAAGTATGTAGCACGGAACTGCTGCCATCTGATGTTCTCGGGGTTGCGTTACTCTAAGCCTACTTGATCATTAAATTTTGTAAATTCCACATAAACGTCAAATGCAGCTGTCAATTTTCATTTGTTCATTTATTACTAGTGGATATTTTAATTTTAAATAAAACATATACATTTGATATCATTACATTTATTGTTTATTTATTCATTTAAAATATACATATATGATGAAAGATGTTCTCTTGGTGCCATTTGTCGAAGCGATATTCTCTCATCAAAAGTTTTGGAGAGTTGTTCTCTCGGTGTCATTTGTGGAAGATGTACTCTCGGTGAAATTTGTCGAAATGATGTTCTCTCAGCAAAAGTATTAAAGAAATGTTCTTTCGGTGCAATTTGTGGAAGAGATGTTCTCTCGGTGAAATTTCTCGAAGCGATATTCTTTCAGCAAAAGTTTTGGACAGATATTCTCTCAGTGCCATTTGTGGAAGATATATTTTCTCGATGAAATTTTTGGAGCGATGTTCTCTCAGCAAAAGTATTGGAGAGATGTTTTCAACTGTGATTTAATGAACAAGGAAGGAATTTTATTAACCCGTCTTACAATATTTTCTACCAATTGATTAGATACTATTTGACTTATATATTTTTTAGCATAATTCATTCTTGAAAGCTTGTTCTTCAATTTTATAACTTTTATTTTCTCTTGTCTATAAAATTTATATAATATTCTTTCTTTTACAGATAAATTTGTAACACACAAACCTCTATTTTTATTTCTAGAATCACATGCCGAAACTGTAGTATTAGAAGGAATTTGATTTAAATTAATTTGACATATAACATTACACCTAGATCCTAATTCGGTTCTGGAAAACTATATTCTATCATTGAGATATGCCAGACCTGCATTTGTATCGGAGTTTAAAAGTGTCTGGGAGCCAGAATGGAAGCATTTTTAGTAAACGGTGTTTCTGTATGTTGTAAAAAGAATTAATATGAAAATGATCTACACAAAGATAAGAATATGATAAATTTGTACCTGCTTTAATTTTACAAAAATTTCTCCACACATCACTGCTTGTTTGATCGTGAAGAGGAAAACTAAAAAAGGTTTATTCTGTGTGCCGCGGACATTCACACTTCTTTTAATCTTGCAGTCGGGGTATTTACATCGGTACTTATATGCTGAACTCTATAAATAAAAAAAAAATATTTTCTTATACATAGATAAAAAATTTCTGCAAATATTACTTACGATGTCAACATTATAATTTTTTATATTATTGCCTTTGTGGTAATTATTTATGTTTACTGTCATACTTTTTTCTTTTAATTTTTCATTGTCAATTGACATTGTTTAATATTGTTTACCCAGTTAACTTGATTTTAAATTAAAATTAAAATCAGCAGTTACTAAATTTTCCCCCATATATGAAAGCATTGGAATATAAGTAGTTCAAAATTTAAAAAGGCATCCTATAAAGTCAAATTACTTTCATAAATATTTATATTTAACGATATATTAATTAAATAAAATTTAAGGTTTTGAGAAAATGAATTAAGATTGCCTTGATAAATAAAACAAATTTTTGATTAAATTATCTATCAACACTTTTGACTCACCGGTAAATTATTATTTTATTTAAAATTATTGTGTTAAAATTACTATAACTTTGTTTATAAATTTAATTACTATATAATAATATTTTTGTACTAATAAATCTATATTTTTAAATAATATATAAATATAATTTTTATAGGTTTAACTATACCGTTTAAACCAGTGTTTGTAAAATTTGTTTTTGTGTATATCAGAGAAAATTAATAATTTTAAGTTTAAAAAAATCACATAGATGGCACTAATTATGAATTTTATTACATCTACTAAGGAAGGTATCGATATAATTATTCAACATACAAATATTTTTATATTTAATTTTATATAGTGAGGTTAAGATGTACATTTGGCGCGAAACCCTAATTCAAATCTGAGTGCATGCATTTCGTATGGGAGTACATTTTCAAATCACGATATTAAAGCATTTTGGCGATTCTTAATTATAACATAGAGATTTTTTTTGTAAAGTACAAATAAAATAATAAATTAAGAAAAATTTCATTTTAAAGAAAGTAGTATCGCAAATAGTAACATATGTCGTTACTTGGTGCAGCAGGTTAAAAACGCCGAGTTAAAGTGACAGGTTTAACTGAATACTAAGACAGCTACGACATACGTTTTCAGAAATTTGCACTTACTGTTTAAATTGAAGTTTATTAAATAATTTTTTTTTTTTGGGTGTGTATATTACTTTAGAAGATAGATAAAACACTAGAGATTAGTATTTATACGGTTTAATAAATAAGATTTGCATTTTATAATACTTTCCAGCAGCTTAAACATAGCATATTTTTATTCACATAAGAATAACATGGGCGCATAAATCGGCGGAGGTGAGTTAGGGTTTCAGTTTGAATTTGGCGCCACAAAATGACCGATACACTAATGCAATCTATTAAAACTTATTCAGAACAAACTGAATGAAATATTTTAAATAAAAGTCTTGAATGTTTAGAATTAATGTAGATAGAAACTTCTCATCTCTTTCTACGAATAATGGAATGCTAAACGGTAATATAAAGTATGTGCTTTAAAAAGTGGACTTGTGTGTAATATTTGTCGAATTTTTTGAGTTAAACGTTACTATTTTCATCGAATTCTTAATCATATACAGCTGACTTCTTATTTTGTAAATCTACAATGATTTTGTTTTGACAGGAATAAGGACATTTTACTTCTAGAAGTTTAAATCCGTTTTTTGTGTTCATAAAACCATCAACACTACATGCTACGTATGATTGGTTAGATAATTTTACAACACAAGTCCAATTTCATTTATAATATATTAGTTGAAGCTTGAAATACTAATCTCGCTTCACTTTTGGTTTCCAAGCCATAACGCATAGCTTGATTACAACAAAAATTGTAAGCATTAATTCTTATCAACAACACTTTCATTATAATAATCATTGTCATCTTTTCTCTGTACCAATCTAATTCTAATAGTACATATGTACATCTACAATAAAAGAGATAATTACAGAAAATGTAGTATTATTGCGAATTTGTCTATCGCATGAAAATTTTATTAAGGTTTTTATTTTTTGATTTTTTCTTTCTACTCATTTTTTCTTTACACTTCCAGCCCTATTTAATTTGCTTTCAATTTCGCTATAAATATAATACTTTATGCAGTCGTTTCAGACAGAATTTCTTTGCTTATATTTTAATAATGTAAAAAGAGTATCAAGAAAATTTCCAGACGTATTTATGTAGAATGATTTTATTGAAACTTTGTAATATTTTTCTAATTGGGCTTGTAAAGGCTAGCTCCAAATCATAGACTGATCAGTTTTGGACTGTATTTTAGAATTCTTATTTAAATGTGATTTCTCTACACAGTTATAATTGAAGGTAAAATTACAGAAATAATACATATGTAAACAAATACTTTGTTTCTTGCAGTAGTTTCTTTGGTAAAAGTTGTGATATACAATAAATTGCTAGCTTCTTTACATTTCTTAATAAAATGAAGTCTGATAATAATAAATATAATACTTTATGCAGTCGTTTCAGACAGAATTTCTTTGCTTATATTTTAATAATGTAAAAAGAGTATCAAGAAAATTTCCAGACGTATTTATGTAGAATGATTTTATTGAAACTTTGTAATATTTTTCTAATTGGGCTTGTAAAGGCTAGCTCCAAATCATAGACTGATCAGTTTTGGACTGTATTTTAGAATTCTTATTTAAATGTGATTTCTCTACACAGTTATAATTGAAGGTAAAATTACAGAAATAATACATATGTAAACAAATACTTTGTTTCTTGCAGTAGTTTCTTTGGTAAAAGTTGTGATATACAATAAATTGCTAGCTTCTTTACATTTCTTAATAAAATGAAGTCTGATAATACAGCAAAATCAATATTATATTATTGATTTTAAATGCATAATACAGTCTAAAACTTATATTTTCAGCAATGTCAAAATGACAAGACAATTTGACAACTTTATTTTGGATGCGTTCAAACTTGTGTTATGTGTTAATTTTTTAATTTAAAATAAACTTAATTAGAACACAATAATTTTTTTAATAAAAATATTATAAATATAACTTAACAATTAACAATGGGCCTTTAGGGTCCCGAATATTTACATAAAGGGTAGCCAATAATCAAAGCCGGCCATTTTCTTTTAAAATTTCGAGAATCTAAAGGCTCATTTTTAAATATTAAATATTTTTGGTTACTTATAAAATCTCATTTAAATATATCTTATTATTTTAATACCTATTAACTCTTCGTACATGAAAATAAATTTTTAGATGTCAGATTGACAAATTTGAATTAAATAAAATAAGTAAAATATGTGAAATAAATAATGTTCATAAAGTAATTTTTATTTACTATCCAATGAATATAAAGGTATAATATTTTTTACAAAAATAAAGTCAGATTTTAAATATTCTTAATGAATACGTTGTATATTGTAAGAAACATGGGCTGGAATCTAGAATACCTACCACACTTGAAATAGCAATTTTCTTGTTGCAATGTTTTCTTTTAGCTAAAATATGATCAAGAATTTTATAATTCGGGCGCGGAAGCAAATATTTATATGATCTTTCAAAAAAATTAAGTCAGATTTTAAATATTTTTGATGAATACGTTGTATATTGTCAGCTACATGGGCTGGATTCTAGAATACCTACCACATTTGAAATAGCAAATTTCTTGTTGCAATGTTTTCTTTTAGCTAAAATATGATGAAGAATTATAAAATTTGGGCGCGGAAGCAAATATTTATATGATTTTTGACAAAAATAATGTCAGATTTTACCTATTCTTGATGCATACGTTGTATATTGTAAGCTACATGGGCTGGATAATAGAATACTTACCACATTTGAAATAGGAACTTTCTTGTTGCAATGTTTATTTTAGCTAAAATATTATGAAGAATTATAAAATTCGGGCGCGGAAGCAAATATTTATATGATTTTTTACAAAAATAAAGTCAGATTTTACCATTTCTTGATGAATACTTTGTATATTGTAAGCTACATGGGCTGGATTCTAGAATACCTACCACAGTTGAAATAGCAATTTTCTTGTTGCAATGTTTTCTTTTAGCTAAAATATGATAAAAAGTTATAAAATTCGGGGGCGGAAGCAAATATTTATATGATTTTTTACAAAAATAAAGTCAGATTTTACCTATTTTTGATGAATACGTTGTATATTGTAAGCTACATGGACTGAATTCTAGAATACCTAACACACTTGAAATAGCAATTTTCTTGTAGCAATGTTTGTTTTTAGCAAAACATGATAAAGAATTATAAAATTCGGACGCGGAAGCAAATATTTATATGATTTTTCACAAAAATAAAGTCAGATTTTACCTATTTTTGATGAATACGTTGTATATTGTAAGCTACATAAGCTGGATTCTAGAATACCTACCACACTTGAAATAGCAATTTAATTGTTGCAATGTTTTGTTTTACCTAACATATGATAAAAAATTATAAAATTCGGGCGCGGAAGCAAATATTTATATGATTTTTTACAAAAATTAAGTAAGATTTTACCTATTCTTAATGAATACGTTGTATATTGTAAGAAACATGGGCTGGAATCTAGTATACCTAGCAAACTTGAAATAGCAATTTCCTTGTTGCAATGTTTACTTTTAGCTAAAATATGATGATGAATTATAAAATTCGGGCGCGGAAGCAAATATTTATATGATTTTTTTACAAAAATGTAGTCAGATTTTACCATTTCTTGATAAATACTTTGTATATTGTAAGCTACATGGGCTGGATTCTAGAATACCTACCACACTTGAAATAGCAATTTTCTTGTTGCAATGTTTTCTTTTAGTTAAAATATGTTGAAGAATTATAAAATTCGGGAGCGGAAGCAAATATTTATATGATTTTTTACAAAAATAAAATCAGACTTTACCTATTTTTCATGAATACGTTGTATATTGTAAGCTACATGGGCTGGATCCTAGAATACCTACCTCACTTGAATTAGCAATATTCTTGTTGCAATGTTTTCTTTTAGCTTAAATATGATGAAGAATTATAAAATTTGAGCGCGGAAGCAAATATTTATATGATATTTCACAAAAATAAGATCAGATTTTACCTTTTTTTGATAAATACGTTGTATATTATAAGCTACATGGGCTAGATTCTAAAATATCTACCACACTTGAAATAGCAATTTTTTTGTTGCAATGTTTTGTTTTACCTAAAATATGATGAAAAATTATAAAATTCGGGCGCGGAAGCAAATAATTATATGATTTTTTACAAAAATAATGTCAGATTTTACCTATTCTTAATGAATACGATGTATATTGTAAGCTACATAAGCTGGATTCTAGAATACCTACCACACTTGAAATAGCAATTTTCTTGTAGCAATGTTTGTTTTTAGCAAAACATGATAAAGAATTATAAAATTCGGACGCGGAAGCAAATATTTATATGATTTTTCACAAAAATAAAGTCAGATTTTACCTATTTTTGATGAATACGTTGTATATTGTAAGCTACATAAGCTGGATTCTAGAATACCTACCACACTTGAAATAGCAATTTAATTGTTGCAATGTTTTGTTTTACCTAACATATGATAAAAAATTATAAAATTCGGGCGCGGAAGCAAATATTTATATGATTTTTTACAAAAATTAAGTAAGATTTTACCTATTCTTAATGAATACGTTGTATATTGTAAGAAACATGGGCTGGAATCTAGTATACCTAGCAAACTTGAAATAGCAATTTCCTTGTTGCAATGTTTACTTTTAGCTAAAATATGATGATGAATTATAAAATTCGGGCGCGGAAGCAAATATTTATATGATTTTTTTACAAAAATGTAGTCAGATTTTACCATTTCTTGATAAATACTTTGTATATTGTAAGCTACATGGGCTGGATTCTAGAATACCTACCACACTTGAAATAGCAATTTTCTTGTTGCAATGTTTTCTTTTAGTTAAAATATGTTGAAGAATTATAAAATTCGGGAGCGGAAGCAAATATTTATATGATTTTTTACAAAAATAAAATCAGACTTTACCTATTTTTCATGAATACGTTGTATATTGTAAGCTACATGGGCTGGATCCTAGAATACCTACCTCACTTGAATTAGCAATATTCTTGTTGCAATGTTTTCTTTTAGCTTAAATATGATGAAGAATTATAAAATTTGAGCGCGGAAGCAAATATTTATATGATATTTCACAAAAATAAGATCAGATTTTACCTTTTTTTGATAAATACGTTGTATATTATAAGCTACATGGGCTAGATTCTAAAATATCTACCACACTTGAAATAGCAATTTTTTTGTTGCAATGTTTTGTTTTACCTAAAATATGATGAAAAATTATAAAATTCGGGCGCGGAAGCAAATAATTATATGATTTTTTACAAAAATAATGTCAGATTTTACCTATTCTTAATGAATACGATGTATATTGTAAGCTACATGGGCTGTAATCTAGAATACCTGCCACACCTGAAATAGCAATTTTCTTGTTGCAATGTTTTCTTTTAGCTAAAATATGATAAAATATTATAAAATTCGGGCGCGGAAGCAAATATTTATATGATTTTTTACAAATATAAAGTCAGATTTTACCATTTCTTGATGAATACTGTGTATATTGTAAGCTACATGGGCTGAATTCTAGAATACCTACCACACTTGAAATAGCAATTTACTTGTTGCAATGTTTTGTTTTAGCTAAAGTATGATAAAAAATTATAAAATTCAGGCGCGGAAGCAAATATTTATATGATTTTTTACAAAAATAAAGTTAGATTTTACCTATTCTTGAAATGGATATTTTTGTTAAAACATTCATATTCATGCTTTAGGATCTATACTATGGATAATTTTAGCATTGGACATGCAAAAGTGACTATAACGTGGTACCAATCAGATAATAAACATTCGATTTTCGGGTGCCATTTTAATGCATACGTTGTATATTGTAAGCTACATGGGCTGGATTCTAGAATACCTACCACACTTGAAATAGCAATTTTCTGGTTGCAATGTATTCTTTTAGCTAAAATATGATGAAGAATTATAAAATTCGGGCGCGGAAGCAAATATTTATATGATTTTTCACAAAAATAAAGTCAGATTTTACCTATTCTTGATGAATACGTTGTATATTGTAAGCTACATGAGCTGGATTCTAGAATACCTACCACACTTGAAATAGCAATTTTCTGGTTGCAATGTATTCTTTTAGCTAAAATATGATGAAGAATTATAAAATTCGGGCGCGGAAGCAAATATTTATATGATTTTTCTCAAAAATAAAGTCAGATTTTACCTATTCTTGATGAATACGTTGTATATTGTAAGCTATATGAGCTGGATTCTAGAATACCTACCACACTTGAAATAGCAATTTACTTGTTCCAATGTTTTGTTTTACCTAAAATATGATGAAAAATTATAAAATTCGGTCGCGGAAGCAAATATTTATATGATTTTTTACATAAATAAAGTCAGATTTTACCTATTTTTGAAATGGATATTTTTGTTAAAACACTCATATTCATGCTTTGGGATCTATACTATGGATAATTTTAGCATTGGACATGGAAAAGTCACCATAACGTGGTACCAATCAGATAATAAACATTCAATTTTCGGGTGTCATTTTAATGATTACGTTGTATATTGTAAGCTTCATGGGCTGGATTCTAGAATACCTACCGCACTTGAAATAGCAATTTTCTTGTTGCAATGTTTTCTTTAAGCTAAAATATTAGGAACAATTATAAAATTCTGGCGCGGAAGCAAATATTTAAAATATTTTTTTTTACAAAAATAAAGTTAGATTTTTCCATTTCTTGATAAATACGTTGTATATTGTAAGCTACATGGGCTGGATTCTAGAATACCTATCACACTTGTAATAGCAATTTTCTTGTTGCAATGTTTTCTTTTAGTTAAAATATGATGAAAAATTTTAAAATTCGGGCGCGGAATCTAATATTTATATGATTTTTCACAAAAATAAAGTTAGATTTTACCTATTTTTGCTGAATACGTTGTATAATGTAAGCTAAATGGGCTGGATTCTAGAATCCCTAAAACAATTGAAATATCAATTTTCTTGTTGCAATGTTTTCTTTTAGCTTAAATATGATGAAGAATTATAAAATTGTAGCGCAGAAGCAAATATTTATATGATTTTTTACAAGAATAAAGTCAGATTATACCTATTCTTGATGAATACGTTGTATATTGTAAGCTACATGTGCTGGACTCTAGAATACCTAGTATAGTTGAAATACCAATTTTCTTGTTGCAATGTTTTCTTTTAGCTAAAATATGATAAAGAATTATAAAATTCGAGCGCGGAAGCGAATATTTATATGATTTATTACAACAAAGTAAAGTCATATGTTACCATTTATTGATGAATACTTTGTATATTGTAAGCTACATGGGCTGGATTCTAGAATACCTACCACACTTGAAATAGCAATTTTCTTGTTGCAATGTTTTCTTTCAGCTAAAATATGATGAATTATTATAAAATTTAGGCGCGGAAGCAAATATTTATATGTTTTTTTTACAAAAATAAAGTCAGATTTTACCTATTCTTGAAATGGATATTTTTGTTAAAACATTCATATTCATGCTTCAGGATCTATAGTATGGATAATTTTAGCATTGGACATGCAAAAGTGACCATAACGTGGTACCAATCAGATAATAAACATTCAATTTTCGGGTGTCATTTTAATGAATACGTTGTATATTGTAAGCTACATGGGCTGGATTCTAGAATATCTACCGCACTTGAAATAGCAATTTTCTTGTTGCAATGTTTTCTTTTAGCTAAAGTATGATAAAGAATTATAAAATTCGGGCGCGGAAGCAAATATTTATATAATTTTTTACAAAAATATAGTCAGATTTTACCTATTCTTGATGAATACGTAGTATATTGTAAGCTACATGTGCTGGACTCTAGAATACCTCCCACACTTGAAATAGCAATTTTCTTGTTGCAATGTTTTCTTTTAGCTAAAATATGATGAAGAATTATAAAATTCGGGCGCGGAAGCAAATATTTATATGAATTTTTACAAAGACAAAGTTAGATTTTACCTATCCTTGATGAATACGTTGTATATTGTAAGCTACATGGGCTGGATTCTAGAATACCTACCACACTTGAAATAGCAATTTTCTTGTTGCAATGTTTTCTTTGAGCTAAAATACGATAAAGAATTATAAAATTCCGGTGCGGACGCAAATATTTATAGGATTTTTTACAAAAATAAAGTCAGGTTTTTCCTTTTCTTGATGAATACGTTGTATATAGTAAGCTACATGGGCTGGATTCTAGAATACATACCGCACTTGAAATAGCAATTTGATTGTTGCAATGTTTACTTTTAGCTAAAATATGATGAAGAATTATAAAATTTGGGCGCGGAAGCAAATATTTATATGATTTTTTACAAAAATAAAGTCATATTTTACTTATTCTTGAAATGGATATTTTAGTTAAAACATTCATATTCATGCTTTAGGATCTACACTATGGATAATTTTAGCATTGGACATGCAAAAGTGACCATAACGTGGTACCAATCAGATAATATACATTAAATTTTCTGGTGTCATTTTAAGGAATACGTTGTATATTGTAAGCTACATGGGCTGGACTCTAGAATAACTATCACACTTGAAATAGCAATTTTCTTGTTGCAATGCTTTTCTTTTAGCTAAAATTTAATAAAGAATTATAAAATTCGGGCGCGGAAGCAAATATTTAGATGATTTTTTACAAAAATAAAGTCAGATTTTAACAACTCTTTATGAATACGTTGTATATTGTACGCTACATGGGCTGGATTATAGAATAACTACCACACTTGAAATAGCAATTTTATTGTTGCAATGTTTTTTTTTAGCTATAATATGATGAAAATTTATAAAATTCGGGCGCGGAAGCAAATATTTATATGATTTTTTGCAAAAATAAAGTAAGATTTTACCTATTCTTGAAATGGATATTTTTGTTAAAACATTCATATTCATGCATTAGGATCTATACTATGGATAATTTTAGCATTGGACATGCAAAAGTGACCATAACGTGGTACCAATCAGATAATAAACTTTCAATTTTCGGGTGTCATTTTAATGAATACGTTGTATATTGTAAGTTACATGGGCTGGATTCTAGAATACCTACCACACTTGTAATAGCAATTTTCTTGTTGCAATGTTTTCTTTTAGCTAAAATATGATGAAAAATTATAAAATTCGCGCGCGGAAGCAAATTTTTATATGATTTTTTACAAAAATAAAGTCCGATTTTACCTTTTCTTGATGAATACGTTTTATATTGTAAGATACTTGGGCTGGATTCTAAAATACCTACCACACTTGAAATAGAAATTTTCTTGTTGCAATGTTATCTTTTAGCTTAAATATGATGAAGAATTATAAAATTCGGGCGCGGAAGCAAATATTTATATGATTTTTCACAAAAATAAAGTCAGATTTGACCTACTTTTGATGAATACGTTGTATAATGTAAGCTAAATGGGCTGGATTCTAGAATCCCTACCACAATTGAAATAACAATTTTCTTGTTGCAATGTTTTCTTTTAGCTAAAATATAATGAAGAATTATAAAATTCGGGCGGGGAAGCAAATATTTATATGGATTTTTAAAAAACAAAATCAAATTTTACCTATTCTTGATGAATACGTTGTATATTGTAAGCTACATGGGCTGGATTCTAGAATACCTACCACACTTGAAATAGCAATTTTCTTGTTGCAATGTTTTCTTTTAGCTAAAATATGATGAAGAATTATAAAATTCTAGCGCAGAAGCAAATATTTATATGATTTTTTACAAGAATAAAGTCAGATTATACCTATTCTTGATGAATACGTTGTATATTGTAAGCTACATGTGCTGGACTCTAGAATACCTACTATAGTTGAAATACCAATTTTCTTGTTGCAATGTTTTCTTTTAGCTACAATAAGATAAAGAATTACAAAATTCGGGCGAGGAAGCAAATATTTATATAATTTATTACAAAAATAAAGTCAGATTTTACCTATTCTTGATGAATACGTTGTATATTGTAAGCTACATGGGCTGGATTCTAGAATAACTACCACACTTGTAATAGCAATTTCCTTGTTGCAATGTTTTCTTTTAGCTAAAATATGATGAAAAATTATAAAATTCGCGCGCGGAAACAAATATTTATATGATTATTTACAAAAATAAAGTCCGATTTTACCTTTTCTTGATGAATACGTTTTATACTGTAAGATACATGGGCTGGATTCTAAAATACCTACCACACTTGAAATAGAAAATTTCTTGTTGCAATGTTATCTATTAGCTTAAATATGATGAAGAATTATAAAATTCGGGCGCGGAAGCAAATATTTATATGATTTTTCACAAAAATAAAGTCAGATTTTAAATATTTTTGATGAATACGTTGTATAATGTAAGCTAAATGGACTGGATTCTAGAATCCCTACCACAATTGAAATAACAATTTTCTTGTTGCAATGTTTTCTTTTAGCTAAAATATGACGAAGATTTATAAAATTCGGGCGCGGAAGCAAATATTTAGATGATTTTTTACAAAAATAAAGTCAGATTTTAACAACTCTTAATGAATACGTTGTATATTTTAAGCTACATGGGCTGGATTATAGAATAACTACCACACTTGAAATAGCAATTTTATTGTTGCAATATTTTCTTTTAGCTATAATATGATGAAAATTTATAAAATTCGGGCGCGGAAGCAAATATTTATATGATTTTTTGCAAAAATAAAGTAAGATTTTACCTATTCTTGAAATGGATATTTTTGTTAAAACATTCATATTCATGCTTTAGGATCTATACTATGGATAATTTTAGCATTGGACATGCAAAAGTGACCATAACGTGGTACCAATCAGATAATAAACATTCAATTTTCGGGTGTCATTTTAATGAATACGTTGTATATTGTAAGTTACATGGGCTGGATTCTAGAATACCTACCACACTTGTAATAGCAATTTTCTTGTTGCAATGTTTTCTTTTAGCTAAAATATGATGAAAAATTATAAAATTCGCGCGCGGAAGCAAATATTTATATGATTTTTTACAAAAATAAAGTCCGATTTTACCTTTTCTTGATGAATACGTTTTATATTGTAAGATACTTGGGCTGGATTCTAAAATACCTACCACACTTGAAATAGAAATTTTCTTGTTGCAATGTTATCTTTTAGCTTAAGTATGATGTAGAATTATAAAATTCGGGCGCGGAAGCAAATATTTATATGATTTTTCACAAAAATAAAGTCAGATTTTACCTACTTTTGATGAATACGTTGTATAATGTAAGCTAAATGGGCTGGATTCTAGAATCCCTACCACAATTGAAATAACAATTTTCTTGTTGCAATGTTTTCTTTTAGCTAAACTATGATGAAGAATTATAAAATTCGGGCGGGGAAGCAAATATTTATATGAATTTTTAAAAAACAAAATCAAATATTACCTATTGTTGACGAATACGTTGTATATTGTAAGCTACATGGGCTGGATTCTAGAATACCTACCACACTTGAAATAGCAATTTCCTTGTTGCAATGTTTTCTTTTAGCTAAATTATGATGAAGAGTTATAAAATTCTGGCGCAAAAGCAAATATTTATATGATTTTTTACAAGAATATAGTCAGAATTTACCTATTCTTGATGAATACGTTGTATATTGTAAGCTACATGTGCTGGACTCTAGAATACCTACTACACTTGAAATAGCAATTTTCTTGTTGCAATGTTTTCTCTTAGCTAAAATATGATAAAGAATTATAAAATTCGGGCGCGGAAGCAAATGTTTATATGATTTATTACAAAAATAAAGACAGATTTTACCTATTCTTGATGAATACGTTGTATATTGTAAGCTACATGGGCTGGATTCTAGAATACCTACCACACTTGAAATAGCAATTTTCTTGTTGCAATGTTTTCTTGTAGCTAAAATATGATCAAGAATTATAATATACGGGCGCGGAAGCAAATATTTATATGATTTTTTACAAAAATAACGTCAGATTTACCCTATACTTGATAAATACGTTGTATATTGTAAGCTACATTTGCTGGATTATAGAATACCTACCACACTTGAAATAGCAATTTTCTTGTTGCAATGTTTTCTTTTAGCTAAAATATGATGAAGAGTTATAAAATTCGGGCGCGGAAGCAATATTTATATGATTTTTTACAAAAATAAAGTCAGATTTTACCTATACTTGATGAATACGTTGTATGTATATTGTAAGCTACATGGGCTGGATTCTAGAATTACACTTGAAATAGCAATTTTCTTGTTGCAAATGTTTTTTAGCTAAAATATGATGAAGAATTATAAAATTCGGGCGCGAAAGCAAATATTTATATGATTTTTTACAAAAATAAAGTCAGATTTTACCTATTCTCGATGAATACGTTGTATATTTTAAGCTACATGGGCTGGATTCTAAAATACCTACCACACTTGTAATAGCAATTTTCTTGTTGCAATGTATTCTTTTAGCTAATATATGATAAAAAAAAATTAAATTCGCGCGCAGAAGCAAATATTTATATGATTTTTTACAAAAATAAAATCAGATTTTACCTTTTCTTGATGAATACATTGTATATTGTAAGATACATGGACTGGATTCTAAAATACCTACAACACTTGAAATAACAATTTTCTTGTTGCAATGTTTTCTTTTAGCTAACATGTGATGAAGAATTGTAAAATTCCGGCACAGAAGCAAATATTTATATGAATTTTTAAAAAAACAAATTCAGATTTTACCTATTCTTGATGAATACGTTGTATATTGTAAGCTACATGAGCTGGATTCTAGAATAGCTACCACAGTTGAAATAGCAATTTTCTTGTTGCAATGATTTCTTTTAGCTAAAATATGATGAAGAATTATAAAATTCGAGCGCGGATGAAAATATTTATATAATTTTTTACAAAAATAAAGTCAGATTTTACCTACTCTTTATGAATACGTTGTATATTGTAAGGTACATGGGCTGGATTCTAGAATAACTATCACACTTGAAATAGCAATTTTCTTATTGCAATGTTTTCTTTTAGCTAAAATTTCAGGAAGAATTATAAAATTCGGGCACGGAAGCAAATATTTATATGATTTTTTACAAAAATAAAGTCAGATTTTAACAACTCTTTATGAATATGTTGTATATTGTAAGCTACATGGGCTGGATTATAGAATAACTACCACACTTGAAATAGCAATTTTATTGTTGCAATGTTTTCTTTTAGCTATAATATGATGAAAATTTATAAAATTGGAGCGCGGAAGCAAATATTTATATGATTTTTTGCAAAAATAAAGTAAGATTTTACCTATTCTTGAAATGGATATTTTTGTTAAAACATTCATATTCATGCTTTAGTATCTATACTATGGATAATTTTAGCATTTAACATGCAAAAGTGACCATTATGTGGTACCAATCAGATAATAAACATTCAATTTTCGGGTGTCATTTTAATGAATACGTTGTATATTGTAAGCTACATGGGCTGGATTCTAGAACACCTACCACACTTGAAATAACAATTAAATTGTTGCAATGTTTTCTTGATGAATATGTTGTATATTGTAAGATACATGGGCTGGATTCTAGAATACCTACTACACTTGAAATAGAAATTTTCTTGTTGCAATGTTTTCGTTTAGCTTAAATATGATAAAGAATTATAAAATTCGGGCGCGGAAGCAAATATTTTTATGATTTTTTACAAAAATAATTTCAGATTTTACCTATTCTTGAAACGGATATTTTTGATAAAACATACATATTCATACTTTTGGGTCTATACTATAGATAATTTTAGCATTGGACATGCAAAAGTGACCACAACGTGGTACCAATCAGATAATAAACATTCAATTTTCTATTGTCATTTTAATGAATACGTTGTATATTGTAAGCTACATGGGCTGGATTCTAGAATCCCTACCACAAATGAAATAGCAATTTTCTTGTTGCAATGTTTTCTTTTAGTTAAAATATGATGAAGAATTATAAAATTAGGGAGCGAAAGCCAATATTTAACAATTCTTAAAATGGATATTTTTGTTAAAACATTCGTATTCATGCTTTAGGATCTATACAATGGATAATTTTAGCATTGGATATGCAAAAGTGACCATAACGTGGTACCAATCAGATAATAAACATTCAATTTTCGGGTGTCATTTTAATGAATTCGTTGTATATTGTAAGCTACATGAACTGGATTCTCGAATACCTACCATAATTGAAATAGCAATTTTCTAGTTGCATTGTTTTCTTTTTTAGCAATTTTCTTGTTGCAATGTTTTCTTTTAGCTAAAATATGATGAAGAATTATAAAATTCGAGCGCGGAAGCAAATATTTATATGATTTTTTACAAAAATAAAGTCAGATTTTACCTACTCTTGATTAATACGTTGTATATTGTAAGCTGTATGGGCTGGATTCCAGAATACCTACCATACTTTAAATAGCAATTTTCTTGTTGCAATATTTTCTTTTAGGTAATATATGATGAAGAATTATAAAATTCGGGCGCAGAAGCAAATATGTATACGTTTCTTTACAAAAATAAAATAAGATTTTTTCTATTCTTGAAATGGATATTTTTGTTAAAACATTCATATTCATGCTTTAGGATCTATACCATAGATAATGTTAACATTGAACATGCAAAAGTGACCATAACGTTGTTACCAATCAGATAATAAACATTCAATTTTGGGGTGTCATTTTAATGAATTCCTTGTATATTGTAAGCTACTTGGGCTGGATTCTAGAATACCTACCATACTTAAAATAGCAATTTTCTTGTTGCAGTGTTTTCATTTAGCTAAAATATGATGAAGAATTATAAAAATCAGGCGCGGAACAAATATTTATATTGTGAAGCAACTATTTATTTGAATTTTTACAAAAATAAAGTCAAATATTACCTATTCTTGATGAATACATTGTATATTGTAAGCTACATGGGCTAGATTCTAAAATACCTAATACACTTGAAATAGCAATTTTCTTATTGCAATGTTTTCTTTTAGCTAAAATATGTTTAAGAATTATAAAATTCGGGCGCGGAAACAAATATTCTTAATGAATACGTTGTATATTGAAAACTACATGGGCTGGATTCTAGAATACATACCACACATGAAATAGCAATTTTCTTGTTGCAATGTTTTCTTTTAGGTAATATATGATGAAGAATTATAAAATTCGGGCGCAGAAGCAAATATGTATACGTTTTTTTACAAAAATAAAGTAAAATTTTACCTATTCTTGAAATGGATATTTTTGTTAAAACATTCATATTCATGCTTTAGGATCTATACCATAGATAATGTTAGCATTGAACATGCAAAAGTGACCATAACGTGTTACCAATCATATAATAAACATTCAATTTTCGGGTGTCATTTTAATGAATACGTTGTATATTGTAAGCTATATGGGCTGGATTCTAGAATACCTACCACACTTGTAATAGCAATTTTCTTGTTGCAATGTATTCTTTTAGCTAATATATGATAAAAAAAAATTAAATTCGCGCGCAGAAGCAAATATTTATATGATTTTTTACAAAAATAAAATCAGATTTTACCTTTTCTTGATGAATACATTGTATATTGTAAGATACATGGACTGGATTCTAAAATACCTACAACACTTGAAATAACAATTTTCTTGTTGCAATGTTTTCTTTTAGCTAACATGTGATGAAGAATTGTAAAATTCCGGCACAGAAGCAAATATTTATATGAATTTTTAAAAAAACAAATTCAGATTTTACCTATTCTTGATGAATACGTTGTATATTGTAAGCTACATGAGCTGGATTCTAGAATAGCTACCACAGTTGAAATAGCAATTTTCTTGTTGCAATGATTTCTTTTAGCTAAAATATGATGAAGAATTATAAAATTCGAGCGCGGATGAAAATATTTATATAATTTTTTACAAAAATAAAGTCAGATTTTACCTACTCTTTATGAATACGTTGTATATTGTAAGGTACATGGGCTGGATTCTAGAATAACTATCACACTTGAAATAGCAATTTTCTTATTGCAATGTTTTCTTTTAGCTAAAATTTCAGGAAGAATTATAAAATTCGGGCACGGAAGCAAATATTTATATGATTTTTTACAAAAATAAAGTCAGATTTTAACAACTCTTTATGAATATGTTGTATATTGTAAGCTACATGGGCTGGATTATAGAATAACTACCACACTTGAAATAGCAATTTTATTGTTGCAATGTTTTCTTTTAGCTATAATATGATGAAAATTTATAAAATTGGAGCGCGGAAGCAAATATTTATATGATTTTTTGCAAAAATAAAGTAAGATTTTACCTATTCTTGAAATGGATATTTTTGTTAAAACATTCATATTCATGCTTTAGTATCTATACTATGGATAATTTTAGCATTTAACATGCAAAAGTGACCATTATGTGGTACCAATCAGATAATAAACATTCAATTTTCGGGTGTCATTTTAATGAATACGTTGTATATTGTAAGCTACATGGGCTGGATTCTAGAACACCTACCACACTTGAAATAACAATTAAATTGTTGCAATGTTTTCTTGATGAATATGTTGTATATTGTAAGATACATGGGCTGGATTCTAGAATACCTACTACACTTGAAATAGAAATTTTCTTGTTGCAATGTTTTCGTTTAGCTTAAATATGATAAAGAATTATAAAATTCGGGCGCGGAAGCAAATATTTTTATGATTTTTTACAAAAATAATTTCAGATTTTACCTATTCTTGAAACGGATATTTTTGATAAAACATACATATTCATACTTTTGGGTCTATACTATAGATAATTTTAGCATTGGACATGCAAAAGTGACCACAACGTGGTACCAATCAGATAATAAACATTCAATTTTCTATTGTCATTTTAATGAATACGTTGTATATTGTAAGCTACATGGGCTGGATTCTAGAATCCCTACCACAAATGAAATAGCAATTTTCTTGTTGCAATGTTTTCTTTTAGTTAAAATATGATGAAGAATTATAAAATTAGGGAGCGAAAGCCAATATTTAACAATTCTTAAAATGGATATTTTTGTTAAAACATTCGTATTCATGCTTTAGGATCTATACAATGGATAATTTTAGCATTGGATATGCAAAAGTGACCATAACGTGGTACCAATCAGATAATAAACATTCAATTTTCGGGTGTCATTTTAATGAATTCGTTGTATATTGTAAGCTACATGAACTGGATTCTCGAATACCTACCATAATTGAAATAGCAATTTTCTAGTTGCATTGTTTTCTTTTTTAGCAATTTTCTTGTTGCAATGTTTTCTTTTAGCTAAAATATGATGAAGAATTATAAAATTCGAGCGCGGAAGCAAATATTTATATGATTTTTTACAAAAATAAAGTCAGATTTTACCTACTCTTGATTAATACGTTGTATATTGTAAGCTGTATGGGCTGGATTCCAGAATACCTACCATACTTTAAATAGCAATTTTCTTGTTGCAATATTTTCTTTTAGGTAATATATGATGAAGAATTATAAAATTCGGGCGCAGAAGCAAATATGTATACGTTTCTTTACAAAAATAAAATAAGATTTTTTCTATTCTTGAAATGGATATTTTTGTTAAAACATTCATATTCATGCTTTAGGATCTATACCATAGATAATGTTAACATTGAACATGCAAAAGTGACCATAACGTTGTTACCAATCAGATAATAAACATTCAATTTTGGGGTGTCATTTTAATGAATTCCTTGTATATTGTAAGCTACTTGGGCTGGATTCTAGAATACCTACCATACTTAAAATAGCAATTTTCTTGTTGCAGTGTTTTCATTTAGCTAAAATATGATAAAGAATTATAAAAATCAGGCGCGGAACAAATATTTATATTGTGAAGCAACTATTTATTTGAATTTTTACAAAAATAAAGTCAAATATTACCTATTCTTGATGAATACATTGTATATTGTAAGCTACATGGGCTAGATTCTAAAATACCTAATACACTTGAAATAGCAATTTTCTTATTGCAATGTTTTCTTTTAGCTAAAATATGTTTAAGAATTATAAAATTCGGGCGCGGAAACAAATATTCTTGATGAATACGTTGTATATTGAAAACTACATGGGCTGGATTCTAGAATACATACCACACATGAAATAGCAATTTTCTTGTTGCAATGTTTTTTTTTAGGTAATATATGATGAAGAATTATAAAATTCGGGCGCAGAAGCAAATATGTATACGTTTTTTTACAAAAATAAAGTAAAATTTTACCTATTCTTGAAATGGATATTTTTGTTAAAACATTCATATTCATGCTTTAGGATCTATACCATAGATAATGTTAGCATTGAACATGCAAAAGTGACCATAACGTGTTACCAATCATATAATAAACATTCAATTTTCGGGTGTCATTTTAATGAATACGTTGTATATTGTAAGCTATATGGGCTGGATTCTAGAATACCTACCACACTTCATATTGCAATTTTCTTGTTGCAATGTTTTCTTTTAGCTAAAATATGATAAAGAATTATTAAATTCGGGCGCGGAAGCAAATATTTATATGATTTTTTACAAAAATAAAGTCAGATTTTACCTATTCTTGATAAATACGTTGTATATTGTAAACTACATGGGCTAGATTCTAGAATACCTACCACACATAAAATAGCAATTTATTTGTTGCAATGTTTTCTTTTGGCTAAAATATGATTAAAATTATAAAAATCGGGCGCGGGAGTAAATATTTATATGATTTTTACAACAACAAAGTCAGATTTTACCTTTTCTTGATGAATACGTTGTATATTGTTAGCTACATGGGCTGAATTCTAGAATACCTACCACACTTGAAATAGCAATATTCTTGTTGCAATGTTTTCTTTTAGCTAAAATATGATAAAGAATCATAAAATTCGGGCGCGGAAGTAAATATTTATATGATTTTTTACAAAAGTAAAGTCAGATTTTACCTATTCTTGAAATGGATATTTTCGTTAAAACATTCATATTCATGCTTTAGGATCTATACTATGGATAATTTTAGCATTGGATATGCAAAAGTGACCATAACGTGGTACCAATCAGATAATAAACTGTAACGTTTTATTTATTTAGGTGAAGTGTAAAATTGATTAGAACACTAATATTTATATAACTAAGTTTAATTAAAGAAATATGAATTATAATGAATAAATAAAAATAACTAACACTAAGAATTAACAAATATAAACACTAATTTAAGAACTAATTATTATTACTAAGGACTTAAACACTAAGATAATTTATTTAAACAATTAAAACTACGTAATATTTATTTCAACACTATTTATATCACTGTCTATTTATTTATATCACCATCTGTACACTACGCGTATTAACACAAGACTGTCCTCGCGATCTTTTGGTTGGGGTATTTATATTAAAATACATCATTCTAGAAGATTCTTTGATTCCTTGGAAATCAGAACAATGGGGAGCGAATGGACGTGTTCTGACCTGCTCGCTAGCGGTCGCCGCGCGCGCCGCCGCCCGCGCCGCGACCCTGGGTTCGCTACATTGCCCCCTCCTTAAGACTGTTTCGTCCCGGAACAGTTCGTTATGACGAAATCTGCATGCATCACCCTTGGTGCATCTGGAAGTCTTGAAGAAGTAACAGTCGATGGTCCATTTGAGCTCTTCTTGGCCGGTAGAGTTGAAGCTGCAGACTAGAATTTCCACTCCGGTAAAGCGAAAGACTGTTTCTAACATGCTTCTAACAATCCTCCAATCCAAACCATCTAGTCCACAGCCTATCTTCGGTACTGCCAGTTTCATGATGTCGTTTTCCAACAGATGGTCCTTCATGTCGCACAGCGAGTCCCATAAATTGCGGTATGACGGCTTTTGATGTGAGTATTGTTTCGTAACGAGATAGTAAATGTACCGCTTGTGTTCTACGTTATCATCCTTCAGTTGTAGCGTTTTCCCGACAGTTGGACGTTGGTTGGCCAGTTCTTGTACTCGTCCAAATTTTCTTTTAAAAACTGAAGCGATGCCACAGGACATTTTAATGTCTTTCGCTACACAGTGAGCGAGGGAATATTCTGGGGACACGGTGAACAGATCTCGTTGTTCTTCTCGTGTCACGCCATACCGTGCTTTGTGACCAGTGGAATGGCTTTCCATAAAGTCTTTAAATGTAGGTTCCTCAGGTACAACCCGGCGAATCGTCGCTCCACGATGATCGTCAAAATTATCACCAGCGAAAGGGGCTAACCGATTGAAGTGGACTACCCTCGGCTTTCCATTAGGTGTTTTCCTAATTCTGTAGACCACATCATTTATTCTTTTGATGATCTCGTAAGGACCTTCCCAATTCCTTTGCAGCTTGGGCGATAATCCGCGACGTCTTTGTGGATTATAGAGCCACACCAAATTCCCAGGTTGATAACCACCTTCCTCAGCCTTGACGTCATACTGGTCCTTCATCTGATCGCTGGCACCTTGAATGGTTGTACGGACTTGTTCATGGATGTCATTCATTCTTCTCCGTAAGTCCGTTACATAGTCCTCCCCGGCTAGATCTTCACCAAGTTTACTGCCAAATACCAGGTCGCATGGTAAGCGCAACTCCCGCCCGAATAAGATGTTTGCTGGCGTCTGCCCTGTTGTTTCATGCACGGATGAATGGTAAGCCAACAAGAACAGATGAAGATGTCGGTCCCAGTCTCGTTGATGGTTAGAGACTACCTTTGACAAATACCGATTTATTGTTCTATTCATCCGTTCAACCATGCCATCAGACTGCGGGTGTAATGCAGTAGTTCTGGTTTCCTTTATTCCTAATATCTTACAGATATTTTGGAACAGAGCGGACTCGAAATTCCTTCCTTGGTCGGAATGTAATCTCTCGCGGTACTCCAAATCGGCAGATGCATTTTTTAACCAAAACTTCACCGACCGTTACGGCTTCCTGGTTGGGTAATGGGTAGGCCTCAACCCACTTAGTGAAGTAGTCCATTACTACCACTATGTATTTATTTTCCTCATCAGTTTCTGGGAATGGTCCGGCCACGTCAATCGCAATGCGTTCGAAGGGACTTCCAACATTATATTGGCGCATTGGGGCTCTTCTTTTCCTATGTGGCCCGTTACTTCCCGCGCAGACCACACATTTCTTGCACCACTCTTTAACATCCGCCTTGCAATTTACCCAGTAAAATCGTTAACGCACTCTCTCAAGGGTTTTATTCACTCCAAAATGTCCAGATCCGTCGTGGATCTCCTCCAATACTTCCGGTACTCTATTCCTAGGAATTATCAGCTGAGTCCTACTCACAGTACCGTCAGTATTCTCTATGACACGTTTCAGGAGGCCCTCTTCAACCACAATAGAGTCCCACTGCGCCCAGTAAGATTTTACACTGTGTGAGTGTCATGCAACATCTTCCCAAACTGGTCTACTATCGTCACGTTTCCAATCCCGTATAATTTTCAAGTCCGAGTCATTCTCTTGGTCCTTGCGAAGGTCTTCCGTTTGCCAACTATCATTTACTACTGTTGTTCTGGCGATGGTAGAGAGTTTTTCTTCTAGACGACTGCAATGCTTGCATTCGTCCTGGCAAGGTCTTCTTGATAATGCGTCAGCATTACGATGGCTTGTACCTGCTCGATGCTCAATAACAAAGTTATATTCTTGCAATCTTTCAATCCATCTAGCTGCCTGACCTTCAGGATTCTTAAATTGTAGCAGCCATTTGAGAGCAGCGTGGTCAGTTCTTATAAGAAATCTTCTACCGTACAAATATTTGTAGAAGTGCTCCACGGATTTCACGACAGCCAAAAGTTCTTTTCTGGTGACGCAATAATTCCTCTCTGGTTTTGACAAGGTCTTACTAAAATAGGCAATAACCTTCTCTTGTCCGTCTTGTATCTGGGAAAGAACGCCACCAATTCCAACGTTGCTGGCATCTGTATCTAGAACGAATTCTCCTTCTGGTAAAGGATAACTTAGGACAGGTGCGCTTGTCAAGGAATATTTAAGTTGTTTGAACGCAGCTTGACAGTCCATCTCCCAGATAAATTTTCTGCCTTCTTCAGTAAGCCTTGTTAATGGCTTCGCTATGTTGGCAAATCCAGGTACATAACGTCGGTAGTATGTACAGAGACCAAGGAAACTTCTCAATTCATGTTTATCCCTCGGTACTGGCCAGTCACTCACAGCCCTTATTTTCTCCGGGTCAACTGCAGTGCCCTTACCAGAAACTACGTGTCCAAGATAATGAACTTCTTTTTGAAATAAGTGACACTTCTTTGGACTGAGTTTCAGGTTAGCCTTCCTCAATCTTTGGAAAACCTCTTCCAAGTTCTTCATGTGGTCCTCGAACGTTTTTCCTACCACAATAATATCGTCTAGGTAAACCAAACATGTTTTCCACGACAGTCCAGCTAACACGGTTTCCATAAGTCGTTCAAATGTTGCAGGGGCTTTGCAGAGCCCAAATGGCATAACAGTAAATTGCCACAGACCGGTACCGATGGTAAAAGCTGTCTTTTCTTTGTCTTTTGGATCTAAATTTACTTGCCAGTATCCGCTCTTTAAATCAAGAGTAGAGAAAATCTTTGATCTTGCCAATGTGTCCAGTGTATCGTCTATTCGGGGTAGCGGGTAGCTATCCTTCTTCGTCACGTTGTTGAGTAGACGATAATCGACGCAAAATCTTGTAGAACCATCCTTCTTCTTTACTAACACCACTGGTGAAGCCCATGGACTGCTTGAAGGTTCAATCACACCTTCCGTCCTCATGTCCTCAATAATTTCTTCTGCTTCTTCCCGCTTCGCCAGTGGTAATCTTCTTGCTGTTTGGCGGATGGGTCTTGCGTCTCCGGTGTCTATTTTATGATGGACTACATTGGTTCTTCCTTTGTCCTTCTTGTCCAATTGGAACACATCTTGAAAGTTGCCAATTAAACCCTTAGCCTTGGTTTTCTGGTCGGCGGTCAAGTCCTGGAACGATGATGACAGCTCCTTGATTAGTATATCTGGAACTTCACAGGATGTATTGTCTTTGGCCTTTACAGTTCGAATAATTGATGATACCGCTGAACATTCACCTACTACGGTCCCTTTTTTCAGTATAACGGGATAAAAATTTATGTTCATTACTCGAACTGGGATTATCTTGTCCGATTTGAGCAAGGCTTTTCCAATTACAATTCCAGTCCCAGTTTTGGCATCATCGTTTTTTGGCTGGAGCATGACAATGTTTCCCTCACAGAAGCTACCCTCTAGCTGTGCTTCCACGATTGATTCACTTCGTTCTGGGAGGGTTACATCTTCCGTTATTAATACTCGCATGGCATTGTCGTCTCGTGGATTTAATACCAGTTCTTCATCATTGACCATCATCACTCCATTCTTCAGGTCAAGTTTAAATCCATGCTTTTTCATAATGTCTATGCCGAGAATAAATTCATCTTCTACATCAGCTACCAGCACACGATGTTTAATGCATGTTTTTCCAACAGTGATGCTCAAATCTATTTCTCCAGATGCGGTAGCTTGTTCTCCGGTGGCTGTGCGTATCTGCCACTTTGTTGGAAGTAGATGTTTTCTGCATAGTTTTCTTGCTAAGTCGGGTCTGATTATTGTTTTTGTCGCACCCGTATCCAGCAACATTTTAAGCGGCCTTCTGTCGATAGAGCCGTCTACATAGATGCTATTAGCTTGATGATGTAGGGATGCAACATAAGTAATGGATTCTGGGGCTACTGGATTACGAGTCGACGATTGCCCCTTCGCATCAACCCGACTTAAGTTTCCCGACTCCCTTTCTTGGTTCTGCTTTCTTCTGTTGTTTTCTGCAGAGCCTTTGCGGGTGACCTAATTCACCGCAATTCCAACAGCGGAGTTTCTTTCTTCCAGCAGCATTAATTTCAGACGTAATTCGTCTTATCTTGTTTTCTAGATCTTCGGTGTCTTCGGGCCTCTCAGCATCGATATTTCGCACTCGCGATTGGTTACGTGAAGCTTGTTTCGAAGCTTCATGGTCTAAGGCATATGAAAGTGCGTCAACCAGAGTTTTTGGTCGAGCCAATCGTAGTGCCTGCTGAGTTTCATTATCTCGGACCCCATAGATAAAAGCTTGTGTAGCTAGGCATTCCAAAACGCTGTCAGGAGCTGTAGGGTGTGCAAGACGAACTAAACGAGCTATATCCGCTTCAAATTCTTGAAGGTTCTCTTTTGAACTCTGATATCGGTTCCTCAGTTGCGTCTGGTACACTTGCTCCAGATGCGCATTGCCATATCGCATATCCAATCGCTTAACAAGTTGTTCGTAGTCTTCCTGTTCATCCTCTTTTAGCGTCTGTAGGATATCGATGGCTTCTCCACGTAGCGAAACTGTCAGCGCAGTAGCCTTTTCTTTGGAAGTCCAGCCATTTGCTTTGGCAGCGGCTTCAAATTGTTTTACATAATTCGGCCATGATGACTTGCCATCGAATTCGGGTGCTTTAATGTGCAGCTTTGAATTATGTTCCGCTTTTACTGTTTCGTTTACTTGAATAATATCTGCCACATTAGAATTTGATACCGCTGGCGTAATATTAGAGAAATTTTGCTGCAACTCTTCAACTTTTTTCTCGTAAGTTTCTATTCTCTCTTCTAATATTCTAGAACTTTCTTTCAATTGTTCGTTTAGCTTGTCCTCCAAACCCTTAGTATTTTCCATTAATTTCTCCTCCCATATTCTAGAATTTTCTGTTAATTTCGCTTCTAAAATTCTAGAATTTTCTATTAACTTTTCTTCCAAAGTTTGAGAACTTTCCGCCAACTTTTGTTCTAATGTTTTAGAACTTTCTTTCATTTGTACTAAAGTTCTAGAATTTTCTTCTAATTTTTGTTCTAATGTTCGAGAATTATCGGTCAATTTTTGTTCTACATTTTCTATCAGTTCTGCTTTCAATGTTCTAGAATTTTCCGCTAACTTTTCCTCCATAATTTTACCAAAATCGGTGAAGCCACCCGCAATTTCGAATACAAACTCATCTGGATTTTCACCAGCTTCTACTAAAGCTTGCCGTAGACGAAGTTGCAGAACAGTCTTGGTTCCCGATGTCTCCAATTCTCGTTCTTCCAGCTCCCTCTTGAGATCGGCAACTTTTAATTCACTTAATTTTACTTGTTTAGTAGCCATTTTATTTATTTTTATTTTACACTTCACAGTTTTTATTAACCCTCACACCTGACACCAATTGTAACGTTTTATTTATTTAGGTGAAGTGTAAAATTGATTAAAACACTAATATTTATATAACTAAGTTTGATTAAAGAAATATGAATTATAAAGAATAAATAGAAATAACTAACACTAAGAATTAACAAATATAAACACTAATTTAAGAACTAATTATTATTACTAAAGACTTAAACACTAAGATAATTTATTTAAACAATTAAAACTACGTAATATTTATTTCAACACTATTTATATCACTGTCTATTTATTTATATCACCATCTGTACACTACGCGTATTAACACCAGACTGTCCTCGCGATCTTTTGGTTGGGGTATTTATATTAAAATACATCATTCTAGAAGATTCTTTGATTCCTTGGAAATCAGAACAATGGGGAGCGAATGGACGTGTTCTGACCTGCTCGCTAGCGGTCGCCGCCCGCGCCGCCGCCCGCGCCGCGAACCTGGGTTCGCTACAAAATATTCAATTTTCGGGTGTCATTTTAATGAATTCGTTGTGTATTGTAAGCTACATGGGCTGGATTCTCGAATATCTACTACCCTTGAAATAGCAAATTTCTTATTGCAATGGTTTCTTTTAGCTAAAATATGATAAAAAATTATAAAATTCGGGCGCCGATGCAAATATTTATATGATATTTTACAAAAATAAAGTCAGATTTTACATTTTCTTGATGAATACGTTGTATATTGTAAGCTACATGGGCTGGATTCTAGAATACCTACCACACTTGAAATAGCAATTTTCTTGTTGCAATGTTTTCTTTTAGCTAAAATATGATGAAGAATTATAAAATTCGGGCACGGAAGCAAATTTTTATATGATTTTTTACAAAAATAAAGTCAGGTTTTACCTATTCTTGATGAATACGTTGTATATTGTAAGCTATATAGGCTGGATTCTAGAATAACTACCAAACTTGAAATATAAATTTTATTCTTGCAATGTTTTCTTTACTAAAATATGATAAAAAATTATAAAATTCGGGCGCGAAAGTAAATATTTTTAAGATTTTTTACAAAAATAAAGTCAGATTGTACCTATAATTGAAATGGATATTTTTGTTAAAACATTCATTTTCATGCTTTAGGATCCAAACCATAGATAATGTAAGCATTGAACATGTAAAAGTGACCATAACGTGGTACTAATCAGATAATAAACATTTAATATTCGGGTGTCATTTTAATGAATACGTTGTATATTGTCAGCTACATGGGCTGGATTCTAGAATATCTACCACCCTTGAAATAGCAAATTTCTTATTGCAATGGTTTCTTTTAGCTAAAATATGATAAAAAATTATAAAATTCGGGCGCGGATGCAAATATTTATATGATATTTTACAAAAATAAAGTCAGATTTTATATTTTCTTGATGAATACGTTGTATATTGTAAGCTACATGGGCTGGATTCTAGAATACCTACCACACTTGAAATAGCAATTTTCTTGTGGCAATGTTTTCTTTAAGCTGAAATATGATAAAGAAATATAAAATTCGGGCACGGAAGCAAATTTTTATATGATTTTTTACAAAAATAAAGTCAGGTTTTACCTATTCTTGATGAATACGTTGTATATTGTAAGCTATATAGGCTGGATTCTAGAATAACTACCAAACTTGAAATATAAATTTTATTCTTGCAATGTTTTCTTTACTAAAATATGATAAAAAATTATAAAATTCGGGCGCGAAAGTAAATATTTTTAAGATTTTTTACAAAAATAAAGTCAGATTGTACCTATAATTGAAATGGATATTTTTGTTAAAACATTCATTTTCATGCTTTAGGATCTAAACCATAGATAATGTTAGCATTGAACATGTAAAAGTGACCATAACGTGGTACTAATCAGATAATAAACATTTAATATTCGGGTGTCATTTTAATGAATACGTTGTATATTGTCAGATACATGGGCTGGATTCTAGAATATCTACCACCCTTGAAATAGCAAATTTCTTATTGCAATGGTTTCTTTTAGCTAAAATATGATAAAGAATTATAAAATTTGGGCGCGAAAGCAAATATTTATATGATTTTTTACAAAAATAAAGTCAGTTTTTATCTATTTTTGATATAGATATTATTGATAAAACATTCATATTCATGCTTTAGGCTCTATACTACGGATCATTTTAGCATTTAACATGCAAAATTGCCCATATCGTAGTACCAATCATATAATAAACATTCAATATTCGGGTGTCATTTTAATGAATACGTTGTATATTGTAAGCTACATGGGCTGGATTCTAGAATATCTACCACCCTTGAAATAGCAAATTTCTTGTTGCATTGGTTTGTTTTAGCTAAAATATGATGAAAAATTATAAAATTCGGGCGCGGATGCAAATATTTATATGATATTTTACAAAAATAAAGTCAGATTTTACATTGTCTTGATGAATACGTTGTATATTGTAAGCTACATGGACTGGATTCTAGAATACCTACCACATTTGAAATAGCAATTTTCTTGTGGCAATGTTTTCTTTTAGCTGAAATATGATAAAGAAATATATAATTCGGGCGCGGAAGCAAATATTTATATGATTTTTTACAAAACTAAAGTCAGATTTTACCTTTTCTTAATGAATACGTTGTTTATTGTAAGCTACATGGGCTAGATTCTAGAATACCTACCACACTTGAAATAGCAATTTTCTTGTTCCAATGTTTTCTTTTAGCTAAAATATGATAAAGAATTATAAAATTCGGGCGCGAAAGCAAATATTTATATGATTTTTTACAAAAATAAAGTCAGTTTTTACCTATTTTTGAAATAGATATTATTGATAAAACATTCATATTCATGCTTTAGGATCTATACTACGGATAATTTTAGCATTGAACATGCAAAATTGCACATATCGTAGTACTAACCATATAATAAACATTCAAATTTCGGGTGTCATTTTAATGAATACGTTGTATATTGTAAGCTACATGGGCTGGATTCTTAAATACCTACCACACCGGAAATTGCAATTTTCTTGTTGCAATGTTTGCTTCTAGCCAAAATATGATAAAGAATTATAAAATTCAAGCGCGGAAGCAAATATTTATATGATATTTTACAAAAATAAAGTCAGATTTTACCTGTTCTTGATGAATACGTTGTATTCTGTAATCTACATGTGCTGGATTCTAGAATACCTACTACACTTGAAATAGCAATTTTCTTGTTGCAATGTTTTCTTTTAGCTAAAATATGATGAAGAATTATAAAATTCGGGAGCAGAAGCAAATATGTATATGATTTTTTACAAAAATAAAGTCAGATTTTACCTATTCTTGATGAATACGTTGTATGTTGTAAGCTACATGGGCTGGATTCTAGAATAACTACCACACTTGAAATAGAAATATTCTTGTTGAAATGTTTTCTTTTAGCTAAAATATGATGAAGAGATATAAAATTCGGGCGCGAAAACAAATATTTATTTGATTTCTTACAAAAATAAAGTCAGATTTTACCATTTCTTGATGAATACGTTGTATATTGTAAGCTACATGGGCTGGATTCTAGAATATCTTCCAAGAATTAAAATAGCAATTTTCTTGTAGCAATGTTTTCTTTTAGCTAATATGTGATAAAGAATTATAAATTTCAGGCGCGGAAGCAAATATTTATTTGATTTTTTACAAAAAGAAAGTCAGATTTTACCTATTCTTGATGAAAACGTTGTATATTGTAAGCTACATGGGCTGGATGCTCGAATACCTACCACACTTGAAATATTAATTTTCTTGTTGCAATGTTTCCTTTTAGCTAAAATATGGTGAAGAATTATAATATTCGGGCGAGGAAGCAGATATTTATATGATTTTTTACAAAAATAAAGTCAGATTTTACCTATTCTTGATGAATACGTTGTATATTGTAAGCTACATGGGCTGGATTCTAAAATACCTACCACACTTGAAATAGCAATTTTCTTGTTGCTATGTTTTATTTTAGCTACAATATGATAAAAAATTATAAAATTTGGGCGGGGAAGCAAATGTTTATGAGATTTTTTACAAAAATAAAGTCAGATTTTACCTATTCTTGATGAATACGTTGTATATCGTAAGCTACATGGGCTGGATTCTAGAATACCTACTTCACTTGAAATAGCAATTTTCTTGTTGCAATGTTTCATTTTAGCTACAGTATGATGAAAAATTATAAAATTTGGGGGCGGAAGCAAATATTTATGTGATTTTTTACAAAAATAAAGTCAGATTTCACCTATTCTTGATGAATACGTTGTATATCGTAAGCTACATGGGCTGGAGTCTAGAATACCTACCACACTTGAATTAGCAATTTTCTTGTTGCAATGATATCTTTTAGCTAAAATGTGATGAAGAATTATAAAATTCGGGCGCAGAAGCAAATATTTATATGATTTTTTACAAAAATAAAAACAGATTTTACATATTCTTGAAATGGATATTTTTGTTAAAACAATGTTATTCATGCTTTAGGATCTATACTATGGATAATTTTAGCATTGGACATGCAAAAGTGACCATAACGTGTTACCAGTCAGACAATAAACAATAAATTTTCGGGTGTCATTTTAATGAATACGTTGTATATTGTAAGCTACATGGGTTGGATTCTAGAATACTTACCACGCTTAAAATACCAATTTTCTTGTTGCAATGTTTTCTTTTAGCTAAAATATGATAGAGAATTATAAAATTCGGGTGCGGAAGCAAATATATATATGATTTTTACAAAAATAAAGTCAGACTTTATCTTTTCTTGATGAATACGTTGCATATTGTAAGCTACATTGGCTGGATTCTAAAATACCTACCACACTGGAAATAGCATATTCTTGTTGCAATGTTTTAGTTTAGCTAAAATGTGATAATGTATTATAAAATTCGGGCGCGGAAGCAAATATTTATATGATATTTTACAAAAATAAAGTCAGATATTACCTATTCTTGATGAATAGGTTGTATACTGTAAGCTACATGGGCTGGATTTTAGAATACCTACCACACTTGAAATAGCAATTTTCTTGTTGCAGTGTTTTTTTTAGCTAAAATATGAAGAACAATTATAAAATTCGGGCGCGGAAGCAAATATTTATATGATTTTTTACAAAAAGAAAGTCAGATTTTACCTGATCTTGAAATGGATATTTTTGTTAAAACATTCATATTTATGCTTTAGGATCTATACTATGGATAATTTTAGCATTAGACATGCAAAAGAGACCATAAAGTGGTACCAATCAGATAATAAACATTCAATTTTTGGGTGTCATTTTAATGAATACGTTGTATATTGTAAGCTACATGGGCTGGAATCTAGAATACCTACCACACTTGAAATATCAATTTTCATGTTGCAATGTTTTCATTTAGCTAAAATATGATGAAGAATTACAAAAATCGGGCGCGGAAGCAAATATTTATATTGTGAAGCAACTATTTATTTGATTTTTTACAAAAATAAAGTCAAATATTACCTATTCTTGATGAATACATTGTATATTGTAAGCTACACACTTGAAATAGCAATTTTCTTATTGCAATGTTTTCTTTTAGCTGAAAAATGTTCAAGAATTATAAAATTCGGGCGCGGAAACAAATATTCTTGATGAATACGTTGTATATTGTAAGCTACATGGGCTGGATTCTAGAATACCTACCACACTTGAAATAGCAATTTTCTTTTTGCAATGTTTTCGTTTTAGCTAAAATATGATGAAGAATTATAAAATTCGAGCGAGGAAGCAAATATTTATATGATTTTTTACAAAAATAAAGTCAGATTTTACCTACTCTTGATTAATACGTTGTATATTGTAAGCTGTAGGGGCTGGATTCTAGAATACCTACCACACTTAAAATAGCAATTTTCTTGTTGCAATGTTTTCTTTTAGCTAAAATATGATGAAGAATTATAAAATTCGGGCGCAGAAGCAAATATGTATACGATTTTTTACAAAAAAAAAGTCAGATTTTACCTATTCTTAAAATGAATATTTTTTTTAACACATTCATATTTATGCTTTAGGATCTATACTATTGTAGCGAACCAGGGTCAAAGCGCGGGCGGCGGCCGCTAGCGAGCAGGTCATAACACGTCCGTTCGCTCCCCATTGTTCTGATTTACAAGGAATCAGAGAATATTCTAGAATGAACTGTTTTAATATAAATACCCCAAGCAAGAGATCGCGAGGACAGTCTTGTATCGATACGTGTACTGAACAGATGGTGATATAAATAAAGAGTGATATAAATATTGTTGAAATAAATATTGCGTAGTTCTAACTGTTTAAATAAATTATCTTAGTGTTTAAGTCTTTATTGATATATGTTAGTCTTAATTTAGTGTTTATATTTGTTAATTGTTAGTGTTAGTTATTTTTCATTATTCTTTATAATTCATATTTCTTTAATTAAACTTTGTTATATAAATATTAGTGTTTTTAATCAATTTTACACTTCACCTAAATAAATAAAAACGTTACAATTGGTGTCAGGTGTGGGCTTAAACAAACTGTGAAGTGTAAAATAAAAATAAATAAAATGGCTACTAAACAAGTAAAATTAAGTGAATTAAAAGTGGCCGATCTCAAGAGGGAGCTAGAAGAACGAGAGTTAGAGACATCGGGAACCAAGACTGTTCTACAACATCGTCTACGGTAAGCTCTAATAGAAGCTGGTGAAAATCCTAATGATTTTCTATTCGAAATTGATGATTTTATTAGATCAATAGAACAAAAATTAGAAGAAAGTTGTAGAAAATCCGAAGAAAATTCTAGAGCATTGAAAGCAGAACTGATAGAAAATTTAGAATAAAAATTGACGGATAATTCTCGAACATTGGAACAAAAATTAGAAGAAAATTTTAGAACATTGAAAGAAGAATTAATAGAAAATTCCAGAAGTTTAGAACAAAAATTAAAAGAAGAATTAACAGAAAATTCTAGGAAATTTGAAGTTCTAGAATATTGAAAGAAGAGTTAATGGAAAATTGTAGAACTTTGGAAGAGAAACTAAACGTGCAATTGAAAGACAGTTCTAGAATATTGGAAGAGAGAATAGAAATTTACGAGAAGAAAGTTGAAGAATTACAGCAAAATTTCTCCAAAATTACGTTACCATCGGTTGCAAATTTTAATACAGCTAAGACTGATGAAACTCAGGAAAAGAAACCAGATAGTAGTTCTAGACTGAATGTAAATACACCAGAATTTGACGGCAAGACTTCGTGGCCGAATTATATAAAACAGTTTGAAGCTGCTGCCAAAGCGAATGGCTGGACTTCCAAAGAAAAAGCTACAGCGTTGACAGTTTCGCTGCGTGGAGAAGCCATCGATATCCTACAAACGCTAAAAGAAGATAAACAAGAAGATTACGAACAACTTGTTAAACGATTGGATATGCGATATGGCAATGCGCATCTGGAGCAAGTGTACCAGACGCAACTGAGGAACCGATATCAGAGTACTAAAGAAAACCTTCAAGAATTCGAAGCTGATATAGCCCGTTTAGTTCGTCTTGCACATCCCACAGCTCCTGACAGTGTTTTAGAATGTCTGGCCACTCAATCATTTATCTATGGGGTCCGTGACAATTAAACTCAACAAGCACTGCGATTGGCTCGATCAAAAACTTTGGTTGACGCACTTTCATATGCCTTAGATCATGAAGCAGCCAAACAAGCCTCACGTAACCAGTCGCGAGTGCGAAATATCGATGCAGAGAGTATCGAGGACCTAGATGATAGGATAAGACGTATTACATCCGAAATTCATGCTTCTGGAAGAAAGAAACAGAAAACAACAGAGGAAAACAGAACTAAGAAAGGAAGAAAGGGAGTCGGAAAACTAAGTCGGGTTGATGCGAAGGGGCAATCGTCGACCCGTAATCCAGTAGCCCCAGAATCTATTACTTACGTCGCATCCCTTCATCATCAAGCTAACAGCATCTATGTAGACGGTTCTATCAACAGAAGGTCGCTTAAAATGTTGCTGGATACGGGTGCGACAAAAACAATAATCAGACCCGACTTAGCAAGAAAAATATTCGGAAAACATCTACTTCCAACAAAGTGGCAAATACGCACAGCTACAGGAGAACAAGCTACTTCTTCTAGAGAAATAGATTTGAGCATCACTGTTGGGAAAACGTACATTAAGCATCGTGTGCTGGTAGCTGACGTAGAAGATGAATTCATTCTCGGCATGGACATAATGAAAAAGCATGGATTTAAACTTGACTTAAAGAATGGTGTGATAATAGTCAATGATGAAGAACTAGTATTAAATCCACGACACGACAATGTCATGAGAGTATTAATAACGGAAGATGTAACCCTCCCAGAACGGAGTGAATCAGTCGTGAAAGCACAAATAGAGGGTAGCTTCTGTGAAGGAAACATTGTCATGCTCCAGCCGAAAAACGATGATGCCAAAATTGGGACTGGAGTTGTAATTGGAAAAGCCTTGTTTAAAACCGACAAGATAATTCCAGTTCGAGTAATGAATATTAATATTTATCCCGTTACACTGAAGAAAGGGACCATAGTAGGAGAATGCTTAACGGTATCATCGATTATTCGAACTGTGAAGGCCTAAGACAGCACATCCTGTGAAGTTCCGGATATTCTATTAAAGGAGCTGTCAACATCGTTCCAGGACTTGACCGCCGACCAGAAAACCAAGGCTAAGGATTTAATTGGCAACTTTCAAGATGTGTTCCAATTGGACAAGAAGGACAAAGGAAGAACCAATGTAGTCCATCATAAAATAGACACCGGAGACGCAAGACTCATCCGCCAAACAGCAAGAAGATTACTACTGGCGAAGCGGGAAGAAGCGGAAGAAATTATTGAGGACATGAGGACGGAAGGTGTGATTGAACCTTCAAGCAGTCCATGGGCTTCACCAGTGGTGCTAGTGAAGAAGAAGTATGGCTCTACAAGATTTTGCGTCGATTATCGTCAACTTAACAACGTGACGAAGAAGGATAGCTACCCTCTACCCCGAATAGACGATACACTGGACACATTGGCAGGATCAAAGATTTTCTTTACTCTTGATTTAAAGAGCGGATACTAGCACGTGGATTTAGATCCAAAAGACAAAGAAAAGACAGCTTTTACCATCGGTACCAGTCTGTGGCAATTTACTGTTATGCCATTTGGGCTCTGCAATGCCCCGGCAACGTTTGAACGACTTATGGAAACCGTGTTAGCTGGACTGTCGTGGAAAACATGTTTGGTTTACCTCGACGATATTATTGTGGTAGGAAAAACGTTCGAGGACCACATGAAGAACTTGGAAGAGGTTTTCCAAAGATTGAGAAAGGCTAACCTGAAACTCAGTCCAAAGAAGTGTCACTTATTTCAAAAAGAAGTTCATTATCTTGGATACGTAGTTTCTGGTAAGGGTATTGCAGTTTACCCGGAGAAAATAAGGGCTGTGAGTGACTGGCCAGTACCGAGGGATAAACATGAATTGAGAAGTTTCCTTGGTCTTTGTACATACTACCGACGTTATGTACCTGGATTTGCCAACATAGCGAAGCCATTGACAAGGCATACTGAAGAAGGCAGAAAATTTATCTGGGAGATGGACTGTCAAGCTGCGTTCAAACAACTTAAATATTCCTTGACAAGCGCACTTGTTCTAAGTTATCCTTTACCAGAAGGAGAATTCGTTCTTGATACAGATGCCAGCAACGTTGGGATTGGTGGCGTTCTTTCCCAGATACAACACGGACAAGAGAAGGTTATTGCCTATTTTAGTAAGACCTTGTCAAAACCAGAGAGGAATTATTGCGTCACCAGAAAAGAACTTTTGGAAGTCGTGAAATCCATGGAGCACTTCTACAAATATTTGTACGGTAAAAGATTTCTTATAAAAACTGACCACGCTGCTCTCAAATGGCTGCTACAATTTAAGAATCCTGAAGGTCAGGCAGCTAGATGGATTGAAAGATTGCAAGAATATAACTTTGTTATTGAGCATCGAGCAGGTACAAGCCATCGTAATGCTGACGCATTATCAAGAAGACCTTGCCAAGACGAATGCAAGCATTGCAATCGTTTAGAGGAAAAACTCTCTACCATCGCTAGAACAACAGTAGTGCATGATAGTTGGCAAACGGAAGACCTTTGCAAGGACCAAGAGAATGACTCTGACTTAAAAATCATACTGGGTTGGAAACGTGGAGATAGCAGGCCAGTTTGGGAAGATGTTGCACGACACTCACAAAGTGTAAAATCGTACTGGGCGCAGTGGGACTCTATTGTTGTTGAAGAGGGCCTCCTGAAACGTGTCATAGAGAATACTGAAGGTACTGAGAGTAGAACTCAGCTGATAATCCCTAGAAATAGAGTACCGGAAGTATTGGAGGAGATCCACGACGGATCTGGATATTTTGGTGTAAATAAAACCCTCGAGAGATTGCGCCAACGATTTTACTGGGTAAATTGTAAAGATGATGTTAAAGAGTGGTGCAAGAAATGTGTGGTCTGCGCGGGAAGTAACGGGCCACATAGGAAAAGAAGAGCTCCTATGCGCCAATATAACGTTGGAAGTCCCTTTGAACGCATTGCGATTGACGTGGCCGGACCATTCCCCGAAACTAATGATGGAAATAAATACATAGTAGTAGTAATGGACTACTTTACTAAGTGGGTCGAAGCCTATTCATTACCCAAACAGGAAGCCGTAACGGTCGCTGAAGTCTTGGTAAAAGAATGCATCTGCCGATTTGGAGTACCGCGAGAGATACATTCCGACCAAGGAAGGAATTTCGAGTCTGCTCTGTTCCAAAATATCTGCAAGATATTAGGAATAAAGAAAACCAGAACTACTGCATTACACCCGCAGTCTGATGGCATGGTTGAACGAATGAATAGAACAATAAATCGGTATTTGTCAAAGGTAGTCTCTAACCATCAACGAAACTGGGACCGACATCTTCATCTGTTCTTGTTGGCTTACCGCTCATCCGTGCATGAGACAACAGGGCAGACACCAGCTAACATCTTATTTGGGCGGGAGTTGCGCTTACCATGCGACCTGGTATTTGGCAGTAAACCCGGTGAAGATCTTGCCGGGGAGGACTATGTGCCGGACTTACGGAGAAGAATGAATGACATCCATGAACAAGTCCGTACAACCATTCAAGGTGCCAGCGATCGGATGAAGGACCAGTATGACGTCAAGGCTGAGAAAGGTGGTTATCAACCTGGAAATTTAGTGTGGCTTTATTATCCACAAAGACGTCGCGGCTTATCGCCCAAGCTGCAAAGAAATTGGGAAGGTCCTTACGAGATCATCAAAAGAATAAATGATGTGGTCTACAGAATTAGGAAAACACCTAATGGAAAGCCGAGGGTAGTCCACTTCAATCGGTTAGCCCCTTTTGCTGGTGATAACTTTGATGATCATCGTGGAGCGACGGTTCGCCGGGTTGTACCTGAGGAACCTACATTTGAAGACTTTATGGAAAGCCATTCCACTGGTCACAAAGTACGATATGGCGTGACACGAGAAGAACAACGAGATCTCTTCACCGTGTCCCCAGAATATTCCCTCGCTCACTGTGTAGCGAAAGACATTAAAATGTCCCGTGGCATCGCTTCAGTTTTTAAAAGAAAATTTGGACGAGTACAAGAACTGGCCAACCAACGTCCAACTGTTGGAAAAACGCTACAACTGCAGGATGATAACGTAGAAAACAAGCGGTACCTTTTCTACCTGGATACCAAACAATATTCATATCAGAAGCCTTCTTACCGCAGTTTATGGGACTCACTGTGCGATATGAGGGACCATTTGTTGCAGAATGACATCGTGAAGCTGGCAGTACCGAAGATTGGCTGTGGACTAGATGGTTTGGATTGGAGGATTGTTAGAAGCATGTTAGAGACAATCTTCCGCTTTACCAGAGTGGAAATTCTAGTCTGCAGCTTCAACTCTACCGGCCAAGAGCTCACGCGGACCGTCGACTGTTACTTCTTCAAGACTTCCAGATGTACCAAGGGTGATGCATGCAGATTTCGTCATAACGAACTGTTCCGGAACGAAGCAGTTTTAAGGAGGGGACAATGTAGCGAACCCAGGGTCGAGGCGCGGGCGGCGGCGCGGGCGGCGGCCGCTAGCGAGCAGGTCATAACACGTCCGTTCGCTCCCCATTGTTCTGATTTACAAGGAATCAGAGAATATTCTAGAATGAACTGTTTTAATATAAATACCCCAAGCAAGAGATGGCGAGGACAGTCTTGTATCGATACGTGTACTGAACAGATGGTGATATAAATAAAGAGTGATATAAATATTGTTGAAATAAATATTGCGTAGTTCTAATTGTTTAAATAAATTATCTTAGTGTTTAATTCTTTATTAATATATGTTAGTCTTAAATTAGTGTTTATATTTGTTACTTCTTAGTGTTAGTTATTTTTCATTATTCTTTATAATTCATATTTCTTTAATTAAACTTAGTTATATAAATATTAGTGTTTTTAATCAATTTTACACTTCACCTAAATAAATAAAACGTTACACTATAGATAATTTTAGCATTGGACATGCAAAAGTGACCATAACGTGGTACCAATCAGATAAAAAGCATTCAATTTTCAAGTGTCATTTTAATGAATACGTTGTATATTTTAAGCTACATGGCCTGGATTCTAGAATACCTACCACACTTGAAATACCAATTTTCATGTTGCAATGTTTTCTTTTAGTTCAAATATGATGAAAAATTATAAAATCCGAGCGCGGAAGCAAATATTTATATGATTTTTTACAAAAATAATGTCAGATTTTACCTATTCTTGATTAAAACGTTGTATATTGTAAGCTACATGTGCTAGATTCTAGAATACCTACCACATATAAAATAGCAATTTATTTGTTGCAATGTTTTCTTTTAGCTAAAATATGATTAAAATTATAAATATCGGGCGCGGGAGCAAATATTTATATGATTTTTTACAAAAACAAAGTCAGATTTCACCTATTCTTGATGAATACGTTGTATATCGTAAGCTACATGGGCTGGAGTCTAGAATACCTACCACACTTGAAATAGCAATTTTCTTGTTGCAATGTTATCTTTTAGCTAAAATGTGATAAAGAATTATAAAATTCGGGCGCAGAAGCAAATATTTATATGATTTTTTACAAAAATAAAGTCAGATTTTACCTATTCCTGAAACGGATTTTTTGTTAAAACATTCCTATTCATGCTTTAGGATCTATACCATAGATAATGTTAGCATTGAACATGCAAAAGTGACCATAACGTTGTACTAAGCAGATAATAAACATTAAATTTTCGGGTGTCATATTAATGAATACGTTGTATATTGTAAGCTACATGGGCTGGATTCTAGAATACCTACTACACAGGAATTAGCAATTTTCTTGCTGCAATGTTTTCTTTTAGCTAAAATATGATGAAGAATTATATAAATTCGGGCGCGGAAGCTAATATTTATATGATTTTTTACAAATATAAACTCAGATTTTACCTACTCTTGATGAATACGTCGTATATTGTAAGCTACATGTGCTGGATTCTAGAAGACCTTCCACATTTCAAATAGCAATTTCTTATTGCAATGTTTTCTTTTAGCTAAAATATGATGAAGAATTATAAAATTCGGGCGCGGAAGCAAATATTTATATGATATTTTACAAAAATAATGTCAGATTTTACATTTTCTTGATGAATACGTTGTATATTGTAATCTACATGGGCTGGATTCCAGAATACCTACCACATTTAAAATAGCAATTTTCTTGTTGTAATGGTTTCTTTTAGCTAATATATGATAAAAAATTATAAAATTCGGGCGCGGAAGCAAATATTTATATGATATTTTACAAAAATTAGGTAAAATTTTACATTATCTTGATGAAAACGTTGTATATTGTACATGGGCTGGATTCTAGAATACCTACCACACTTGAAATAGCAATTTTCTTGTTGCAATGTTTTCTTTTAGCTGAAATATGATGAAGAAATATAAAATTCGGGCGCGGAAGCAAATATTTATATAATACCTACCATATTTGAAATAGCAAATTTCTTGTTGCAATGTTTTCTTTTAGCTAATATATGATGAACAATTATAAAATTCGGGCGCGGAAGCAAATATTTTTATGATTTTTTACTAAAATAAAGTTAGACTTTACCTATTCTTGATGAATACGTTGTATTTTGTAAGCTACATAGGCTGGATTCTAGAATACCTACCACACTTGAAATAGCAATTATCTTGTTGCAATGTTATCGTTTAGCTAAAATATGATGAAGAATTATAAAATTCGGGCGCGGAAGCAAATATTTATATGATTTTTTACAAAAATAAAGTCAGATTTTACCTATTCTTGATGAATACGTTGTATATTGTAAGCTACATGGGCTGGATTCTAGAATACCTACCACACTTGAAATCGCAATTATCTTGTTGCAATGTTTTCTTTTAGCTAAAATATGATAAAAAATTATAAAATTCAGGCGCGGAAGCAAATATTTATATGATTATTTACATAAATAAAGTCAGATTTTACCTTTTCTTAATGAATACATTGTATATTGTAAGCTACATGAACTGAATTCTAAAATACCTACCACCCTTGAAATAGCAATTTTCTTGTTGCAATGCTTTCTTTTAGCTAAAAGTATGATGAAGGATTATAAAATTCGGGCGCGGAAGCAAATATTTATATGATTTTTTACAAAACTAAAGTCAGATTTTACCTTTTCTTGATGAATACGTTGTATATTGTAAGCTACATGGGCTAGATTCTAGAATACCTACCACACTGGAAATAGCAATTTTTTTGTTGCAATGTTTTCTTTTAGCTAAAATATGAAAAAGAACTATAAAATTTAGGCGCGGAAGCAAATATTTATATAATTTTTTACAAAAATAAAGTCAGATTTTACCTATTCTTCAAATGGATATTTTTGATAAAACATTCATATTCATGTTTTAGGATCTATACTATGGATAATTTCAGCATTGATCATGCAAAGGTGACCATATCGTGGTACCAATCAGATAATAAACATTCAATTTTCGGGTGTCATTTTAATGAATACGTTGTATATTGTAAGCTACATGGGCTGGATTCTAGAATACCTACTACACAGGAATTAGCAATTTTCTTGTTGCAATGTTTTCTTTTAGCTAAAATATGATGAAGAATTATAAAATTCGGGCGCGGAAGAAAATATTTATATGATTTTTTACAGAAATAAAGTCAGATTTACTATGCTTGATGAATTCGCTGTATATTGTAAGCTACATGGGCTGGATTGTAGAATACCTACCACTCTTGAAATAGCAATTTTCTTGTTGCAATGTTTTCTTATAGCTAAAATATGATGAAGAATTTTAAAATCCGGGCGCGGATACCAATATTTATATGATATTTTACAAAAATAAAGTCAGATTTTACCTATTCTTGATGAATACGTTGTATACTGTAAGCTACATGACCTAGATTCTAGAATACCTACCACCAATGAAATAGCAAATTTATTTATTGTAATGTTTTCTTTTAGCGAAAATATGATGAATAATTATAAAATTCGGGCGCGGATGCAAATATTTATATGATTTTTTGCAAGAATAAAGTCAGATTTTACCTATTCTTGATGAATACGTTGTATATTGTAAGCTACATGGGCTGGATTCTAAAATACCTACCACGTTTGAAATAGCAATTTTCTTGTTGCAATGTTTTCTTTTAGCTAATATATGATGAACAATTATAAAATTCGGGCGCGGAAGCAAATATTTTTATGATTTTTTACTAAAATAAAGTTAGATTTTACCTATTCTTGATGAATACGTTGTATATTGTAAGCTACATAAGCTGGATTCTAGAATACCTACCACACATGAAATAGCAATTATCTTGTTGCAATGTTTTCGTTTAGCTAAAATATGATGAAGAATTATAAAATTCGGGCGCGGAAGGAAATATTTATATGATTTTTTACAAAAATTAAGTCAGATTTTTCCTATTCTGGATATGGATATTTTTGTTAAAACATTCATATTCATGGTTTAGGATCTATAGTATGGATAGTTTTAGCATTGGACATACAAAAGTGACCATAACGTGGTACCAATCAGATAATAAGTATTCAATTTTCTGGTGTCATTTTAATAAATACGTTGTATATTGTAAGCTAACATTGGTTGGATTCTAGAATACCTACCACACTTGAAATAGCAATTTTATTGTTGCAATGTTTTCTTTTAGCTAAAATATGATGAAGTATTATAAAAGTCGGGCGCGGAAGCAAATATTTATACGATTTTTTACAAAAATAAAGTCAGATTTTACCTACTCTTGATGAAAACGTTGTATATTGTAAGCTATATGTGCTGGATTTTAGAATACTTTTCATATTTGTAATAGCAATTTTCTTGTGGCAATGTTTTCTTTTGGCTAAAATATGATGAAAAATTATAAAATTCGGGCGCGGAAGCAAATATTTATATGATTTTTTACAAAAATAAAGTCAGATTTTACCTATTCTTGAAATGGATATTTTTGTTAAAACATACATATTCATGCTTTAGGATCTATACTATGGAAAATTTTAGCATTGGTCATGCGAAAGTGACCATAACGTGATAACAATTACATAATAAACATTAAATTTTCGGGTGTAATACGTTGTATATTGTAAGCTACATGGGCTGGATTCTGGAATACCTACCACACATGAAATAGCAATTTTCTTGTTGCAGTGTTTACTTTCAGCTAAAATATGATAAAGGATTATAAAATTCGGGCGCGGAAGCAAATTTTTATATGATTTTTTACAAAAATAAATTTAGATTTTACCTAATCTTGATGAATACGTTGTATATTGTAAGCTACATGGGCTGGATTCTAGAATGCTTACCTCACTTGAAATAGCAATTTTCTTGTTGCAATGTTTTCTTTTAGCTAAAATATGATGAAGAATTATAAAATTCGGGCGCGGAAGCAAATATTTATATGATTTTTTACAAAAATAAATTCAGATTTTACCTATTATTGATGAATACGTTGTATATTGTAAGCTACATGGGCTGGATTCTAGAATACCTACCCTACTTGACATAGCAATTATCTTGTTGCAATGTTTTTTTTTAGCTAAAATACGATAAAAAATTCTAAAATTTCGGCGCGGCAGCAAATATTTATATGATTTTTTACAAAAATAATGTCAGATTTTACTTATTCTTGAAATGTATATTTTTGTTAAAATATTTATATTTATGCTTTAGGATTTATATTATAAATAATTTTAGCATTGGACATGCAAAAGTGACCATAACGTGGTACCAATCAGATAATAAACATTCAATTTACGGGTGTCATTTTAATGAATACGTTGTATATTGTAAGCTACATTAGCTGGATTCTAGAATACCTACCCCACTTGAAATAGCAATTTTCTTGTTGCAATGGTTTTCATTTAGCTAAATTATGATGAAGAATTATAAATTTCGGGCGCGAAAGCAAATATTTATATGATTTTTTACAAAAATAAAGTCAGATTTTACCTATTCTTGATGAATACGTTGTATATTGTAAGCTACATGAGATGGATTCTAGAATACCTACCACACTTGATATATCAATTTTCTTGTTGCAATGTTTACTTTTAGCTAAAATATGATGAAGAATTATAAAATTCGGGCGCGGAAGCAAATATTTATTTGATTTTTTACAAAAATAATGTCAGATTTTACCTGTTCTTGATGAATACGTTGTAAGCTACATGGGCTGGATTCTAGAATACGTACCACATATGAAATAGCAATTTTCTTGTTGCAATATTTTTTTAGCTAAAATATTATGAAAAATTATAAAATTCGGAAGCGGAAACAAATATTTATATGATTTTTTACAAAAATAAAGATTTTCAGTTTTTTGATGAATACGTTGTATATTGTAAGCTACATGGGCTGGATTCTAGAATACCTACCTTACTTGAAATAGCAATTTTCTGATGAAAAAGTATAAAATTCGGGCACGGAAGCAAATATTTATATGATTTTTACAAAAATAAAGTCAGATTTTACCTATTCTTAAAATGGATACTTTTGTTAAAACATTCTTATTTATGCATTAGGATCTATACTATGGATAATTTTAGCTTTGGACATGCAAAAGTGACCATAACGTGGTACCAATCAGATATAAACATTCAATTTTCGGGTGTCATTTTAATGAATACGTTGTATACTGTAAGCTACATGGGCTGGATTCTAGATTACCTACCACACTTGTAATAGCAATTTTCTTATTGCAATGTTTTCTTTTAGCTAAAATATGATAAAGAATTATAAAATTCGAGCGCGGAAGCTAATATTTAAATGATTTATTACAAGAATAATGTCAGATTTTACCTATTATTGATGAATACTTTGTATATTGTAAGCTACATGGGCTGGATTCTGGAATACCTACCACACTTAAAATAGCAATTTTCTTGTTGCAATGTTTTCTTTTAGCTAAGATATGATAAAGAATTATAAAATTCGGGCGCGGAAGTAAACATTTATATGATTTTTTCCAAAAATAAAGTCAGATTTTACCTATTCTTGAAATGGATATTTTAGTTAAAACATGCATATTCATGCTGTAGTATCTATACTATGGATAATTTTAGCATTGGACATGCAAAAGTGACCATACCGTGTAACAATCAGATAATAGACATTCAATTTTCGGGTGTCATTTTAATGAATACGTTGTATATTGTAAGCTACAAGGGCTGGATTCTAGATTATCTACCACACTTGAAATAGCAATTTTCTTGTAGCAATGTTTTCTTTTAGCTAAAATATAATGAAGAATTATAAAATTCAGGCGCGGAAGCACATACTTATATGATTTTTTACTAAAATAAAATCAGATTTTACCTTTTTTTGATGAATACGTTGTATATTGTAAGCTACATGGGCTAGATTCTAGAATACCTACCACACTTAAAATAGCAATTTTCTTGTTGCAATATATTTATTTAGCTAAAATATAATGATGAATTATAAAATTCGATCGCGGAAGCAAATATTTATATGATTTATTACAAAAATAAAGTCAGATTTTACCTATTCTTGAAATGGATATTTTTGTTAAAACATGCATATTCATTCTTTAGGATCTATACTATGGCAAATTTTAGCATTGGACATGCAAAAGTGACTATAACGTGATAACAATCAGATAATAAACATTCAATTTATGGTTGTAATACGTTTTATATTGAAAGCTACATGGGCTGGATTCTTTAATACCAACCACACTTGAAATAGCTATTTTCTTGTTGCAATGTTTTCTTTTAGCTAAAACAATTAGAAGAAATATAAAATTCGGGCGCGGAAGCAAATATTTATATGATTTTTTACAAAAATAAAGTCAGATTTTACCTATTCTTGATGAATACGTTGTATAATGTACGATACATGAGATGGATTCTAGAATACCTACCACACTTGAAATAGCAATTTTCTTGTTTCAATGTTTACTTTTAGCTAAAATATGATGAAGAATTATAAAATTCGGGCGTGGAAGCAAATTTTTATATGACTTTTTACAAAAATAGAGGCAGATTTTACCTATTCTTGATGAATACGTTGTATATTGTAAGCTACATGGGCTGGATTCTAGAATACCTACCGCACTTGAAATAGCAATTTTCTTGTTGCAATGTTTACTTTTAGCTAAAATATGATGAAGAATTATAAAATTCGGGCGCGGAAGCAAATATTTATATGATTTTTTACAAAAATAAAGTCAGGTTTTACCTGTTCTTGATGAATACGTTGTATATTGTAAGCTACATGTGCAGGATTCTAGAATACCTACCACACTTGACATAGCAATTATCTTGCAATGTTTTCTTTTAGCTAAAATATAATAAATAAATATAAAATTTGGGCGCGGCAGCAAATATTTATATGATTTTTTACAAAAATAAAGTCAGATTTTACCTATTCTTGATGAATACGTTGTATATTGTAAGCTACATTGGATGGATTCTAGAATACCTACCACACTTGAAATAGCAAATTTCTTGTTGCAATGTTTACTTTTAGCTAAAATATGATGAAGAATTATAAAATTCAGGCGCGGAAGCAAATTTTTATTTGATTTTTTACAAAAATAATGTCAGATTTTACCCATTCTTGATGAATACGTTGTATATTGTAAGCTACATGGGCTGGATTCTAGAATACGTACCACACATGAAATAGCAATTTTCTTGATGCAATGTTTTTTTTAGCTAAAATATTATGAAAAATTATAAAATTCGGGCGCGGAAACAAATATTTATATGATTTATTACAAAAATAAAGTCAGTTTTTACCTATTCTTGAAATGGATATTTTTGTTAAAACATTCATATTTATGCTTTAGGATTTATACTATGGATAATTTTAGCTTTGGACATGAAAAGTGACCATAAAATGGTACCAATCAGATATAAACTTTCAATTTTCGGGTGTCATTTTAATGAATACGTTGTATTTTGTAAGCTACATGGGCTGGATTCTAGATTACCTACCACAATTTAAATAGCAATTTTCTTGTTGCGGTGTTTTCTTTTAGCTAAAATATGATGAAGAATTATAACATTCGAGCGCGGAAGCAAATATTTATATGATTTATTACAAAAATAATGTTAGATTTTACCTATTATTGATGAATACATTGTATATTGTAAGCTACATGGGCTAGATTCTAGAATACCTACCACACTTAAAATAGCAAATTTCTTGTTGCAATGTTTTCTTTTTGCTAAGATATGATAAAGAATTATAAAATTCGGGCGCGGAAGTAAACATTTATATGATTTTTTCCAAAAATAAAGTCAGATTTTACCTATTCTTGAAACGGATATTTTAGTTAAAACATGCATATTCATGCTTTAGTATCTATACTATGGATAATTTTAGCATTGGACATTGAAAAGTGACCATAAAGTGTAACAATCAGATAATAAACATTCAATTTTTGGGTGTCATTTTAATGAATACGTTGTATATTGTAAGCTACATGGGCTGCATTCTAGAATACCTATCTCACCTGAAATAGCAATTTTCTGATGAAGAATTATAAAATTCGGGCGCGGAAGCAAATATTTATATAATTTTTTTCAAAAATAAAGTGAGATTTTACCTATTCTTAAAATGGATATTTTTGTTAAAACATTCATATTCATGCTTTAGGATCTATACTATGGATAATTTTAGCTTTGGATATGCAAAAGTGACCATAACGTGGTACTAATCAGATATAAACATTCAATTTTCGGGTGTCATTTTAATGAATACGTTGTATATTGTAAGCTACATGGGCTGGATTCTGGAATACCTGCCACACTTGAAATAGCAATTTTCTTGTTGCAATGATTTCTTTTAGCTAAAATATGATGAAGAATTATAAAATTCGAACGCGAAAGCAAATATTTATATGATTTTTTACAAAAATAAAGTCAGATTTTAACTTTTTTGATGAATACGTTGTATATTGTAAGTTACATGGGCTGGATTCTAGAATACCTACCTGACTTGAAATAGCAATTTTCTGATGAAGAATTATAAAATTCGGGCGCGGAAGCAAATATTTATACGATTTTTTACAAAAATAAAGACAGATTTTACCTATTCTTAAAACGGACATTTTTGTTAAAACATTCATATTTATGCTTTGGGATTTATACTATGGATAATGTTAGCTTTGGACATGCAAAAGTGACCATAACGTGGTACCAATCAGATATAAACTTTAAATTTTCGGGTGTCATTTTAATGAATACGTAGTATATTGTAAGCTACATGAGCTGGATTCTAGATTACCTACCACACTTGAAATAGCAATTTTCTTGTTGCAATGTTTTCTTTTAGCTATAATATGATGAAGAATTATTAAATTCGAGCGTGGAAGCAAATATTTATATGATTTATTACAAAAATAATGTCAGATTTTACCTATTATTGATGAATACATTGTATATTGTAAGCTACATGGACTGGATTCTAGAATACCTACCACACTTAAAATAGCAATATTCTTGTTGCAATGTTTTCTTTTAGCTAAGATATGATAAAGAATTATAAAATTCGGGCGCGGAAGTAAACATTTATATGATTTTTTCCAAAAATAAAGTCAGATTTTATCTATTCTTGAAATGGATATTTTAATTAAAACATGCATATTCATGCTTCAGTATCTATACTATGGATAATTTTAGCATTGGACATGCAAAAGTGACCATAACGAGTAACAATCAGATAATAAACATTCAATTTTCGGGTGTCATTTTAATGAATACGATGTATATTGTAAGCTACATGGGCTGGATTCTAGAATACCTATCTCACCTGGAATAGCAATTTTCTGATGAAGAATTATAAAATTCGGGCGCGGAAGCAAATATTTATACGATTCTTTACAAAAATAAAGTCAGATTTTACCTATTCTTAAAATGGATATTTTTGTTAAAACATTCATATTTATGCTTTAGGATTTATACTATGGATAATTTTAGCTTTGGAGATGCAAAAGTGATCATAACGTGGTACCAATCAGATATAAACTTTCAATTTTCAGGTGTTATTTTAATGAATACGTTGTATATTATAAGCTTCATAGACTGGATTCTAGATTACCTACCACACTTGAAATAGCAATTTTCTTGTTGCAATGTTTTCTTTTTGCTAAAATATGATAAAGAATTATAAAATTCAGGCGCAGAATTAAATATTTATATGATTTTTTACTAAAATAAAGTCAGATTTTATATTTTTTTGATGAATACGTTGTATATTGTAAGCTACACGGGCTGAATTCTAGAATACCTACTACACTTGAAATAGCAATTTTATTGTTGCAATATTTTTATTTAGCTAAAATATGATGAAGAATTATAAAATTCGATCGCGGAAGTAAATATTTATATGATTTATTACAAAAATAAAGTCAGATTTTACCTATTCTTGATGAATACGTTGTATATTGTAAGCTACATTGGCTGGATTCTAGAATACCTACCACACTTGAAATAGCAATTTTCTTGTTGCAATGTTTTCTTTTAGCTAAATTATGATGAAGAATTGTAAAATTCGTGCACTGAAGCAAATATTTATATGATTTTTTACAAAAATAAAGTCAGGTTTTACCTGTTCTTGATGAATACGTTGTATATTGTAAGCTACATGTGCAGGATTCTAGAATACCTACCACACTTGACATAGCAATTATCTTGTTGCAATGTTTTCTCTTAGCTAAAATATATTAAAAAAATATAAAATTTGGGCGCAACAGCAAATATTTATATGATTTTTTACAAAAATAAAGTCAGATTTTACCTTTTCTTGATAAATACGTTGTATATTGTAAGCTACATGGGCTGGATTCTAGAATATCTACCACACTTAAAATAGCAATTTTCTTGTTGCAATATTTTTATTTAGCTAAAATATGATGAAGAATTATAAAATTTGAGCGCGGAAGCAAATATTTATATGATTTATTACAAAAATAAAGTCAGTTTTTATCTATTCTTGAAATGGATATTTTTGTTAAAACATGCATATTCATGCATTAGGATCTATAGTATGGGAAATTTTAGCATTGGATATGCAAAAGTGAACTTAACGTGATAACAATCAGATAATAAACATTCAATTATCGGGTGTAATACAATGTATTTTGTAAGCTACATGGGCTGGATTCTGGAATACCTGCCACACTTGAAATAGCAATTTTCTGATGAAGAATTATAAAATTCGGGCGCGAAAGCAAGTATTTATATGATATTTTAAAAAAATAAAGTCAGATTTTTCCTATTCTTAAAATGGATATTTTTGTTAAAACATGCATATTCATGCTTTAGTATCTATAATATGGATAATTTTAGCATTGGACATGCAAAAGTGACCATAACGTGTAACAATCAGATAATAAACATTCAATTTTCTGGTGTCATTTTAATGAATACGTTGTATATTGTAAGCTACATGGGCTGGATTCTAGATTACCTACCACACTTGAAATAGCAATTTTCTTGTTGCAATGTTTTCTTTTAGCTACAATATAATGTAGAATTATAAAATTTAGGCGCGGAAGCACATACTTATATGATTTTTTACTAAAATAAAGTCAGATTTTACCTTTTTTTGATGAATACGTTGTATATTGTAAGCTACATGGGCTGGATTCTAGAATACCTATCTCACCCGAAATAGCAATTTTCTGATGAAGACTTATAAAATTCGGGCGCGGAAGCAAATATTTATATGATTCTTTACAAAAATAAAGTCAGATTTTACCTATTCTTAAAATGGATATTTTTGTTAAAACATTCATATTCATGCTTTAGGATCTATACTATGGATAATTTTAGCTTCGGATATGCAAAAGTGACCATAACGTGGTACTAATCAGATATAAACATTAAATTTTCGGGTGTCATTTTAATGAATGCATTGTATATTGTAAGCTACATGGGCTGGATTCTAGATTACCTGCCACACTTGAAATAGCAATTTTCTTGTTGCAATGTTTTCTTTTAGCTAAAATATGATGAAGAATTATAAAATTCAGGCGCGGAATCAAATATTTATATGATTTTTTACTAAAATAAAGTCAGATTTTACATTTTTTTGATGAATACGTTGTATATTGTAAGCTACATGGGCTGGATTCTTGAATATCTACCACACTTAAAATAGCAATTTTCTTGTTGCAATATTAGTATTTAGCTAAAATTTTATGAAGAATTATAAAATTCGAGCGCGGAAGCAAATATTTATATGATTTATTACAAAAATAAAGTCAGTTTTTACCTATTCTTGAAATGGATATTTTTGTTAAAACATGCATATTCATGCTTTAGGATCTATACTATGGAAAATTTTAGCATTGGATATGCAAAAGTGACCATAACGTGATAACAATCAGATAATTAACATTCAATTTTCGGGTGTCATTTTAATGAATACGTTGTATATTGTAAGCTACATGGGCTGGATTCTAGATTACCTACCACACTTGAAATAGCAATTTTCTTGTTGCAATGTTTTCATTTAGCTAAAATATAATGAAGAATTATAAAATTCCGGCGCGGAAGCACATACTTATATGATTTTTTAATAATATAAAGGCAGATTTCACCTTTTTTTGATGAATACTTTGTATATTGTAAGCTACATGGGCTGGATTCTAGAATACCTACCCCACTTAAAATAGCAAATTTCTTGTTGCAATGTTTACTTTTAGCTAAAATATGATGAAGAATTATAAAATTCGGGCGCGGAAGTAAATTTTTATTTGATTTTTTACAAATATAATGTCAAATTCTTGATGAATACGTTGTATATTGTGAGCTACATGGGCTGGATTCTAGAATACGTACCACACATGAAATAGCAATTTTCTTGTTGCAATGTTTTTTTTTTTTAGCTAAAATATTATGAAAAATTATAAAATTCTGGCGCGGAAGCAAATATTTATATGATTTTTTACAAAAATAAAGTCAGATTTTAACTTTTTTGATGAATACGTTGTATATTGTAAGCTACATGGGCTGGATTCTAGAATACCTACTGATATGTATTTCTAGCCATCTAGCGGTAAATGTAATAAACGTTATTTTAGGTAGCTAGGTTGGCAACACTTAATATAGAGGTTAGAATTGTTTGATGTATGACACATGCACATGCAAAATAAATACCGTAATAATAAATAGATTTATTTATTAAGCACCAAACTAAATAGTGTGTAAACAATTGGTTATACGAGTTCCCAGGTGGGTACACTACAAATTGGCGACGAGGATAAACAATAACAAAAGGCCCAGAATTTTAGCAAAATGCCGAATACAAATCAAGCCACACCCGTTGAAAGTTCAACTTCTAACAAAATAATTGGGTTATCAACAGAACCGTTTCATCCAAATAAATCAGTCTGGAATACGTATCTAAAAAGGTTAAATAATAAATTAAACCTCTACGGTGTTCCAGAAGACAAAAAGGTGCTTGTATTACTAGATGTTATTGGAGAAAGAATATATGAAAGGTTATGCGATTTGTGTGAGCCCGAAGAACCGGAAGCAAAGTCCTTTAACTTTCTAACTAAAAAACTTACCACATTTTTCCAACCTGTACCAAATAGTTTGCCGGAAAGAGTAAAACTTCAACAAAGAATCCAGAACGACAGCGAAACAGCGCAAGATTATGCTGCAGAATTGAAGAAACTGACAAGACATTGTAAGTTTCCCCCGGATTGGTTTGAAGATGCATTGACGACTCAATTCATATATGGTTTCAAATCGGAAAGCACGAGACTGAAATTGCTGGAGGCGAAGGATTTAAAGTTCGAGAAAGCTGTAGAATTAGCTACAGAAATAGACAGAAATAAACAGGCGTTCGCAGAACTAGCAGAACCTAACAAAAGAACATCAGTCAACAGATTGGAAGAAGATGAAGCGCAAGTATGCAAAACAAACGTTACGTTACACATTGCGCCAGCCTGTAAATCCAAACCAAAGGTTAGCGGAGAGCGTCAAAGAACAAAAGACAAAAAAAATGCAACTCGAGTATGTCAAGTTGAGCGCGACGAGGAACAGGAGGCTATAATTTGGAGCGTAAGTTCAAATCAGCGTAAACTATTTACGGAATTAAGTGTAGAAGGTACACAAACACGTTTCTTGATTGATACGGGTGCGTCTATTTCGCTGATGAGTGCTAGAAAATTTAAAGAATTGAGAGCAAAGGTTAAAATCGAACCTACAAAAGTAAATCTGACTACCTACACAGGAGAAAAGGTAAATTTAGTAGGCGCGGCAGAAGTCGAAGTTAAGACGGAAGCGTCAAAAGAACAAAACCTAAGGCTGTATATAACAGAAGAAGAATATGAAAATATAATAGCTCTGGAATGGTTACATGTACTCAAGTTGGATTGGGCAAAAATAATTAATGCAGATGTTAAAGCTTTGAAAGCAGAAGAAGCTGAAGAAGCTCAAATGAAGCTAACAGAACTAAAAAAGAAATATGAAATTATATTTCAACCGGGCGTTGGTAAGATTAAAGGTATGAAGACAAGAATCAAGCTGAAGCAGAATTATACGCCTGTATTCAAGAAGCCGATGAAGGTGGCATACGCCCTAGAAGACAAAATAAGTCAAGAAATCGACCGACTAGAGCGGGAGGGAATAATCACCAAGGTAGATCATGCAGAGTTTGCTACTCCGGTGGTACCAGCCATAAAAAGAGATGGAACTGTCCGCCTGTGCGGAAATTTCAAAGTGACGGTGAATCCTCAACTTGTGGTAAACCAACATCCGATACCTTCTATAGAATATATAGTAAATAAAATAGGCAAGAGGAAAATTTATTCCAAAATTGACATCAGCCAAGCGTTCACAAACATAGAAGTTCATGAGGATGATCGTCATATATTAACTTTGAATACTAACAAAGGGTTATATCAATATAACCGTTTGCCCTTTGGAATTTCGTCATCCCCCGCTATGTCGAGGATGTATTGAATGGAATACCGAATGTTGCAATAATGTACGACGACATCGAGATAGGCACAGATTCTATGTAAGAACATTTACAAATAATCGAAGAAATATTTAAACGCCTAGCGGAGCACAACATCCGTCTGAATACGCAGAAATGCGAATTTCTGAAGAAAGAAATCGAATATTGTGGAATGAAGATAAGCGAGAAAGGAATTCAGAAATGTAAGAACATCACTGAAGCAGTAATGGCAGTCCCAGAGCCGAAGAATACTACAGAAGTAAGAGCATTTCTTGGGCTAGTGAATTTTTACGGCAAATTTGTTAAGAATTTGAGCACTATAGCTCACCCATTGAATAAATTGCTTTGCAAAAATGTTAAATTCATTTTCGATGAAAAATGCAGAAAAGCATTTACTGAAATAAAGAAGTGCATTACGTCAGATACATTTTTGGTACACCACGATCCTAAGAGGAAAATCGTTCTTTCCACGGATGCAAGTCCAATAGGAATCGGGGCAGTACTAGCACATGTGATGGAGGATGGTAGCGAAAGACCGATAGCTTTTGCAAGTAGATCGCTAAGCGAAACGGAGCGCCGCTACAGCCAAATTGACAAGGAAGCGTTGAGTATAGTATTGGGAGTTAAGAAGTTCTTCCAGTACGTATATGGACGGAGGTTTACACTGATTACGGATCACAAACCGCTTGTGTCCATATTTAATCCTAAGATAGACTTACCACGTTTTTCAGCGATGAAAATGCAACATTATGCGTTATTTCTTCAAGACTTCAATTACGATATAGTATACAGGAAAACCGACGAACACGGAAACGCCGACTGCATGTCGAGATTTCCAACTACGAGTAAAGAAGTTTACCAATACTCAAATGCGGATACATTCGAGATAAATCAAATCGAAGTATTACCAGTCACGGCAAAAGACGTCAAGACTGAATTGAAGAAAGAAGCGCACATGCGAGAGCTAATTAGAGCTCTGACTGAGGGAGTAACTTTACCCAGGAGCAAGACCTTTGGACACCCTCAACATCATTTCTCTATAATGAATGATTGCTTATTTATGGGTATTAGGGTATACATAGCAGAAAAACTCAGGACACAAATATTAGAAGAGCTGCATCGAGGACATCAAGGTATTGTTCGCACGAAAAATTTGGCGAGAGGACATGTTTGGTGGCCTAATATAGATGGAGATTTAGAGACGATGGTGAGAGACTGTGAAGACTGCCAAAAACAACAAAATAACCCTGAAAAGACAACGCAATACAAATGGGTTTACCCTGCAGCACCAATGGAGAGAATTCATATCGATTATGCGGGCCCATTTAAACAGTATTATTATCTGGTCATAGAGGATGCGTACAGTAAATGGATGGAAATATTCCCAGTCAAAAGCATCACTTCTGAAATTACGATAAAATGTCTTACAAGATTCTTCTCAACGTTTGGATTGCCCCATATAATTGTGTCGGATAACGGTACTAATTTTCAGAGCAATGAATTTAAAGCAATATTAGAATTTTTGGATAGTTCGGACGTTTTTACATGTGCTCTATATAAAAGCTGTATTTCACTAGTTTCTCTAACTAAAATAGCTTGTGTTCCTTATCATTGTGTGCATCTCGCTACAAGTGATTCAGTGATAATAACCTTTTCATCTTTAATTTCGTTGTGCTCTAAATATTTGTGTTTTTGTACTTAAAGTTGATCACTTTCTTACAAAATTTTGTCATTCCACTTTGTGCAGAATTTCGCCTGTCTAATTAAATCTAAGTGTCACTGACCTCTCTGTTTGTGTTCTCCCGCGATGAACGATGAGTAAGTGCGCGAAGTGCAAGCGGAAATCTGACAATCTCATAGGGTGTGAAGGTACCTGTGGTCAATGGTTTCATCCAGGGTGTATCTATTTCACTGATGATGAAGGTCGCATCTTAGATAAATCTAAGTCTCTCTTCTTCTGGTGTCCTACCTGCAAAGTGAATCTGCAAAGTGAATTGTATCATAATAGATCGTAGTAAGGATATCGACATCAAGAGTCTTTTCAAAGATATGCATGACAAACTTACTAGCCTCGAAACATCCATTACTAATCAAGTATTATCCAGTCTAAAAGATGAGATTAGCTCCATTATCTCCTCCAATCTATCCAATCTAAAGTCCGCAATCCAAGACGATATTAATTCTAAACTTCAAAGTACAAATAGCAACACTCACCCGTCGTCGTCATGCGGTGACATCTCCTTCGCAGCTGCAGCCAAATCCACTCGCAAGCCACCAGTATTGTTGAAACCCAAAGATGCGTCTCAATCATCTTCAGTGACCAAATCAGATCTTTTCAAATCTGCCAACCCTGTTGCCTCAAACATCACAATCAACTCCGTCCGACAGATCAGTAAAGGTGCACTCATCATTAGCTCCGATCAATCCGACAAGCTCAAAGACATCATAAGTGACAACCTAAAAAGCAAGTATGAAGTCAAACAATTACCTGCCCTACATCCAAGGATACGTATTTCTGGTATGTCTGAGTCCTTCACCAAAGAGACCTTCGCGGACCATCTTCTCCACCAAAATAAGTCCTTATTTCTGTCTGGTTATACATGTGATGTACTTGATGTTAGTCCTACTAAAGTCAGCCAGTACGGTTGTGTGGTCGTGGCGTGTCTTGTCTGATCGTGTAGATAAGCAACATAGCCCGCCCTGTCCAATTGGATGGGTTGCCGCACAACGGCTCGGTGTGTGCTGGCCTTGCAGAGACTGTAGGCTGACAACCTGCATCACTAAAATGCAAGTAAAACATGTCACGAAACAAGTACTTCAGGTACTTGAGGCCTAATCGGCTTCACCAAAAATCTGGATCTATTTCCGGAAAACTAAGTAAGGGCTGTCACAATAGATCTTCTAGGTCGCGTTGACAAAAAGCGACAAAACGCTTAAAACCCTCATATACATACAATACAATACAATACATAGTCCTACTAAGCGCAACTCTCGTATCTACCAAGCTCTCATCCAAACCGACGTGACAACATACAACTTATTACTTAAGGCTCAGAAAATATTTATTGGCTTTGACATGTGTGCTATCTATGATGCTATCGAACTACGCAGGTGTTTCAAATGTTGTGGTTTTCATCACACATCTAAACAATGTGTCAAATCTGACCAAGTTTGTGGTAAATGCACTGGCAACCATGAGGCCAAAGACTGTCCATCCAAGGAATCCAAGTGTATCAACTGCATTAAATTTAATGAAATCCACAAAACCAAACTCGATATATCTCATGATGTATGGGATAAAAATTGCCACACATACATTGATATTCTGAAACGTTTTAAAGCCAATATTGTTGGATCACAATAGCAATCACCCATCACTTCAAGTTCCCCAAACCCCCAGCGCCGACTTACCATTTTCTACCAGAATATCCAAGGTCTCAACTCCAAACTGGGTCATCTGCAGTCCTCTCATTCATCAATCGACTACGATGTCATCGCACTCACTGAAACATGGCTCACCGGCAGTGTTTACAACGCCGAACTTGGTTCAGACTCGTTCAGTGTGTACAGGTGCGACCGAGATTTCACTGCATGCCGTCTTACTAGGGGAGGAGGTGTTCTTTTATTGATCAAAAATCATCTTTCATCCTCTGCAGTTGATCTCACTGATTATACTGACATTTTACCCGTTAACGTTGACATTGTCTGTGCAAAAATACCAACTGTTAATTCTAATCTTTATATATTTACTGTATATATGCCACCAGCTTCACCTGTGAGTTCATATATTGCGGTTAACGATTTTTTTGAACATCTGCCTTTCTTAAATAATAGCAATTTCTTGATTTGTGGTGATTTTAATATCCCTGAATTAACATTAAATTCAGATTCTCCCAAAGTTAATGAACTAAATTTGTTACTTGAATTTTTTAATGCAAGTCAGATGAACAATGTAAGAAACGCTAATAATAGGTTATTAGATTTAGTTATTTGTAACAGTCAGTGCAATGTCTCACGAGCTACTGATCTGGTGTTTGATATAGACTATCCCCTTCATCACCCTGCACTTAGTATCACTCTAGATCTCAACTTTGCACATTACCCGAATCCTAAGACTTTACCATCTGTTAAATATGATTTTAAAAAAGCAAATTTTGTGAAACTGTATGAACTTATTGGTAATTATAATTGGAATTGTCTTGAGAAATTTTCTGACGTTAATCTTGCCTGTGAGTTTTTGTATTCTAAATTATATTCTTTTATAGACTTATGTGTTCCCACTAAAATTGCCAATGGTAGCAACTACCCACCCTGGTTTAATAAGACTATCATTCGGAAACTCAAGGCTAAGATTCGCGCCAGAAAGTTATTGAATCGGTTTCCACATAATCAGTCGTATATTACTAAATTTAAATTATTAAGATCTGAAGTAAAATCTCTCATAAAAAAATCGTACGCTGACTATGTGAAATCTAGTGAAAATGCAATTAAGTCAGATCCTAAAAAATTTTGGAATTATGTCAACTCTAAGAAAAAAATATCTAGCTACTCTAACTCTTTCGTCTATAACAACACCACTTCATCTAAACCTAATGATATATCTAATGCTTTCGCTTCCTTTTTTCAATCTACTTATCTTCCTTCCTCTTCCCCTACTACTACTTCTTCAACTTCATTTTCATCCTCAACTCTATCATACCCTCCCATCTGTCTTGATCATATAAGCATTCGTGAAATTGAATCATCCATCAAGTCTCTTAAATCTTCTCTCTCTTGTGGCCCTGACCTCATTCCCAGCCTGTTGATCAAAGACTGTGCTCATCCTCTATCCAAAGCTCTTTACTTCATCTTCAACCTATCCCTCAAAACGAATACTTTCCCCAATATCTGGAAAATAACTCGTATAACTCCCATCCTTAAATCTGGTGACGCTTCGGCAGTATGTAATTACCGTCCTATAGCCATACTGTCCAGTTTTAGCAAAGTTTTTGAGAAGGTGATATATAACAATATTTATCCTGCAGTAAGACATCTCATCTCGCCTTGTCAACATGGGTTCATTGGTAAGCGTTCCACGATTACTAATCTTATGTTTTTCACGCAGAAAGTTTCCTCCATTCTTGATTCCTGTGGTCAAGTAGATTGTATATACACCGACTTCTCTAAAGCCTTTGACAGACTTGATCACAACATCTTAACCAGTAAACTTGAATCTTTTTCTTTTTCCTTCTCCTTAATTAAACTAATATCTTCCTATCTTCATGGACGTGAGTTATTTGTTAACTTTCATGGTTCCAACTCTCTCAGTTATTTTGCCACCTCTGGCGTTCCCCAAGGCTCACATCTCGGTCCTTTACTTTTCCTTCTTTTCATAAATGACATCTCAAATTCCCTACATTGTCTTAAATTACTCTTTGCGGATGATCTCAATATTTTCCATTCCATCTCGACGATTAGAGATTGCCTTCTTCTACAACAAGACTTGGACAATTTATCATCTTGGTGCACTAAAAATAAACTTCATCTTAACCTAAGTAAATGTTCAGTTATGTCCTTTTGTAGGAAAATGTCGCCAATTAAATTTGAATACACAATTAATGATGTTACCCTGTCCCGCCCTAAAACTATCATGGATCTTGGTGTGAAATTTGATCCTAAACTTACCTTCACGGACCACATTCGTGATATCCGTAACTCTGCAGCTCGTATGTTAGGTTTCGTGATCAGAAACACTAAGGATTTTCATAATATTTCAGCAATTTTAGTTCTCTATTATGCCTATGTCCGCTCTAAACTAGAGTATTGCAACATTATCTGGAACCCAATATATGAAGTTCACCAAAATCTTCTGGAATCTCTTCAAAAAAAATTTCTCAAATATTTATATTTCAAACTTCATCTTATCTACCCCAACCGAAATCTTCCTTATCCTAATCTATGCCATATGTTTAATATTAAAAGCCTCTTCCAACGCCGTGAGAACTTCGCCATTATTTACCTCTATAACCTTATTAACAATCGCATTGATGACCCCAATTGCCTGTCTTTCCTTAATTTTCATGTCCGTGCTATCTCCACTCGATCATCATTCGTTTTCTATATTCCACTCTGTCGCACCAATCTTCTCATCTCATCTCCTTTATATCGCATGTGTGCCTTATATAATACTAAATTTTCTAGCATAGATATTTTCTTCTTGAATTTTAAGTCACTTTTAAAATTACTGAACAAGACTTAATTGTTTTTCTATTATTTATATTTTATCTGTCAGTATAATATGTTTTTTGTATATTTGCTATTTTCTAATGTTCCTATTGCTATCCTCTATTGGGCTTGTCCTGTTAGGATAGTTGTAAATTAAATAAATAAATAAATAAATAAATAAATAAATAAATTTTGTGGGAAAAATGGAATTATTCATAAGTTTACAGCACCCTTTCACCCAGCGACAAATGGTTTAGCAGAGAGGGTGGTACAGTCATTTAAAAAATCATTACGAGCTTCTCTACAGAAATTTGACAATGTGTTGTTAGGAGTTAGTAACTTCTTGTTAGCATATAGAAGAACACCACACAGTAGTACGCGTCAATCACCAGCACAAATGTTCTTAGGAAGAAATATAAGATCAAAACTGGATTTGGTAAAACCAAATGTTGTCCAAGAAAAGAATAATTTACGAATAAGTGAACCGGTGAAATTTAGACATTTGGAAATAGGGGACCAAGTAGCAGTTAGATTCTATAACGGAAATGATAAATGGAAAATGGGAAAAATTGTGGACAAAGAAGGAGACATGCATTACATCGTAGATGTAGAGGGAAAAAGGCATCGAAGACATATAGACCAAGTAAGACGAACGGGAGATAAAGATGTCGATCCAGAAACTGCGACTCGAGAAGATGTGAACATTGATAAGGGTTTCCCAGGTAAAGAATACTACTTCCAGGTCGAACAGAATCAACAGGAGGACAAAGATGAAAGAGGAACTCCAGAAGCGGACGACCCAGGAAACAAAGTTAATGTGAGTACTAGCCTTCCAAGGACAACTCAAAGTGGAAGAATTGTACGTCAGCCCAACAAACTAACTTATTAATGTATAATCTCATATGCTAAATATTGAAAATTCAAGTATATCTGTTATCGTCAAAGAGAGGAAATGTTATGTATTTCTAGCCATCTAGCGGGAAATGTAATAAACGTTATTTTAGGTAGCTAGGTTGGCAACACTTAATATAAAGGTTAGAATTGTTTAATGTATAACACATGCACATGCAAAATAAATACCGTAATAATAAATAGATTTATTTATTAAGCACCAAACTAAATAGTGTGTAAACAATTGTTTATACGAGTTCCCAGGTGGGTACACTACACCTACCTCACTTGAAATAGCAATCTTCTGATGAAGAATTATAAAATTCGGGCGCGGAAGCAAATATTTATATGATTTTTTACAAAAATAAAGTCAGATTTTACCTATTCTTAAAATGGATATTTTTGTTAAAACATTCATATTTATGTTTTAGGATTTATACTATGGATAATTTTAGCTTTGGACATACAAAAGTGACCATAACGTGGTACCAATCAGATATAAACATTCAATTTTCGGGTGTCATTGTAATGAATACGTTGTATATTGTAAGCTACATGGGCTGGATTCTAGATTACCTACCACACTTGAAATAGCAATTTTCTTGTTGCAATGTTTTCTTTTAGCTAAAATGTGATAAAGAATTATAAAATTCGAGCGCGGAAGCACATACTTATATGATTTTTTACAAAAATAATGTCAGATTTTACCTATTCTTGATGAATACGTTGTATATTGTAAGCTACATGGGCTGGAATCTAGAATACCTACCACACTTAAAATAGCAAAATTCTTGTTGCATTGTTTACTTTTAGCTAAAATATGATGAAGATTTATAAAATTCGGGCGCGGAAGCAAATATTTATTTGATTTTTAAAAAAATAATGTCAGATTTTACCTATTGTTGATGAATACGTTTTATATTGTAAGCTACATGGGCTGGAATCTAGAATACGTACCACACATGAAATAGCAATTTTCTTGTTGCAATGTTTTTTTTTTAGCTAAAATATTATGAAAAATTATAAAATTCGGGCGCGGAAGCAAATATTTATGATTTTTTACAAAAATAAAGTCAGATTTTAACTTTTTTGATGAATACATTGTATATTGTAAGCTACATGGGCTGGATTCTAGAATACCTACCTCACTTGAAATAGCAATTTTCTGATGGAGAATTACAAAATTCGGGCGCGGAAGCAAATATTTATATGATTTTTTACAATAATAAAGTCAGATTTTACCTATTCTTGAAATGGATATTTTAGTTAAAACATGCATATTCATGCTTTAGTATCTATACTATGGATAATTTTAGCATTGGACATGCAAAAGTGTCCATAACGAGTAACAATCAGATAATAAACATTCAATTTTCGGGTGTCATTTTAATGAATACGTTGTATATTGTAAGCTACATGGGCTGGATTCTAGATTACATACCACACTTGAAATAGCAATTTTCTTGTTGCAATGTTTTCTTTTAGCTAAAATATAATAAAGAATTATAAAATTCAGGCGTGGAAGCAAATTTTTATTTGATTTTTTACAAAAATAATGTCAGATTTTACCTATTCTTGATGAATACGTTGTATATTGTAAGCTACATGGGCTGGATTCTAGAATACCTACCGCACTTAAAATAGCTATTTTCTTGTTGCGATGTTTACTTTTAGCTAAAATATGATGAAGAATTATAAAATTCGGGCGCGGAAGTAAATTTTTATATGATTTTTTAAAAAATAAAGTCAGATTTTAAATTCTTTGATGAATACGTTTTATATTGTAAGCTACATGGGCTGGATTCTAGAATACCTACCTCACTTGAAATAGCAATTTTCTGATGAAGAATCATAAAATTCGAGCGCGGAAGCAAATATTTATATTATTTTTTACAAAAATAAAGTCAGATTTTACCTGTTCTTAAAATGGATATTTTTGTTAAAACATTCATATTTATGCTTTAGGATTTATACTCTGGATAATTTTAGCTTTGGACATGCAAAAGTGACCATAACGTGGTACCAATCAGATATAAACATTCAATTTTCGGGTGTCATTTTAATGAATACGTTGTATATTGTAAGCTACATGGGCTGGATTCTAGATTACCTACCACACTTGAAATAGCAATTTTCTTCTTGCAATGTTTTCTTTTAGCTAAAATATGATGAAGAATTATAAAATTCGAGCGCGGAAGCCAATATTTATATGATTTTTTATTAAAATAAAGTCAAATTTTACATTTTTTTGATGAATATGTTGTATATTGTAAGCTACATGGGCTGGATTCTAGAATACCTACTACACTTGAAATAGCAATTTTCTTGTTGCAATATTTTTATTTAGCTAAAATATGATGAAGAATTATAAAATTCGATCGCGGAAGTAAATATTTATATGATTTATTACAAAATTAAAGTCAGATTTTACCTATTCTTGATGAATACGTTGTATATTGTAAGCTACATAGGCTGGATTCTAGAATATCTACCACACTTGAAATAGCAACTTTCTTGTTCCAATGTTTTCTTTTAGCTAAAATATGATGAATAATTATGAAATTCGGGCGCGGAAGCAAATATTTATATGATTTTTTACAAAAATAAAGTCAGATTTTACCTATTCTTCAAATGGATATTTTTGTTAAAACATTCATATTCATGCTTTAAGATCTATACTATGTATAATTTTAGAATTGGACTTAACGTAGTACCAATCAGATAATAAACATTCAATTTTCGTGTGTCATTTTAACGAATACGTTGTACATTGTAATCTACATGGGCTGGATTCTGGAATACCTACCACACTTGAAACAGCAATTTTCTTGTTGCAATGTTTTCTTTTAGCTAAAATATGACGAAGAATTATAAAATTCGGGCGCGGAAGCAAATATTTATATATTTTTTTACAAAAATAAATTCAGATTTTAACTTTTTTGATGAATACATTGTATATTGTAAGCTACATGGGCTGGATTCTAGAATACCTACCTCACTTGAAATACCAATTTTCTGATGGAGAATTACAAAATTCGGGCGCGGAAGCAAATATTTATATGATTTTTTACAATAATAAAGTCAGATTTTACCTATTCTTGAAATGGATATTTTAGTTAAAACATGCATATTCATGCTTTAGTATCTATACTATGGATAATTTTAGCATTGGACATGCAAAAGTGTCCATAACGAGTAACAATCAGATAATAAACATTCAATTTTCGGGTGTCATTTTAATGAATACGTTGTATATTGTAAGCTACATGGGCTGGATTCTAGATTACATACCACACTTGAAATAGCAATTTTCTTGTTGCAATGTTTTCTTTTAGCTAAAATATAATAAAGAATTATAAAATTCAGGCGTGGAAGCAAATTTTTATTTGATTTTTTACAAAAATAATGTCAGATTTTACCTATTCTTGATGAATACGTTGTATATTGTAAGCTACATGGGCTGGATTCTAGAATACCTACCACACTTAAAATAGCTATTTTCTTGTTGCAATGTTTACTTTTAGCTAATATATGATGAAGAATTATAAAATTCGGGCGCGGAAGTAAATTTTTATATGATTTTTTAAAAAATAAAGTCAGATTTTAAATTCTTTGATGAATACGTTGTATATTGTAAGCTAAATGGGCTGGATTCTAGAATACCTACCTCAGTTGAAATAGCAATTTTCTGATGAAGAATCATAAAATTCGAGCGCGGAAGCAAATATTTATATTATTTTTTACAAAAATAAAGTCAGATTTTACCTGTTCTTAAAATGGATATTTTTGTTAAAACATTCATATTTATGCTTTAGGATTTATACTATGGATAATTTTAGCTTTGGACATGCAAAAGTGACCATAACGTGGTACCAATCAGATATAAACATTCAATTTTCGGGTGTCATTTTAATGAATACGTTGTATATTGTAAGCTACATGGGCTGGATTCTAGATTACCTACCACACTTGAAATAGCAATTTTCTTGTTGCAATGTTTTCTTTTAGCTAAAATATGATGAAGAATTATAAAATTCGAGCGCGGAAGCCAATATTTATATGATTTTTTATTAAAATAAAGTCAAATTTTACATTTTTTTGATGAATATGTTGTATATTGTAAGCTACATGGGCTGGATTCTAGAATACCTACTACACTTGAAATAGCAATTTTCTTGTTGCAATATTTTTATTTAGCTAAAATATGATGAAGAATTATAAAATTCGATCGCGGAAGTAAATATTTATATGATTTATTACAAAATTAAAGTCAGATTTTACCTATTCTTGATGAATACGTTGTATATTGTAAGCTACATAGGCTGGATTCTAGAATATCTACCACACTTGAAATAGCAACTTTCTTGTTCCAATGTTTTCTTTTAGCTAAAATATGATGAATAATTATGAAATTCGGGCGCGGAAGCAAATATTTATATGATTTTTTACAAAAATAAAGTCAGATTTTACCTATTCTTCAAATGAATATTTTTGTTAAAACATTCATATTCATGCTTTAAGATCTATACTATGTATAATTTTAGCATTGGACTTAACGTAGTACCAATCAGATAATAAACATTCAATTTTCGTGTGTCATTTGAACGAATACGTTGTACATTGTAATCTACATGGGCTGGATTCTAGAATACCTACCACACTTGAAACAGCAATTTTCTTGTTGCAATGTTTTCTTTTAGCTAAAATATGACGAAGAATTATAAAATTCGGGCGCGGAAGCAAATATTTATATATTTTTTTACAAAAATAAATTCAGATTTTACCTATTATTGATGAATACGTTGTATATTGTAAGTTACATTGGCTGGATACTAGAATACCTACTACACTTGAAATAGCAATTTTCTTGTTGCAATATTTTTATTTAGCTAAAATATGATGAAGAATTATAAAATTCGGGCGCGGAAGCAAATTTTTATATGATTTTTTACAAAAATAAAGTCAGATTTTACCTATTCTTGATGAATACGTTGTATATTGTAAGCTACATGGGCTGGATCCTAGAATAGCTACCACACTTGAGATAGCATTTTTCTTGTTGAAATGTTTTCTTTTAGCTAAAATATGATAAAGAATTATAAAATTTTTGCGCAGAAGCAAATATTTATTTGATTTTTTACAAAAATAAAGTCAGATTTTACCTATTCTAGAAATTGATGTTTTTGTTAAAACATTTATATTCATGCTTTAGGATCTATACTATGGATAATTTTAGCATTGGACATGCAAAAGTGATCATAACGTGGTACCGGTCAGATAATAAACATTCAATTTTCTGGTGTCATTGTAATGAATACGTTCCATATTGTAAGCTACATGGGCTGGATTCTAGAATACCAACCACACTTGAAATAGCAATTTTCTTGTTGCAATGTTTTCCTTTAGCTAAAATATGATGAAGAATTATAAAATTCGGGCGCGAAAGCAAATATTTATATGATTTTTTGCAAAAATAAAGTCAGATTTTACCTATTTTTGATGAATACGTTGTATATTGTAAGCTACATGGGCTGGATTCTAGAATACCTACCACACTTGAAATAGCAACTTTCTTGTTGCAATGTTTTCTTTTAGCTAAAATATAATGAAGAATTATAAAATTCGGGCGCGAAAGCAAATATTTATATGATTTTTTACAAAAATAAAGTCAGATTTTACCTATCCTTGATGAATACGTTGTATATTGTAAGCAACATGGGCTGGATTCTAGAATACCTACCACACTTGAAATAGCAATATTCTTGTTACAATGGTTTCTTTTAAGTAGTTAAGTCATGAGAGTTCTGACTCATAGGTGCGGGGGTGAGTTGGTGCTGAGGGTGTTGGGGGCGGTGGTATGCGGGTTGCTGTGACGTCATAGCGGTGAGATGCGGGTGCGGTGACGTAATAGCGGTGGGTTGCCGAGTTGTCAAGACGTTAGCAGGGTCCTCAAGACGTTGGCGGGGTCCTCAATACATTAGCGGGGGCCGCGCTTAAGACCCGCGTTTGACCATATGGTGGGTGACTTATTTACAAGATTAGTATTTGAACACATGACTTTACCCAGACAGACAAATTTAATTTATTTACTTTGGAAATCGAACATTTGCAATCTGATTAACCAGCATCTACACATATATTGCTACGAGCCACAAAGTGTTTCCTAGTCGAGTAATTAAGGATCAGGCTTTATAAACAAGTAGTTTGTGTTTGACACCGTATCGAAGCTAATTTTTATTATGTAATTAAAAGGGGAACGAGAAATTAGCACACTGCTTAAATGTTTTCGCAGACAAATTTAATTTCTGCACTCTAATCATCGAGCACGTGGTTGAAAATCCAGATGTTCATTGAACAAGTATATGCTTGTTTTTTTATGAAGTTCAAAAGATCTGCACTGCCACTGCACTGTTTATTCATCACCGGGGATAGGGAAGGAATAAATAATAAAAACATCTATTATATTTATTTATTTATTTGTGAAGCTATATTACAAATACCTGAAATACAATATCTATGGACTAAACTAGCGGATAAGTATCTGGTGACATAAAACTTATCATTCGTTTATCATCATATGGACTTAAAGCTAACTTATTCTGTCTAACAGTATATACAACATCTTGTTTTGATGTTATTAACATTTGTGGTTTTGTTATAGTTTCATTATTAAATATGCAATTGTAATAGTCTTCAAAACAAATTGATTTCAATGTAGCTTTCGAAATACCTTTAGCTTTCATACATACCTCATGCTTATTGTTTGAAAAAGTTTTATATGCATACATTTTTGCCCGTAACCCAATAAATTCAGTCATAATGTTACCATTATTTTCATCTTTCATTAAACTGAATTTTATCACATAGACCTTATAAATCTTCCAGAGAATTCTGAAATCGGCTACATTTTTGAAGTTGATTTGAAGTACCCCAAGTCATCGACTTTCTTATTAACTAAAGGAATGTTATATACATTATCTATATGGTACTCTGAAGTATCAAACTTATGAAGATCTCTTTTCATAATATTATAAATATTAACATTTTTAAATAAATAAATTAATCTGTCAGTATCGGTATAACACAATTCTGCATTTGAATTTAAATTTTGTTGAATATAGTTATAATGAAAGTCATAAATGTATGTTTTTGATATATCTAATATATAAAATCCCACATAAATAGGCTTGTTAAGAGCTACTGATGTTTATTTATTTCAACAAGTATTACGTCATCACCGAGTATAGTACAGCTGTGAAAATTTGGTTAAGCTATGAGATTTTTCGCTTCATGTTTGCCATCCCACATTGTAACTAATTTAACATTTTTATGTTTTCGAACATTTTTCATCGTTTTCCCAAAAACAGCATTATTCATCAATTTAAAAAAATTCTTTTGATATTCATTATTTGATTGCTTTCTAAGTTCAGTGTTTAAATCGATATAAGATTTTAACCAAAGACTTTGCTTGAATTTAAGAATTCTGTGAATTTTCTTTAGATGTAATCCTAATTTCAAACACTGTTTCAAATTTTGATAATGTATAACATAGTTTTTTTTATTATATAAGTTTGCTACTAATTTAGACTGCTTTGAATTTGGATGTATAAAATTTTCCGGACATAATGGCAAATCTTTATGTAATTCATGTAAAGATTTGAGGTACTCCAAATCAACTTCAAAAATGTAGTCGATTTCAAAATTCTCTGGAAGATTTATAAGGTCTATGTGATAAAATTCAGTAATATTAACCCAGCTGAATTCTCCATATGGTAAATAGTGACTCATCGCCGCTCCGTACAAATTATTCACATCAAAATACATAAGGTAAGTATCTTCTTCTTTGGAGTTGTACAATTCATTTAAATATTTACTATTTGCCTTTGCGTACCTCTTTGAACATTGGACTAAACCACCTCGAATCCCTTTTTCTATAAATAGTAACTTTTCAACATCTGTATGTAATTCAAGTTGTATATTTGTATATTTCAACATCGCCTCAAATGCTAGACCAGGCGCTGTGAAATAATGAAGAGCTTCTAATTTATATGTTTCTAAAAAATTTTTTCAAAAATTTTCAAACACATCTGCTAATAAATGAACATCCGTTGTTAGATACAGGTCGGAATATTCTCCGAATATTTTGATGTTCAATGTTTCCCATACTTTTTTAGCATGTTCATAATCCTGGTCATTGATGTTTTCATGCTTCAAACTACTATAAAATTCATTCTGGTCAGGTAAAAAAGATTCTTCAAAATTATCCCAGTTGTCAACATATTCATAAGGAAATACCCCTTTTCTTGCGAATAACTTAAACTGGTTTATGTCTTTACAGAAATTTTGTGTTATCGGCTTCTCATCGTCTTTCAAATAGGATGATAATTTTTCAATACTACTAGGCATAAATCGGAAAGAATCTATGAACCTGAAATTTATTTTTGAGCCCTGAATATATTTTGTAAATGAAATGTAGCGTTCTTTATTTACTGGAAGTAATGACACTACTCCTGGTATATTTTTAGCTATGTTTTTAATAATGAAATGTCCATCATAATTACCGAGGTTATGAAATACAACTGGGATAGTATATGATTTTTTAAAATTTAGATTACATGATTGATGCGCCGCGCCACGAAAAAAACCCGTAAAATGGTTGTGATCGCGAACTTTTATATCAGTCACAAAGAACTCCTTTTGACATACGTAACAAATTTTTGTTCTTAAGAACTCGATTTCTTGTTCTCTTGTCATTTTTAGGGGTACTGGGTTATCAAATTTATCGCTAATAAACTGTGAAATTTTGTAAAGTTCATTTGAAAACCAATCAATGCAGTGCTCACTTCGGTTTAATTTAAAATCTGAAAGATTGTTATCATGTGAACATTTTAAATAATATGAATGCTACTTGGAACATGCTTATGAATTTTGATTGAACTTTTATTATCTTTATCTTCAGTTTTTCGTAAAATAGATTCTATATCGACATATATTACAAACGGTACAGTATCCTGATAATGATAATTTTTGAATTTTAAATATTTGTTTTCTTCAGTAGGTAATTCAACGCGACATTTATTAATTAATTTACAGTCAATTAAATGCTGATTAAAAGCCGTCTCTCAAATAAAATGATTTAGACATCTATCACAAAAGTACAGTTTTCCGTTATGTTTTGATATTTGTTTAGTTAGTAGTCTAGTTAAATTTTTAATCCACATAAAGTGATAATTAGTATTATTTCTTACATTTTTAACAGTGTCATCATCCACTTCTATATTTTTGTCACTACTATCATTATTAGATAACATTAATAAATGAATAAATTTACTACCTTCGAATTTAGTCAAGTACAATGGCACAACTTCATTTTTCTCTTTACCGAATTTTTTCAATGTATAAATATTTATGGATAAATTATTAATTTTTTCAAATTTGGGAATGTTGTTTAAATGCATCGGAAAACTTATGTCGTCATATTTCAACACTCTACTGAAATGTGGGTAAGATGACACTCTATCTGAATTTTTATTTGCAGGATATAGAGCGGAAGCTATAGCCCATAAAAAGCAGTATTCATCTGCATTTTTTAAATTGATTATTGCATGTTTATTTTTAATGTCAAGCGGTAAATCAATATATTCCCCACCAAAAATAGGTGTATATTTATTAATAATAATTTTTAAATGTAATATTTCAAACAAAGCCCACCCCGAATCGCGCTCCTGAAACTCTGATAATTTTGTTAGTATTTTACTCACGTTTTCACGAAACCACTCTCTGACACTTGCCTTGTTGGTTATAATACTATTGGCTGTATTGAAAGATTTTATTTCGATCACACCTGTTTTAGGTAATATAAAATTTGCACTAAAGATTAAATTTACTTTCAAATTAAAGAACTTCTTAATTTTATTAGAAAAAATTCTAAAACATATCATTAAGAATAATGAAGGATTTTTGTAAATTAAATTTGCGATAATTCCCGTACATATTCGAGATTCAAAACAGGATTGTAGATCTTGCCAAACTAATTTTTTTGACTTTAACCCATCGCCATAAATACCTCGTTTTATTTGTTTTAACTTTTCGCGGTAAAATTTGAATAAAGCTAAATTAGATTCCAACTGAAATAAATTACCATTAATTTCACCATTTTGTTTTGAAGCCCGGTTAATTAGTAAAATAAACTTATTAATAATCTTTAACCATCGTATACATTCGTCTTGAGTTTTTAAAATTTTTATTCCGTCGACAAGTGTCTTTAATGCTTTGCTACTTACTTTAGCAACGCTTGACATCGCGATCTGTTCTGTGCGCGTAACTGAGCTCAAATGACTGATTTGCAATGACATCACGCTTCTGAAGGGCTGAGTGTGCAACATCAGACACAGTAACCAATCAAAACAGTGCATTCCAATTTATAAATAATTCATTACCCACTAATTATTTTAATTTATGCATCATTCAAAAATACATGTCTGAACATGCAAGCTACAACTTTGCAAATTGCGCTGGGAGTAGGGAAAGAATGAAGAACATTAAAATTATAGCTATTATAATAATTTATTTAAACTAGCTATTTATTCATTACTGATTCGTTAAAATATTATATATATATACATATATATATATATATATATATATATATATATATATATATATATATATATATATATTCTAAAATTAAATGCTTAATTACATTAAAAATACTTATTTACTTCTGTACACATATTACATTTACATAACACACAGTTTTTAAAAAAATCATTGTTTGGTGTGCGGTGAATAATCCACACCATGTCTTCATCGGCATCTTCTTCTTCTTCAATTTCTTCCTCTGCATCTGGTCTGTGCTCAGCATGTTGTTCTTGAGCCATCGTCTCTTCCATCGCCTGATTTTGCACAAAATTTTGTAGCACCTCAAGTGACAAATTAGCAGCTTGTATATATTCCTGCTGATCCGTGATGCACTTTTCGAGGTATTCACAATATTGTTTATATTCTTGAAGCTGTAGCCAGTTATTGGAACAGCAGTCACAGTACCCGATAAGTTCTTCGGGAATAACAACTCTCGCAGAAAATACTCGTGCCATGTTGTAATGATGGCTAATTGTTTTGTACTATTTAAAATTCATTTTTAACCCTATTTATACTGTGTGCATTCCAAAGTGCATTACAGCAGATGATACTTCATATGTAGCATTGGTCGTCAGAGAGGTGACGCTTGGTAATCATTCGTTTAGATATCATCAGTAACACACGCCTCTTGTGCAATTACCAGGTGTTATTACAGTTTTTAAATAAAAGTCATCTAATTATTGTAAAACATTTATTTTACATCCAAAAAATAATACAAAATACATTTATATATTACTAACAATATTTGTTAACGGATTATATATAGTTAATTATTTTATCATGGATTATTAAACAATATGCAGCTGTGTTCTCGAGCATATTTTCGGTAATTTCAAATTCTAATCTAATGTCAACATTACCCGACTTCAATGTCTCACTTTGATGGGAACAATCTATAACTGCTAGAGGTGCTGTATTTAAAACCTCATCTGGCTCGAAAATAGGTTCACATGACCGCTCTTAGTAAGACAATTGAAACAGAGTGTACATAACGTACAGCATTGCCCAATGATTATTTTTAAAGTTTAAATTTAAATTATCATAAGGACACACATCAGAATTTAAATACAACTTAATATTAGTTAAGTGACAATGATTTTATTTACTCATATTTTTACTTAGTTTATTCTTGCGATCAGTTTGAAATCCCACGATGACATAACGCGGTGTTTCTAATTGAGCTGTCGTTTTAATCGGCCAGGTATATCGCTTCGTTTTTTGTAGTAGTAGATATTCATGAAGCTCCCAGCTGCGGAATGCTATCTCCAAATTAACACTTTTCTCTATATACTTCATAAGCATTAATCGCTCGGCATCAGCTACAGATATATGTGGAATCTTCCAATGAACTTTACTTAACTCAATCTTCATATTTTCGTTTGCTGCGCTATTCTCAATCGCATTCATGTCTGTGCTGCTTCGAATAAACACTAATTCTTGTTGTAAATTTAAAATATTTTTTTTTGAAATCTTCACAGAACCCCAATAGCATGTTTAATGGAATACATATGTTAAAAATGCCGTGATTATCAATTATATGTTTTGTATTATCAGTTAAAGGTGACCAACCAGAAATTTGTAATCGTTTGCTTTCATTCGTGTTATAAGAGACATAACCTGTCATACAGGAAGTTATGCCAGGATTACGGACTCTATCTATAACTATTCCAACAATTTCATATCGAATTTCACTGAACAAGAATGCAAATGCGTTGTTAACCAATTTAGCTGTAGTTGACGGTTTGTTGTCATGTGTGGAGAAGTTTTCCCTCAATATAAAGTAAACTATTCCACGGTAGAGTGTACAAATCTTGTTGCTGTATGGGTATGCGTATTTCATCATTATTGTTTAAAATGTAGATGCATACGGTTGATATGTGTGTTTTTCTGCATGACTGATTGAATCATCAAATAAAGCCTTCTCGGACGCGCTCAAAATATTAGCATTCATTTTGATGAATGCAGAAAATAAAATTTTTATACTTTTTATATTTAACTCCAATCCAAATAATTAATGCTTTTATCCGCTTTCTCGGTCTATTATTATCCAGATTGTACTTTAAACCCAAGAGATTTTAGAAATTAAAAATTGACGGGTGTTAACCCTTCAACAGTCTTCTTACGAATGATGTAACTACACTTTCGAGCAGTATTTATATGTTTGCAAGTAGTATGATTATAGATTTGTTTTTTAAGATGCAATCTTACCGTAATAACTTCTTCTCTGAAATTAATTAACTTTCCGTCTTGGTCTACTATTTTAAGGGTTAAAGAATTTATTACTCGTGTGCTGATTGGTAAAAAGATTATATGATTTGGTGCTTCTATAATTTTGAATCCTGGCGGGACGCGCGGAAAAAATTTATGAATTATGTGCACATTTCTATTATTTGAATAAGAATTTGTAGTTATTCTACACTCAATACACACTGCATTTACTTTAATTATAGAAACTGGATTATCAGATTCATGTGATATATTAGCTGTTAATCGACGAGGTTTAAACCCTAAAATATTACCAATTGAATTGTCTCGTATAAAATTTATTTCCTTATTGCTTCTAACTTCACACTTAAGAGTATTATTATTTGCTACTATGTTTAATTCAGTGCCAGCATCTAACTTACTGGTTAAGAATTTATTTATATCATCAATTTTATAAGAACCTTCCGGAATAGTTATTACACGACTACCAATATAAAATTTATTATTTTTAATATCAATGTTCGGTATCGCATTATAAACTTCATAATTTATTAAACCGAGAACATACTCCGAATCTTCACCGAGTGTAATTGGTGGATAAAAGGTCTGAGTTATAATTGAATTAGTACCGAAGAGTGTAAGCGTGTATGACATGACGGTTCAACCAATACTGAGGAATAATCAGATTTGTTCATAAAGAAATGCTAAACATAAATGAGCACACCTTACACTGTTATTAGGTTGGTATCTATCATAATTGTAGTGTATTGAGCACCTGTTTCCAAAATAATTAACTAGTTCTTTTGGCGGCGCGAGGTTTCCTGTGTAAAAGTAACTAAATTATTATGTTTTTTGTATGCAACCCAATGAGATCCTGGCCCATTACTGTTATCCAAATTAACCATTGAATACTCGTTATGATTTACTTTTTTAGGTAAATTATTTCTCATGAAAACTTCTCTAAAGAAAGGGATTTTTAATAGTTTAGCATATTTTTCAAGATCAATATTAGTTAATGCCCGCGATGGTAAATCTATTGGGAGTTTTTTAAATATAGTCCAAGTCCCTTACGGTACGGCTTCAAGTATAGACCTTTCCCCATAGCTATAGATTCTATCATTTTATTATGGCGCTGAGCTTATTTTAATTGCTCGGTAGCAGCTTTAGCGTCGTGAACAGCCTTGGCGATACCTGCTGCACCACCCCCAAGTGCGCCTAGAGCGCTCAAGCCGGCGAAAATTGGAATTAGGGGAAGGAACCCTCCGTTTTTTGGTACTGATATAACTCGTGGATTTTTAATCTTTCGCTTTATTCTCTTAACCGTTCGTAAAGCTATTCTTGCAGATTTATTCAAATCAGAACCACTGGTATTTCTCTTTATGGCTTTCCGTGCGCGGTTGACCACGTTGCGAAACGACAAACTTCCGCCAGTTTTCTTCCTCTTCTGCACCCGCATCTTGACTATTTAAGGAGCACACGTCTTACCTCTTCCGCAGTCAGTAACGAACTGTGCTGATGTAATGTTCATCTCCTTATTTATATCAAAATGCATACTGTAAAACAAAGTTATAGCCTCGTCGTAAAGAATTATGATTTGAATAATGTCAGTAGTGAGCCGCGCCATAGTATATTATTACCAGATATTGTAAAATGTATTTTAGCCGGTCCATCCGGATGCGGTAAGACAAATGTTATGATTGCACTATTAGAACATGAAAATTGCTTATGTTTTTCTAATATCTACATGTACTCAAAATCATTATTCCAGCCTAAATATGAGTATTTAAAAATGTTACTAGAACGTATAGACGGAGTAGGTTACTTTGCGTATAATGAAAACGTAGATATTGAAAAGCCGTGCAATGCGCAATACAATTCAGTATTTATATTTGATGGTGTAGCGTGTGATAAACAAGATGTAATTAGAGAATACTTTTCTATGGGTCGCCATAAGGCTATAGATTGTTTTTATTTATGTCAGACTTATACTAGAATCCCTAAACATCTTATACGAGATAATGCGAACATATTAGTATTATTTAAACGAGATGATATGAATTTAAAACATGTATATTCTGATTACGTGAATACAGATATGTCATATGAAAAATTTAAGAATCTCTGCTCATTTTGTTGGTGTGATAAGTATGGATTCGTGGTTGTTGACAAAGAGAGTGAATTAAATAGAGGGCGTTATCGTAAAGGCTTTGATCAGTATACTATAATAAATAATAGTGATGTGAGCTAAGAGGTATCAGTTGGTAGTTAGTTGTCGTAAGGTAAACATCTCAAACAGGTTAAATAGAACAGTAACGGATGAATTTAAATTATATTTGCTTTTGATTTGATTTTACAGATCATTATCTGGTTATGATGTGGTTATCAATTGTTGGATCAGTTTTTTACCTGTTTCTACAAATAACAGCTCTAATAATCACCTGTTTATGAGTTAATATATGAACTTGAATCTGTTTGCCATCTGTTTTAAATTGTTCAACCAGTATCTGTTTTCCAGAACAGATTTAGGTTAGGTTTGAACCGATAGCTGTTTTTCAGAACAGGGCTGTTTTAGGTGTTTTAAAAGGTTGAACTGGTATCTGTTTTCCAGAACAGGGCTGTTTTTAGCTGTTCTAAATTGTTAATTTGGTACCTGTTTTCCAGAACAGGGTTGTTTTTTATAATTATAGCTACCTTTTTTCATAAAACCACTTACAATGGAAACGAGCTTAAAAATGGATTTAATCAAAACAAGAAATATTGTAAAACAAAAACTTCGTAATCTTAAACGTGGTGCATTACAGAGAAAAGCTGAATTAGAATTCCAATATAAGCCAATAATCAAATCTTTACAAGATATTACAGTCAATCTACCAATGACCAATATAAAGGATGAAATTAAAAGAGAACCAAAAGAGGAGGAGGAAGAGGAAATACCAGAGAAAAATAAAACTTTAATAGGCCCTAAAATTTTGGAAACAAGTGTTATAGCAGAATCAGGGGGTCAATCAACAGTGATAGGAGACCAACCATCAATAACTAGAGATGATATTTTGAATTTAACCCAGGAGCCTTCATTCAGGGAGTATTTGGAGCAGTATGATCCACTACCACGACAATACATTGAAGATATGTTAAAAGATGATAAGGATTTATTTGATTTCAAGTATGGCGTTCGACATGATGCTGAAACTGATAAATTTTATATCGGTAATTCTGAGTTAAAAATTCAGCGTAAAGATTTAGTTTTACAAAATTTGAAATATTTAGGCACACCAGGTTTATATGAGCTCTTATTTAAAAAGCAGCCATTGGGATATACCCAGGTTGATCAAAAAAATTATATTGATATTGTAAAAAGAACAAAAGCCGCCAATCGAAATTATAGTGAAAATGAACAATTAGCGGGATCAAGGTCACATAAGTATACTACCGTAATAGCTCCAATGTTAGATCCTCGAAGGAGAGTTTTACAATCTAGAAAATGAAATTCGGTTTCTAAAAGAACAGGTTCAACGTCAGGTGGTAGTTATTTGAAAACGTTTACTAAAAAACAAGTGGAGTACGTATACTGGGACAATATTAATGAATTGTTTAATAGACTACGTCTTTTAATTGCGTCACGTGATGCCGGTCATACAGGTGACGATAATAAAGTTATATCCATAATTGAAGAGTTAAAAGAAGCGGGAGTTATAGAATAGCGACAGTTTAATAATGACTCTTGATAAGTTCGGACGTCATATTGACCATCATAATACTAAAAAATATACTAACAAAGAATTACTTTTTGATTCGAAAAAAGTTAAGGAATTAGACTTAGGTTGTATAAAGAAAATAAATATACTTGAAAATAAATTTCGAATAGAATTGTCTAAAGTAAAAAATAATTTAAAATCTACCATTGTTATTAATTTAAAATTAAAACTAGATGGTGACATTTATAATATATTAAACAGTTCTAATTTATCTTTTTACAATTTTCCTTGTACTGGTAAAATAATTCAAATTAATTTAAGTAATCCAATAGAGCTACTAAACTATTGAATTAATTAAGAACCCCGTATCTCAATAATAGTTAATAAACATGTTGTAAAGGATGATAAATTGATAATATATCCCAGTCCTACAAGTTTAAATACGAGTGATTTATATGTGGAAATCGTACTAGCAACATATGTTAACTATGTCGAAAATTAAACGTGAAATTGTGGAAGAATTACATAAATCAGCACGAGTACACTTTCCCAGGAGGCGTGTAATTACAAAGGGAATAAATGACTTATTCCAGGCTAATTAGGTTGAAATGATTCCTTATGCTAGAATAAATAAAGGATATCTCTACATTTTAGTTGTTATTGATGTATTTTCTAAATTTTTGTAGACTAAACCCATAAAAAACAAAGCAGGTTTTGAAATTTCGAAAGCTATGAAAAGTATTTCGCTTAGTAGTAATCGAATTCCTCAAAATTTACAAACTGATCTCGGCAAAGAATTTTATAATAAAAATTTTCAAAATATAATGAATAAATATAATATTAATCACTATTCAAGCTATAGTACTAAAAAGGTATCTATTGTAGAGCGAGTTAATCGCACTTTAAAATCAATGATGTGGAAAGAGTTTAGCTTACAAGGTACATATAAGTGGTTGAGTTTATTACCTAAACTTACAGAAAAGTATAATAATACAAAACACAGAACCATTAATATGAAATCTAGTGAAGTTAGTAGAAAACATGAACAATTACTTCTTGACAATGTTTACAGTAATATTAAAATGATTGGGAAAACAAAATTTAAAGAAAATTATTGGTCTAATGAAATTTTTACTATATACTCAATTCAATTAACAAATCCTGTTACTTATATTCTTCAAGATCAGTCCGGCCAAATTATAAAAGGGGGATTTTATGAATACGAATTACAGAAAGTAAAGTATCTTGATACATACCTTGTTAAAAAAATTCTAAAAAAGAAGGGTGATATGGTGTTTGTTAAATGGCTTGGATTCGATAATAAACATAATAGCTGGATAAGTAAAACAAATGTTGAATGAGAATTAAAAAAACAAAAAAAAAATGTGAGAGATGGGGGGAAGGGGGGAGTGATTTTATCATCCTAATCAAGGGTGAATATAATACTAATAATATAACTCTTGTAAAGTATTCTACTGTCTCATTTGACTTCTGAACTTCTAACTGTATAAACATGACTGTTTACATAGTACATCTACAAGGGTTTCAAATATTTGAGGCTGATGACACCATGACATTTATATGTAAAGAAATTGCCGTTTTAAATATTAATACGAATTCACTTGATTTTAAAATATTTTTACCTCCGTACCCTTTCTCTAGTTTAAATACTAAAAGACAGAAAAATGTGCTTTGGCTATCGAATAAATATCATCATTTAGAATGGATTTCAGGCAATATAAATTACAGTCTTTTAAACAATATTGTGCGAGGCATCTTTAGTGGTGCTTGCAAAATTTATGTTAAGGGATCTGATAAAATTAAATGGTTAAATAATATCTTAGGTTTACATAAATTAAAAATATGGAATGTTTTGGTTGTCCTTCATTAAAAGAATTATGTGAATCTTTTCAATTAAATATATGTAAATCACATCTGCAAAACTGTGCTATAAAAAATGTATACTTATTCAAAGACTGGTACAAGCAACGTTTTAATTCATTGGCTTCATTTAAAAAGTTTAATGATACGGGATTTTTACATTTTATGTCTGAAGAGGATATATCATGTCTGCCTAAAGAGTCTATTATGGCCTGCATCCCACGCCAAATAGATGGGGAATAGGACAAATTTCCTAGGAACTGGCAAGATGATAAGGAATTCCAGAACTATAGGCGCTGCACTGACCACCCGCTAATTCCTGACGTTAACACGGATCTAGTCGGGAATGTGTACCCAATAAAAAGTATTGTTTTCAATGTAATAAATAATTTTATGTAATATTAATTGTAATGTAACAAGTTTAAAAATAAATTTTAATTTTAAATATTTTATGTTTTATTTATTTTACTTACCATCTCCCAACATCTGTATCCTATCTTCGATAGGATTGAATTTATGAAGGTAAGCACATGTAAAAATCAAACAATACAGTTTTATTATTATATTATAGAGAATAATAGTTACAAATTATTACATAATACTTATACATAAAAATGTTTCATATTTCTATTTTCTAATATAGGTTTCAAAAGTAGTTCATAAATACTATCATTCTTATATCTAAAATGTGCTCTATCAATAGCTATTTGTATCCATAGGCTCTGCCTCGCTGTTTTGTAAGCGAATGTCCATACAAACATGTAATGAACTTTGACTGTTTCACTGAACTGCACTTTCATGGTTTATGTTTAACTGTTTAATATTCTTAAGAATATTTTCTAAAACATAGTAATTATGAGTAGTATGTATTCGCCGGTTCTAGGACAGCACGTTCGGCTTTTTACAGGTTCGCGCATACTTTCTCCATAAGAAAAGTATACGCAGAACGGCTCCCCCACCACTTTGAGCATGTTTTCCTACACGCGTTCTGATTGGTTGCAGTAATTATTCTGCTCCGCGCCGATCTTGAAATTTGACGCATTGAAAGTGAAAGTATTAGTATTGTTTTTGACGTGCTACTTTTAAGTTGTTGTTGGCGAGCGAGTAAAAACAGTAAGTGTAGTAATATTAATCATCTAATGATTTTAACAAGTTGTTTTTTAGATGGCCTTACCACGTAAACGCACTTCAGATTTGTCTATTGATACTAGTGACCAAGAGGATAACAATAAAGTTGCGGAATTATATTTGGAATCACCTTTTACGGAAGAATTTTTGTCAAATATAAACAATGCGGAGTTTTTTGCAACACTTTTCAAAGAAGATATCCTTCTATTGTGCACAAATTATAGTCTTAATAAATCAAAAACAAGATGGGTTTCTGTAGGTTTAAGTGTACTTAGAGATTTTATACCTGTTTTGAAATTTACGTCAAGCAAACCGGATAATGTTGGTATTCAGTTTACACACGCTGAATTGAATCAATTAATTACTCACAAACAATTCATTCTTGATTATTTTGATTCCGGAAGTGAATGTATTCAAGATTATATTTCGGACAATCATTGGATGGTTTTGAATAATATTAATAAAAGGAAATTTCTAACATTAACTTGGCATATTCCAGGCTGTGACATTGTATTAGATTCGCAATCGGTTAAAATTCTTTTCAGTTTACTGAGTACCATTATTATTTTTCGGCTAAAACTTTTGGAAAGTTGTAATTTTAAAAATTATTACAATAAAATTGTAACACTTGCTAAGGATTATCTGCAGGTAAATCCCAATGAAACTGATTACAAAAGTGTAGAAACCGTTTTGGATAATGATTTACATTTGAATGTATTAGCTATGAAGGAATTATTGTATTTGCATCAAGGAAAAAAGTTGTTCAAGGATATTGTAAATAAAAACACAGAATAAAGTTTAAACATGGTTTTATTTTGTTTACACATTATACAATTTTTTACCATAAAGATAACGTGTCTGTACTGTTTTTCAAAAGAAATATTTAATCATCGTTTACTGATAAACATAACTTGTTTTGCTTTTGGGTATACATGTTTTATTGACTTGAAAATGTTTTGATTTGCGTAGGTTATTTTATTTGTGAATTTTTATAATCATCATGAGTCAGTTTGTTTTTCACTATATGCCCCTTAATACCTTTTGCTTTTTCTATTTCCTTATTTTCTGTTTTAATTGAATACATTTTGAACGTAAAACCACAAGTTCTAATATAATTTTATCACCCATTTCATCTTAAAATTTTCCTAATTCTCCTTTATTGACAAGAGGTATATTTAACTGAATCTCTTTACCCGCATTTTTTCGCAGACAAATTTAATTTATGCACCCTGGAAATCGGGCAATATGATTTACCTGCACCTACACGTATGATATTAGCGTGTGTCTGCAAAATGTTTAATTTATTCACCACTAGGGAAGGATTAAATAATAAAAAAACATCTTACATATTTATTTATTTGCGAAAACTAACAAATATCTTAAAAACAACAATTACAACGTTCAATATCTGCACACAAAACAAAATTACAATTGTTTATACATGTTTTTATTTTCTTTATTCTATTTTTGAAAATAGAGTACGCTTTATCGATGTAAAATCTGTGAAGATACATGCGGACGTAGGATACCCGCTCTGGTTGAAACTTGCCATAACAATGCGTTTATCCGAATGTTTAGAAATCATCATAGCATTTATTATAAGAAATAATTTTAAATATTGTTAAACTATAATATAACGGAGAAAAGATTTGTTAGCACACTACTCGCATTTTTTTGCAGACATATATAATTTATGCACCCTATAAATCGGGTAATTAAAATTTGCTATCTCTTTCTGAACTATGAAATATTGATTGGAGTAGGGGGTTTATTTATAAAGATTATTTAGTAAAAGTACAAAAAATATCAAAATTAATCGACAATAAGCAGTTCATATTTAAAACAGTTACTTTATGTCATATTTGTCAGAAAAACTTTAAATGCAACAGACAGAGTTGCAGATCATGATCATTTGACCTCAAAATTTGTAGGTGTATGTAATTTAAATTTTAAAAATCCGAAAATAATTCCAGTTTTCTTTCATAATTTATCAAACTTTTATAAAGGAGTTGGGGTGTGATGAATTAATATTTTTATATTAATTCATATATGTGTACGATAATTCGATGGGTATTCAAAATAAAATATACATGAAATAAAGATTTGTGGATTCATTTATATTTATACCAAGGCTTTAGAAAAACTTGCTAAAAATTAAGAAGATGAACAATGTGTAGAAGTAAAAAAGTGTTTTCCTATAGAGAATCAATTTATATTACTATGAAAAAAAGGGCTATTTCCATATAAATATATGGATTTATTTGATATGTTAAAAGAAACATCTCTTCCGCATATAGAATAATTTAATAATCCTTAAAAATAATAATTCTATAACTCAAGAAGAATATAGTCACGCAAAAATGCTGACAGAATAAAACGGGATAATGTTAACCCAGTTTTGTGTCAGCAGGACATTGACTGTTGTTTAAACATAGCACAAATATTTTGTCACTATAAACAAAATTCTTATAAAGAACAATTTAGCATGGTGTGCATTGCAAAGTTACTCACCCGTAGCTATCGTTTAACGTCATACCCTCGGTCATATTACAATAATGAAGTAACACATTATCATCAAAATTAAATTGGGAAACTTCTGGAACATGTAATTATTATAACGTAGTAAAATTAATTTGTGGTATCCCTTATGCTTGTTTGTTTTATGTCAAGAGTATTTGAAGAATGCATTAAGGGTATATTGATAGTAACTAATTAACATCTTAAACAGCTTGCCGATTGAGAGTATAAATAAGTTAACCTAAATATTTATTGAACACTCTTATAAAAGTTATCATTATGTCATATTTGTAAAAAAACTTTAAATGAAACAGACAAAGTTGCAGACTATGATCATTTGACCTTTCTAACATTTATTTCATCAACTAAGACTGTTTTCGAAAATGATATATATTTATCTTTATGTTCAATTTTAGATATTGTTTTTAAAGCTATACTCGTGAAATCAATAATCAGTACTAATATCTATACAATTAATATTAGGAAATTTTCTGTGTACTTCTTTAGCAAAATAGCAAGATGAACAAAACGTATTATCATTATTTCTTTCATCTACAAAATGACTAAAAAATACAAAACATGAAAAAATTTTGATTGAGACTATAAATAAGTTAATCTAAATATTTATTGAACATTCTTATAAAAGTTATCATTATGTTCACCTGTATTGCTTCAGATACTGTATACATAGAACACAAGTTTCGCTGTGGTAATTGCGAAAAAATATTTGCAAGAAATGATAATCTCAAAAGGCATCCTGTAAAGCAAGGAACCTAAATTTATAAAATATGTGAATCTATGTAATCAATACAATATTTGTAGACTAAGCACTAATGTGAATGATACAGTTGATTGTTTAGGGTTGTATCACGTTTCGGAAATTAAACCTGATTTATAATTTGAAAGCTATAGGTGATCGGTTAGGTCTTATTCAAGAAAAAATCACCAAATTCAGAACAAATTCCAACGCTTATTGAGAATCTTATAAAAGATAATATTACAGAATGAATAATATGTATTTTGTATTTTTTATTAATTAAAATAAAATGTAAAAATTCTGATATTTTTAAATGTATTTTATACTCCTACATACGTAAGAATGGAAATTTTTTAAATAAATTTCCCCCGGTAAAGTTGACCTGTTGGGAAATTAAACGAATTCCTCCGACGAAGTGATAACTACATACTCATCAATCAATTCTGCATACACTAATTAAAATTTAATATAAATAGCGACAGCTATAAGTATATTATAAAAAAGTTAGAACTTGATAACAAACTGTTGTGCTTGGTCGTATTAATAGTCAACTTTTTGAAAAATGTGGTCCAGCAGTATAGTAATGTTAAAATATCTAGTGTTTAATTTACTTCTAATCGGGTGTAGTGTCACATGCGAAGTTAAATATTATAACACGTTTTTAGACCGCGTGGAATTTGTTGAACATTATGGTTATTTGCAAAATGAAGATAACGAATATGTAAGCCTTAATTCATCATCGGTGAAATATCAAACAGCTATTTCATTATTTCAAGACAAATACGGTTTGCATAAAACAGGTGTGGTAAATAATGAAACATTGAACTTGATGCAATCTTCAAGATGCGGGGTCTCTGACAATACCTATCTACAACAACAAGTCAGCTGGTATGGGTCTGATATAACATGGGATTTTATAGACGGGGATAGTGACCTGGTCAACATCGCAAAGGAAGCGTTTTCAGTTTGGTAACAACATGCAATTATTAGCTTCAGATATGTTCCAAATAATAAAAAAAATTATTTAGACAGAAGCTTTATAGAGAGTCCGTACTGTCCTAATATATTAATTTCTGTTGGTGGACGAAGACACTACTCATACTTCGAAAGTACAATATGTCTTTCATACTTTGAACATCAATCACCTGTATTGGGGCACGCATTTTACCCAAGACAAGGCTTCAATTCCGTGGACATACATATGAATAGTAATCGATATTGGAATTATAAACTATCCAATACCCCTGCCGATAATGGTGACAATTTTTTTCAAGTACTTGTGCACGAGATTGGACATGCATTGGGGATTCACCATTCCACAGTAAAAACTGTGATTATGTATCCATACATGATAAACTCATATTTTTCAAATGTATCATCTTTTACTTTAGATATAGATGATATCACCGCCATACAAAACATATACGGAGTAAAAATTAAAGAACTTCTAACACCAGACATTAATAGCAATGATGAAAATTCTCCAACAGTCGCGGATAATAAATTTGGGGTGGATTTATGTTATTTTAATAATTTAACAAAATTTTTAGTTGTTGACGACAAATTGTTAATTTTTTCAAGTAAACAAGTTTGGGTAAAAAGTTTGTTGTTGTCTAAGAATTATATTTCGAAACCATATTATTTAAAAGATTTATTTACATTTATACAACTGGATTTTGAAAATATACCGCGCAGATGGTTGTATTGTATTAATTATAAAAGATAGTTTTTTCGAAATTATTATGAACGGAACTATCGATGTAAAATCAAAAGATAATTTTTTAGAAATTCGGTGGCCATCATTCCAACTTTTACGAAGTCCTTATAATTTTGTAAATGTCTTACAAAATATAAACGGAGCATTGAGAACGAATTTACGTAAAACGTATATTTTTTACAATACAGGTCATTTTTCTGAGTTAAAAGATTATAATAGTGAAATTATAAGGTATGGGGTAATAAATTCTGAATTTCCAGGTATACCTAACAGTATTGACGGTGCTTGTCAATACATAAACGGGTATATATATTTTTTTAACAATAACATTATGTATGAATACAGTGAAAATTTAAAATTACTAATGAAGACAACACCATTCAGTTTAACCATATTTGATATAAATTGTCAAAATTTAATTCTTTTACATAGATTAAAAATTCTTTCTAACAAATTAGTGATACAAAATTAAAACTGGAGAATTTTCATATGTTTTATGGGATGGTACAAAATTCTATCAAAGAAAGCGGATTGTGAGTTGAAATGAGATTTATTATGACAACAATGTGAAGAAAAGTGATAGTGTAAACATTATTTGTGTAATAAATTTTAATTTAGTACTGTTTTTATTGGTCAAATGTACCAGCAAAATCAATCAACGGGTGAACACAGTTGGGCTACATCTATGGGTCAGCTCTTTCCACGATGACGGTAGAACCAAACAACCAATTGAAACACTAAATTACATCTTTGGGTCAGCTCTATCCACGATGGCGGCAGAATCAATCAGCCAGTCATCTCTGTGCGACTTTTTCATACTTCAATTTAACTTTAATGTAGTTGACTAATGTATATTTTAATTTTTATTTGTAACTGTAAAATATATTTCTTTATTTGGCTGTATCTGTTAATAAAATTTGCAAATTGTGCATTGTTCTTTACATAAGAATTTGAATTTTTATTTATAGTGACAAAATATTTGTGTTATGTTTAAACCAGTGTCATTGTCATGCTGACTCAATACTGGGTCAACGTTATTACGTTTTATTCTAAGTCAGCAAACAACCAAGGTCAATGATAAAAATTGCATTTAGTCAGTCATCTCTGTGCGACTATTTCACGCTTTAATTCAACTCTTTCATACTTCAATTCAACTTTAATGTAGTTGACTAATGTATATTTTAATTTTTATTTGTAACTAATAAATATATTTCTTTATTTGACTGTATCTGAGTAGATCTGTTAATAAAATTTGCAAATTGTGCATTGTTCTTTACATAAGAATTTAAATTTTTATTTATAGTGACAAAATATTTGTGCTATGTTTAAACCAGAGCCATTGTCATGCTGACTCAATACTGGGTCAACGTTATTACGTTTTATTCTAAGTCAGCAAACAACCAAGGTCAATGATAAAAATTGCATTTAGTCAGTCATCTCTGTGCGACTATTTCACGCTTTAATTCAACTCTAATGTAGTTGTCTGTTGTTTAATTATGTTAATTTTTATTTATAACTATAAAATATATTTCTATTTGAATTTTTATTTATACTGACAATAAATTTATATATATACTAAATTAAATTTTCTGCATTATTTTTCAGTTGTTGAGCCTGCATAAATAGAAATATTTTTTGTTTAAATAAAATTAGAAATATTCAAATTGTTCATAATTCTTACCTTAAGACACTTCCATCTTTCTCTTTTTCACATTTCCAAACATTTGACAACATACATTTTGTTTGGTTGTTCGTTTAGCGGAAGAGCAGAATCAGTATTGATATTCATACTAATAAACCGTATTGTAAAATAGTGAGATATAAAATAATTATTATTTTGCATACCTCTGCAATTCTTGTGATTACTGCGATTTATACTTCATATCATACAAAACACATGTACTTTATATACCCAAGCAGATTTCACTTTCTAGTTTATAATTTTAAAAAAGTGTTTAATAAATAATTTACTTTTATTTAACTACGATTTTATCGGTATAATTTCATTGCTTTTAAGTGTATCATTATTTTATAATGTCATGTTTATTCGAGCGTAAATGGACAAACTATATATTTAGAACTGTACAGCAGGTGAAAGTCAGACGGATACATTGTAACATTCTTTAAGCAATTATAATAAATTGAAGGCCACCAACATATAAATCAACTTAAACGGCTGCAATATTTTTATATTATCTTCTATAAATAGTTAAGGCATATATATAGAAGTATCATTGGTATCTCAAAATGTCAACTTTAAAACGTCTTAACGATCTCGGTTCTTGCACATACAAAAAAGTTGACGAATTAACAATAAATCAAGCGTACAAAATTGAAGCTGCAAAATCAATTCACACTCAATTTGGAACTAGAGTAGCGGTAACCATTAATGAAGAAGATTATTTTTTGCCTGCACGATTTGGAAAATTGACTCCGGAAGAAATTCAAAGTTTATTATCTTTGAATAATAAATTACACGACAGAAAATAATAAATTTATGAAGATTAAATTTGTAAAGTAAGTCTGTTTCAATTATATTTGCTTTAATAATATATTATAAGCATTTTAATTTTAGGTCAACCAATAATTATCGAGTTACTTAAGTATAAATATGTTCTATGATGACGATGTAATATATTTTGAGGAATTTAAAAAAGAATTATTAACTTTTGTGGAGAGCATAACACAAAGAAAATTTTTTTCATGTTTTGTATTTTTTAGTCATTTTGTAGATGAAAGAAATAATGATAATACGTTTTATTCATCTTGCTATTTTGCTAAAGAAGTACATAGAAAATATCTTAATATTAATTGTATAGATATTAGTACTGATTATACGATTCATATGTGTGATTTATTATATTTAAAGAAAATATTTTATCAAATTTGTACTCAGCAGAAGCACCATATGATTGCAGTAAATGTCAGTATTATTTTACAAAAACAAGTAAACGTAATGTTAAAAAAATTCAAAGCACCTATTAATTAAAATTTTTAATTTTTATCATATAATTAAAGAGCAATACAACGTGTAAACATGTTTTCATGTAATTATTGTGCCAAAAATGATACAACACAGATACAGCGACATGAGAAATATAATTGCAAAACTAGATTAACCATAGTATGCGAATAATGTGGGAAGAAGTATAGTCAATTATATTACAAGAACCATTTGAATAAAATGAATAACACAAGGCGAGCCTTTAACATCAAGACCAAGGAAGCCACCAAAATATACAACATGTGAAACCAAACCAAAACACTGTGCGGCTTGCAATTTATACATCAAAAATAATGATTACAATGCCCATCCGAGAAGTAATTCGCACAAGTTTAAATGTTGCACAGATAGTACGGATTACCCAGGAATTTCTGTCATTCAATTTGCATTAAAGAACAGGATAGTATCATTCAAAATAAAAAATATTTTAATAGACGTACCAACATTTTTGCAAAACATTACTGTACTCAATTTGATAGAGAAACAAAGAAAGAAACATGTTTCTATTAAATTTAATTTAGAACTTTTTGCATTGTACAAAATAAATAAATTGAATATTATTGTAGAAGAGGAAGTAAAATCTTTAAATACAAAGTTATGACAGCGCAAATTTCAACAGATATTTTCGAACGAATAAATCAAAACAGACAGTATGAACATAAATTAGATTTCACGGGTATAGCTTTAAAAAAAATATCTAAAATTGAACATAAAGAAAAATATATATCATTTTCGAAAACAGTCTTAGTTGATGAAATAAATGTTAGAAATGTCAAATGATCATGGTTTGCAACTTTTTCTGTTTCATTTAAAGTTTTTTTACAAATATGACATAATGATAACTTTTATAAGAGTGTTCAATAAATATTTAGGTTAACTTATTTATACTCTCAATCGGCAAGCTGTTTAAGATGTTAATTAGTTACTATCAATATACCCTTAATGCATTCTTCAAATACTCTTGACATAAAACAAACAAGCATAAGGGATACCACAAATTAATTTTACTACGTTATAATAATTACATGTTCCAGAAGTTTCCCAATTTAATTTTGATGATAATGTGTTATTTCATTATTGTAATATGACCGAGGGTATGACGTTAAACGATAGCTACGGGTGAGTAACTTTGCAATGCACAACATGCTAAATTGTTCTTTGCAGGAATTTTGTTTATAGTGAGAAAATATTTGTGGTATGTTTAAACCACAGTCAATGTCCTGCTGACACAAAACTGGGTTAACATTATCCCGTTTTATTCTGTCAGAATTTTTGCGTGACTATATTCTTCTTGAGTTATAGAATTATTATTTTTAAGTATTATTAAATTATTCTATATGCGGAAGACATGTTTCTTTTAACATATCGAATAAATCCATATATTCATATGGAAATATCCCTTTTTTTCATAGTAATATAAATTGATTCTCTATAGGAAAACACTTTTTTACTTCGACACATTGTTTATCTTCTTAATTTTTAGCAAGTTTTTCTAAAGCCTTGGTATAAATATAAATGAATCCACAAATCTTTATTTCATGTATATTTTATTTTGAATACCCATCGAATTATCGTACACATATATGAATTAATATAAAAATATTAATTCATCACACCCCAACTCCTTTATAAAAGTTTGATAAATTATGAAAGAAAACTGGAAGTATTTTCGGATTTTTAAAATTTAAATTACATACAACTACAAATTTTGAGGTCAAATGATCATGATCTGCAACTTTGTCTGTTTCATTTAAAGCTTTTCTGACAAATATGACATAAAGTTACTGTTTTAAATATGAACTGCTTATTGTCGATTAATTTTGATATTTTTTGTACTTTTACTAAATAATCTTTATAAATAAATCCCCTACTGCAATCAATATTTCATAGTTCAGAAAGAGATAGCAAATTTTAATTACCCGATTTATAGGGTGCATAAATTAAATATGTCTGCAAAAAAATGCGGGTAGTGTGCTAACAAATCTTTTCTCCGTTATATTATAGTTTAACAATATTTAAAATTATTTCTTATAATGAATGCTATGATTTCTAAACATTCGGATGAACGCATTGTTATGGCAAGTGTCAACCAGAGCGCGTGTCCTACGTCCGCATGTATCTTCACAGATTTATTTCGATAAAGCGTACTCTATTTTCAAAAATAGAATAAATAAAGTAAAAACATATATAAACAATTGTAATTTTGTTTTGTGTGCAGATATTGAACGTTGTAATTGTTGTTTTTAAGATATTTGTTAGTTTTCGCAAATAAATAAATATGTAAGATGTTTTTTTATTATTTAATCCTTCCCTAGTGGTGAATAAATTAAACATTTTGCAGACACACGCTAATATCATACGTGTAGGTGCAGGTAAGTCATATTGCCCGATTTCCAGGGTGCATAAATTAAATTTGTCTGCGAAAAAATGCAGGTAAAGAGATTCAGTTAAATATACCTTTTGTCAATAAAGGAGAATTAGGAAAATTTTAAGATGAAATGGGTGATAAAATTATATTAGAACTTGTGGTTTTACGTTCAAAATGTATTGAATTAAAACAGAAAATAAGGAAATAGAAAAAGCAAAAGGTATTAAGGGGCATATAGTGAAAAACAAACTGACTCATGATGATTATAAAAATTCACAAATCAAATAACCTACGCAAATCAAAACATTTTCAAGTCAATAAAACATGTATACCCAAAAGCAAAACAAGTTATGTATATCAGTAAACGATGATAAAATATTTCTTTTGAAAAACAGTACAGACACCTTATCTTTATGATAAAAAATTGTGTAATGTGTAAACAAAATAAAACCATGTTTAAACTTTATTCTGTCTTTTATTTACAATATCCTTGAACAACTTTTTTCCTTGATGCAAATACAATAATTCCTTAATAGCTAATAAATTCAATTGTAAATCATTATCCAAAACGGTTTCTACACTTTTGTAATCAGTTTCATTGGGATTTACCTGCAGATAATCCTTAGCAAGTGTTACAATTTTATTGTAATAATTTTTAAAATTACAACTTTCCAAAAGTTTTAGCCAAAAATAATAATGGTACCCAGTAAACTGAAAAGAATTTTAACCGATTACGAATCTAATACAATGTCACAGCCTGGATCAGAACAATCGGAACGCGTGTAGGAAAACATGCTCAAAGTGGTGGGGGAGCCGTTCTGCGCATACTTTTCTTATGGAGAAAGTATGCACGAACTTGTAAAAAGCCGAACGTGCTGTCCTAGAACCGGCGAATACATACTACTATTATGAACATCTTGTTTCAAACGTTTCAGTTTTAATAAATGTTTATTTATATCACTTATGAAATTGTTTCTATGATTCACTTTTCGATAAACCATCTTCATATTATTATTCACACTTCACTGCTGTGTACCAGCTGCTGCTGTTTATAGTGAACAGAACGCCAAGCACACTATTTTTCCGATTTTGCCATTGGAAACCACATACAATTTCCCAGCATGGGCTTGTTGGGTACCCTCTTCTACATTTTCGTCGGTTAACTGGTTAAACCGTGAACCGAGGAATAAAATGTTGCTCTCTAATTCTAGAACAACTTTCTCTCCATACTTTGTACTCACACGTCTTATATTCAATACTTTATATTTTTTCCCTTTCGTTAGATCATTCAGGGATATGGGCTCTTTAACCTGAGCAACTTTGTTGAATATTTCAAAAACATACATGTTGCTTTAATGTACTTAGTTGTTATTTGTTAAATGTTTCGATGTAAACTAATTTAAAAATGTGTAATATTGCAGCTTTTATACCATAATATGTACACCCCTACTCCAACCCATATTGCATCCTCCATAAAGAGATAGCCAATTTTAATCACCCGATTTATAGGGTGCATAAATTATATTTGTCTGCGAAAAATGCAGGTAGTTTGCTAATATACATTTTCTCTCCGATATCATATTTAAACAATTTTTAAAATTATTTCTTATAATGAATGCTATGACGATTTCTAAACATTCAGATAAATGCATTGCTATTGCAAGTATCAACCAGAGTACGTTTCCTACATCAGTGTACTTGACCATGTCTCTAAAGAGATTTTATTTTGATAAAGCATACTCTATTTTAAAAAATAGGATAAATAAAGTGAAAATATATACAAATAATTGTAAATATGTTGTAAGTGTTGTATATTCTAATAAAAAAACTAAAAAAAAATTTATGATAATAGTATTTAAGTCAAAATATGTGATTAGACAGAATAGCTTTAAGTTCATATGATAATAAACGAATAAGGTTTATGTCACCCAATAGTAATGCCTATGATTATTATAGTACGTTAGTTTATTTTATAAATATTTTATTAAACATGTTTGTAATATAGTTTTTATAAATAAATAAAAATAAAACTAACAATTTCTTTTAATTAAAAAATTAAAATAAAACTCATCGTCACGGGGTGAATAAATTAAACAATGTGCACGATAAAGACATATGTGTAGGTGCTGGTAAGTCAGATAGCAGATTTCCAGGGTGCATAAATTAAAAAATGCAGTGTTGCGAAATATTTGCGATCAGATCCAGGTGTCCGAAACTCACGTCACAACGCACAACATATGTGTAGATGCTGGTAAGTCAGATAGCAAATCAAGGGTGCATAATAAATGCGGCGTTGAGATGCTGGTCCTGTGAATGAGTCACCCACCATATGGTCAAATGCGGGCCTTAAGCGCGGCCCCCGCCAATGTATTGAGGACCCCGCCAACGTCTTGAGGACCCTGCTAACGTCTTAAGGACCCGCCTACAGGACCCCCGCCAATGTCTTAAGGACCCGCCAACGTATTGACAACTCGGCAACCCACCGCTATGACATCACCGCACCCGCATCCCACCACTATGACGTCACAGCAACCCGCATACCACCGCCCCCGACACCCTCAGCACCACCTAACCCCCCGCACCTATGAGCCAGAACTCTCATGACTTGACTACTCTTTTAGCTAAAATATGATAAAAAATTATAAAATTCGGGCGCGGATGCAAATATTTATATGATTTTTTACAAATATAAAGTCAGATTTTACTTTGTCTTGATGAAAACGTTGTATATTGTAAGCTACATGGGCTGGATTCTAGAATACCTACCACACTTGAAATAGCAATTTTCTTGTTGCAATGTTTTTTTTAGCTAAAATATGATGAAGAATTATAAAATTCGGGCGCAGAAGCAAATATTTATATGATATTTTACAAAAATAAAGTCAGATTTTACTTATTCTTGAAATGGATATTCTTGTTAAAACATTCATATTTATGCTTTAGGATCTATACTATGGATAATTTTAGCATTGGACATGCAAAAGTGAACATAAACGTGGTACCAATCAGAATTATAAAACTCGGGCGAGGAAGCAAATATATATATATATATATATATATATATATATATATATATATATATATATATATAACTTATAATTTCAAAGATTGCCGTTGAGTTTTTAAAAAAATTATTTATTACAAATGCATCTGTTAGATGCTACAATTCTAAGTGAATACAACAAGACTGACTAAAATTAAGTTTAACATGCTTATATAACATTTGTATAAAGTAGTGTAGGGTTGCGGCGTGAGATCTGCAACCTATGCAGGATTCGGCTTTGGATGGTGATGTAACTCCTCCATCCTCAGAATGAAGCTCCCCCTGGAAGTCGAAGTTCTTGGGGTTGGCCTGGCTGGTTCTCTAGGATTGTTCTGACACACCTTGGTTTTCACTTAGTCCAAACAAAGTAAATTATTGTCATACACTTGGCACGTGATTAATTGCTGGTACTTGAAATATTTCTACTGGTGGTTTGATTGGAATGTCTTTGAGTTTTACAGTCTTTAGTTTTATTTTTAAGTTGGGCATTTCACGTTCACGAAGACTGAGGTTTAATTTTGGTAGTAATACAGGTTGTCCGTATGTTTGGTCTAAATATGTTAGTTTTTTGTTTTTGAACAATATTTCACAATTGTTTTCTTTAATGAGGTAGACACCTGTGAGGGCTTTGAGATTCGTTTTATCGGGGCACTTTAGATTAAATTGTTCTTCCACTGGGAATATTGCCAAATATTGGTTGATTTCTGGGATGAGTTCTACGTGGTTGGTAACTTGCAGCTTGGTGTAACGGCATCGGCTTATGTTTCTTTGTAAGACAATTTCTTCCTCGCAGGAGGGGTTGAAGTGCGGATGGTACTGGTTTTTACATTGGTATACTCTACTTTTTGAGCACACGTCGCTCAGAGGCTTAATTTCGTCGGAAGATTTTAGAAAATATATTGTGTTTGGTATTATGGTAAAATAATCTGATCCTTGTTTGGTGGGCAATGATTTGAAGTAATATAACTCGTAATCCTTTTCGAAAATTATGGGTATTGAAATGAAATAGCTTATTTGATTTTGCTCGACTTTGCAATTTATAGTTAATACTCCTTCAAAATCCAAAATATTTTCTAATTTCGGTTCGAAAGGCAATTGCTTTCCATAATGATTGGAAATTTTTTGTAACTCTTGTATAAGTTGACTTGGGTTCATAATTGATGGGTGCATGGTTTTTGTTTTACAGAATGTTATCGAGTTCTCAATGTCTTGTAAGGTACTTAAAAGTGAACTGTAAAGAATACTTAATTGATTGTATAGGTCTTTTACGAGTACAATTTCATTGCTTGTTGATAAATTCAGTAGTTTATTCAAGTTTTCAATTTTGGATTTTAGTACTTCTTCATTGTGTCTAATATTTTCAACTGTTTTGTTAAATTTCTTAATCATTTCGATATTAATAGAGTATTGCAATTTTAACTGATTTTGGAAGGATTGTTGATTTTCCTGGACATGCTTCAGTATTTTATTAAATCTTTTACCATCTTCTGCGTCCAAAACTCCAGTAATTTTTTTGAATATACTTCCCAATCCATCAACTAAGCCACGTTTAGATCGCACCTTTGAATAGGTTATTATGTGATTTAATTTCTCAGCGATGTTCTTTCGCACGTGCTCCAAGATTTTATCGTTATTTTCGAGGTTATTGTGGAATTTTGTTTTATTGGCAATGTTTAATTTCAATAATTTGTACCGATTGTCTAAACTTTCTAGTTCATTGAAGATTGGATTTAGGTTATAAAAGTGCACAAATGTATGTTGGGATTTTTGCAATTTGGCTGCTCCTAAATTAATCGGCATGATTCCTTGATTTTGAGTTAGATCTATTATTTCGGATCCATAGCAGATCCCGAACAACCTGGAATTGTTTTAAATTTGTAAGATATTTTTCTTGGTCTTTTGATATTAGACAAGAGTATATTTTCTACAGTAATACCGTGTCTTGTTTTAATTTTTGCGGTTTTCAAGTTAGGGTTAATTGATTTGACCGTTTCGTTTTTGTACTTATTTCTGTTTTTTTTTTTGTTGTTTTTGCCGGTTTTTAATATAAATCTGTTCAGGGATATGAGGTAGGTCTTCTCGCGAATCGTTCATTTTGCTAATAACTTTGTCTTTTGTTTGTTGTAATTTTTCGTTTAAATTTTGATACAGTAATTTCATTTTGGTTTTGTGATTCGAAATGTAATCGTTTAATATTTGTTTTTCTATATCCAAAGTGAATGGGGAGTCGGTTTCTAAGTGACCGGTAATTATATCGAATGGTTTTAATTTAGTGGACGTATGAATCGTGTTATTGTATGCCAATAACGCATAATAGACTTTAGATTCGATGGGATCTTTTTTATAATTTTCTTGGTTATTAAACAGTCTTATATGCTCTATTAAGATTGAATGGAATCTTTCAACGATATTGTTTGATTCCGGATGTTGTGAACTGATGTAATGTATTTTAATTTTGTGTAGTTCCAAAAGTTCTTGCACTAAAGAGTTTTTAAATTCTAATCCGTTGTCCGAAATGATAGAATTTGGAATACCGTGGTGTGAAAAGAATTTTATTAGATTGTTAACAATTTCGATACCTTGGGCTGAATTTAACTTATATGCTTGGGCGTATTTAGAGAAGGAGTCTACTATTGTTAAGAATTTTGCGCTTTCTAATGTAATACTGTCCACATAATTTCGAATGGTTTTGTGGCAGTGGGAGTTATATTAAATTTTAAATTTAACGGATTTCGGTCGTACTTGGTCACTTGACAGATTTCACAGCGATTTATAAAGGATTGTACAGATTTTTTCTGATTAGGCCAGTAATACTTTACTTTGATTCGAGCTAAAGTGTCATCTATTCCACGGTGATTGGTTTTACTCTCGTGGTAGTTAGTAATCAGCTGGATAATTTCGTCTTCATTGACTACGTCGATTAATTTTTTAGTACATTTCATCATATTTATTTTCGAATTTTTGAAGTAATTTTGTAAAACGTTAGTGAGTTATGTGAGTTATGTAGAGGTCGTTTTCGAAATATATGTGATATTTTACATTGGGGACGATGAATTCTTTTATGAAGTTTATCATTTCTTTTTCGTAATTGTTTTTTGAAAATTGTATAAAGATTTTTTGCTTTTTATCGTGAATTTTTGTTAGTTTGGGACTAGTAGGACTATGTTCTACTTCTGATATAAATATTTGGTTCTGACCGTAATTAACTGGGTAATCGACGATAGGAATGCCTATGATAGGATTTTCGTGACTAGTGTGTACCGTGACGTCACTTTCGCTGTGATTATCGTTTTCTTTGTCGCCGATTTCTACTATGAGAGATTGGCTATCGATTTCTTTTATACGGTTGTCTAGATCTTTATGGAATTGCTCAATATATTTTGTAAGATCGTCTATTTTGTTTGAGTCGTTTATGTTTAGATCGAGGGTAGGTGGTTTATTTGGGTGTTTAAAAACTGTAATAAGTATATCTGTATCGTTAAAAATGAATTGTAACATATTTTTGACGACTGTCCAGTCTTGTCTGTCTAATCCGCATGCAATTTTTGGTATACTCAAGTCTTTTATGTTATTTTTCAACATAAAATTTTTAAAATTTAGAAGTGTGTAGAATAAGTCCTGTTCTGTGGGAGTGTTAAAGTAACGTTCTTTAGTTATGATGTATATAATATAACGAAATTTATCTTTTAAATAGACTAAAGAGTGAAGCTTGGGATTTTGTTTACGTAAATTCTCGACATGATTAAACTTATTTTTGAATTCTCTTGCAATACCTGCTGACATATGCAAATCTCGACTAACGCAATGTGCTAGGCTGCTTGTGCGCGGTGCGTCGAATAAATCGCCTTCTACTTCAAAAATATTATTATTGTAATTGTTATTTTGGTTATCTTTATTAATTTTAGTGTTCAAATAATTTTGATACAATGCTAAAGGATCTGTGAGGCTTTCTATAATAATTTTGTCATTTTGATTTTGGGGAATGCGGCTTAAGGCGTCGGCATTGGTATTCAATTTGCCCTTTTTGTATCTAATTAACTTTTGGCTGCACTGTTTTAGGGAAAATAGCCATTGCAGGGGTTTATGGTCTGTGTATATTTTAAATTTGCGGCCAAATAAGTAGGGTCGAAAATATTGAGTTGCCCATATAATGGATAACAACTCGTTTTCTATAGTAGAATAGTTGCATTCCGTGTCATTGAGAGTTCTGCTAGCATAAGCAACGGGCAGGTCGTTGCCTATGCTGCCTTGAGATAGGACAGCACCTATCGCTAGGTCGCTGGCATCACAAGTAAGATTAAATGGTTTAGTAAAGTCCGGGTATTGTAAGAGTGGCTCGTTAGTTAATAAGTTTTTACAGATCTCAAAGCATTTAATATATTCTGGATCGTTTATGTCTATAAGAGCATCCTTTTTCAAACATTTTGTGAATGGTTTAGTAATTTTGGCAAAGTCCTGAATGAATTTTCTATAGTATCCCAATAGTCCTAAAAATCCTTTTATTTGTTTTGTAGTTTTTGGAATAGGGTAATTTTGAATCGCGGTAATTTTGTCTGGGTTTGGTTTAACACCGTCCGCAGTTACTATATGGCCTAAATAGGATACTTCTTTCCGCAAAAATTCGCATTTATCCAATTGAATTATGAAATTAGATTTTTCTAATCTGTCGAATACTAATTGCAAATTATTAATGTGTTCCTGAAGGGTAGTGCTAAAGAAGATTATGTCGTCCAGATATACCAAGCATTTGTCATTGTTTAGTCCTCGTAAAACGTTGTCCATGACGCGTTGAAATGTCGCGGGGGCGTTTTTGAGCTCGAATGGCATACGGGTAAACTCGTAATGTCCGTCCTCGGTATTAAACGCGGTTTTCTGTATGTCGTTTTCGTCCATTTCTATTTGGTGAAAACCGGAAGCCAAATCTAGTGTTGAAAAATAGTGGCAACGTCCGAGTTTGTCAAGTAGGTCACTGATATTTGGTAGGGGGTACTTGTCGTCTATAGTTTTGTCATTGAGCTTTCTGTAGTCGATAACTATTCGCCATTTTTTTTGTCCCGAGGCATCAATTTTTTTGGGTACAATCCAAATGGGTGATGACCAAGGCGAGCAAGATGGTCTGATAATACCTTGGTCCAGCATTTTTTGTGTTTGAATGCGAACTTCAGCTTTATGAATCTCCGGATATTTATACGACTTGGTATAAATGGGAACTTCATCTTTTGTTTTTATATCATGTTTGATCTGATTTGTGAAAATTAGTGGCGTGTTATCTAGATGAAATATTTGTGGATAATTTTGAGTTAATTTGGAAATTTCTGATCTCTCTTCGTCATTCATATGTAGTATGAGTATTCATTTCGTAGTTTTCGATTTTTTCTACTATAAATGGTTTATTTTTTTTAAAAGTGATTTCTTTATTTGTGACGTTAGTGATAGTGCAGAACGCTTGATAGTTTTCTGCTGACGTTACGCATTCTGGAATGATAATTTTATCGGTATGGTGTTCAGGTATCACGATAGTCCCGTGTTTTTGTGAAACTCGTAGTTTAACAATTCTTTCTGATTTTGGTGCAATTATTATCGCGTTATCTGATGAAATATTATTTGCATTAATTTTATTGGTAATATGTTTGTGATACATTTTGATTTTGCATGTCAGAGTTATAATTAAATTTTGATTTAGGTCGATTATTACTTTTAGTATTTTGAGATTGTCTAGGCCGAGTAACAAGTCGAATTCTTTATGGAAATTAAAAATGTGATATTTTAAACTAACATTTTTAGGAACATTAAATAATTTTGAAATTGGCACATATGTGCTGTGTTTTTCGATAGATATACCATGTGCGGTGGATATTTTGAATGGGTCTGTTATAATCGAGTTTTTATAATATTTGTGTGCAATGTTGGGGTTAATAAAGGATCTTGTACTCCCGGTATCTATTAATACTTTAAGGTTGTGTTCGGGTAGTACAATATATGGCAGTTTACTTTGGTTTGTTAAATTCATTAGCTCGAGATTTCGTAAATATCTTGTTACGTCTCCGAGGCTCTGTCTTCTAAAAAATTATTTTCAAAATTTTGTTCAGGGGCTTCTTCCGAGTGATCATAATTTTGTTCGTTAGGTTCTTGATAGATTTCGGGTTCGTTCTCGTCGATATTAAATAATTCGTTTCTTGCGGTGGTTTTAGAAAATTTATGAGACGGCCCTGGTCGAAACTGGCTTGAGTTCCTGGTACTTATACTCATAGGCGTCGGTTCGTATCTTTGATTATTTACGGGTTTATTTTGCGAATATGTGGGTCTGTTATGTGACTGATTAAAATTTGGTTGCAGTCGTGATTGATAGGTTATTTTAGGGAATGAATTAGGTGTTAAGTTTCTTTGATAATTATTAGTATTGTGGTGAGGTTGTTGTTTTTGTGTAAAATTTTGAATATTATTATTTGGTTTAGTCACTATCTGTGTTTTGGGCGAAAAAATTGGTTTCTCATGTTGGAAATCGTTGGTGAGCATATTCAAAGCCATATTTAGATCTTTATGATCTTTTGTACGCATTAACTGGCCTATGGGTTCTCGTAAACCTCTTAATTAAATCCTGAGAGCATAGTCTTTAAAATATTTTTTTAATGCTGCCTGTTCGGCTTCGGGTGTTTGAGTAACAATATAGGAATGAATGTGATTTAGTAGGTGTAACACTCTATTATGATAATCGAAAACTGATTCGTTTTGTCTCTGTTTGGTCTCGGTGAGTTCTATATTTAGAGTACAAAGATCGCGCTTATCTGCGTATGTATTGATGAGCGCATTTTTTAAGTCACTCCAAGTTCTTATTGAACATGCAGCAACGTTAATGGCGGCTTCGCCTTTTATTTTTGAATAGATACTAAGCTTTAGATATTCATTCTGAAAATCATTTGGATTTTGTTGATTAAAAAATTTAGTAACTAATTTTTCTGCTATTTCAATAAATCGTGGTACGAGTTCACGTTGACCGTGAAACTCTGGTACCATGTCTAAATATACTTTACGTAGTTCGGCCATTTTTGGTCTTTGTGGGTTTAAGACTGGTTGTCTTAAAATATTTTGTGTTGGGGTAAACTTTGAAATACGACCTTCAATTTCAAGATCGGAGTCGGAATCACTTGAATTGTCAGAACTTTCGTTACTAGAATAAATAATAGTGGCTCTCAGCGACATGTACTTACAGTAGAATCCAGTACATTGGTCCTCTGTAGTAGGTTGGAGTCGTGAGGATCGCTCTGCCCTCTCGTCTGGTCCTGGTGCTGCTGATGTCCGTTGAGCGGCCGGAATGACTGCTGATGTCCTCTCAGCTGGGCTCGGGCTGGCACATTTGTTCAACGACGAAAATGATGGTTTTGTCAAATAAATCACGAAGTGAACCGATATTATATTCGCTAATATCGTAACGGCAATCCTGCCGACTGCGCCACTTATAATTTCAAAGATTGCCGTTGAGTTTTTAAAAAAATTATTTATTACAAATGCATCTGTTAGATGCTACAATTCTAAGTGAATACAACAAGACTGACTAAAACTAAGTTTAACATGCTTATATAACATTTGTATAAAGTTGTGTAGGGTTGCAGTGTGAGATCTGCAACCTATGCAGGATTCGGCTTTGGATGGTGATGTAACTCCTCCATCCTCAGAATGAAGCTCCCCCTGGAAGTCGAAGTTCTTGGGGTTGGCCTGGCTGGTTCTCAAGGGTTGTTCTGACACACCTTGGTTTTATATAATTTTTTACAAAAATAAAGTCAGATTTTACCTATTCTTGAAATGGATATTTTTGTTAAAACATTCATATTCATGCTTTAGGATCTATACTATGGATAATTTTAGCATTGGACATGCAAAAGTGAACATAACGTGGTACCAATCAGATAATAAACATTCAATTTTCGGGTGTTATTTTAATAAATACGTTGTATATTGTAAACTACATGGGCTGGATTCTAAAATACTTACCACACTTGAAATACCAATTTTCTTGTTGCAATATTTTATTTTAGATAAAATATGATGAAAAATTATAAAATTGGGGCGCGAAAGAAAATATTTATATGTTTTTTTACAAAAATAGTCAGATTTTACCTATTCTTGATGATTTCGTTGTATATTGTAAGCTACATGGGCTGGATTGTAGAATACCTACCACACTTGAAATAGAAATTTTCTTGTTGCAATGTTTTCTTTTAGCTAAAATATTATAAAGAATTATAAAATTTGGGCGCCGAGGCAAATATTTATATGATTTTTTACAAAAATAAAGTCACATTTTACCTATTCTTGAAATGGATATTTATGTTAAAACATTCATATTCATGCTTTAAGATCTATACTATGAATGGTTTCAAGCATTGGAAATGCAAAAGTGTTTAAAACGTGGTACCAATCAGATAATAAGCATTAAATTTTCGGGTGTCATTGTAATGAATACTTTGAATATTGTAAGCTACATGGTCTGGATTCTAGAATACCTACCACACTTGAAATAGCAATTTTCTTAATGCAATGATTCCATTTAGCTAAAATATGATGAAGAATTATAAAATTCGGGCGCGGAAGCAAATATTTATATGAATTTTTACAAAAATAAAGTCAGATTTTAATTGATCTTAAAATGGATATTTTTGTTAAAACATTCATATTCATGTTTTAGGATCTATACTATGGATAATTTTATGCATTGCACATGCAAAAGTGACCATAACGTAGTACCAATCGGATAATAAACATTCAATTTTCGGGTGTCATTTTAATGAATACGTTGTATAGTGTAAGCTACATGGTCTGGATTTTAGAATACCTACCACACTTGAAATAGCAATTTTCTTGTTGCAGTGTTTTCTTTTAGCGAAAATATAATGAAAAATTATAAAATTCAGACGCGGAAGCAAATATTTATATAATTTTTTACAAAAAAAATGTCAGAGTTTACCTATTCTTGATAAATACGTTGTATATTGTAAGCTACATGGGCTGGATTCTAGAATACCCACAACACTTGAAATAGCAATTTTCTTGTCGTAATGTTTTCTTTTAGCTAAAATATGATGAAGAATTATAAAATTTGGGCGCGGAAGAAATATTTATATGATTTTTTACAAAAATTAAATCAAATTTTAATTTATCTTAAAATAGATATTTTTGTAAAACATTCATATTCATGCTTTAGGATCTATACTTTGGATAATTTTAGCATTGCACATGCAAAAGTGACCAAAACGTAGTACCAATCAGATAATAAACATTCGATTTTCGGGTGTCATTTTAATAAATACGTTGTGTATTGTAAGCTACATGAGCTGGATTCTAGAATACCTACAACACTTGAAATAGCAATTTTCTTGTTGCAATGTTTTCTTTTAGCTAAAATATTATAAAGAATTATAAAATTTGGGCGTCGAGGCAAATATTTATGATTTTTTACAAAAATAAAGTCAGATTTTCCTATTCTTGATGAATACTTTGTATATTGTAAGCTAAATGGGCTGGATTCTAGAATACCTACCACATTTAAAATAGCAATTTTCTTATTGCACTGTTTTCCTTTAGCTAAAATATGATGAACAAATATAAAATTCGGGCGCTGAAGCAAATATTTTTTTGATTTTTTACAAAAATAATGTCAGATTTTACCTATTCTTGAAATGGATATTTTTGTAAAACATTCATATTCATGCTTTAGGATCTATACTATGGATAATTTTAGCATTGGACATGCAAAAGTGACCAAAACGTGGTACCAATCAGATAATAAACATTCTATTTTCGGGTGTCATTTTAATGAATACGTTGTGTATTGTAAGCTACATGGGCTGGATTCTAGAATACCTACCACACTGGAAATAGCAAATTTCTTGTTGCAATGTTTTCTTTTTGCTAAAATATGATGAAGAATTATAAAATTCGGGCGCGGAAGCAAATATTTATATGATTTTTTACAAAAATAAATTCAGATTTTAACTATTCTTGATAAATACAATGTATATTGTAAGCTACATGGGCTGGTTTCTAGATTACCTACCACACTTGAAATAGCAATTTTCTTGTTACAATTTTTTTTTTTAGCTAAAATAAGTTAAAGAATTATAAAATTCGGGCGCGGAAGCAAATATTTATATGATTTTTTACAAAAATAAAGTCAAATTTTACCTATTCTTGAAATGGATATTTTTGTAAAACAATTAACAACAATAAAAATATTTATCCATATTTCTTCATCTTTATGTATTATCTTCTTTACCCCTCTCTCTCTGCGTGCGCAACTGTAAATTCACTTGTTTTGCCACTTATGCGTGTTATTCAGAGTTTCTTCTGTTGCCATGATGTTAACATCATGTACTCTCTCTTTCAACGACAATGATACAATTTTTATTTAAATTTGGGAAAGAATTGTTTTCCACAAATTAATTATATATCACTGTAACACATGAAACATTTTGTAACACATTAATATCAATTTGTTGAGTTTTAAAATATTTTATAATCAAATCATGTAACAATTTTATAATATTTGTAGCTTATGATGGGCGAATTTAGCCCGAAACGTCCAAATTTTAAATAATTAAACAAGACACATGTCTAATAAACATCAGGAACCTAAAGGCCTATTCATTTACCCAGTTATCGAGTTCCCAAAATTTCTTCGATCCACATTAGAAGGGCAGCAGGCGAAACTCTTCCTTATTCTTGCAACTCTCCAGAATAAAACAAATCCTTTAAGAAATTTAACCACCATGTGCTACTCCGACAGGCATCATCCGGAATCTCCCGAGACAAGATACACCGGTTTTTTAAAAAGATTATACAAGACAGCTTCGGCTGGAAAACAATGCAGAAAATAAAAAATTACTACACACTAAATATTAAAATAGCTACAACTGAAAATAGAATTTTCTTCTTACACACATGTAAAGATAATAATTTAATCCTAAATTTTATTAATATTTGTACCACTTTCAATAACAACTTGTTTAATTCGATTATTTCTACATCGATCATCTGAAATATATATGATAAATAAAGTCAAATTATGAATGTTATATTTAAAATACTTAAATAATTTTATAACTTACATTTAATTTTTCGATTAAATATCTGTGGACAGACATACTAATCTTGAAAAATTTTTTTTTGTGAATAATGCATAAGACAGCAGCTGCTTTTATAGAATATGATAATATTTTATCAAGTTGCGGTCTTTTGATTAAAATTTTTAATTTTTTATATATAGAACAACGTATAAGAAAATTTGCTTTTATTTTTTATCAATTTGTGGTATAGGTTAAACACAATTTATTACAATGTACATAAAAGATAATACAATATTTTACATATTGTAACAGTTCACTTTTTGTACCTCATGATTTTGTCATATTTTAAATTAAAGCTTTGTTTTGTTTCTAAAAGTTTGACGACCGCTGTCGTTTGATGAGTCGTTCAAGGTTACTTTCTTTTATTTCAAACTATTTAAATAATAATCCTAAATTAATAAAAGAAATAGTAACAAAAATTTACCTTTTGACTATTTAATTTATCGTTCATTTATTTGAGCATTTATTCACTATTTTGATATTTATTAACATTATATTTTTATATTTTGGGATTTTGTTTCATGTAAGTTGTTATCACTTGCTACTGTGGTTAAAACCGGAGACGCGCGGTAGCCGAGCTCTCTCAGGTGTTCGTGTGCGTATTGCTAGTAACCTTCAGATTTAGTAGCATTTGAGTGCACATTTTTTATTGTCTGAAATTTTTCTAAGCACATTGTGTACTTAGTGGAGGCGAATTACACAGGTATGTTCCAAATTTCTTTTTTAGTTTTTTTGTAGATAGTTGGATTTAGCTTGAGTTCGTCTCGCTTTTAGAGATTTTTGTAATTTTTTGATCCAACTGATCTACGCCTTTTTGGAACCTACTTGTGTTAAATTCTATTCATTTGAAGTACCTTCACTGTTCACCCTTTCTTGATTGTTATTTAATATTTGGTCCTTTTAGTGGACATTCTTAAATTTTGATTTGTTGCACTAGATAACGAGCCTGAGCAGAGATTTAGATTTTTTGTAATATTTAATTTTTGAGTCATATCCTTTGCTACGTGCACCACACAGTCGTGTATTAATGTAGCTCTTACGCATTCAAGATAACAGTGAATGCGGCCGCCAGCTTTTAGACAGTGGAGAAGGGGGTGGTTCAAATAATGAAATAGTATAAATTATAATAGGGCGCCACGTGGTTGTTGTTAAAAAAAAAGGAAACCTAGTATACAACCACGAAAATACGAATCTGTGAAGGATAATCAAAGATAATAGTAGGTAACTCAAAAAAAAAACAAATAAAGCTCCGTTTGAAATTGAAATGTAGGATATATTAAATATTTGTAGTGTTACATTATGTAAATAAAGTTTGAAACCGAAATTCTTTATATTAACAAATTTTCTGAATGAATTATGTAACTCATGCGAGATATAAACGAAAGGTAATACTAATAAGTGAATAAACTGTACCAAATAGGGGATGCGTGGCGCACGAACGAGCGAGGACTTCGGATGTTTAGATAGCTTAAACTTTAAATATAATACGCAAAAATAGGCGCAATACGGGTGGTTGGTCGACCAATCAGGGTAATGCGAGCGTAACAAGCGTCGAAGTAAGTTAAATTCAGTCCTAACCCTTCCTAAACCGAACCAATCCCTAAATGAGTATCTCTCATAAAAAATTCTGAGACTCGCGTGAGCTAGTACATATAAAATAATAACATAAGCGTAAATAAATGTAATTAAATAACATAACATTCAAAAATCAATCCAAAAAATATTTAAAAATAACAACAAGAAAAAAATCAAAATGGAGCTTATCTGCATGTGTTTGGAGAGCTGATGACGTCGGAGTGACGTAGTGTGCGGTAGTGACGTAGTGTGTGACGAGTTCCAAAATGGCGTCGAACAATTTCCGCTTGAAACACGAGGTACCAGTCATCCAATTCTCCCCAAAAATCCTCCACCAAGATGTGTATCCACCAAAAATAAGGGCTCAACAACCCAATCCACCATAAGCATCCAATAAATCGGATCGAGATCGAATTAATATCGATAGTGGTAGAAAAAGTAAATACAATAAAATAAAAGCCTGAAAGGAGAACTCAATTAGCATTGCCAGGTCGATGATTAAGTTAAAAGTTACTTTTACTGATTGTAAATTAACAATGATCAAAATATTATTACCAAAATACTTTATAGATACTACAACTGGGCTAATCAACAATAAAAGTAAATACCTGAGATGGTGGGCGGCTAAGTTGTTTTTCAATGATCGCAGTGCAATAAATCCGGAACAATTTTCCGCGGGAACAAATATTTCCCCAGTACTTTCCTCAGTTATAATCCCCAAATAACGGGCACGTTAAAATTTATCCAACAATAAACTAAACAATATGATAAATAATAACTAGACACTGAGATATGACTACAGCGACGATCAACGAACAGAATGAATCACTTCGCTCAAATCTGCGAGTTAGCTCAAACTTGCACATGCCCAAATGTATAAAAATATAAAAATTAATATTCCTGACAATAAGCAACCAGCAATGCCTAAGAGTTCCATAAATTGCGAACAAAAATGATAACAAGGAAATAAAATGATTTAGATTTTAAGTAAATTGCAGATTGCAAAAATAAACCGTAACAATTCCCCCTCTTACCTGTCGAGGAAATTTTCGTGGCAACTAAAATTTCCTATTCGGAATTGATAAGGGATGTAACCGACAATTCTCTTCACCACCGAAGATGGCTCCCAGTGATACGAGAGAGATACAAAAGAAAGAAAACGGAAATATCCAAAGAACAATAGATCGTAAGCCGTATCTAATGCGAGGGTCAGAACAAAATACGGGACCGATAGAATACTCTTTAATGATCTCTAACCAGGGTCGATTTCGGGATGTTCCTTAAGGTGTTGGCTGCTCCAAGTGCCAGTGAGTATTTCACCTTCTAAGCTCTTCAGCTGATAATTATCTTGCGCTACCTTCTTATGTATCATAAAGGGACCTACGTACTTGTCTGCTAATTTAGCCGAAAAATATTTCGTGGCATCCGACAGAACAAATTTTTTTCGCCATACAAGCTGATTAGGAGAATAATTGACTACACGGCGACGAAGATCATATCGAGTTTTAGACTTGGTATAAGCCTTCTGTAAGCGTGATTGGACATCCTCATACAGCTTCGTAAAATGATGAGAGCGGTCGGCTAGTTTCTTTCCATCGGAAGTGTCAGTTTCAGGGCTGTCCAATCGGACCCTATGACAATCACCTGACAACAACATCTCCCGCCCAAAATTAATGAAGTAGGGGCTATGTCCGGTAGCTTCATGAACCGCAGTGCGGAGTGCACAAGAAATTTGAGGGAGGATTTTATCCCAGGATCTCTGCGAGTCGGCTACATAAGAAGTGAGCATTGTTTTCAACACCCTATTGACTCGTTCGGTAGGGTTTGCCTGGGGGTGATAAAATGAAGTAAACGCAGGTTTAACTTTATACGTGGAGCATAATTTGAGGAATTCCTTCGATCGAAATTGCTTACCATTATCCATAATGATAACACGAGGTACACCGAATAGTAAAAAGACGTCGTTCTCCATACGACGGACAATATTAGGGGCGGTGCCTTTACGAAGGGGAAAACAAACGGTAAATTTACTGAAACAATCAGTCACAACGAGAATATAGGAATTTCCTTGAGAAGAAGTCGGCAAGGGACCGATTAAATCGGTACTAATAACTTCCCATGGAAGAGAGATAAATGAATGGCCACCCATTTGACCTGTGGGGGCTTTTTGACTGGGTTTTGCTTTAATGCAGACTACACATCTTCGTACATAAGACGCTATATCGGCCTTCATCTTCGGCCAATAATATGATTGGGCGGCACGATGAAAAGTTTTAAAGACACCAAGATGACCACTGGTCGGTATATCGTGGCACAGCATCATACATTTCGCACGTTCATCTTTCGGTATGACTCTCTTCCAATGATCGCATTCGTTGACCAAACCTGGCCACTTATGTTTTACAAATTTGTACAGTACACCGTTAGTTATACGAAAAGCAGGGTAACGTACCGGATCACGCGAAACAGATTCTAAAAGTTTATTGTACCACTTATCGTTAACTTCGGCCACACTAACATCAGCGACGACAGGGACGGCACGAGACAGGGCGTCAGGAACTACGTGTTCCTTCCCTTTCCGGTGTACGATGTTAAAGTCGTACTGCTGTAATCTCACAGACCAGCGCGCAAGACGTCCGGAAGGGTTCTGAAGATTGTTAAGCCACAAGAGCGAATAGTGGTCGGTAATGGCTGTAAAGCGAGTTCCTTCCAAATACGGGCGGAGTTTTTCGACAGACCACAGAAGGGCTAAAAGTTCTTTTTCGGTCGTAGAAAATTTTTGTTCTTGACGAGTGAGAGAGCGAGAGAGATAACATATGACCTTTTCTCCGTCATCATGTTGCTGCGACAATACAGCACCCAAACCGTAATTAGACGCGTCAGTTTGTAGCGTGAATTCTTTTTGAAAGTCTGGGCACGAAAGAATAGGAGACGAAACCAAGTGACTTTTAAGTTTTGACCAAGCGTCCGAACAAGATTGATCCCAATCGAATTTTACACTCTTGCGAAGCAAATTGGTTAATGGTGAAATCACGGACGAAAAATGGGGTACGAAACGTCGGTACCACGATGCCATGCCTACTACTCTACGTACTTCCGATACGTTTCGAGGTGTCGGAATCTCAATAATAGCCCGAACCTTATCGGGATCTACGTGCAAACCTTGACGATTAACAACGTAGCCTAAATATTTCAATTCATCCCGGCAGAATTGGCACTTCTCTCGTCCCAGGGTCAAGCCAGCTTTCGTCAAACGGACTAACACTTCCTCAAGGATTTCTAAATGTTTGTCGAAGTCTTGAGTGACAATAATGATGTCGTCGAGGTAAACGAAGACATGCGGTTCCAAGTCGACGCCGATGACTCTATCTATAAAACGCTGCCACGTCGCGGGAGCATTATGAAGACCAAACGGCATACGTTTAAATTGGTAAAGACCGCGATTCGGAACTGTAAAGGCGGTATATTGTCTCGAATTTTCCGCAACCGGTATTTGCCAATAGGCCGATTTTATGTCGAGTGACGTTAGGTACCTAGCATCTCGCAACTTGTCCAAAGTATCCGACACATATGGCAACGGGTAAGCGTCACGACGGCTAACCTTATTCAGCTTGCGGTAATCAACGCAAAACCGGAAAGTCCCGTCTTTTTTTGGCACAAGCAGAATAGGCGACGACCAAGGACTCTGCGACCTTTCAATGATACCTTGAGTTAACATAAGCTCAAGTTCCTTATCCACATGCTTTTGCATTGCGGGCGAGATAGGATAGTACCTCTGCTTGATTGGTTCGCTGTCGGTAACTATTTCATGTTCGACTCGCGAGGTACATCCGATAACACTCTCGTCTACGTCCTTGAATATTCGGTCGATAAGCGAGCTCAACAGTCGTTCCTGATCAAGTGTAAGGCAACTGCGCGAACTGATAGCATCAACTGAAACTTCAGGCGAACCAGAAAATTTCCATTCTCCTCGGCGGAGATCTGGAACTACACCCATGGTCTTCCAAAAATTCGTACCGAGAATTAAGCCATGCGATAACTCGGGAACAATAAGAATGTCTATAACTTTAACTTGGTCTCTCAACCGTATCGGCACCGAAATACTCCCGATACAGGCACAACGCTGACCATTCGCGACCGTACAAAACGATGCTGATTCCTTCAGCGATAAATTTAAATTTTGCAACATAATCCACCCCGGATTCCCCATAATAGTGCAAGTTGCACCAGAATCTAACAAACCCAAAAAACATTTTTCGAAAATATAAACTTGTAGATAAGGGCGTTCGTCGTCCTTAGCATGCGACAAAATGAAATCCAAAACATAATTAACAGATACCGATTCCACACTAGAACGATGCAACGGCCGGTTTACCGCTGCATCCGACGACCGTTTCCCGCGACACTACACGAAGGGCAGTCTCGGCAGGTAACATCCGGTTTGCCGCACCGGAAACAATGCTTCTTACGAGGCTGACGACAACGCGAGGACAAATGACCCGCCTTACCGCAATTCCAGCACGATTGGCGAGGTTGAACTAATGAAGGAGACTTAGAAGGATCCGCAACACTCGTTTCAACATTATAACATTTGTGCTGAGAAGCCTGTGGACCATCAGTATAAACGTAAGCTAAATCAGGTTCATATGCCTGACTACGGCGCGGAGGTGGAACATAAGCTTCTACAGAGACTTTACGGGCTTCTAATCGTCGACATAACCTCAGTAATTCGGAGACAGTTTTGACATCTACTAAACCGAGCTGCGTTTGGTAGAACGGAGCGATGTTCTTCAATAATATATTCACACGAACATCTTCTGAAAGCTTATCCTTAAGTCTACTAAAAAGAGAAGACATGACCGCGATGTAAATTCCGATACTCTCGTTAGGCCCTTGAGTCCGATGTTTGATTTCGTCAAGTAATTTATCTTCGTAATCAACCGGTTGGAACTCATCCCGAAGTGCAACAACAAGTTCAGCCCATGTCCTAAATAATTCACGGTTTGCCCGGTACCAGATAAGTGCAGTGCCCTTGAACAAGTCAACGGCAGTACGCAATAATTGTACTCTCGATACGTTGCGTGCCAGACGAAGCTCTTCCACTCGCTCTAAGAATGCATTGACCGACATGTGTTTGGTATCCCCGGAGAATTTTAAGTCCCATTGAGACACGGGGGTTGACTTGAGTACCATACGTGGTGATTCAATTTCCATATCGGAATCAGACTCGACTGTCGAAGTATCCGAAACAACAGCTAATTCGCCCGAGATGGATTGTTCCAATATAGTACTGCTCAACAGTGTTGCCGAATGTTTCAAACTCCTAACCTTGGTTTTAAGTTTAGACTGTAACGTGACTAGCTGAGAAAATTGCTCGGATTTCTTCTTCTTCTCATCAGCAGTCTTACTTACACACCGATTGGCTCGACCTAACGAATGCGTAATTTTTGTAATCAACTTATTATATTCGGATGAGAATTTTGTCCCGCTAAACGAATCTATTAGATTTTTAATCTCAACGATTTGTTGTTCTAATGCCTCATGATCCTCCTCAAAGGTAAAAGGATAGTCTGGCAATGTACGTTTTGAGTCTTTCTCTAACCGAAGTAGATACCGCAATGACTTCCGCATCGACGAGGCATCGCTATCATCACTAACACCTCGAATTTTCAATTCGTAACTCAGCTCGGTCTTACTTAACCTGTTAATTTCCAATTTGGACTCCATCCCCAATCAATAACAAAAAAAACAATTGGATAATAAAGGAAATAAAAACTACCCCAATAATGACACAATAGAAATATGCCACAAGAAAACGACAATGCTAGACCTTCTCCGCGATAGTAACAAAAAAACTATACCACTATGCTAGCGAGAGCAGTGCGAAGAGAGACGTCTCCTCTACCAAAGCAACAACAAAAAAAATTATAATAAAATGTTAACAATGTCCACAATAATAATATTAACCGTGGTGTCAAAATACTGGCAACAATGGATATAATAATAATGGCAACAATGGCCACCCCACGCCACGCAACAATAGTGACGATAATGGTCACAATAATGGTCACAACAATGAAATAAACAAGGCCCTCTTCTATTATTTTTTTTTTTGACGCAAGGGCCCCACGTTGGGCGCCAAATTTGCTACGTGCACCACACAGTCGTGTATTAATGTAGCTCTTACGCATTCAAGATAACAGTGAATGCGGCCGCCAGCTTTTAGACAGTGGAGAAGGGGGTGGTTCAAATAATGAAATAGTATAAATTATAATAGGGCGCCACGTGGTTGTTGTTAAAAAAAAAGGAAACCTAGTATACAACCACGAAAATACGAATCTGTGAAGGATAATCAAAGATAATAGTAGGTAACTCAAAAAAAAAACAAATAAAGCTCCGTTTGAAATTGAAATGTAGGATATATTAAATATTTGTAGTGTTACATTATGTAAATAAAGTTTGAAACCGAAATTCTTTATATTAACAAATTTTCTGAATGAATTATGTAACTCATGCGAGATATAAACGAAAGGTAATACTAATAAGTGAATAAACTGTACCAAATAGGGGATGCGTGGCGCACGAACGAGCGAGGACTTCGGATGTTTAGATAGCTTAAACTTTAAATATAATACGCAAAAATAGGCGCAATACGGGTGGTTGGTCGACCAATCAGGGTAATGCGAGCGTAACAAGCGTCGAAGTAAGTTAAATTCAGTCCTAACCCTTCCTAAACCGAACCAATCCCTAAATGAGTATCTCTCATAAAAAATTCTGAGACTCGCGTGAGCTAGTACATATAAAATAATAACATAAGCGTAAATAAATGTAATTAAATAACATAACATTCAAAAATCAATCCAAAAAATATTTAAAAATAACAACAAGAAAAAAATCAAAATGGAGCTTATCTGCATGTGTTTGGAGAGCTGATGACGTCGGAGTGACGTAGTGTGCGGTAGTGACGTAGTGTGTGACGAGTTCCAAAATGGCGTCGAACAATTTCCGCTTGAAACACGAGGTACCAGTCATCCAATTCTCCCCAAAAATCCTCCACCAAGATGTGTATCCACCAAAAATAAGGGCTCAACAACCCAATCCACCATAAGCATCCAATAAATCGGATCGAGATCGAATTAATATCGATAGTGGTAGAAAAAGTAAATACAATAAAATAAAAGCCTGAAAGGAGAACTCAATTAGCATTGCCAGGTCGATGATTAAGTTAAAAGTTACTTTTACTGATTGTAAATTAACAATGATCAAAATATTATTACCAAAATACTTTATAGATACTACAACTGGGCTAATCAACAATAAAAGTAAATACCTGAGATGGTGGGCGGCTAAGTTGTTTTTCAATGATCGCAGTGCAATAAATCCGGAACAATTTTCCGCGGGAACAAATATTTCCCCAGTACTTTCCTCAGTTATAATCCCCAAATAACGGGCACGTTAAAATTTATCCAACAATAAACTAAACAATATGATAAATAATAACTAGACACTGAGATATGACTACAGCGACGATCAACGAACAGAATGAATCACTTCGCTCAAATCTGCGAGTTAGCTCAAACTTGCACATGCCCAAATGTATAAAAATATAAAAATTAATATTCCTGACAATAAGCAACCAGCAATGCCTAAGAGTTCCATAAATTGCGAACAAAAATGATAACAAGGAAATAAAATGATTTAGATTTTAAGTAAATTGCAGATTGCAAAAATAAACCGTAACACCTTTGAGAGACAATCCTTTTGCAAATTTAGTCCATTTAGATTCAAGTGGCTGCAGCATCTGATTTGTCCTTGCCTGTTCTTATCTTGATATTTTTTATCATAAATTTTTAGTTAAAAAATTTAGATTCATTTCGAGTCTCTTAAATTTCTTATTTAAGATTTTAAAAATACTTTAATCTAAAATTTTTGTGAAAATTTTGAATTTTTTGGGATCTTACTAATAATCTTGGGACTAATTTTGGGTTTACTTTTGTGTTACTTTATTACCTTTTTCTTTCTTTTGACGTCAGTTAAGGTCAAAGTTATATTTTTTGGATATTTAAAAATCTTCGTAAAAAAAAAAATGTAATTATTTTAATATTGATTTATATTTTGGCTTTGTAAAAAAAAAAAAATTGTTAGAACAATTGTTGGTCCAAGAATGTTTTAGGGACTTTAGCCGTGGTGGTACTCTCGGTGAAGAACCTCGGGAAGACACGCTCCAACACCATCCTCGACTTCAATTATCAGCCTCCATTCAAGCTTTGGGTATCATTTGATCACCGTGTGGGGAGGCCCTTACCAACAGTCATCAAAGCTTGGACTTTGGAAACAACAGCGACGTTATTTTCACCATTGGGGACGTGTCTCTACGAGGAAGTTAAGTCCGAGGAGACCCCACGGAAGAAGACAATAGCTGTAATATTTTTGTTAACGTTGAGGATCCAAATATTTATGTAAGGGCCAACAATATTTTTATTTCTCAATTTGATTGCGAGTTTGTTTGAATAAATTTAAAATTTTTTGTCATTCTCCAAATTCTCTTCTTTTATTCAATTTTCACACTTCCTAGTTGGTGTGAAACTAAATTTAAAACTAGGTGGCGCCCAATTAATGTTTATTTTTCTTTTATTTGGTATTTTGGATTTATTAGTCTTTTTTACTCACAAAAAAAAACCTAGTTTTAATTTGGTTCAATACCAAAGAAATCCACGACCTAGCCGCCGCTACTAACCAAAGCAGCCAAGGTATTCTATCTATAATCGGTAAGTCAGTATTTGTGAAATATTTAAGATTTTTAGTTCATCAGCTGTTATAGATAGAAATTTTGGCGCCCAACGTGGGGCTGTCACTAATATTTGATTTCCACTAAATCATTTGTTTATAAATCCCTACTAACGTTTCTGTACCTTTCTTTTTACTAATATTTATTTTGCTTATAATTCTTTATTTAACGTTTGTTTTCAAAATTTTCATGATGGATGTCTCACACTTGTTGCCCGGTGAAATTGTCTACGAATTGAGAATTAGAGGACAGAAAGATTACGGAGATGCCGAAATGAATCGAGGAATCTTAAATGGTTTGATAAATACGGGGAATAATGAGGTTACCGTTTTTGATGACTGGAATGATCAAATCGTGGAGAGAAACACTTGCCTAAGAAAGTGCCAGGAGCTGATCGATATGTTGCAGTCACTCGATTTTAATATTAGTAGGCGTGAACAAATTCTTTCTCGTCTAAAGCATTTGGAGGGCCGTATTAAACGGTTATTGCCTCAAGATCGCTTGGAGCTAGAGAGTTTGCTCATGTTAATTTATAAATCCATCCGTCATACCGATTTAATGTCTTTTCCTACCTCGAACACTGGTTCCAATCCTTTTTATGACTCGCTTTCGCTTGCTTGTAATCGCTTTCGTCAAATATTAGACGAAAATTTAACTTTTACATTTCCGCAAAGTCCCCGTGCTGAACATTTACCTCGCGAGGTACATTTTTCGTCAAATGTAAATTCGTGTAACCCTTTCTTTGTAGAGATGTCCCAAATTAATCAACCAGTAGCAGTACAACCACCTGATTTCGTCTCTACGCGAATTGAACACCCCTCAATAGAGAATCGTTTCAATCCCTTTATTTCTGGCCCCGATTTTAGTTCTTTTTCTTACCAATCGCAAGTTTCTCGCTGGAACTTAAAATTTGATGGCACTGGTAGTGTGAATGCTTTTATTGAGCAGGTCGAAGAACTCGCTGAGAGCCGCGGAGTCTCTCATTTGTCTTTATTTTCACAAGCCGCTGAGTTATTCACTGGTAATGCTCGTATTTGGTTTCGGTTAGTGAAAACTTCTGTTAGTTCATGGGCAGAACTTGTTTCTCGGTTGCGTGCCGCATTTTTGCCAGCGAATCACGAACTTGCCTTGCAGGATGAAATCAGAGCTCGAACTCAAGGCTCCACTGAAAAAGTCGAGATTTATATTGCCGTCATGGAGAATCTTTTTTCTCGATTGACATCTCCGCCTGAGGAATCGGTTCGAGTTGCCATGATAATTCGCAATCTTTTACCTTCATTGCAAAGAGCGAGTGCGTTGCAGTCTATTTCGTCCATTGCAGAATTGATACAGGTCTGCAAGCGTGTTGAAGATACGGAGACTAACGTCGCAAACTATCGAGGTCCACCACCGAAAAATTCTTCTTTGTTGGAGCCCGACCTTAGTTATGTTCTCCCTTCTCCTAGCTCTAGATCTAGGCAACAGGTATCCGAATTACAGACAACTCCTGTTAACCGATCGCCTACCCTTACGTGTTGGAATTGTAAGCAGCCCAATCACACGTACCGTGAGTGCAAGCAGAAGAGAAATGTTTTCTGTTATCGTTGTGGCAAGTCGGGTTTTGTTTCCACTAGGTGTCCTTCCTGTCAGCCAAAAAACGAGTTTCGAGGTGTCGGAAAGTCAGCGGTCCGAGCAGAAACCTCATCAACGCTGACCCACATTCAGAGTCCCATTCCTGGGCCGAGTGGCTTAATAAAGTAGCAAAATTTCATGCTACTGACGAAATAGCACCTTTATTTTCCGTTTCTTGTGGTGATCCTCGACCATTTATCTCTACTCGATTTTCGGGTCGAACTGTCATTTGTTTATTAGATACTGGTGATACTAGGTCGATTTTAGGACGTAGAGGTTTATCATTGTTACCTGCCGAAGAGTTGCAAAATCTTCGTACTGCAGACACTTTCGTAAGTACTGCTGATGGGAATACCCATCGTGTCCTCGGTAGCTTGATTTTGTCTTTAGAGTTTCATAATGTTGTGTACAAACTGGAAGTTTTAGTTGTTCCCTCGGTTAGACATTCTTTGATTTTGGGAGTTGATTTTTGTAGAATAGCCGGTTTGAAACTTGACTTTACTTTAGATCATTGGTTCACGACTAAACGCCCTGCGATTTCTGTTGTTGAATCGAGATCGTATCTTGATTTTCACCAACAGCAACAATTACAAGTTGTTATTGATAAATTTAATTCTTTAGGTGATAAACCTTTAGGTAGGACTCATCTAGTTGAACATATAATTGACACTGGGGACGCGTTACCCATTAAACAACGTCATTTTCCACTTTCTCCCGTTCGTTTGAAACAACTTAATCAAGAGTTGGATCGTATGCTTTCTTTAGGTGTCGTTCGTGCTTCCAATAGCCCTTGGAGCAGTCCCGTTCTTTTAGTAACTAAACCTTCTGGCGAGATTAGACTTTGTTTTGATGGTCGTAAGTTAAACTCCGTAACCAAAAAAGACGCTTATCCTTTACCGTTCGTTTCGTCAATTTTAGATAAGCTTAGAGATGCTAAATATATTAGTTCCGTTGACTTAAAAAGTGCTTTTTGGCAAATTCCACTTGAAAAGAATTCATGTGAGAAAACTGCTTTCACTGTCCCTGGTAGAGGTCTTTTTGAATTTGTTAGATTACCTTTTGGCTTGTGTAACGCGCCTCAGACGCAACAGCGTCTGATGGATCGTATATTTGGCCCTGAGCTAGAACCATACGCTTTTGTTTATTTGGACGATATAATTATTGTCACTTCTTCCTTTGACAAACACGTAGAAATTTTGTCAGATATTCACCGTCGGCTAGAAGCCGCGGGTCTCACGGTTAATGCCAAAAAGTGTGAGTTTTGTCTGTCCTCTTTGAAGTACTTGGGTTATATTGTAGACAAGGATGGTCTTCGTACAGATCCTGAAAAAGTCGAAGCCATAACCAAATTTTCTCGTCCTGAAACTGTAACTGAGGTTAAAAGGTTTCTGGGAATGGCGTCTTGGTACCGTCGATTTGTACCAAATTTCGCTTGTCTTTCTGCACCGCTTACCGAGCTTATTAAAGGAAAGCGAAAGAAAAACGTCATTGAGTGGAATGATTCCGCTGAAAAAGCTTTTAACGAGTTGAAATTCTTGTTGGTTAACTCCCCTGTACTTGCTAGTCCTGACTTTTCGAAGCCTTTTAAAATTTACACTGATGCTTCAAACTATGGAATCGGTGCTGTGTTAGCTCAGTCTGAAGATGAACCTGACTCAGAGCATGCCATTGCTTACATTAGCCGTACCTTGAATAAATCCGAACGGAATTATTCAACTACTGAACGAGAATGCCTCGCTGTAGTCTTTGCTGTTCAAAAATTTCGACCATACATTGATGGTGTTCACTTTTCTATTATTACGGATCATTACTCCTTACTTTGGTTGATGCGTATGCAGGATCCAGTTGGTCGACTAGCTCGCTAGGCTGTTCAGCTACAGCAATTTGATTTTGAGCTTATTCATCGTCCTGGTAAATTACTTTCTGTCCCAGATGCTCTTTCTCGTGCCCCTCTTGAAGTAGCTGCTCTCGAAGCCTACTCAGACACTAAAGATAAATGGTATTGTAATTTACGAGAAAAGATTTTGGCTAATCCTGACCAATATCCTGATTTCCGGGTTGAAAATAACTTAATTTTCAAACATTTTGACTCATATGCGTCAGGACGTGGTGAAGTACGTACGCAATTGTCGCATTTGTGCAGCTCAAAAGGCTTGTACGTTTGGCCCGCGAGGATTTTATGGCGCGGAGAAGAAAATCAAGTTTCCATGGCAGTGCATATCCATTGATTTAATGGGCCCTTTGCCTACGTCTTCTGCTGGCAATCAGTATATTTTAGCTGTCTGCGATTGGTTTAGTAAATACCTTCTTTTGTTTCCTCTTCGGCAAGCTACCGCTCCGAAAATTGTGAAGTTGCTGGAAGAAAACGTGTTTTTATTGTTTGGTGTTCCCCAAATTGTCATGGTTGACAATGGTACTCAGTTTACTAGCAATAAATTTACTGAGTCTCTTCATAAATATTCTGTACCCAAATTGTGGTACAACGCAAAGTTTCACCCTCAAGTGAATTTTGTGGAAAGATCTAACCGCACGGTCAAGACTGCTATCCGGTCATATCTCACTGATAATCATCGGACTTGGGACCAAAACCTTCCTCAAATTGCACAGACAATACGCACTTCTGTTCACGAAGTTACGGGCTATAGTCCAGCATTTCTCAATTTTGGTCGTCATGTTCCTTTATCGGGAGATTTTTATGGAAATCCTCCAGACGAAATTTTGTCAGATGCGCGAGTTGAATATGCAAATACTTTAACAGACTTAAAAGATGTTTTTGCTCGATTTCAGAGTCGTATTCATAAAGCCTATCTACGGAACGCAAAATCTTATAATCTGCGCAAAAGACCGCTAGAATTTTATGTGGGTGATGTTGTCTGGAAGAGAAACTATGTCTTGTCTGCCGGTACGCAACATTTTTCTTCAAAGCTAGCTCCTCGGTTTATTGGGTGTCGAGTCAAAAGGAAACTTTCGTCTATAACTTACCAATTGGAGGATCTTCATGGAACTGACTTAGGTATTTGGCACATTAAAGATTTGAAACCTAATAAACAGGACGAGCCAAATGATTCTTCTGCTGAATCAGATAAAAATTTTTGACCTCAAGTCAAAAATTTTTTTATTGGGTGGAAGGGTAGTGTAACATTTCACTTTTTGTACCTCATGATTTTGTCTTATTTTAAATTAAAGTTTTGTTTTGTTTCTAAAAGTTTGACGACCGCTGTCGTTTGATGAGTCGTTCAAGGTTACTTTCTTTTATTTCAAACTATTTAAATAATAATCCTAAATTAATAAAAGAAATAGTAACAAAAATTTACCTTTTGACTATTTAATTTATCGTTCATTTATTTGAGCATTTATTCACTATTTTGATATTTATTAACATTATATTTTTATATTTTGGGATTTTGTTTAATGTAAGTTGTTATCACTTGCTACTGTGGTTAAAACCGGAGACGCGCGGTAGCCGAGCTCTCTCAGGTGTTCGTGTGCGTATTGCTAGTAACCTTCAGATTTAGTAGCATTTGAGTGCACATTTTTTATTGTCTGAAATTTTTCTAAGCACATTGTGTACTTAGTGGAGGCGAATTACACAGGTATGTTCCAAATTTCTTTTTTAGTTTTTTTGTAGATACTTGGATTTAGCTTGAGTTCGTCTCGCTTTTAGAGATTTTTGTAATTTTTTGATCCAACTGATCTACGCCTTTTTGGAACCTACTTGTGTTAAATTCTATTCATTTGAAGTACCTTCACTGTTCACCCTTTCTTGATTGTTATTTAATATTTGGTCCTTTTAGTGGACATTATTAAATTTTGATTTGTTGCACTAGATAACGAGCCTGAGCAGAGATTTAGATTTTTTGTAATATTTAATTTTTGAGTCATATCCTTTGAGAGACAATCCTTTTGCAAATTTAGTCCATTTAGATTCAAGTGGCTGCAGCATCTGATTTGTCCTTGCCTGTTCTTATCTTGATATTTTTTTATCATAAATTTTTAGTTAAAAAATTTAGATTCATTTCGAATCTCTTAAATTTCTTATTTAATATTTTGAAAATACTTTAATCTAAAATTTTTGTGAAAATTTTGAATTTTTTGGGATCTTACTAATAATCTTGGGACTAATTTTGGGTTTACTTTTGTGTTACTTTATTACCTTTTTCTTTCTTTTGACGTCAGTTAGGGTCAAAGTTATATTTTTTGGATATTTAAAAATCTTCGTAAAAAAAAAATGTAATTATTTTAATATTGATTTATATTTTGGCTTTGTAAAAAAAAAAAAAATGTTACAACAATTGTTGGTCCTAGAATTTATTAGGGACTTTAGCCGTGGTGGTACTCTCGGTGAAGAACGTCGGGAAGACACGCTCCAACACCATCCTCGACTTCAATTATCAGCCTCCATTCAAGCTTTGGGTATCATTTGATCACCGTGTGGGGACGCCCTTACTAACAGTCATCAAAGCTTGGACTTTGGAAACAACAGCGACGTTATTTTCACCATTGGGGACGTGTCTCTACGAGGAAGTTAAGTCCGAGGAGTCCCCACGGAAGAAGACAATAGCTGTAATATTTTTGTTCACGTTCAGGATCCAAATATTTATGTAAGGGCCAACAATATTTTTATTTCTCAATTTGATTGCGAGTTTGTTTGAATAAATTTAAATTTTTTTGTCATTCTCTAAATTCTCTTCTTTTATTCAATTTTCACACTTCCTAGTTGGTGTGAAACTAAATTTAAAACTAGGTGGCGCCCAATTATTGTTTATTTTTCTTTTATTTGGTATTTTGGATTTATTAGTCTTTTTTACTCACAAAAAAAAAACCTATTTTTAATTTGGTTCAATACCAAAGAAATCCACGACCTAGCCGCCGCTACTAACCAAAGCAGCCAAGGTATTCTATCTATAACCGGTAAGTCAGTATTTGTGAAATGTTTAAGATTTTTAGTTCATCAGCTGTTATAATATAAAAGGTAATATAAAAATAATATATAAGATTTAGTAATATAAAAAAGGTACATAGTAAATATTAAAAAAATTATAAACAGTAACATAAGATAAATTATATACATTTTTTAAATGAAAATAATAGTTACAAAGAAATGATAATACTAAATAACCTAATAACTTTTGTTTATAGGACATATCGTGAACAATTAAAGTTCCAATTTGGGATGAAATTTAAACACATTTCCACATCCAGTGTAATAAATGCAGGAAGTTTTGTAGCATGAAATCTTCACCGGAAATTCACAGGTTGGAGGTGTGAAAACCCATGTTGTTTTTCCCTTACACCCCGGACACTTTTTTGGAAGTCCCACACATTCGGGTTTTCGACAGTATTTGCATTTTGGAGGATCCATACTTATACAGAAATGAGATTAGTAGGATAACGGTTTGGGAATATTATGAGTAATAACAAAGAAAAGAACACACAATACAGGTAATACATATATATTTAAAACACATTTAAAAATAAGAAAAAAATATATAATAAAATAATAAGAGTTACAAGCTAGTTTCCATAGCTTTTAATTCAATACAGGGACAAGTAACAGAGGAATTTCATTGAAACAATTGTGTATTACATTCATAACAATAATTAATTTCAAAATCTTTTAAAAATTGTAACATTTCACAATTTTTTAATATTAAATGATCTTTAAAAAGTGGTTTAAAATACCAAATACCACTAATTTTTCCTTGCATTTGTAGAAAACTTTGTTCCTTACATATTTTTACAAATGATTTTTGCATCCAATAACTTGCACATACACGACAATAATGCCGACACATCCAAGAAAAATTACCATTTCATAAAAAGAACTTGTAATATTTTATATTTATATGATTATTATCATTAAAGCAATATGGTATAATATTTTCTGAAGTTCCACATTTCCATATTTTATAATGATCTAAATTAAAATAATCTAAACATGTTTTCTCTTTTTTCTCTTTCCTCTTCTTCTATTAACTGTTTGAAGAAAATTTCATCATCGCTTGGAACGAAAAAATCTATAATTTCAGACATTTTTTTAACAATATGTTTACTTGTTATACTGCAAATCTCAAACTAAAATAACATAATTTTTATTTATATTTTTTCTTATTTTTTTCCTTTTAAATATTTCTAGAATTATTTAATTGAAAATTTCTTAGTAAAATTTTATTTCAGCATAATTGTCCTAAAATCTGACTTTATTTTTGTGAAAAATCACATAAATATTGGCTTCCGCGCCCGAATTTTATAATTCTTCATAATTTTTTAGCTAAAAGAAAACATTGCAACAAGAAAATTGCTTTTTCAAGTGTGGTAGGTATTCTAGAATCCAGCCCATGTAGCTTACAATATACAACGTATTCATCAAGAATAGGTAAAATCTGACTTTATTTCTGTTAAAAATCATATAAATATTTGCTTCCGCGCCCGAATTTTATAATATTTCATCATATTTTATCCATAGTACAGGTCGAAAAGCATGTTTATGAATGTTTTAACAAAAATATCCATTTCAAGAATAGGTAAATCTGACTTTAGTTTGGAAAAAATCATATAAATATTTGCTTCCGCGCCCGAATTTTATGATTTTTCATCATAATTTAGGTAAAAGAAAACTTTGCAACAAGAAAATTGCTATTTCAAGTGTGGTAGGTATTTTAGAATCCAGCCAATGAAGCTTACAATATACAACGTATTCATCAGAAATAGGTAAAATCTGACTTAATTTTTGTAAAAAATTATATAAATATTTGCTTTTGCGCCCGAATTTTATAATTATTCATTTTATTTTATCCATAGTATAGATCCAAAAGCATGTTTATGAAAGTTTTAACAAAAATATCCATTTGAAAAATAGGTAAAATCTGACATTATATTTGTAAAAAATCATATAAATATTTGCTTCCGCCCAAGAATTTTATAATTTTTTATCATATTTTAGCTAAAAGAAAACATTGCAACCCGAAAATTGCTATTTCAAGTGTGGTGGTATTCTAGAATCCAGCCAATGAAGCTTACAATATGCAACGTATTCATCAAAAATAGGTAAATCTGACTTTATTTTTGTAAAAAATCATATAAATATTTTCTTCCGCGACCGAAATTCATACTTTTTTATCATATTTTATCCATAGTATAGGTCCAAAAGCATGTTTATGAATGTTTTAACAAAAATATCCTTTTCAAGAATAGGTAAAATCTGACTTTATTTTTGTAAAAAATCATATAAATATTTGCTTCCGCGACTGAATTTTATAATTTTTCATCATATTTTAGCTAAAAGATAACATTGCAACAAGAAAATTGCTATTTCAAGTGTGGTAGGTATTCTAGAATCCAGCCCATGTAGCTTACAAAATACAACGTATTCATTAAAAATAGGTAAAATCTGACTTAATTTTTGTAAAAAATTATATAAATATTTGCTTCCGCGCCCGAGTTTTATGATTTTTTATCATAATTTAGGTAAAAGAAAACATTGCAACAAGAAAATTGCTATTTCAATTGTGGTAAGTTTTTTAGAATCCAGCCCATGTAGCTTACAATATACAACGTATTCATCAAAAATAGGTAAAATCTGACTTTATTTTTGTAAAAAATCATATAAATATTTGCTTCCGCGCCCGAGTTTTATGATTTTTTATCATAATTTAGGTAAAAGAAAACATTGCAACAAGAAATTGCTATTTCAAGTGTGGTAGGTATTCTAGAATCCAGCCAATGAATCTTACAATATACAATTTATTCATCAAAAATAGGTAATATCTGAATTAATTTTTGTAAAAAATTATATAAATATTTGCTTCCGCGCCCGAATTTTATAATTTTTTATTATATTTTATCCATAGAATAGATCCAAAAGCATATTTATGAATGTTTTAACAAAAATATCCGTTTCAAAAATAGGTAAAATCTGACTTTATTTTTGTAAAAAATCATATAAATATTTGCTTCCGCGCCGAATATCATAATTTTTTATCATATTTTAGCTAAAAGAAAACATTGCAGCACGAAAATTGCTATTTCAAGTGTGGTGGTATTCTAGATTCCAGCTAATGAATCTTACAATATGCAATGTATTCATCAAAAATAGGTAAATCTGACTTTATTTTTGTAAAAAATCATATAAGCATTTGCTTCCGCGACCGAATTTTATAATTTTTCATCATATTTTACCCATAGTATAGGTCCAAAAGCATGTTTATGAATGTTTTAACAAAAATATCCATTTCAAGAATAGGTAAAATCTGACTTTGTTTTTGTAAAAAATCATATAAATATTTGCTTCCGCGTCCGAATTTTATGCTTTTTCATCATAATTTAGGTAAAAGATAACATTGCAACAAGAAAATTGCTATTTCAAGTGTGGTAGGTATTCTAGAATCCAGCCAATGAAGCTTACAATATACAACGTTTTCATCAAAAATAGGTAAAATCTGACTTAATTTTTGTAAAAAATGATATAAATATTTGGTTCCGCGCCCGAATTTTATAATTTTTCATTATATTTTATCCATAGTATAGGTCCAAAAGCATGTTTATGAATGTTTAAACAAAAATATCCATTTCAAGAATAGAAAAAATCTGACTTTATTTTTGTAAAAAATCATATAAATATTTGCTTCCGCGTCCGAATTTTATAATTTTTTATCATATTTTAGCTAAAAGAAAACATTGCAACAAGAAAATTTCTATTCCAAGTGTGGTGGTATTCTAGAATCCAGCCAATGAAGCTTACAATATGCAACGTATTCATCAAAAATAGGTAAAATCTGACTTTATTTTTGTAAAAAATCATATAAATATTTGCTTACGCGACCGAATTTTATAATTTTTCATCATATTTTAGCTAAAAGAAAACATTGCAACAAGAAAATTGCTATTTCAAGTGCGGGAGGTATTCTAGAATCCAGCCCATGTAGCTTAAATATACAATGTATTCATCAAATATAGGTAAAATCTGACTTTTTTTTTGTAGAAAAACCTATAAATATTTGCTTCCGCGTCCGAATTTTATGATTTTTCATCATATTTTAGCTAAAAAAAAAACATAGCTACAAGAAAATTTCTATTTCAATTGTGGTAGGTATTGTAGAATCCAGTCCATGTAGCTTACAATATACAACGTATTCATCAAAAATAGGTAAAATCTGACTATATTTTTGTAAAAAAATCATATAAATATTTGCTTCCGCGCCCGAATTTTATAATTTTTTATCTTATTTTATCCATAGTATAGGTCCAAATGCATGTTTATGAATGTTTTAACAAAAAGATCCATTTCAAGAATTAGTAAAATCTGACTTTATTTTTGTAAAAATTCATATAAATATTTGCTTCCGCGCCCGAATTTTATGATTTTTCGTCATAATTTAGGTAAAAGAAAACATTGCAACAAGAAAATTGCTAATTCAAGTGTGGTGGTATTCTAGAATCCAGCCAATGAAGCTTACAATATGCAACGTATTCGTCAAAAATAGGTAAAATCTGACTTTATTTTTGTAAAAAATCATATAAATATTTGCTTCCGCGCACGAATTTTATGATTTTTCATCATATATTAGCTGAAAGAAAACATTGCTACAAGAAAATTGCTATTTCAATTGTGGTAGATATTCTAGAATCCAGCCCATGTAGCTTACAATATACAATGTATTCATCAAAAATAGGTAAAATCTGACTTTATTTTTGTAAAAAATCATATAAATATTAGCTTCCGCACCCAAATTTTATAATTTTTCATCATATTTTACCCATAGTATAGGTCCAAAAGCATGTTTATGAATGTTTTAACAAAAATATCCATTTCAAGAATAGGTAAAAGCTGATATTATTTTTGAAAAAATCATATAAATATTTGCTTCCGCGTCCGAATTTTATGCTTTTTCATCATAATTTAGGTAAAAGATAACATTGCAACAAGAAAATTGCTATTTCAACTGTGGTAGGTATTCTAGAATCCAGCCATTGAAGCTTACAATATACAACAATACAATTTTTTTTTTTGTATCTCCTAAGAATTTTACAATCTATCTAAATATAAGATAATAAGTAAAAATATAACAGCAAATGAATTACATGAGGAGCATTTGTCCACTGACAAAAACTCTAAATATTAACTATATAATGTTAGTTAAATCTATCTACTAAATCTAATGGTTTAAAACGTTTTAATCGTCGTATGTCCTCACTGCTGTCTAACAATTTCACTGCACTTATGTTTGGGTGGGCTTCAAGTCTTTTAATATATTTGGTACTAAATTGTTCGATTGTTTCTTTCACTGTACACATGTTGAGGTCTCTGTGGATGTTTACATTTGGCACATACCAAGGAGCATTTGTAATTGTTCGGAGGCACTTAGATTGAAAGCGTTGAAGTATTTCAATATTGGAGTTGTTTGCTGTTCCCCAGAGTTGTATTCCATACGTCCAGACTGGTTTAAAGATGCTTTTATATATCAGTAGTTTGTTTTCCAGTGACAGTTTGGAAGTTCTACCTAATAGCCAATAGTGCTGCCTGAATTTTAGTCTCAGTTGTTTTCTTTTTGAGAAGATGTGTTTACGCCATGTTAGTCTTCTATCAAGATGTATTCCTAGATATCTTGTTTCTTCAGTTTGCGGTAGCGGTTGGTTATTGAGTGTTACCACAGGACACGTACTTTTATTCAAGGTAAAGGTTACATGGACTGATTTGGTTTCGTTGGCTTTTATTCTCCAGATTTTTAGCCACTTTTCGATTTTTTTAAGCTGTATTTGAAGAAGATGTGAGGCCTCTGCTGAATTTTTATGACAAGCTAGGATTGCTGTGTCATCAGCAAATGTGGCAACTGTAGAATTTGGAGTTGTTGGAATATCAGCCGTGTAAATGAGGTAGAGAATAGGTCCAAGAACACTACCTTGGGGTACTCCTGATTTGATTGGGTATAATGGACTACATTCTTCTTTGTATTTTACTGTAAAATATCTGTTTGTTAGATAGGATTCTAGGATTTGATAGAAGGTATGAGGGATGTTACTTTTTAATTTATATAGCAGGCCAATATGCCACACTTTATCGAACGCTTGCGAAACATCTATAAAAGCTGCTGAACAGTAGTGTTTTCTTTCAAATGTTTTGTTTATTACGTCGACTACTCTATGAACCTGCCCAATAGTTGCGTGTTGTTTTCGGAAGCCAAACTGATGAATTAATTTTCTTCGCATAAGTATGGGCTCCAGTCTTGTGATGAAAAGTTTTTCAAATACTTTTGAAAGTACAGGTAGTAAACTTATTGGACGATAGGACGATGTTTCCTCAGCGGGTTTCCCTGGTTTGTGTATAAGAATAATTTGAGCTACTTTCCATTGTGATGGAAAAACTCCAAGTCTTAAGATTGTGTTAAATATATAAGTTATAAGAATGATTGCTTTAAATGGAAGTTGTTTTAAAATTTTTCCAGAGATTAAATCGTATCCGGGAGTTTTTTTTGGATTTATATGTTTGCATATTATCTCGAGAACATCCTTCGGTTTAAAATGTCGTATAGGATAATCCAACTGAAGGGGATGTTCTAACGTGTTGTATATGAATTGTTCATCTTCTGGTGGTATCGAGGGTGGAAAAGGTTGGAATACTTTTGTTAGGTGATTTGCAAAGGCTAGAGCTTTGTCAGAGTCAGTCCTTGCCCATAGTCCGCCTTCTTTCCTAATAGGTGGAATGTGTTGTTGGGGCTGTTTGATTTTTTTCGTTGCTTTCCATAATGAGTAGTCACTTGCTTCTGTTGCTGATAAATTCTCAAGATAGTTTTGAATTGTTTCATTTTTTTCTTGTTGCAATATTTTTTTCAAGTCTTTGGTGGCTTTATTTAATTTACTTTTTACTTGGGGGTCTCGAGTTGTCTGCCAGATTCTTCTAATTTTCCGTTTATGAGCTATTAAATGTTTGATGTACGCTGGTACGTTTGTTACAGTATTACAAGATTTTTGTATTGGGGTCGATTGCCAAGTAGATTCCAGAATTGATTTTGTTAAATGTTCTACAGCATTATCTAAGTCTTCTTGAGATTTTAAGCTGACATTTAACGAGATTTTACTTTCTAGTATGTTCCTGAATTTGTGCCAATTCGTTTTTTTATTACAGAGAGAGGCGGGTTTATCTACTTTTGGTATTTGTGTACTGAATATTAGAATTACGGGTGAGTGGTCTGATGATAAATCTACGCAGGATTCTACTTTAAAATATTTTTCTGATTTTCCACTGACTATGAAAAAGTCAAGTAGATCAGGTATTTTATTTGGGTCAGTCGGCCAGTAGGTTGGTTCTCCAGTTGAAAGGGTTATGTAATGTTTATTCTGGATAGTTTTGAGTAATTCTCTTCCTCTTGGTGTAATGAGTCTCGATCCCCAAATTTGGTGTTTAGCATTGTAATCTCCACCAGCAATGAATTTATTTCCCAATGTATTAAAAAAGGTAGTACATTCTTCGTTTTTAATTATATGTTTCGGTGGCATATAAATTGCTGACACTACAAAAGATTCCGATAGCGTTTCAGTTTTTATATTTGTGGCTTGCAAATATTCTTTCTGGTATTTTACAAGTTCATAATGTTTAATTGAATTTTTTACAATAATTGCAGTTCCACCATGAGCCGTTCCGTCAGGATGATTTGTTGAATATATTGAATAATTTGGTATTTTAAGGTAGTTTTTATTCGTGAAATGAGTTTCTGATATAAGTATTATATCTAGTTGGTGGTTAATAATAAATGATTTTAATTCTTGGCTATGTTGAGCCAAGCCGTTGGCATTCCATAATACAATTTTCATCTGAGTATTCATTTTATTTTTGAAATTAATGTTGTTAAAATATTTAACATTGTGTCCATACGTTCCATTAGTTTACATAACATTTGTTCTAGATTTTTATTAGAATTACCTTGTGTGTTTATTTCCGGGGTAACGATTTCATTAGCTGGCGTCTCGACCTGTGAATTTTTTGCAGTATTTGCATTAATATTAGTAGGTTGCTGATTAGACATTTTTGCAACACTTGCATATGTATTGTTATTGTTTACATATTGTGCTGGACGGATGTTGATATTATTATTTGTAGGTCGTTGAGTAATTTGTTTAGTACGTAAAGTGGGATATTTTCTTTTTTGAATCTCTTTGTATATTGCGCAACCTTTGTAATTTGCAGGGTGTTTTCCATCACATAAGGCACAGGTTGCATCTGTATTAGATGGTTTTTCACACGTAGATGTATGATGATTTTTCCCACATTTCACACAGCGTGCTTGCCGCTCGCAGTAGTTATGGGTATGTCCGTATCTTTGGCAATTAGTACACTGTACGATTTGTCGTTTTACTCGCGGAGGTTCGAATTCAATTTTGCAGTTTAATAAATATTTAATGTCGTATACTTTTTTATTATTTTCCTGCTGTTCTAAGTCCACATAAAACATGGGAAGCGGCTGTTTAGTTTTCCAATTTTTAATATTGTGAATATTAATAACTTTGTGACCATACGACTCTATTTCAGTTTTCAAATATTCTATATCCGCAGAGTAGTGAATATTTCTTAGGACTGTTCTAAAGTTTCTTTTCTGTTTTAACTGATATGTATGAAAAGCCGTTTTTTTCTCTGTTAAGGTCTTAATGATTTTTGTGTAACTCTCAGATGTATGGGGTTGGACTTTAACCTGATTGTTTGACATTGATTTTAAAAAATAATCATCCTTGGCTACTAAGTTCAATATTTCCAGTAATAGTTGCAATTTAATTATATCAGGAATAAAAATAGGTGGCGGTTTAGGTTCTCGTTTTTCAACTATATTTTCGTCCTGACGTTCCTGCTGTTAATTTCTGGACTGTTTCGTTTTGTTTTGTTTGATTTAACTGTTTGCCATTCTGAGCTACTGTTCGCGCTGTTCGATAAAGGTGGAAAAATCTGGGTGTATCCTGTAGGAGAGTTTTGAGTTTGAGGCTGATTTTCGATTTCGGATATCTGTGTAAAGGGAATTGGAGTATTAGTTTGGAGAGGATTCTGAGAAGCGTCCGTTATGGGGTTGGCTGGGGGCGTATTGGTTGATGAAAGTGTCTGAGGATAAGTCGTAGTTGGTGTTGTGTTGGAATTTCTAAGTGGTGAATGGTTAACAGGCATAGCTAGGTTGGTTGGGGATGTGCTGGGTTGATTTACTGAGCTTGGCTGGTTTCTAAGTACCAATGCTGCATTCTTAAGCTCTGGCGGTATAGATGTTTTCCCGCTAGGTGGAATCAAAAAGAAGACGCCGTCTCTTTTTGTTATTTTAGCTATTGACTTTTCAATCTTCTTCGACATACTTCATTGCGATGAACACAGGAAATAAATTTGTACTGTAAGCACACACTGTATGACACACTTTTCGACACTGCACGCGCACGGAATAGAACCACACGTCTGACTTTATTTTTGTAAAAAATCATATAAATATTTGCTTCCGCGCCCGAATTTTATAATTTTTTATTATATTTTATCCATAGTATAGGTCCAAAAGCATGTCTATGAATGTTTAAACAAAAATATCCATTTCAAGAATAGGTAAAATCTAACTTTATTTTTGTAAAAATCATATAAATATTTGCTTCCGCGCCCGAATTTTATGATTTTTCATCATAATTTAGGTAAAAGAAAACATTGCAACAAGAAAATTGCTATTTCAACTGTGGTAGGTATTGTAGAATCCAGCCAATGAGGCTTACAATATACAACGTATTCATCAAAAATAGGTAAAATCTGACTTTATTTTTGTAAATAATCATATAAATATTTGCTTCCGCGCCCGAATTTTATAATTTTTCATCATATTTTAGCTAAAAGAAAACATTGCTACAAGATAATTGCTATTTCAATTGTGGTAGGTATTCTAGAATCCAGCTCATGTAGCTTACAATATACAACGTATTCATCAAAAATAGGTAAAATCTGACTTTATTTTTGTAAAAAATCATATAAATATTTGCTTCCGCGCCCGAATTTTATAATTTTTCATCTTATTTTATCCATAGTGTAGGTCCAAAAGCATGTTTATGAATGTTTTAACAAAAATATCCATTTCAAGAATTAGTAAAATCCGACTTTAATTTTGTAAAAAATCATATAAATATTTGCTTCCGCGCCCAAATTTTATGATATTTCATCATAATTTAAGTAAAAGAAAACATTCCAACAAGAAAATTGGTATGTCGAGTGTGGTAGGTATTCTGGTTTCCAGCCAATGAAGCTTACAATATACAATGTATTCATCAACAATAGGTAAAATCTGACTTTATTGTTTTAAAAAATCATATAAATAATAGCTTCCGCGCCCGAATTGTATAATTTTTCGTCATATTTTATCCATAGTATATGTCCAAAAGCATGTTTATGAATGTTTTAACAAAAATATCCATTTCAAAAATAGGTAAATTCTGACTTTATTTTTGTAAAAAATCATATAAATATTTGCTTCCCCGACCGAATTTTATGATTCTTCATCATATATTAGCTAAATGAATACATTGCTACAAGAAAATTGCTATTTTAATTGTGGTAGGTATTCTAGAATCCAGCCCATGTAGCTTACTATATACAATGTATTCATCAAAAATAGGTAAAATCTGACTTTTTTTTTGTAAAAAATCATAAAAATATTTGCTTCCGCGTCCAAATTTTATAATTTTTCATCATATTTTATCCATAGTATAGGTCCAAAAGCATGTTTATGAATGTTTTAACTAAAATATCCATTTCAAGAATAGGTAAAATCTGACTTTATTTTTGTAAAAAATCATATAAATATTTGCTTCCGCGCTTAAATTTTATAATTTTTCATCATCTTTTAGTTAAAAGAAAACATTGTAAGAAGAAAATTGCTGTTTCAAGTGTGGTGGTATTCTAGAATCCAGCCAATAAAGCTTACAATATGCAACATATTCATCAAAAATAGATAAAATCTGACTTTAATTTTGTAAAAAATCATATAAATATTTGCTTCCGCGACCGAATTTTATAATATTTCTTCATATTTTAGCTAAAAGAAAACATTGCAACAAGAAAATTGCTATTTTAAGTGTGGTAGGTATTCTAGAATCCAGCCCATGTAGCTTACAATATACAACGTATTCATTAAAAATAGGTAAAATCTGACTTTATTTTTGTAAAAAATCATATAAATATTTGCTTCCGCGCCCGAATTTTATAATTTTTACATTATATTTTATCCATTGTATAGGTCCAAAAGCATGTTTATGATTGTTTTAACAAAAATACCCATTTCAAAAATAGGTAAAATCTGACATTATTTTTGTAAAAAATCATATAAATATTTGCTTTCGCGCCCGAAATTTATGATTTTTCATCATATTTTAGCTAAAAGAAAACATTGCTTCAAGAAAATTGCTATTTCAATTGTGGTAGGTATTTTAGAATCCAGCCCATGTAGCTTACAATATACAACGTATTCATCAAAAATAGGTAAAATCTGACTTTATTTTTGTAAAAAATCATATAAATATTTGCTTCCGCGACCGAATTTTATAATTTTTCATCATATTTTATCCATAGTATAGATCCAAAAGCATGTTTATGAATGTTTTAACAAAATATCCATTTCAAGAATAGGTAAAATCTGACTTTATATTTGCTTTCGCGTTCGAATTTTATGATTTTTTATCATAATTTAGGTAAAAGAAAACATTGCAACAAGAAAATTGCTATTTCAAGTGTGGTAGGTATTCTAGAATCCAGGCAATGAAGCTTACAATATACAACGTATTCATCAAAAATAGTTAAAATCTGACTTAAGTTTTGTAAAATATTATATAAATATTTGCTTCCGCGCCCGAATTTTATAATTTTTCATTATATTTTATCCATAGTATAGGTCCAAAAGCATGTTTATGAATGTTTAAACAAAAATATCCATTTCAAGAATAGGTAAAATCTGACTTTATTTTTGTAAAATATCATATAAATATTTGCTTCCGCGCCCGAATTTTATAATTTTTTATCATATTTTATTCATAGTATAGGTCCATAAGCATGTTTATGAATGTTTTAACAAAAATATCTATTTCAAAAAATAGGTAAAATCTGACTTTATTTTTGTAAAAAAACCTATAAATATTTGCTTCCGCGTCCGAATTTTATGATTTTTCATCATATTTTAGCTAAAAAAAAACATTGCTACAAGAAAATTTCTATTTCAATTGTGGTAGGTATTGTAGAATCCAGCCCATGTAGCTTACAATATACAACGTATTCATCAAAAATAGGTAAAATCTGACTATATTTTTGTAAAAAAATCATATAAATATTTACTGCCGTGCCCGAATTTTATAATTTTTCATCTTATTTTATCCATAGTATAGGTCCAAATGCATGTTTATGAATGTTTTAACAAAAATATCCATTTTAAGAATTAATAAAATCTGACTTTATTTTTGTAAAAAATCATATAAATATTTGCTTCCGCGCCCGAATTTCATGATTTTTCATCATAATTTAGGAAAAAGTAAACATTGCAACAAGAAAATTGTTATTTCAAGTGTGGTAGGTATTCTAGAAACCAGCCAATGAAGCTTACATTATACAAGGTATTCATCAAAAATAGGTAAAATCTGACTTAATATCTGTAAAAAATTATATAAATATTAGCTTCCGCGCCCGAATTTTATAATTTTTCATTATATTTTATCCATAGTATAGGTCCAAAAGCATGTTTATGAATGTTTAAACAAAAATATCCATTTCAAGAATAGGTAAAATCTAACTTTCTTTTTCTAAAAAACCTTATAAATATTTGCTTCCGCGCCCGAATTTTATGATTTTTCATCATAATTTAGGTAAGAGAAAACATTGCAACAAGGAAATTGCTATTTCAAGTGTGGTAGGTATTCTAGAATCCAGCCAATGAAGCTTAAAATATACAACGTATTCATCAAAAATAGGTAAAATCTGACTTTATTTTTGTAAATAATCATATAAATATTTGCTTCCGCGCCCGAATTTTATAATTTTTCATCATATTTTAGCTAAAAGAAAACAGTGCTACAAGAAAATTGCTATTTCAGTTGTGGTAGGTATTCTAGAATCCAGCCCATGTAGCTTACAATATACAACGTATTCATCAAAAATAGGTAAAATCTGACTTTATTTTTGTAAAAAATCATATAAATATTTGCTTCCGCGCCCGATCTTATTTTATCCATAGTATAGGTCCAAAAGCATGTTTATGAATGTTTTAACAAAAATATCCATTTCAAGAATTAGTAAAATCTGACTTTAATTTTGTAAAAAATCATATAAATATTTACTTCCGCGCCCGAATTTTATGATTTTTCATAATAATTTAGGTAAGAGAACACATTCCAATAAGAAAATTGCTATGTCGAGTGTGGTAGGTATTCTAGAATCCAGCCAATGAAGCTTACAATATACAATGTATTCATCAAAAATAGGTAAAATCTGATTTTATTGTTGTAAAAAATCATATAAATAATTGCTTCCGCGCCCGAATTGTATAATTTTTCATCATATTTTATCCATAGTATAGGTCCAAAAGCATGTTTATGAATGTTTTAACAAAAATATCCATTTCAAAAATAGTTAAATTCTGACTTTATTTTTGTAAAAAATCATATAAATATTTGCTTCCGCGACCGAATTTTATGATTTTTCATCATATATTAGCTAAAAAAATACATTGCTACAAGAAAATTGCTATTTCAATTGTGGTAGGTATTCTAGAATCCAGCCCATGTAGCTTACAATATACAATGTATTCATCAAAAATAGGTAAAATCTGACTTTATTTTTGTAAAAAATTATAAAAATATTTGCTTCCGCGCCTAAATTTTATAATTTTTCATCATATTTTATCCATAGTATAGGTTCAAAAGCATGTTTATGAATGTTTTAACAAAAATATTCATTTCAAGAGTAGGTAAAATCTGACTTTATTTTTGTAAAAAATCATATAAATATTTGCTTCCGCGCTTAAATTTTATAATTTTTCATCATATTTTAGCTAAAAGAAAACATTGTAAGAAGAAAATTGCTGTTTCAAGTGTGGTGGTATTCTAAAATCCAGCCAATGAAGCTTACAATATGCAATATATTCATCAAAAATAGATAAAATCTGACTTTAGTTTTGTAAATAATCATATAAATATTTGCTTCCACGACCGAATTTTATAATTTTTCTTCATATTTTAGCTAAAAGAAAACATTGCAACAAGAAAATTGCTATTTTAAGTGTGATAGGTATTCTAGAATCCAGCCCATGTAGCTTACAATATACAACGTATTCATTAAAAATAGGTAAAATCTGACTTTATTTTTGTAAAAAATCATATAAATATTTGCTTCCGCGCCCGAATTTTATAATTTTTCATCATATTTTATCCATAGTATAGGTCCAAAAGCATGTTTATGATTGTTTTAACAAAAATACCCATTTCAAAATTAGGTAAAATCTGACTTTATTTTTGTAAAAAATCATATAAATATTTGCTTCCGCGCCCGAATTTTATGATTTTTCATCATAATTTAGGTAAGAGAAAACATTGCAACAAGAAAATTGCTATTTCAATTGTGGTAGGTATTTTAGAATCCAGCCCGTGTAGCTTACAATATACAACGTATTCATCAAAAATAGGTAAAATCTGACTTTATTTTTGTAAAAAATCATATAAATATTTGCTTCCGCGCTTAAATTTTATAATTTTTCATCATATTTTAGCTAAAAGAAAACATTGTAAGAAGAAAATTGCTGTTTCAAGTGTGGTGGTATTCTAGAATCCAGCCAATGAAGCTTACAATATGCAACATATTCATCAAAAATGGATAAAATCTGACTTTAGTTTTGTAAATAATCATATAAATATTTGCTTCCACGACCGAATTTTATAATTTTTCTTCATATTTTAGCTAAAAGAAAACATTGCAACAAGAAAATTGCTATTTTAAGTGTGGTAGGTATTCTAGAATCCAGCCCATGTAGCTTACAATATACAACGTATTCATTAAAAATAGGTAAAATCTGACTTTATTTTTGTAAAAAATCATATAAATATTTGCTTCCGCGACCGAATTTTATAATTTTTCATCATATTTTATCTATAGTATAGGTCCAAAAGCATGTTTATGAATGTTTTTACAAAAATATCCATTTCAAGAATAGGTAAAATCTGACTTTATTTTTGTAAAAAATCATATAAATATTTGCTTCCGCGTCCGAATTTTCTAATTTTTTATCATATTTTAGCTAAAAGAAAAGATTGCAACAAGAAAATTTCTATCCCAAGTGTGGTGGTATTCTAGAATCCAGCCAATGAAGCTTACAATATGCAACGTATTCATCAAAAATAGGTAAAATCTGACTTTATTTTTGTAAAAAATCATATAAATATTTGCTTCCGCGACCGAATTTTATATTTTTTCATCATATTTTAGCTAAAAGAAAACATTGCAACAAGAAAATTGCTATTTCAAGTGCGGGAAGTATTCTAGAATCCAGCCCATGTAGCTTAAATCACAGAAAAACAGCAAGCAAACAGAATGGTCACCTTACGGACGGAATTTACTCCACTAAAATGTGGGTTTTTTTAGTGTCGGTCTCTCTGTGCAGCCCACAGAACTAAATACATCAGCCCAGTTGTATACTGCTTACTCATGTTGAAGCATTAGCTTATTAGCCACTATTCACTACTCAGTCAGTAGACTTACGCTGAAGTTAAAAATGAGTCGACCAAAAAAATGTATCTATATAAATTGTTCTTCTACGGAAGGCAATTTAATGTATTTTACTTTCCCTAAATACGATGAGAGAAGAAAAATATGGTTGATAAATAGTGGCAATGGCGATTTAATAAATTCGAAGTTTTCAACATTAAAACACAAATATCTGTGTGAAAAACATTTCAATGCAAATTGTTTTTTAAATCAAACAAGCAAAAAACTTTTAAGGAATGCTGTACCAGATACATTTGAAGATATTAACAGTGAGGTATGATGTATGACATAAAATATTTATTTTTGTTTTAAAAAAATATTATAACAGTACTTACGCGTATGGCTGAAAAGGTGTAATTAAAAGAATAAACATAATAATAATAATAATAATAATAATAATAATAATAATAATAATAATAATCTTTATTACCCAACAGAGTCCTATTACAGGGTAAATATATATTCAAAATATAAACAAAACAAAATACAAAAATACATATTATATATATAAATATAAATACAAAAAAGAAAAATCAAACAAAAATGTCTGGAAGATGAACTTTGGCGTAGTGGCACATGATGTGGACAGGTGAGCGTTTAAGGAAGTCTGTGTTGTGCGCAGAGAGGTAGAATGTCTTTGCGTGTCTAGATTTGTACTGTGGAACATGAATCGGAATGCGAGAGAGTAAGAATGGGGCATCTATTTTGTTGTTCATCAACATCCATAAAAATTTCGCGCAGGATAGTTCCCTTCTGTAACTTAAAGCTGGTAAATTATGTTTCTCAAGGAGTAAATTTTGATCTATTCCACGTTCCGGGTAGATATTATCGATTTTATAAGATAGATACTTTAAGAATCTTCTATGAATGCGATCTAGAGCCGATACATGAATATTATAAAGAGGAAACCAGACTAAAACAGCGTATTCTAGTTTACTAGTAACGTATGCAAAATATAAAGTTTTTAATACAGTGACGTCGCTAAATGTTTTTGAAATTCTCAGGAGGAACCCAAGAGTTTTACTGGCTGATTTACATACATTATTTACGTGTTCTGTAGTCTTCATATTACTAGTAAATGTGACACCCAAGTCTTTTGTAGAGGATTTACGAAGTAATATTTCGGTATCCATGTGGTAAGAGTGAAGAATGCTGTTAGTGCGATTTGTGAAAGTAATAACGAAACATTTACTTATATTAAGATAAAGTTTATTCAAATTACACCATTCAATCATAGTATTTATGTCTGATTGTAAAGCTTCAGCATCATTTGAGTTTGAAATACTATTGAAAACTTTTAGATCATCTGCATATGCTAACACAGGGCAACAGAACTTTTGAATTAGATCATCAATGAAAACAAGAAATAGTAAGGGACCCAAGTTCGATCCTTGTGGAACACCAGATGTTGCAATAAAGTTAAAAGATGAGAAGCCATTATAAAAAACATAGCAGATTCTATTGTATAGATAAGATCTTAGAAGTTCAACTAGACTAGGAGAAGCACCAAAAGCACTAATTTTATTGAGCAGAAGTCCATGGTCAATGGAGTCAAATGCACGTGTAAAATCCGTATAGACTGCATCAACTTGACCACGGATATCAAGCGACTCTGCTATATATTGAGTGAAGCAGGCAAGATTAGTGACTGTTGAACGATTTTTAATGAAGCCGTGTTGATCAGATGATATGTGAGAGTGCATATTTGAATACATTGAACTGTAGATAACCATCTCAAAAACTTTACTAAAATTATTTAGGATCGAGATAGGACGATAGTTGTCAATGCAGGTGTTATCGCCTTTCTTGAAAACTGGGGTTATGCGGGTCCTTTTCCAATTGTTAGGGAAGGTGGAATTTTTAATTGCAAGATTTATAATAATTGTCAAAGGTCGAGCAAAAATGTATTTACAATCTTTTAAAAGAAAACTTGGCAATTGGTCATCACCAGATGTCATTTTGTCAGGAAATTGAGCCAACAGAGGAATAATATCTTCTTCAACCACAGGGTTAAGAATGAAAAGTGAATTGTTACCTACAATATCAGGAGAAACGTAATCTGAACTTGGAGAGAAAAGGTTAGAAAAGTGACTTGCAAAAGCATCCACAATTTCGCTGGGTGAGGTATATTCGATTTCATCATCATGCAGTTTACCAGGAATACGTGTTGAACCTTTTTTCATATTTACATACTTCCATAATTCAGCAGGATTACTTTTGATATTGTTTTCAACAGATACGAGATAAGCATTATAAGCTTCTTTAAGTTCAATTTTAATTAAGGCACGTAGTCTTTTAAATTCAAAAAGATACTTGTTATTATTAGTTTGTTTCCATTTCTTTCTATAATAATTTTTAGTTTTTATGTTTGATTTCAAGTTCGAAGTAAACCAAATTGGAAATTTAGATTTAACCTTGCAAGATTTAGGAACCGATCTATCAAGTGTTTCGTATAGCATTTCGTAAAACTTATCAACTACAACATCGACACTATCAATACAGCATAAACTAGACCAATCCATGTTACTAAGATCAAAATATAGTTGGTTAAAGTTAGCTTTACGAAAATTATAACGTGGGTTATCAGCAGATGGAAAATTAGGCACCTTAGGAGTGGCAACGAAGTTAAAATCAATTTCAATTGCAGGGTGATAATGATCCTCAGGGACGAATGGTAAATTCATTTTTTCAAGATGGATAGGCCCAGATAAGTTCGAAAAGACGAGATCTAATATCTTTTGATCATCGTAGCACACAGTGTTATGTTGAGTAAGATCCAATAATTCGCATAAATGGTGAAGAGAAGCGGACTTTGTACAATTTAAAGATTGGTTATTGAAAAGAGGTACATTAAAATCTCCCAAGAATATAACAGGTTCATTAATCAAAAATAACTGAATAGCATCCAAAAAATTCTCAAAATCATATACGTTAATATCAGGCGGAATGTATACGGCACAAATAATAACTTTTTGCATACCCAAGTAACATTTACATGCTATTACATCAATTATAGGAGCAATAGTATTAAGATGAGATGTGTTCAATACGTCATAAGTAATATGGTTCTTTAGAGCAATTAATACTCCGCCACCTTTAGAACGACCAGGAATAGAAAAATTCCTATCACATCGCAAAACATTATACGCAGAAGAAAATAATTCAGCATTATTAAAAGAATCAGATAGCCAAGTTTCAGATAAGACAATAACATCAAACGTAAAACAACAACAATTAGAATAAAATATATGACCTTTACTATTTAAACCCCTAGTATTCTGATAATAAATACTTAAAGTATTAGGACAACTGCTGGGTACAATTAGTTTTCCGACGTATTGACAATTTTGGGAACACCATTGACATACTTGATTGAAATATCAGTTTCTCCCTTAGAGATACGGTTAAGCATTTCATCCTTTACAGATCTATAGTACTTGTTTTGCATAATAGTACGATCACGTGATAGAATTAAATTTTTGCACACGTCTGAATCTTTAAATTTTTTTATATTTTTAAATACCACATCAACATCATCCCGAGAAGATAGCTGAACTCTTATTGGACGAGAATTGGTTTTCGAAGCATCGAAACGGCCAAGACGAGAAGACTTAAGAATCTTAGAAGACATATTTAATGTAGAAAAAATATTATTGACAAGTGTTGAATCATTTAAAACATTTTGCTCCTTAGAAATCGAATTATTCTCTTTAGCACCAAATATTATAACGTTCGCAACACGTCTTTGACGCTCAGATATTTCCTGAATAACTGTTTCAGTGAGAAGTAGTGGAGATTCAGAAGAAATTTCACCTCTGTTGTCATTTTTTAGTTCCGCAATATCATTATGAAGACTAGTAATGTCTTTTTGCAGTGATATTATCAAAATTTTGAGACTTTGGATGTCATTATTAATTTGATAACAATTAGTGCAGTTCCATTCCAGACCACAATCACTATTTTTTATTTTACGTGCTTCACTTATTGTAATATCTACACAGGCAATGCTATAGGTTTTTTTACATAAAGAACACTTTATCGATCTGTGTTCCTCTGTGCTTTTATTACAACAATAACAAATTATATCCATTGAAAAACAGAAAAAAACAGAAAATAAAAAATAAAACACCCTGTATATATATTTTAAACGAACACCCAGTATATATGACTTAAGACAAGTCACTAATTAAGCAAGCGTGAACAGACAACTGAACCACGTTGCAAATAAGTAAAAAATCACAAGAAGTTAAGTAAAAAAATTAGAGAAACTCACCCCTAGGGTAAAAAAATGAAGAAACAAAATATACACCCACTAAAAGCACAAAATTCTGCACACAACTATAGCACATACAACATTAAAGATATGAATAAAACCAATAGAAAGTTAGATTTTAACTGCAGCAAAATTTAAACGTAAAAACGTAAGAAGACCAAGAATGCAATATCTCAAGAACGAAAAGAGAATCAAATTCCTGTCGAAAATTTGGATTCAGCTAATCGATCTCTTTTTATAAACATCAGTGTAGCTACAGCTAATTTTAAAGTGAACTTGGACAAGAAAAAGGTTAACCCTTATAGAGAACGTTATAATAATAAAGGTTTTCGTTCGAAAACCGGTTTTTAAAAATTGGAAACCGGTTTAAACCGGTCAATATATCGGTTAAAAAAATTATTAAAATAAATTTTAAAAATAATTACAATTAATTAAAAAAAAATTAATTATAAAAATTTTATTAAAAAAAATACAGAATAATTAATTAAAAAAAATAATAAAAAACTACCATTTGAGAAAAATATAAAAATTAAAAAAAAGCAATTTAATTAATGAATATTCACAAAAATTCCAGTAATATCTTCAGAAAAACGCAGGTCACTTTTCAATTTTAAACTTGCATGTATTGACAAAGGCCGTATTTATTTGGGACGTTTTAAGTATAATAGGTATAACTCTAACGGTCAAAGAGACTACCTACATTTATGACTCTCCAATAAAACACCACATTACTTCCTTGTAGGCTAAATTATACACATTTTTTGCTGCACTTCATTAAACTTATTTTACTTGAAAATAACCCAACTAAATTATTATTTTTATTAGGTTTTTGCCAGAAGAAAACTTCCCTTCTGAAAAGGTCGATTGAAGAACGAGATGTTATAGTAATTACATAAATAAAATTTCAACATTCTAGGGCTAATGGTTTTTGGATTATGTGAAAAATTAAAATAAAAAACACTACGAGGAAAGTGTCTTTCTGGCACAACTAGATGTTATAGAAGTCCTATATACAAAATATCAAAATTTTACGGCTGTTAATTTTTGAGTTATGCGAGGTACATATAGTAAAAATAGATTCAAGGATGGTCAAAATGGATATTTCCGTTCAAACCTGAAAATCGAAATGTTTCGAGATTACAATACTTCCTTTTCTTTATAAAAGGAAGTGAAAATAATTAATATTTTAAAAAAATCTGAATTAGTAGACTTTTTGTGTTAAATTATTATTCATTTATACCAATTTCATTACAGAAATGTCTACATTTCCAATGTTGTTTCATAATTTATTTTTTTAAAACAATGTTATTGAATTTCAGTCTTAATTGACTATAATTGTTGGTATAATAAAATATTTTTCCTAGAACCGGGCATAAAGTACAATTTTATGCCTTCATTTGAGTGTGTAAAGAGACACTTTATTGCATGAAAAGTAACCTTTGCTAGGCAACATAAACAATTTATCAATGGTTCTATTTACTTTTGAAATTAATTTTTATTAATATTTCGGTTATAGGAAGCATGTTGTATATAAATTACAACTTATAACTCATTGCATTACGTAATTTTTACGCCACTCAGTAAGAGAGGTATTGGAATCATGCTAAAAATCGAATAGTGAGATGTCAATTGAGAAGCACGTTTTAAGTCCCTAGAACACGATTTTAATATTTTTACGATGATGTCTGTCCGTGTGTGAATGGATGGATGGATGTTGTCGCAACGATTACTCAAATAACATTGAATAAAAAAGTTGAAATTTTGTATATAACATTGTGACTCCCTAGATTAGATCTGATTAGATTTTGGTGTTAATTGTGCCACTGGAAGTGGAGTTTTCATGAAGATCTGAGACGTTTTTTCTGAAATATCTCAATTAATTATGAATATATGAGAATTTTTGTAGATAATAATTTAATATTATGTTATTAGCAAAAATTATGGAGTTAAAATTTGTTTCTACCTAGTTCCATTTAACTATATTACAAGTAATTATTAATTCTGAAATTTGTTACAATTGCGATTAATCTGTTTACCTATGGAAATAAATGTTTTGTATTTTTTGACAGTGACAATTATTATAATTAACAGTAAAAATATTTTAAAAGTAGTTATCTAATACTCTTAAAGGAGTTTTACTAATACTTTAAGAACTAATTATTTAAATAATTTATTTTACCGTGTCCACACTCAACGCACGGGTATTCATATATTACCAAAATTATTAATAAAAAGTGTAAAGAGGACAGGCGAGAGGTTATGTGCTGGCCACATCTGATTTTTTTTTCGTATCTTATAGTAGATATTACATTGCAATAAATAAATGATGAACAAATAAGAAATCACTCATAATTACATAAATATACAAATTTTAATATTTCAGAAAAATAGTCAGTTAGAAGAAGAACTAAATGTTCGCAGTCCTCAAAAAACATATCGAAAGCGCAAAGCAGAGGAAGCTGGTCTACCGTCTATTGTTAAAGACGGCGTTTTGAGGATTATAACACCGAATAAAAAGAAGCTACAGTGCTTCATGAAACAACATTTGTCGCATCAACATCTCACACAGTAAAATCCAAAAAATCTTTATTTAAAAATAATGATGACAATTCTCATAAACGATATAAAAATATTATTAAATATAAAAATAGAAGAATAAGACAGTTACAACACCGCTTGAAAAATAATAATTTAGGGAGTTTAATAGATCGCTCTAAAGTTGCAGAGGATGTGAAAACATTCTGCAAAATGCAATTTCTTCATAAAAAGCGTACAACATGGAGTGACAATGAAAAGAAATTCGCTTTAGATTTCAGATATCGTAGTCCAGCTGCATATAAATATCTGAAAGAAGAAAAAAAATTCTGTCTACCAAGTGATAGAACAATTAGACGTTGGACAAATGTTTTAAAGTTAGAACCTGGATTTACAACTAATATTTTCAACGCGTTAAAGTCAAAGGCAAATACAATGGAAGAAAAAAATAGAAACTGTGTTCTGATACTAGATGAAATGCAAATTAGAAAATACATTAAGTATGTCGAGTATTATCAGAAAATAATGACTTTGGTATAAAAGTGTTAACAGATGCTATTAACTGGATTCAGTCATGGAAAGTCATTGTACCACCGAATAAAAAAATTAAAGTAAGACCTCCTTGCTTCTTAGGAATGGAACAAACTGTTCGTGGAACCCTTGATTTATGGAACGATCTTAAAACAGAAGGATTCGGCTGTCTCTGTACTGCTCGCTTAAATCAAGATCGAATTAAAAATTTTTTCAGTGAAGTACGAAGTACGATATCCAAGTGCAACAGAATTTCGGAACAGTTTGGAAGATATTATCATCAACAGAATGACATCTTCTAACACTCAAGGAAATTGTTTAAGTTCTACAGTACCATTACTTCTTAATTTGCACGATATAGTAACAATATATGAAAAAGAGAAAGAGAGTAATATTAATTATGAAGATGATGAAAATGAGGATGAAATATTAAATGAAGTATCAGTGGCTTTGGATTCAAATAAGGCTTCTCTAGAGGACTGTTTGGTAGCATATTTTGCTGGATGGGGAGCATATAAAATATTCAAAAAATTTAATTGTTCTGTTTGCAAAGAAGCTATATGTACAAAACAAAATTTGAATAGACCTATTAACAGTTTAATTAGGGAGAAATGCTATACACATGAAAATAATTTAATATATCCAACAGATCTGTTATACGAAGTTGTAAAATTTCAATTACAAATATTTTGTAAACATTTTAAAGAAAAAAAGGTTTATCGAAACCTTAGACAAATTTTGTTTGAGATAGCCAAAGTGGAAACAGAGAAAAAGTTTCCAAATTGGTTTGTACATTGCCAAATTCATAAAGAATACCTGCTGCAAATAATATACAAAGTAAAACTATTTAAAGAATGTAAATGGACAAGCGACAATATTAAAAACAAAAATAAAAATCTCGATAAGATAAAAGTAGTGTCACACGCAAGTTTAAGAATATTTTTAATCGTTCCTCAAAATGATTTAGTTTTTATAAAATCATTATTATTTTAAGTATTTATTTCTTATTACTGTAATAATCTTTTACTTTTACTTTATTAATATGTATTTTTTATTTTTTTTTTTAAAGTGTTTACTGATCTCTGTAAAATTCGTTATGCACGTGTAATAAAGATTTTTCGAATTGTTTTCTTATAAGTGCTTTTCTTCTATTTAAGACCAATTAAACTTTTTTAAAGCAAACATCATTTTCTATTAATTACTGCAATAATATACGAGTACAGGGCTTTCTATATATATATATATATATATATATATATATATATATATATATATATATATACAGGGTGTTGACTCGAACACCCGAACACAGGAATTTAACATTTAAAATCATATTTTCGTAATTTCCTGATTCCCTAATTATTTTATATACTTTGTGTTCAATATTTTTTTAAATTATATTTGTACTATTTTTTTAATATTAGCATATTGTTAACGAAATGAATATAAATTCAACTTAAGTAATATTAAAATATAGACAATAAGTATTATAATTAGTGAAACTTCTCTAAACTGACAGATAGCTTTTTCTTTTATTTCCATGGCTATTTGATTTTTAACGAAAATATTACATTTTATATTTAATATTTCTCGTATTAGTCCTGCTATTGAAACAATTATGATCTTATCTGACGTAGAATTTAATTTTGAACAACTTTGTACCCTTGTAGTTTTGTTCAAAATTTCTCACTTCATTGGTCTTTTCTCTATATATGCTTCACTGCATGTTGGTGTCTATTTCTTAAGGACGAAGAGTTTGTAACAGTGAGAAAATTCTACTACAAAACCAAAAATCTACGTGTTTGTAATTCACAGTTTATTTATTTAAAGTATTTTTATAGACAATACTTATTATTTTTTTTAATCAGTACTTGCAGAATAAATGGACAAATTATTTTCCGAAGGAATGGCATTAATATCTCAATTAATAATGAAGATATGACAAGTTAAAGTGAAAAAACGTTTTTAATTTGAAATGAAGCATTTTCATGGAAAAATGCCAATTTTTCCATTTTCGCAATAAGATAGAACATTGTAATTAGCACCATCAAATTTGTCGGAAAATTTCCTATAAGATGAAGTAAGTTTCAACTGTAGCGAGAAAAGTACGGGGTACGACTTAAAATAAGCGAGATACAGAGGGAAAGTTCTCTGACTACAAATGAACCATGAATAGCTTCGTATGTATTCGGTATCTTCCGGCAATCGGGCTACTACGGAAAATAGTTTTGGGTATTACTTTGCAATATTGTGATGGATCTTTGAAAAACCTTTATTCCTTCGGCGGTGGACTGCTTGCCGGGACATCTTTTGCCATATGAACGAAGTAGAAAGGAAGGTTAAAGTATTTACATTACGTGCCCGTTCTGATTGCTTGCTGTTTTTCTGTGCTTAAATATACAATGTATTCATCAAATATAGGTAAAATCTGACTTTATTTTATGTAAAAAATCATATAAATATTTGCTTCCGCGCCCAAATTTTATATTTTTTCATCATATTTTACCCATAGTATAGGTCCAAAAGCATGTTTATGAATGTTTTAACAAAAATATCCATTTCAAGAATAGGTAAAATCTGACTTTATTTCTGTAAAAAATCATATAAATATTTGCTTGCTCGTCAGAATTTGATGCTTTTTCATCATAATTTAGGTAAAAGAAAACATTGCAACAAGAAAATTGCTATTTCAAGTGTGGTAGGTATTCTAGAATCCAGCCAATGAAGCTTACAATATACAACGTATTCATCAAAAATAGGTAAAATCTGACTTAATTTTTGTAAAAAAATTATATAAATATTTGCTTCCGCGCCCGAATTTTATAATTTTTCATTATATTTTATCCATAGTATAGGTTCAAATGCATGTTTATGAATGTTTTAACAAAAATATCCATATTAAAAATAGGTAAAATCTGACTTTATTTTTGTAAAAAATCATATAAATATTTGCTTCCGCGTCCGAATTTTATAATTTTTCATCATATTTTAGCTAAAAGAATACATTGCAACAAGAAAATTGCTATTTCAAGTGTGGTGGTATTATAGAATCCAAGCTTACAATATGCAACGTATTCGCCAAAAATAGGTGTCCGAATTTTATGCTTTTTCATCATAATTTAGGTAAAAGAAAACATTGCAACAAGAAAATTGCTATTTCAAGTGTGGTAGGTATTCTAGAATCCAGCCAATGAAGCTTACAATATACAACGTATTCATCAAAAATAGGTAAAATCTGACTTAATTTTTGTAAAAAATTATATAAATATTTGCTTCCGCGCCCGAATTTTATAATTTTTCATATAGTATAGGTCCAAAAGCATGTTTAAGAATGTTTAAACAAAAATATCCATTTCAGGAATAGGAAAAATCTAACTTTATTTTTGTAAAAAAATCATACAAATATTTGCTTCCGCGCCCGAATTTTATGATTTTTCATCATAATTTAGGTAAAAAAAACATTGCAACAAGAAAATTGCTATTTCAAGTGTGGTAGGTATTCTAGAATCCAGCCAATGAAGCTTACAATATACAACGTATTCATCAAAAATAGGTAAAATCTGACCTAATTTATGTAAAAAATTATATAAATATTTGCTTCCGCGCCCGAATTTTATAATTTTTCATTATAATTTATCCATAGTATAGGTCCAAAAGCATGTTTATGAATGTTTAAACAAAAATATCCATTTCAAGAATAGGTAAAATCTGACTTTATTTTTGTAAAAAATCATATAAATATTTGCTTCCGCACCCGAATATTATGATTTTTCATCATAATTTAGCTAAAAGGAAACATTGCTACAGGAAAATTGCTATTTCAATTGTGGTAGGTATTCTAGAATCCAGCCCATGTAGCTTACAATATACAACGTATTCATCAAAAAAAGGTAAAATCCGACTTTATTTTGTAAAACTCTGAGATAGCGCGTTTTGCTTCCGCGCCCGAATTTTATAATTTTTCATCTTATTTTATCTATAGTATAGATCCAAAAGCATGTTTATGAATGTTTTAACAAAAATATCCATTTCAAGAATTAGTAAAATCCGACTTTAGTTTTGTAAAAAATCATAAATATTTGCTTCCGCGACCGAATTTTATAATGTAGCTTACAATATACAACGTATTCATTAAAAATAGGTAAACTTTGACTTTATTTTTGTAAAAAATCATATAAATATTTGCTTCCGCACCCGAATTTTATGATTTTTCATCATAATTTAGGTAAAAGAAAACATTGCAACGAGAAAATTGCTATTTCAAGTGTGGTAGGTATTCTAGAATCCAGCCAATGAAGCTTACAATATACAACGTATTCATCAAAAATAGGTAAAGTCTGACTTAATTTTTGTAAAAAATCATATAAATATTTGCTTCCGCGCCCGAATTTTATAATTTTTCATTATATTTTATCCATAGTATAGGTCCAAAAGCATGTTTAAGAATGTTTAAACAAAAATATCCATTTCAGGAATAGGTAAAATCTAACTTTATTTTTGTAAAAAAATCATACAAATATTTGCTTCCGCGCCCGAATTTTATGATTTTTCATCATAATTTAGGTAAAAAAAACATTGCAACAAGAAAATTGCTATTTCAAGTGTGGTAGGTATTCTAGAATCCAGCCAATGAAGCTTACAATATACAACGTATTCATCAAAAATAGGTAAAATCTGACTTAATTTTTGTAAAAAATTATATAAATATTTGCTTCCGCGTCCGAATTTTATAATTTTTCATTATAATTTATCCATAGTATAGGTCCAAAAGCATGTTTATGAATGTTTAAACAAAAATATCCATTTCAAGAATAGGTAAAATCTGACTTTATTTTTGTAAAAAATCATATAAATATTTGCTTCCGCACCCGAATATTATGATTTTTCATCATAATTTAGCTAAAAGAAAACATTGCTACAAGAAAATTGCTATTTCAATTGTGGTAGGTATTCTAGAATCCAGCCAAAGAAGCTTACAATATGCAACGTATTCATCAAAAATAGATAAAATATGACTTTAGTTTTGTAAAAAGTCATATAAATATTTGTTTCCGCGCCCGAATTTTATAATTTTTAATCATATTTTATCCATAGTATAGGTCCAAAAGCATGTTTATGTATGTTTTAACAAAATATCCATTTCAAGAATAGGTAAAATCTGATTTTATTTTTGTAAAAAATCATATAAATATTTGCTTCCGCGCCCGAATTTTATGATTTTTCATTATAATTTAGGTAAAAGAAAACATTGCAACAAGAAAATTGCTATTTCAAGTGTAGTAGGTATTCTAGAATCCAGCCAATGAAGCTTACAATATACAACGTATTCCTTAAAAATAGGTTAAATCTGACTTTATTTTTGTAAAAAATCATATAAATATTTATTTCCGCGCCCGATTTTATAATTTTTCATCATAATTTAGGTAAAAGAAAACATTGCAACAAGAAAATTGCTATTTCAAGTGTGGTAGGTATTCTAGATTCCAGCCAATGAAGCTTACAATATACAACGTATTCCTTAAAAATAGGTAAAATCTGACTTTATTTTTGTATAAAATTACATAAATATTTGCTTCCGCGCCCGAATTTTATAATTTTTTATTATATTTTATTAATAGTATAGGTCCAAAAGCATGTTTATGAATGTTTTAACAAAAATATCCATTTCAAAAATCGGTAAAATCTGACTTTATTTTTGTAAAAAATCATATAAATATTTGCTTTCGCGCCCGAATATTATGATTTTTCATCATATTTTAGCTAAAAGAAAACATTGCCACAATAAAATTGCTATTTCAATTGTGGTAGGTATTCTAGAATCCAGCCCATGTAGCTTACAATATACAACGTATTCATCAAAAATAGGTAAAATGTGACTTAATTTTTATAAAAAATCATAAATATTTGCTTCCGCGCCCGAACTTTATAATTTTTCATCATATTTTATCCATAGTATAGGTCCAAAAGCATGTTTATTAATGTTTTAACAAAAATATCCATTTCAAAAATAGGTAAAATCTGTCTTTATTTTTGTAAAAAATCATATAAATATTAACTTCCGCGCCCGAATTATATAATTTTTCATCATATTTTAGCTAAAGAAAACATTGCAACAAGAAAATTGCTGTTTCAAGTGTGGTGGTATTCTAGAATCCAGCCAAAGAAGCTTACAATATGCAACGTATTCATCAAAAATAGATAAAATCTGACTTTAGTTTTGTAAAAAGTCATATAAATATTTGCTTCCGCGCCCGAATTTTATAATTTTTCATCATATTTTATCCATAGTATAGGTCCAAAAGCATGTTTATGAATGTTTTAACAAAAATATCCATTTCAAGAATAAGTAAAATCAGTATTTATTTTTGTAAAAAATCATATAAATATTTGTTTCCGCGCCCGAATTTTATGATTTTTCATCTTAATTTAGGTAAAAGAAAACATTGCAACAAGAAAATTGCTATTCCAAGTGTAGTAGGTATTCTAGAATCCAGCCAATGAAGCTTACAATATACAACGTATTCATCAAAAATAGGTAAAATCTGACTTAATTTTTGTAAAAATTATATAAATATTTGCTTCCGCGCCCGAATTTTATAATTTTTTATTATATTTTATCCATAGTATAGGTTCAAAAGCATGTTTATAAATGTTTTAACAAAAATATCCATTTGAAAAATAGGTAAAATCTGACTTTATTTTTGTAAAAAATCATATAAATATTTGCTTCCGCGCCCGAATTTTATAATTTTTCATCATATTTTAGCTAAAAGAAAACATTGCAACAAGAAAATTGCTATTTTAAGTGTGGTAGGTATTCTAGAATCCAGCCCATGTAGCTTACAGTACACAACGTATTCATTAAAAATAGGTTAAATCTGACTTTATTTTTGTACAAAATCATATAAATATTTGCTTCCGCGACCGAATTTTATAATTTTTTAACATATTTTAGCTAACAGAAAACATTGCAACAAGAAATTTGCTATTTCAAGTGTGGTAAGTATTCTAGGGTCCAGACCATGTAGCTTACAATATGCAAAGTATTCATCAAAAATAGGTAAATTCTGACTTTATTTTTGTAAAAAAAATCATATAAATATTTGTTTCCGCGCCCAAATTTTATAATTTTTTATCATATTTTATTCATAGTATAGGTCCAAAAGCATGTTTATGAATGTTTTAACAAAAATATCCATTCCAAAAATAGGTAAAATCTGACTTTATTTTTGTAGAAAATCATATAAATATTTGCTTTCGCGCCCGAATTTTATGATTTTTCATCATATTTTAGCTAGAAGAAAACATTGCTACAAGAAAATTGCTATTTCAATTGTGGTAGGTATTCTAGAATCCAGCCAATGAAGCTTACAATATACAACGAATTCATCAAAAATAGGTAAAATTTGACTGAATTTTTGTTAAAAATTACATAAATATTTGCTTCCGCGCCCGAATTTTATAATTTTTTTTTATATTTTATCCATAGTATAGGTCCAAAAGCATGTTTATGAATGTTTTAACAAAAATATCCATTTCAAAAATAGGTAAAATCTGACTTTATTTTTGTAAAAAATCATATAAATATTTGCTTCCGCGCCCGAATATTATGACTTTTCATCATATTTTAGCTAAAAGAAAACATTGCTACAAGAAAATTGCTATTTCAATTGTGGTAGGTATTTTAGTATCCAGCCCATGTAGCTTACAATATACAACGAATTCATCAAAAATAGGTAAAATCTGACTTTATTTTTGTAAAAAATCATATGAATATTTGCTTCCGCGACCGAATTTTATAATTTTTCATCATATTTTATCTATAGTATAGGTCCAAAAGCATGTTTATGAATGTTTTTACAAAAATATCCATTTCAAGAATAGGTAAAATCTGACTTTATTTTTGTAAAAAATCATATAAATATTTGCATCCGCGCCCGAATTTTATGATTTTTCATCATAATTTAGGTAAAAGAAAGCATTGCAAAAAGAAAATTGCTATTTCAAGTGTGGTAGGTATTCTAGAATCCAGCCAATGAATCTTACAATATACAACGTATTCATCAAAAATAGGTAAAATCTGACTTAATTTTTGTAAAAAATTATATAAATATTTGCTTCCGCACCCGAATTTTATCATTTTACATTATATTTTATCCATAGTATAGGTCCAAAAGCATGTTTATGAATGTTTAAACAAAAATATCCATTTCAAGAATAGGTAAAATCTGACTTTATTTTTGTAAAAAATCATATAAATAATAGCTTCCGCGCCCGAATATTATGATTTTTTATCATAATTTAGGTAAAAGAAAACATTGCAACAAGAAAATTCCTATTTCAAGTGTGGTAGGTATTCTAAATTTCAGTCAATGAAGCTTACAATATACAAAGTATTCATCAAAAATAGGTAAAATCTGACTTTATTTTTGTAAAAAATCATATAAATATTTGCTTCCGCGCCCGAATTTTTTAATTTTTCATCATATTTTTAGCTAAAAGAAAACATTGCAACAAGAAAATTGCTATTAAAAGTGTGGTGGTATTCTAGAATCCAGCCAATGAAGCTTACAATACGGAACCTCTTCATCAAAATAGGAAAAATCTGACTTTATTTTTGTAAAAAATCATAGAAATATTTGCTTCCGCGACCGAATTTTATGATTTTTCATCATATTTTTGCTAAAAGAAAACATTGCAACAAGAAAATTGCTATTTTAAGTGTGGTAGGTGTTCTAGAATCGAGCCAATGTAGCTTACAGTATACAAAGTATTCATTAAAAATAGGTAAAATCAGACTTCATTTTTGTAAAAAATCATATAAATATTTGCTTCCGTGCCCGAATTTTATAATTTTTTATCATATTTTATACATAGTATAGGTCCAAAAGCATGTTTATGAATGTTTTAACAAAAATATCCATTTCAAGAATAGGTAAAATCAGTCTTAATTTTTGTAAAAAAATCATATAAATATTTGCTTCCGCGCCCGAATTTTATGATTTTTCATCATATTTTATCCATAGTATACGTCCAATAGCATGTTTATGAATATTTTAACAAAAATATCCATTTCAAGAATAGGTAAAATCAGTCTTTATTTTTGTAAAAAATCATATAAATATTTGCTTCCGCGCCCGAATTTTATGATTTTTCATCATAATTTAGGTAAAAGAAAACATTGCAACTAGAAAATTGCTATTTCAATTGTGGTAGGTATTCTAGAATCCAGCCAATGAAGCTTACAATATACAATGTATTCAACAAAAATAGGTAAAATCTGACTTAATTTTTGTAAAAATATATATAAATATTTGCTTCCGCGCCCGAATTTTATCATTTTTCATTATATTTTATCCATAGTATAGGTCCAAAAGCATGTTTCTGAATGTTTTAACAAAAATATCCATTTCAAAAACAGGTAAAATTTGACTAATTTTTGTAAAAAAATCATATAAATATTTGCTTCCGCGCCCGAATTTTATAATTTTTCATCATATTTTAGCTAAAAGAAAACATTGCAACAAGAAAATTGCTATTTAAAGTGTGGTGGTATTCTACAATCCAGCCAATGAAGCTGACGATACGCAACGTATTCATCAAAAGCAGGTAAAATCTGACTTTATTTTTGTACAAAATCATATAAATATTTGCTTCCGCGACCGAATTTTATAATTTTTCATCATATTTTAGCTAACAGAAAACATTGCAACAAGAAAATTGCTATTTCAAGTGTGGTAGGTATTCTAAAATCCAGCCCATGTAGCTTACAATATACATCGTATACCTTAAAATTAGGTAAAATCTGACTTTATTTTTGTAAAAAATCATAAAAATATTTGCTTCCGCGCCCGAATTTTATAAATTTTCATCATATATTATTCATAGTATAGGTCCAAAAGCATGCTTATGAATGTTTTAACAAAAATATCCATTTCAAAAATAGGTAAAATCTGACTTTATTTTTGTAAAAAATCATATAAATATTTGCTTTCGCGCCTAAATTTTAAAATTTTTCATCATATTTTCGCTAAAAGAAAACATTGCAACAAGAAATTTTCTATTTCAAGTGTGGTGGTATTCTAGAATCCAGCCAATGAAGCTTTCAATATGCAACGTATTCATCAAAAATAGGTAAAATCTGACTTTATTTTTGTAAAAAATCATGTAAATATTTGCTTCCGCGCCCGAATTTTATAATTTTTCATCATATTTTCGCTAAAAGAAAACATTGCAACAAGAAAATAGCTATTTCAAGTGTGGTGGTATTCTAGAATCCAGCCAATGAAGCTTTCAATATGCAACGTATTCATCAAAAATAGGTGAAATCTGACTTTATTTCTGTAAAAAATCATATAAATATTTGCTTCCGCGACCGAATTTTATAATTTTTCATCATATTTTAGCTAACAGAAAACATTGCAACAAGAAAATTGCTATTTCAAGTGTGGTAGGTATTCTAGAATCCAGCCCATGTAGCTTACAATATACATCGTATTCCTTAAAATTAGGTAAAATCTGACTTTATTTTTGTAAAAAATCATATAAATATTTGTTCCGCGCCCGAATTTTATAATTATTCATCATATTTTATCCATAGTATAGGTCCAAAGCATGTTTATGAATGTTTTAACAAAAATATCCATTTCAAGAATTAGTAAATTCTGACTTAATTTTTGTAAAAAATCATATAAATATTTGCTTCCGCGCCCGAATTTTATGTTTTTTCATCATAATTTAGGTAAAAAGTTTATCTAATGTTTTCAAAGTGCAGACGTGTTTTTTATCATCCCGTATTTTTTAATAAAATTTTCGTTAAAATTTATTGGTAAAAAGTGAACTTTATACCAAATTGTGTGTTTATGTTACGCGCAGAGTACAGTGAAGTTTATTTTATATTATCTAATAATCTAGAGCAATTATAGTCGAAAAAGTGTATCATATTCAGTGTTTCATTTCTTTCTGACATTTACAAGAACTTATCAACTCTCAACAAGTTAATTAGTTTCTCCAAGGTCAGAAATTTACTTAAATATGGCAGGGTCGTGCAATACTTGCAAAAATAAACTAAAAAGGAACGAGTCGTTTATAACATGTGCTGGCGCCTGTCAACAAGGCTACCATATCAACTCTCTCGCAATTCCGGTTGCAGAAAGAAATTTGTTGACAACCAGTAAATTTCTATGCTGGATCTGCGATAATTGCAAAAGTCAAGCTCGCTCACCTTTAAAACTTTCTAACTCCGATGGTCCGATTCTTGACAATGCGACTATGTCTGATGTGGTCAACACCTTAGCTGCTCTCAAAAAATCGGTGGATTACTGCTGCAGTAAAATCGACGACTTCTAATTGAAAATTGATAGTTGGTCCGAAAAAATTAAATGATTGAGCCTCTGCAAGCAGAATGTGAAGCTTTAAGAGCTAAAGTGGATGATCTGGAGCAACGATCAAGGGCTAACAATTTAGAGATAGCTGGTGTCCCCGAAAAACCTAATGAAAATCTAATCGATATAATTTGCAATCTTGGTAACGTCATTCAATGTCCGCTTACCCAAAACGATATTGATGCTATCCACAGGGTCTCACCTTTCCAACATATTGCGAATAAACCAAAACAAATCATCGTACGATTCGTGTCACGCTTGAAACGTGATAATTTTATTGCATTGGCTCGTCAAAACAAAGATTTAAATTCAAGCCATCTTGATTTTGCAGAAAAATCCAAAATTTTTGTGAATGACCATCTTAGCCCTAAAAACAAATCACTTCTTTTTAGAACTAAAGAATGTGCACGTGAGAAAAAGTTCAAATACATTTGGGTACGCAATAGCAAAATTTTTGCACGTAAGCAGGATAATTCACCAATCATTTTAATAAATTCCGAAAATGATTTTGTCAAGATAAAATAAATTAAACACAGCACACCATACCTACTAAGTTCACTGTTCTTGAATGATAAGCGTATATTACCAAAATGTCCGAGGTTTAAAAACCAAACTAACTAACGTGTACAACAACTTATCTTCTAGAGATTACGATGTGGTATGTCTAACTGAGACTTGGCTTAACAACACCGTGTCTGACAGTGAAATTTGTGATTTGAACAATTACTGTATATATAGACGCGATCGTGACAATCCTTTAACAAAACAAGGTGGTGGTGTATTAGTGTTGGTGTCCAAGAAATTTTACTCCCAGGTTCATTTAGAGTGGTGCTCATCAGCAGAGGACATTTGGGTGACCATAACCAGCTCCAATTTCAAAAAAATACATCTGTGCTGTGTTTATATTCCCCCAAAATCTGATATAGACATCTACAACAGTCATTTTAATAAAATTAGTGATATCTCCCTCCATTTGGCTGACAACAATACCGTTTTAGTGGTTGGAGACTACAATCTTCCCGATTTTGATTGGGTACCTACTGATAATAGTAGCCTACAAGCTCAATATGTGGGTAGATCGGACTTATACATTAATTTTATAAACAATGTATCTTTGTGTAACCTAAAACAGTTTAATAACGTTCAGAATCACCTCAACAAAATCCTTGATTTAGTTTTTTGCATATCAGATATTACAGTAACACATTGTGCACTACCAATTAGACTCTGAGATTTTTTTTTTTTTTTTTTTTTTTTTTAATTTTTTATTTTTTTATTTTTTTTTTTTTTTTTTTTTTTTTTTTTAATTTTTTTTTTTTTTATTTTTTTTATTTTTTTTTTTTTTATTTTTTTTTTAAAAATATATTTTAATTTTTTTATTTATTTTTTTATTATTTTTTATTTTTTTTTTTTTATTTTTTTTATTTTAATTTATTTAATTTTTTTTTTTTTTTTATTTTTTTTTTTTTAATTTTTTTTTTTTTATTTTATTTATTTTTTTTTTTATAATTTATTTTTTATTTTTTTAAATAAATTTCATAAAAAGTGGAAAGCATACGGTGACATTTCTGCCTACAACACATTTTCTATGTTGCGACAAAGAGTTAAAAATAAGCTAGCTAGTGATTATAAAAATTATATTACTTACTTAGAGGCAAATCTTAAATCAAATGTAATGTACTTCTGGAATCACACCAGAAAACTTAGAAATGATAACAGCATTCCAAATTCAATGCATTTTAACAAAAACAATGCTTATACTGGTGACGACATTTGTAACCTTTTCGCACAATATTTCGAATCTGTATACACTACGTCTGACGCTGCAAGTTCAGACACAAACGATATAAACTTTGTTGATAATTCTACCGTTTCAATAAGTTGTGTAGCTATTTCTGAGAATGACATTTTAAATACACTACTGAATTTAGATATCAAAAAAGGTTGTGGTCCAGACTTAATACATCCATTATTTATAAAATCCTGTGCTCATTATTTAGTTTACCCTCTACACTTGATATTTAACAAATCTCTAAATAGCGGAGTTTTCCCTGATTTATGGAAAAGTTCATATGTTACTCCTATCCATAAATCCGGCGACAAAAGTGACGTCAAGAACTATCGCCCAATATCAATACTTTCGGTGTTCGGGAAAATTTTTGAATCAATAGTGACTAGCAAAATAAAATTTGAACTACAAAACTTAATAATACCGCACCAGGCAAGTTTCTGTAGTAGAAAATCTGTACTTAATAATCTAGTCCCATTCACCGAATTTATTAGTGGGCAAATGGACAAAAGAATACAGGTTGACGTAGTGTATACAGATTTTATGAAAGCTTTTGATCGTGTAAATCACATAAAATTATTAAAAAAGTTATACTGCAGTGGTATTCACGGCACTTTATTACGGTGGGTTGAATCTTACATAAAAAATCGGTCACAAATAGTTTCTTGCAAAGGTTTTAAATCGAGAAAAATTGCAGTAACTTCAGGCGTTCCCCAAGGATCACACTTAGGCCCTCTTTTATTTATTTTATACATTAATTCCATTGGGGAGTGCTTTAAATACTGCGAATATTTTCTATATGCTGACGATCTAAAAATCTTGAAACCTATAACTTCAATTATCGACTGCATAAAACTTCAAGAAGATTTGGAACGGTTGCAGGACTATTGTGACTTGAACGACTTAACATTAAACATTAATAAATGTCATTTCATAAGATTTACCAGAAACACAAATGTCATCACTTACCCGTATAGTTTAAATGGTATTCATTTGGAATGCAAGTTAAAAACTAGAGATTTAGGTGTGCTATATGACTCCAAATTATTGTTCAATGAACATATTTTAAATATAGTCAAAATAGCTTATAGAACTTTAGGCTACATTTTTCGAATCTCTAAATTATATAACCATAAAGAGTCTCTTATCCTTTTATATAACTGTTTAGTTCGACCATTAGTTGAATATGCCTCTCTTGTGTGGAATCCAGTATACAATACAAATATAATTCTTATAGAGTCTGTGCAACGAAAATTTATTTCTTTATTAAAATATAAATTTTCTTTGAATGGACTTAACTATGATCAATTAACACCACGTTTTAATCTAGAATCACTTGAGCAAAGAAGAACCAATCACGATATGACTTTTTTGTTCAAGGTATTAAATAATCATATTGATAACTTTAGAATTGTAGATTATATTAATTTCCATGTTCCCTGTGTTAATATACGAAACAAGAACCTGTTTTATGTCATTAAATGTAACACAAACAGTTATAAAAACTCACCCTTAAATAGAATTATGTCAACATATAACAACTCACACAGTCAAATTGACATCTTCAATTCAACATTAAATCAATTTAAGGGTGCACTAAAAAAAAAAAAAAATTGTAAATCTCTCTTTATGTAATTCTTTCTGTGCTTTAACTTTGAATGTTTTTTATTATTTTCTAATTGTATTTGTAACACTTTGATGGTATACTCTATGTAAATTGTTTTGTTAGTTCTTGGAAGCCTTTAATTGGGTAATCTGTTGGCTTCCTAAATAAATAAATAAATAAAAAAAAATTAAAAAAAAAAAAATAAAATATTGCAACAAGAAAATTGTTATTTCAAGTGTGGTGGTATTCTAGAATCCAGCCAATGAAGCTTACAATATGCAACGTATTCATCAAAAATAGGTAAAATCTGACTTTATTTTTGTAAAAAATCATATAAATATTTGCTTCCGCGTTCGAATTTTATGATTTTTTATCATATATTAGCTAAAAGAAAACATTGCTACAAGAAAATTGCTATTTCAATTGTGGTAGGTATTCTAGAATCCAGCCCATGTAGCTTACAATATACATCGTATTCCTTAAAATTAGGTAAAATCTGACTTTATTTTTGTAAAAAATCATATAAATATTTGTTCCGCGCCCGAATTTTATAATTATTCATCATATTTTATCCATAGTATAGGTCCAAAAGCATGTTTATGAATGTTTTAACAAAAATATCCATTTCAAGAATTAGTAAATTCTGACTTAATTTTTGTAAAAAATCATATAAATATTTGCTTCCGCGCCCGAATTTTATGTTTTTTCATCATAATTTAGGTAAAAGAAAATATTGCAACAAGAAAATTGTTATATCAAGTGTGGTGGTATTCTAGAATCCAGCCAATGAAGCTTACAATATGCAACGTATTCATCAAAAATAGGTAAATTCTGACTTTATTTTTGTAAAAAAATCATATAAATATTTGCTTCCGCGCCCAAATTTTATAATTTTTTATCATATTTTACCCATAGTATAGGTCGAAAAGCATGTTTATGAATGTTTTATCAAAAATATCCATTTCAAGAATAGGTAAAATCTGATTTTATTTTTGTAAAAAATCATATAAATATTTGCTTTCACGTCCGAATTTTATGCTTTTTCATCCTAATTTAGGTAAAAGAAAACATTGCAACAAGAAAATTGCTATTTCAAGTGTGGTAGGTATTCTAGAATCCAGCCAATGAAGCTTACAATATACAACATATTTATCAAAAATAGGTAAAATCTGACTTAATTTTTGTAAAAAATTATATAAATATTTGCTTCCGCGCCCGAATTTTATAATTTTTCATTATATTTTATCCATAGTATAGGTCCAAAAGCATGTCTATGAATGTTTAAACAAAAATATCCATTTGAAGAATAGGTAAAATCTGACTTTATTTTTGTAAAAAATCATATAAATATTTTCTTCCGCGCCCGAATTTTATGATTTTTTATCATAATTTAGGTAAAAGAAAACATTGCAACCAGATAATTGTTATTTCAAGTGTGGTAGGTATTCTAGAATCCAGTCAATGAAGCTTACAATATACAACGTATTCATTAAAAATAGGTAAAGTTTGACTTTATTTTAGTAAAAAATTATATAAATATTTGCTTCCGTGCCCGAATTTTATGATTTTTCATCATAATTGAGGTAAAAGAAAACACTACAACAAGAAAATTGTAATTTCAAGAATGGTAGGTATTCTAGAATCCAGTCAATGAAGCTTACTATATACAACGTATTCATCAAAAATAGGTAAAATCTGATTTTATTTTTGAAAAAATCATATAAATATTTGCTTCCACGCCCGAATTTTATAATTTTTTATCATAAATTAGGTAAAAGAAAACATTGCAACAAGAAAATTGCTATTTCGAGTGTGGTAGGTATTCTAGAATCCAGCCAATGAAGCTTACAATATACAACGTATTCATCAAAAATAGGTAAAATCTGACTTTATTTTTGTAAAAAATCATATAAATATTTGCTTCCGCGCCCGAATTTTATAATTTTTCATCATATTTTATCCATAGTATAGGTCCAAAAGCATGTTTATGAATGTTTTAACAAAAATATCCATTTCAAGAATTAGTAAAATCTGACTTTATTTTTGTAAAAAATCATATAATTATTTGCTTCCGCGCCCGAATTTTATGTTTTCTCATCATAATTCAGGTAAAAGAAAACATTGCAACAAGAAAATTGTTATTTCAAGTGTGGTAGGTATTCTAGAAACCAGCCAATGAAGCTTACAATATAAAACGTATTCATCAAAAATAGGTAAAATCTAACTTAATTTTTGTAAAAAGTTATATAAATATTTGCTTCCGCGCCCGAATTTTATAATTTTTCATTATATTTTATTCATAGTATAGGTCCAAATGCATGTTTATGAATGTTTTAACAAAAATATCCATATCAAAAATAGGTAAAATCTGACTTTATTTTTGTAAAAAATCATATACATATTTCCTTTCGCTCCCGAATTTTATAATTTTTCATCATATTTTAGCTAAAAGTTAACATTGCAACAAGAAAATTGCTATTTCAAGTGTGGTGGTATTCTAGAATCCAGTCAATGGAGCTTACTATATACAACGTATTCATCAAAAATAGGTAAAATCTGACTATATTTTTGTAAAAAATCATATAAATATTTGCTTCCGCGTTCGAATTTTATGATTTTTTATCATATATTAGCTAAAAGAAAACATTGCTACAAGAAAATTGCTATTTCAATTGTGGTAGGTATTCTAGAATCCAGCCCATGTAGCTTACAATATACATCGTATTCCTTAAAATTAGGTAAAATCTGACTTTATTTTTGTAAAAAATCATATAAATATTTGTTCCGCGCCCGAATTTTATAATTATTCATCATATTTTATCCATAGTATAGGTCCAAAAGCATGTTTATGAATGTTTTAACAAAAATATCCATTTCAAGAATTAGTAAATTCTGACTTAATTTTTGTAAAAAATCATATAAATATTTGCTTCCGCGCCCGAATTTTATGTTTTTTCATCATAATTTAGGTAAAAGAAAATATTGCAACAAGAAAATTGTTATATCAAGTGTGGTGGTATTCTAGAATCCAGCCAATGAAGCTTACAATATGCAACGTATTCATCAAAAATAGGTAAATTCTGACTTTATTTTTGTAAAAAAATCATATAAATATTTGCTTCCGCGCCCAAATTTTATAATTTTTTATCATATATTACCCATAGTATAGGTCGAAAAGCATGTTTATGAATGTTTTATCAAAAATATCCATTTCAAGAATAGGTAAAATCTGATTTTATTTTTATAAAAAATCATATAAATATTTGCTTTCACGTCCGAATTTTATGCTTTTTCATCCTAATTTAGGTAAAAGAAAACATTGCAACAAGAAAATTGCTATTTCAAGTGTGGTAGGTATTCTAGAATCCAGCCAATGAAGCTTACAATATACAACATATTTATCAAAAATAGGTAAAATCTGACTTAATTTTTGTAAAAAATTATATAAATATTTGCTTCCGCGCCCGAATTTTATAATTTTTCATTATATTTTATCCATAGTATAGGTCCAAAAGCATGTCTATGAATGTTTAAACAAAAATATCCATTTGAAGAATAGGTAAAATCTGACTTTATTTTTGTAAAAAATCATATAAATATTTTCTTCCGCGCCCGAATTTTATGATTTTTTATCATAATTTAGGTAAAAGAAAACATTGCAACCAGATAATTGTTATTTCAAGTGTGGTAGGTATTCTAGAATCCAGTCAATGAAGCTTACAATATACAACGTATTCATTAAAAATAGGTAAAGTTTGACTTTATTTTAGTAAAAAATTATATAAATATTTGCTTCCGTGCCCGAATTTTATGATTTTTCATCATAATTGAGGTAAAAGAAAACACTACAACAAGAAAATTGTAATTTCAAGAATGGTAGGTATTCTAGAATCCAGTCAATGAAGCTTACTATATACAACGTATTCATCAAAAATAGGTAAAATCTGATTTTATTTTTGAAAAAATCATATAAATATTTGCTTCCACGCCCGAATTTTATAATTTTTTATCATAAATTAGGTAAAAGAAAACATTGCAACAAGAAAATTGCTATTTCGAGTGTGGTAGGTATTCTAGAATCCAGCCAATGAAGCTTACAATATACAACGTATTCATCAAAAATAGGTAAAATCTGACTTTATTTTTGTAAAAAATCATATAAATATTTGCTTCCGCGCCCGAATTTTATAATTTTTCATCATATTTTATCCATAGTATAGGTCCAAAAGCATGTTTATGAATGTTTTAACAAAAATATCCATTTCAAGAATTAGTAAAATCTGACTTTATTTTTGTAAAAAATCATATAATTATTTGCTTCCGCGCCCGAATTTTATGTTTTCTCATCATAATTCAGGTAAAAGAAAACATTGCAACAAGAAAATTGTTATTTCAAGTGTGGTAGGTATTCTAGAAACCAGCCAATGAAGCTTACAATATAAAACGTATTCATCAAAAATAGGTAAAATCTAACTTAATTTTTGTAAAAAGTTATATAAATATTTGCTTCCGCGCCCGAATTTTATAATTTTTCATTATATTTTATTCATAGTATAGGTCCAAATGCATGTTTATGAATGTTTTAACAAAAATATCCATATCAAAAATAGGTAAAATCTGACTTTATTTTTGTAAAAAATCATATACATATTTCCTTTCGCTCCCGAATTTTATAATTTTTCATCATATTTTAGCTAAAAGTTAACATTGCAACAAGAAAATTGCTATTTCAAGTGTGGTGGTATTCTAGAATCCAGTCAATGAAGCTTACAATATACAATGTATTCATCAAAAATAGGTAAAATCTGACTTAATTTTTGTAAAAAATTATATAAATATTTGCTTCCGCGCCCGAATTACTCTGAGATAGCGCGTATTTTATCCATAGTATTGGTCCAAAAGCATGTTTATGAATGTTTAAACAAAAATATCCATTTCAAGAATAGGTAAAATCTGACTTTATTTTTGTAAAAAAACATATAAATATTTGCTTCCGCGCCCGAATTTTATGATTTTTCATCATAATTTAGGTAAAAGAAAACATTGCAACAAGAAAATTGCTATTTCAAGTGTGGTAGGTATTCTAGAATCCAGTCAATAAGCTTACAATATACATCGTATTCCTTAAAATTAGGTAAAATCTGACTTTATTTTTGTAAAAAATCATATAAATATTTGCTTCCGCGCCCGAATTTTATAATTTTTCATCATTGTTTCGTTAAAAGAAAACATTGCAACAAGAAAATTGCTATTTCAAGTGTGGTGGTATTCTAGAATCCAGCCAATGAAGCTTACAATATGCAACGTATTCATCAAAAATAGGTAAAATCTGACTTTATTTTTGTAAAAAATCATATAAATATTTGCTTCCGCGACCGAAATTTATAATTTTTCATCATATTTTAGCTAACAGAACACATTACAACAAGAAAATTGCTATTTCAAGTGTGGTAGGTATTCTAGAATCCAGCACATGTAGCTTACAATATACATTGTATTCATCAAAAATAGGTAAAATCTGACTTTATTCTTGTAAATAATCATATAAGTATTTGCTTCCGCGACCAAATTTTATAATTTTTCATCATATTTTAGCTAAAAAAAAACATTGCTACAAGAAAATTGCTATTTCAATTGTGGTAGGTATTCTAGAATCCAGCCCATGTAGCTTACAATATACAACGTATTCATCAAAAATAGGTAAAATCTGACTTTATTTTTGTAAAAAATCATATAAATATTTGCTTCCGCGCCGGAATTTTATAATTTTTCATCTTATTTTATCCATAGTATAGGTCCAAAAGCATGTTTATGAATGTTTTAACAAAAATATCCATTTCAAGAATTAGTAAAATCTGACTTTATTTTTGTAAAAAATCATATAAATATTTACTTCCGCGCCCGAATTTTATGATTTTTCATCATAATTTAGGTAAAAGAAAACATTGCAACAAGAAAATTGCTATTTCGAGTTTGGTAGGTATTCTAGAATCCAGCCAATGAAGCTTACAATATACAACGTATTCATCAAAAATAGGTAAAATCTGACTTTATTTTTGTAAAAAATCATATAAATATTTACTTCCGCGCCCGAATTTTATAATTTTTCATCATATTTTATCCATAGTATAGGTCCAAAAGCATGTTTATGAATGTTTTAACAAAAATATCCATTTCAAGAATTAGTAAAATCTGACTTTATTTTTGTAAAAAATCATATAAATATTTGCTTCCGCGCCCGAATTTTATGTTTTTTCATCATAATTCAGGTAAAAGAAAACATTGCAACAAGAAAATTGTTATTTCAAGTGTGGTAGGTATTCTAGAAATCAGCCAATGAAGCTTACAATATACAACGTATTCATCAAAAATAGGTAAAATCTAACTTAATTTTTGTAAAAAATTATATAAAAATTTGCTTCCGCGCCCGAATTTTATAATTTTTCATTATATTTTATCCATAATATAGGTCCAAATGCATGTTTATGAATGTTTTAACAAAAATATCCATATCAAAAATAGGTAAAATCTGACTTTATTTTTGTAAAAAATCATATAAATATTTGCATCCGCGCCCGAATTTTATAATTTTTTATCATATTTTATTCATAGTATAGGTTCAAAAGCATGTTTATGAATGTTTTAACAAAAATATCCATTTAAAAATAGGTAAAATCTGACTTTATTTTTGTAAAAAATCATATAAATATTTGCTTCCGCGACCGAATTTTATAATTTTTCATCATATTTTATTCATAGTATAGGTCCAAATTCATGTTTATGAATGTTTTAACAAAAATATCCGTTTCAAAAATAGGTAAAATCTGACTTTATTTTTGTAAAAAATCATATAAATATTTGCTTCTGCGCCCAAATTTTATAATTTTTCATCATATTTTATCCATAGTATAGTTCCAAAAGCATGTTTATGAATGTATTAACAAAAATATCCATTTCAAGATTATGTAAAATCAGTCTTTATTTTTGTAACAAATCATATAAATATTTGCTTCCGCGCCCGAATTTTATGATTTTTCATCATAATTTAAGTAAAAGAAAACATTGCAACAAGAAAATTACTATTTCAAGTGTGGTATGTATTCTAGAATCCAGCCAATGAAGCTTACAATATACAACGTATTCATCAAAAATAGGTAAAGTCTGACTTAATTTTTGTAAAAAATTATATAAATATTTGCTTCCCGCGCCCGAATTTTATAATTTTTCATTATATATAATCCAAAGTATAGGTCCAAAAGCATGTTTATGAATGTTTTAACAAAAATATCCATTTCAAAAATAACTAAAATCTGACTTTATTTTTGTAAAAAATCATATAAATATTTGCTTCCGCGTCCGAATTTTATAATTTTTCATCATATTTTATTCATAGTATAGGTTTAAAAGCATGTTTATGAATGTTTTAACAAAAATATCCATTCCAAAAATAGGTAAAATCTGACTTTATTTTTGTAAAAAATAATATAAATATTTGCTTTTGCGCCCGAATTTTATAATTTTTCATCATATTTTATTCATAGTATAGGTCCAAATTCATGTTTATGAATGTTTTAACAAAAATATCCGTTTCAAAAATAGGTAAAATCTGACTTTATTTTTGTAAAAAATCATATAAATATTTGCTTCCGCGCCCGAATTTTATGATTTTTCATTATTTTTTAGCTAAAAGAAAACATTGCCACAAGAAGATTGCTATTTCAATTGTGGTAGGTATTCTAGAATCCAGCCAATGAAGCTTACAATATACAACGAATTAATCAAAAATAGGTAAAATCTGACTTAATTTTCGTAAAAAATTACATAAATATTTGCTTCTGCGCCCGAATTTTATAATTTTATATTATATTTTATTCATAGTATAGGTCTAAAAGCATGTTTATGAATGTTTTAACAAAAATTACCATTTCAAACATAGATAAAATCTGACTTTATTTTAGTAAAAAATCTTATAAATATTTGCTTTCGCGCAAGAATATTATGATTTTTTATCATATTTTAGCTAAAAGAAAACAATGCTACAAAAAAATTGCTATTTCAATTGTGTTAGGTATTTTAGAATCCAGCCCATGTAGCTTACAATATACAACGTATTCATCAAAAATAAGTAAAATCTGACTTAATTTTTGTAAAAAATCATATAAATATTTACTTCCGCGCCCGAATTTTATAATCTTTCATCATATTTTATCCATAGTATAGTTTCAAAAGCATGTTTATGAATGTTTTAACAAAAATATCCATTTCAAGAATAGGTAAAATCAGTCTTTATTTTTGTGAAAAATCATATAAATATTTGCTTCCGCGCCCGAATTTTATGATTTTTCATCATAATTTAGGTAAAAGAAAACATTGCAACAAAATAATTGCTATTTCAAGTGTGGTAGGTATTCTAGAATCCAGCCCATGTAGCTTACAATATACAACGTATTTCTTAAAATTGGTAAAATATGACTTTATTTTTGTAAAACATCATATAAATATTTGCTTCCGCGCCCGAATTTTATAATTTTTCATCATATTTTATTTATAATATAGGTCCAAAAGCATGTTTATGAATGTTTTAACAAAAATATCCATTCCAAAAATAGGTAAAATCTGACTTTATTTTTGTAAAAAATCATATAAATATTTGCTTCCGCGCCCGAATTTTATGATTTTTCATCATAATTTAAGTAAAAGAAAACATTGCAACAAGAAAATTACTATTTCAAGTGTGGTATGTATTCTAGAATCCAGCCAATGAAGCTTACAATATACAACGTATTCATCAAAAATAGGTAAAGTCTGACTTAATTTTTGTAAAAAATTATATAAATATTTGCTTCCGCGCCCGAATTTTATAATTTTTCATTATATATAATCCAAAGTATAGGTCCAAAAGCATGTTTATGAATGTTTTAACAAAAATATCCATTTCAAAAATAACTAAAATCTGACTTTATTTTTGTAAAAAATCATATAAATATTTGCTTCCGCGTCCGAATTTTATAATTTTTCATCATATTTTATTCATAGTATAGGTTTAAAAGCATGTTTATGAATGTTTTAACAAAAATATCCATTCCAAAAATAGGTAAAATCTGACTTTATTTTTGTAAAAAATAATATAAATATTTGCTTTTGCGCCCGAATTTTATAATTTTTCATCATATTTTATTCATAGTATAGGTCCAAATTCATGTTTATGAATGTTTTAACAAAAATATCCGTTTCAAAAATAGGTAAAATCTGACTTTATTTTTGTAAAAAATCATATAAATATTTGCTTCCGCGCCCGAATTTTATGATTTTTCATTATTTTTTAGCTAAAAGAAAACATTGCCACAAGAAGATTGCTATTTCAATTGTGGTAGGTATTCTAGAATCCAGCCAATGAAGCTTACAATATACAACGAATTAATCAAAAATAGGTAAAATCTGACTTAATTTTCGTAAAAAATTACATAAATATTTGCTTCTGCGCCCCGAATTTTATAATTTTATATTATATTTTATTCATAGTATAGGTCTAAAAGCATGTTTATGAATGTTTTAACAAAAATTACCATTTCAAACATAGATAAAATCTGACTTTATTTTAGTAAAAAATCTTATAAATATTTGCTTTCGCGCAAGAATATTATGATTTTTTATCATATTTTAGCTAAAAGAAAACAATGCTACAAAAAAATTGCTATTTCAATTGTGTTAGGTATTTTAGAATCCAGCCCATGTAGCTTACAATATACAACGTATTCATCAAAAATAAGTAAAATCTGACTTAATTTTTGTAAAAAATCATATAAATATTTACTTCCGCGCCCGAATTTTATAATCTTTCATCATATTTTATCCATAGTATAGTTTCAAAAGCATGTTTATGAATGTTTTAACAAAAATATCCATTTCAAGAATAGGTAAAATCAGTCTTTATTTTTGTGAAAAATCATATAAATATTTGCTTCCGCGCCCGAATTTTATGATTTTTCATCATAATTTAGGTAAAAGAAAACATTGCAACAAAATAATTGCTATTTCAAGTGTGGTAGGTATTCTAGAATCCAGCCCATGTAGCTTACAATATACAACGTATTTCTTAAAATTGGTAAAATATGACTTTATTTTTGTAAAACATCATATAAATATTTGCTTCCGCGCCCGAATTTTATAATTTTTCATCATATTTTATTTATAATATAGGTCCAAAAGCATGTTTATGAATGTTTTAACAAAAATATCCATTCCAAAAATAGGTAAAATCTGACTTTATTTTTGTAAAAAATCATATAAATATTTGCTTCCGCGCCCGAATTTTATAATTTTTCATCATAGTTTAGCTAAAAGAAAACATTGCAACAAGAAATTTGCTATTTCAAGTGTGGTGGTATTCTAGAATCCAGCCAATGAAGCTTACAATATACAACGAATTCATCAAAAATAGGTAAAATCTGACTTAATTTTTGAAAAAAATTACATAAATATTTGCTTCCGCGCTCGAATTTTATAATTTTTTATTATATTTTATCCATAGTATAGGTCCAAAAGCATGTTTATGAATGTTTTAACAAAAATATCCATTTCAAAAATAGGTAAAATCTGACTTAATTTTTGTAAAAAATTATATAAATATTTGCTTCCGCGCCCGAATTTTATAATTTTTTATAATATTTTATCCATAGTATAGGTCCAAAAGCATGTTTATGAATGTTTTAACAAAAATATCCATTTCAAAAATAGGTAAAATCTGACTTTATTATTGTAAAAAATCATATAAATATTTGCTTCCGCGCCCGAATATTATTATTTTTCATCATATTTTAGCTAAAAGAAAACATTGCTCTAAGAAAATTGCTATTTTAATTGTGGTAGGTATTCTAGAATCCAGCCCATGTAGCTTACAATATACAACGTATTCATCAAAATTAGGTAAAATCTGACTTAA